>CM072812.1:48142500-49342500 GCA_037013495.1 Hippophae tibetana
GTTTCATTATCTCCCAGCCTCTTCTTCTTTGATAGGATTTCCTTCATGAATTTTGCATATTTGGGCATTTGTTCCAACATCTCTGCAAAAGGAATGTTAATATGCAATTTCTTAAAAATATCCAGAAATTTATCAAATTGATTATCAAGCTTTTTCTTATTCAATCTTTGAGGATATGTGATAGGAGGCTCATATTTTGCATATGGGGAAGGTTGAATATCTTGGGATCTTGATGGCTTTTCTTTAGATTCTTCCATCTTTTTCTCCGATTTCTTCTGATTCTCAAGTTCTTTTCCACTTCTCAATGTGATAGCCTTTACATGCTCTGTGGGATTTATGGTGTCACTAGGCAGCGATCCTTGAGACCTTTCTGCAATCTGCTTTGAAAGCTGCCCTAGTTGGTTTTGGATGTCTCTGTTGATTGCCTCTTGATTTCTGAAATTTGCTCTTGTTTCCTCAATGAACTTTCCTAAAATTTCTTCCAAATTTGTTTGTTTTTTCTCTTGGGGTTGGTAGGAAGATGATGACGGTTTGAGTCCCCCTTGGTTATTTCCCCATGAAAAATTTGGATGATTTCTCCAACCTGGATTGTAGGTGTTCGAGTATGGGTTATGTTGAGGTTTTTGGAAATTTGAAACATAATTTGCTTGCTCAACATTTGGTGAAGCAAATGGATTTCCAACTTGGCACTCGATACTAGCATGATTTCCACCACATAAATCACATTGTACAGTTGGTTTGGATTCGAATTTGGAGGACAAAGAATCCATCTTTCTTGAAAGAACAGCAACTTGAGCCGACAAAGCATTCACTGAATCAATTTCATGCACTGCTACTGGTCTTTTTGCAATTACCCGCTCTGAATGCCACTGATTGTTGTTTTCTGCCATAATCTCTAACAACTCATGAGCATCCTCCGGTGTTTTTCCCATTAAAGACCCTCCAGCTGCAGCATCAATCATTGCACGATAGTTTGAAACCAACCCATTATAAAATGTAGAGACTTGCAGCCAAATTGGTATACCATGATGTGGGCATTTCCTCAACATTTCTTTGAATCTTTCCCAAGCTTCATACAATGATTCTTGGTCATATTGTGTAAAAGATGTGATTTCATTCCTCAATTTTGCCGTCTTAGCTGGAGGAAAGAACTTGGACAAAAATTTCTGAACCAATTCATTCCATGTCGTAATTGATCCCGGTGGTAATGAGTTTAGCCACTCCTTGGCTTTATCCCGAAGTGAAAAAGGAAAAACCCTCAATCTTATAGCATCTTCAGACACACCATTTATCTTGTAAAGATCACACACCTCCAGAAAGTAAGCAATATGTGCATTTGGATCATCCTTTGACATTCCCCCAAACTGATTTGATTGAACCATTTGAATAAAGGATGGTTTTATCTCAAAGTTATTGGCTTGAATAGTTGGCCTCCTTATACCCGAAGTAGTCCCAGCAACATTAGGCGCAGCATAATCCCTTAAAGCTCTACGAATTCCACCTTCCTCAACAAATGGTAGATCCATGGCTGATTGTCTATTAGGAGCTGAGGTTGAACGCCTTCTCTCTCGATTTAGACGCCTATATGTTCTATCAATCTCGTGATCAAATGGAAGAAGGTTAAGGCTTCTTGTACGTCTCATACACAAATCTTACAACCAGAAAATCAACTAACACAAAAACAACACAAAGTTACTTTTTTTTATGATAAATAAAATAAAACAGCAAAATAAACAAAATTAAAAATGAAAGAAAGATAAAGCAAATTAACTTCAAATTAAAACTAAGATTAGGTAGTATCGATATTAATAAAATCAAACCATTCCCCGGCAACGGCGCCAAAAACTTGATGCTTATTTTCGCAAGTGTACGAATCGTTCAAGTAATAAAGTGTACAAAAAGTACGGATATCGAACCCACAAGGAATGGCGTTACTAAGTACCGAAATTGACTAACCCTAATTTTATTTGAAAACCGAATTGTTGAAATTGTTTTAAAAGCAAATTAACATAAAACTAAACGCAAATAACAAAATTTAATGTTGTTCACAAATGATTAAAAACGCTAAGGCATTTGATTTCGCTAAATCAATTCAATCCGATTTCAAGTCATGTTATATGAGATTCAAAGCTAAAAGTGATGGTTGAAAAACCCAAACTTATCTAATACTCTTTCTCAAGTTATATTAGAATTACTTATCTATGAAAACCAACTATATTACTATGAAGATTTAATCACAAATAAGCACATTATGATTTATGGAATTTCTAGAATAACCACATACATCATGCATTAGGTGTCAAACTCGCATTCAACATACGGTATTTATCACAAGAAGCATTCATTACACATCTCCTCTCGGTCTCAATATAATGCAACAAATCATCTAAATCTTGATCAGAAATTTAAAAGCATTAAGCATGGAAATAAATACTCAACTTGAAAACAATGAATTCATATAACAATAACAAAAGAAATCAGATTTCCTTGATTTAACTACATCATAGCCTTAGCAAAAACAAATTAGTTCATAACGAAATTAAGAACAAGCATTATTTCAATTGAATCCATGAATAACAAATATCAATAAACTGCAGAATATAAAAACTAAGGAGAAGAGATGAAAAACTCTAGAAGATGAAGGCTTGGTAGCAACAATGGTGAAGATCCTTCAAGTTTCTCCAAAATTTTCTTCTCTTCTCCAAAAATGCCTTTGAACTCTGCTTTCTGCCGTCCCCCTCTTTTCCCATCATAATGTATATATAGATCTAGGGTTTGGGGGGCAATTTTGGAACAAAACAACATAAAAAATGTATTTTCGGACAAAACTCGCCGGCGGCGACATTATCCTCGCCGCGGCGAGATTTCTGAAAAATTAAATATTTAGGTTTTTGATTTTGGCCGGCGGCCAAAATAATGTGGCCGGCGGCTAGATACTTTGGCCGGCGGCCAACATAATGTGGCCGGCGGCTAGATGCTTTGGCCGGCGGCGAGAATTATTTGGCCGGCGGCGAGATTAGTTTACCAAAATTTGTGCTCTCGGGAAGATTTTCGCCAATATTTTAGCCGGCGGCGAGATGCTTTGGCCGGCGGCGAGATACTTTGGCCGGCGGCGAGAATACTTTGGCCGGCGGTGAGATTCACTTGGCCATAATCCGTGCTCCCTGCATGATTTTCCTCATTTTTTCCGTAAGGTTTTCGCCGGCGGCGAGAATACTCTCGCCGGCGGCGAAATTCCAAATTTTGAAATTTTTGTTCTCTTTTTATTTTCATTCAATTCCGATCATTGTACTTTGTCCCTAACTTCTCCAAAATCATGATTTTACCTGAAATTGCACTTTAAACATGAAATACCCGTGAAATGACATTTGTGGATTAAATAATCAAATAAATGCAATTTTCACACAAATATCAACATTTAAATCATAACAAAAATGCAATAATTTGACTCTTATCATCTCCCAAAACCTTTTCTCGATGATATAATGTCCTCTCTTACGTTCAATCACGAGAACATCTACAAATAGTGCAAGGAAAGAAATATTATTGATCTCAAAACATGTCACACTCGAATCCTACTCGAGTATAGCTGGTGCAATTTCCGATGGATGCCATATTGTCCACATAGACTGATGCGCCAAATTCAAACCCCTAGAAGGTGGTGTAAACGATCGAATTTGTGGTCCAAAGTGTGGCAAAAGGGCTATGCCCAATTCGGTTCTGTAGTAATCGAGTGGTTCTTCGATTCAATATGCTATAATAATCATTCCTTTGTGTGAGTAAGAAGTTATGGTCGTTTAAAGTTATAGCTCAAATTGATCGATTTTTTGGTAGTTAGGAGCGGTAGCAAACTCTTTCTCGCTCTATGAACACCAAACATGAATTGAACAAAAAGAATAAATGAAAAGAAAAGGAGAAAATTCCTTGATTCATTCCCCCAGTTACATTGCATTTTCTTTCGTCTTTGGATTTCGTTTCTAGTTCCCCCTAGATGCCACAAAATCCTTTTGATTTCTTTTCCCCAGCTATACTTTCTGTGTCCTTCGATCCACATTTTTTCATCAAAAATACATTGTTTTTAAAGAGAGAGAGAGATTGTTGTTCTTCGCATTTGGGGAAAAATCGACAAATTAGGGTTGACCCTTGAAAGGCCATAACTTTTGACTTGGGTAACGAAATGGTAGTTGTGGCAAATTAAAACGACACAACAATGCACCGTTTGCGATGACTAACATTGTACCAACAATAACATAACTGATAGTGCTATTCACCCCAAAAATACCATACGTGTGTACTTCTCTTGTATAAACAACACCTTTGTTGACGAGTGTGATCATACCAGCACTAACGCACCAAATCCCATCAGAACTCCGACGTGAAGCGTGGTGGGTGAGAGTAGTATTAGGATGGGTGACCTATTGGGAAGTCCTCGTCTTGCACCCTTTTTTTTCCAGAACCTTTATCCCCATGATATAGTCTCCTCTCTTACATTCAACCACGAGAACGTCTACAAGTAGTGCAAAGAAATAAATATTTTCGATCTCAAAACAAGTCACACACGAATCATACTCGTGTACAGCTGGCGTAATTGCCAATGGGTGCAATTTTTTCAACACCGACTGATGCACTAAACTTCAATCCCTCCGAAGGTGGTGTAAACGATGGAATTTGTGGTCCAAAGAGTGGTGAACGGGGCAATGCCTAGTTTGGTTTTGTAGTAATCGAGCGGGGTTTCAATTCCATATGCTATAATAGTCATTCCATTGTCTGAGTAAGAAGTTATGGCTGTTTAAAGATATGGCTTGAATTGATCGATTTTTTGGCAACGAAACTGCTATTGTAGCACATCGAAACGAAGCACCAACGCACCACTTTCGACGACTAAGATTGTACTAGCAATAATATAACTGGCAGCGCTATTGATCCCAAAATTAACCATACGTGTGTGATTTTCAGGTATAAACGGCACCTCTGTTGATGGGTGTTATAATACAAGTATTGACGCACCAGATGCTATCAGCACTCTGCAGTGAAGCTTGTTTGGACAAGAGTAGTACTACGATGGTTAACCTCTTGGGAAGTCCTTGTGTTGCACACCTTTTCTCCCATAACCTTTTTCCCCACTATATAATGTCCTATGTTATGTTCAACCATGAAAACGTCTACAAGTAATACAAGGAAAGAAATACTGTCGATCTCAAAACAAGTCACATGTGAATCCTACTGGAGTATAGCTGGCGCAATTTCTGATGAGTGCGATCTTGTCCACACCAAATTATGCGCCAAACTTCAAACCCTCATAAGGTGGTGTAAACGATTCGATTTGTGCTCCAAAGTGTGGCGAATGGGGCTATGATTAGTTTGGTTTTGTAGTAATCGAGCGGGGATTTAATTCGATATGCTATAATAGGCATTCCGGTGTATGAGTAAGAAGTTATGGCCATTTAAAGATATTGCTCAAATTGATCGATTTTTCGGCAGCTACAATCAGTAGTAATCTCTCTCTCCTTCTCCGAACACCAAACACGAATTGAACACATATTATAAATTGAAAGAAAAGGAGAACAATCCTTGATCCATTTCCCCCGTAGCTTTGTGTTTTCTTTCGTCTTTGGATTTCATTTCTATTTCTGCTAGGATTCCGTAAAAGCCTTGTGATTTTTTTCCCCAGCTTTAATTTCTGTGTCCTTCGATCCATAGTTGTTCGTCAAAAAAACTTTGTTTTTAATGAGAAAGAGAGAGGAGGATGAGAGAGATTGATGTTGTCCATAGTTGGGGAAAAATCGAAAAATTAGGGTTAACACTTTAAAGTGCCATAACTTTTGACTCGGGCAACGAAACGGCTGTTGTAGCACATCGAAACGAAGCACCAACACACCGCTTTCGATGACTAAGAATGTACCAACAATAACACAACTGGAAGCGCTATCGATTCCAAAATTAACCATACGTGTGTGCTTGTTATGGAATAACGACACCTTTGTTGATAGGTGCGATCATACCAGCACTAACGTAACGGATCCCATCAGAACTCCGCATATAAGCGTTATTGGGTGAGAGTAGTATTAGGATAGGTGACCTCTTGGGAAATCCTTGTGTTGCATCTTTTTTCTCCCAAAATCTTTTTACCCACAATATAGAGTCATGTCTAGAAGTAGTGCAAAGAAAGAAATATTGTCGATCTCAAAACAAGTCACACAAGAATCCTACTTATGTATAGTTGGCACAATTGCTGATGGGTTCGATCTTGTCCACACCGAATGATTCGCCAAACTTAAAACCATCATAAAGTGGTGTAAATGATGGTATTTGTAGTAATCAACCGGTGCTTCGATTCAATATGCTATAATAGTCATTCTGTTGTCCGAGTAAGAAGTTATGGCCGTTTAAAGTTATGGCTCGAATTGATCAATTTTTTGGCAACTACGAGCGGCAACAATCTCTCTCTCCTTCTCCGAACACCAAACACGAATTGAGCACAGAAAATAAATCAAAACAAAAGAAAAAAAATCATTGATCCATACCACTAGTTACATTGCATTTTCTTTCGTCTTTGGATTTCGTTTCTTGTTCCCCCTAGATGCCACAAAATCCTTCTGATTTCTTTTCCCCACCTCTACTTTCTGGGTCCTTCGATCCACATTTGTTCATCAAAAAAACATTGTTTTTAAAGAGAGAGAGAGGAGGAGGAGAGAGATTATTGTTCTTCGCATTTGGGGAAAAATCGACAAATTAGGGTTGACCCTTTAAAGGCCATAACTTTTGACTCGGGAAACGAAACGGCTATTGTAGCACATCAAAACGAAGCACCAACGCACCACTTTCAATGATTAAGATTGTACTAACAATAACATAATTGGAAGTGCTATTGATCCCAAAATTAACCATACGTATGTGATTTTCTTGTATAAACGGTACCTCTATTGATGGGTGTTATAATACCAGTACTGACACACCAGATGCTATCAGCACTCTGTAGTGAAGCATGTTTGGACAAGAGTAGTACTACGATGCTTAACCTCTTGGGAAGTCCTTGTGTTGCACTGCCTTTCTCCGAGAACCTTTTTCCCCACTTTATAGTGTCCTATCTTATGTTCAACCATGAAAACATCTACAAGTAATGCAAGGAAAGAAATACTATCGATCTCAAAACAAGTCACACGTGAATCCTACTGGAGTATAGCTGGCGCAATTGCCGATGGGTGCGATCTTTTCCACACCAAATTATGCGCCAAATTTCAAACCCTCGTAAGGTGGTGTAAACGATGGGATTTGTGCTCCAAAGTGTGGCGAATGGGACTATGATGAGTTTAGTTTTGTAGTAATCGAGCGGGGATTTAATTCGATATGCTATAATAGTCATTCCGTTGTATGAGTAAGAAGTTATGGTCATTTAAAGATATTTCCCAAATTGATCGATTTTTCGACAACTACAATCGGTAGTAATCTCTTTCTCCTTCTCCAAACACCAAACAAGAATTGAACACAGAATATAAATTGAAAGTAAAGGAGAAAAATCCTTGATACATATCCCCCGTAGCTTTGTGTTTTCTTTCATCTATTGATTTCATTTCTATTCCTGCTAGGATTCCGTAAAATCCTTTTGATTTTTTTCCCCAGCTCTAATTTCTGGGTCCTTCGATCGACAGTTGTTCATCAAAAAAACTTTTTTTTAATTAGGGAGATAGAGGAGGATGAAAGAGATTGATGTTGTCAAAAGTTGGGGAAAAATCGACAAATTAGGGTTGACACTTTTAAGGGGCATAACTTTTGACTCGGGCAACGAAACGGCTGTGGTAGCACATCAAAACAAAGCACCAATGCACCGCTTTTGACAACAAAGATTGTACCAGAAATAACATAACTGGCAGGAATGTTGATTCCAAAATTAATCATACGTGTGTGCTTTTTATGTATAAATGACACCCTTGTTGACGGGTGCAATCATACTCGCACAAATGCACCGGATCCCATGATAACTCCATAGATAAGCGTGCTTGATTGAGAGTAGTACTAGGATGGGTGACCTCTTGGGAAGGCCTCGTATTGCACCCATTTTCTCCCAGAACCTTTTCCCTACGATATAGTGTCGTCTCTTACGTTCAATAACGAGAACGTCTACAAATAGTGCAAGGAAAGAAATATTTTTGATCTCAAAACAAGTCACACTCGAATCCTACTCGAGTATTGCTGGTGGAATTTCCGATGGGTGCGATATTGTCCACATAGACTGATGTGCCAAATTCAAACCCCTCAGAAAATGGTGTAAACAATGGAATTTGTGGTCCAAAGTGTGGCAAAAGGGGCTATGCCCAATTCGGTTTTATAGTAATCGAGTGGTTCTTTGATTCGATATGCTATAATAATCATTCCTTTGTCCGAGTAAGAAGTTATGGCCGTTTAAAGTTATAGCTCGAATTGATCGATTTTTCGGAAACTACGAGCTGTAGCAATCTCTTTCTCGCTCTCTGAACACCAAACATGAATTGAACACAGAAAATAAATCAAAAGAAAAGTAGAAAATTCCTTGATCCATTCCCCCTGTTACATTGCATTTTCGTTCGTCTTTGGATTTCGTTTCTACTTTCCATGTCCTTCGATCCACTTTTTTTCGTCAAAAAAACATTGTTTTTAAAGAGAGAGAGAGGAGGAGGAGAGAGATTTTTGTTATTCGCATTTGGGGAAAAATTGACAAATTAGGGTTGACACCTTACAGGCCATAACTTTTGACATGGGTAACGAAATGGCAATTGTAGCAAATCGAAAGGAAGCACCAATGCACCGCTTTTGATGACTAAGATTTTACCAACAATAACATAACTGATAGCGCTATTCTCCCAAAAATTACCATACGTGTGTACTTCTCTTGTATAAACAACACCTTTGTTGACGAGTGCAATCATACCAGTACTAATGCACCAGATCCCATCAAAACTCCGAAGTGAAACGTGGTTAGGTGAGAGTAGTACTACGTTGGGTGACCTATTGGGAATTCCTCATCTTGCACCCCTTTTCTCCCAGAACCTTTTCCCCCATGATATAGTGTCCTCTCTTACATTCAACCAGGAGAACGTCTACAAGTAGTGCAAAGAAAGAAATATTTTTTTATCTCAAAACAAGTCACACACGAATCATTCTCGTGTATAGCTGGCGCAATTGCCGATTGGTGCGATCTTGTCCACACTTTAATCCCTCCGAAGGTGGTATAAACGATGGAATTTGTGATCCAAAGTATGGCGAACGGGGCAATGCCGAGTTTGGTTTTGTAGTAATCGAATGGGGTTTCAATTCGATACGCTACAATAGTCATTCCATTGTCCGAATAAGAAGTTATGGCTATTTAAATTTATGGCTCGAATTGATCGATTTTTCAACAACTACCAACGGCAGTAATCTCTCTCTCCCTCTTCGAACACCAAACACGAATTGAACACAAAAAATAAAACAAAAGAAAAGGAGGAGAGAGATTGTTGTTGTCTACGGTTGGATAAAAATCGACTAATTAGGGTTTACACTTTAAAGGGCCATAACTTTTGACTCGTGCAACGAAATGGCTGTTGTAGCACATCGAAACGAATCACCAACATACCGCTTTCGACGACTAAGATTGTACTAGCAATAACATAACTGGCAGCGCTATTGATCCCAAAATTAACCATATGTGTGATTTTCTTGTATAAACGGCACCTCTATTGATGGGTGTTATATGATCAGTGCTAAAAAAGCACTAAAATAACCATGCTTTTATGCACATTAATTGATTAAAAATATATATATTTATATGTTTTATCATATATTTATATAAATTTGTCTTTTTTCGGAATCACGGGTATTTTTATTGTTTTTCAGGTATTATGGCTTAAAACCACAACTTAAAGACTCAAAGAGAAATACTTGAAGCAATACATCACAAATATATTAATAAATAAATGGGGAAAGGTCAATAAATATGGAAAAATTGGACAAAATGGGTCAGAAAGGTCAAAAATGTCAAAAAGGAGAAAATCGCGCCCAGTTGCCCAGCCGCGTGCGCAGCACGCCAGCTATCTGCGCCAAGCTGCGCATGCCCCTACGCGCGGTTACTGTTCATCCGCGCGCGCCCAGCTGCCTCCGCGCGCGCCAACGGCCGTTTCGCCCCATTTTTCACGTGCAGCCGCCCCATGACGTCATGCTGACGTCATCAATGACCTCAGCATTTCCATTACGCGTTTTTACATTTTTTTCACCTATAAATACCCCCTCTTCCCTTCACTTCAAAACACACCTTTAACACCTCAAAATACATTCTTTTCTCTCTTTCTTTCTCTCTTTTCTTAGATTTTTAGTTTTTCTTAGTTTTTAGCTTTTCTTAGTTAATTTCTCTTAGTTTTAGAGTTCTTCCCTTTTTGGGAAGAACTAGTTATGTTTATGTAATTTATTAGCTTTTTGATTCAATAAATGGGAGTGCAAATTCCGCTTGGAGGTTTTCGAGCAACGGGAATAACGTCGAAGTTCTGTAAGGATTTTATTTTCTTTACAGTTATTTTTATGCTTTATTCTTACATGTTATATTTAATTTGTCTGTGGTTATATTTAACTGTGCTGGCTGTTTAGTAAACATGATGTAATAATAACGTTGTTATGCTTGCGAAATATTAAATAGGTAAAAATCTCTAAAATGGATTGATTTTATTTTTATTCATGATTTTATATTAAGAATGTTAGAGAGAAATATATTATTTTTCATTACAAACTTAAACCTGAAAATTAGATTTTAAGGTTTAGTTATCCGGTCTGATTTAGAGTAGTGCTCTTTTATTTGATGGTACAATCGCCCGGTAGTTAGAGTGAAGCTCTATTTCAAAAGTTTTTATAAGAATTATTATCTGAAAATGTATTGACAACATGTTTTCAGTAGTGGTTTTAAAACTTGAAAGTTTGTACTCGGATGACTAAATTCTTAGGTTTAATTTGGACACCTTGAATAAAGTTTAAACTGTCTAACCCCACCAAAGGTGGCATTTAAATGGTTCATTTTCAATCTCTTAGAAAAAGGAATTAATTTAATTAAGCATATTAGTTATCAACCCCACCCATAGGTGTTAATTGATTTGTTTAGTTAACAAAGAATATCTAACCCCACCAAAGGTGGTATTCATACAAAAAAGGGAGAATCAATAAATATCAAATCATATCTTTAATAAGCTAGATAATATGAGCAAGCATAATTAACTTAGTTATTATATCCATAAATACTCCGCCATTATAAATGATAAAATTTTCATAAATGTTTATTGAATCTATGTTTATTTTTATGTAAGTAGATTAAAAACACAAAACCCCAAAATATCGTGACAGGATGTTTAGGATTTAATTTCATTTTTAAAAGTTTGAATAATAAATTAGAAACCACATACATTCCTTCCTTAGATCGACCTTGGGAGTATACTTATCATTTTCTACGAAATGATTCGTGCACTTGCGAGAGTTTAATAAATATTAAAACCAAAGTATTGGCAAGAATCGACGATGTCGGTTTTCGCTCATCATTATAATACCAGTACTGACACACCAGATGCTATCAACACTCTACAGTGAAGAATGCTTGGGTGAGAGTAGTACTAGGATGGATGACCTCTTTGGAAGTCCTCGTGCTGCACCCCTTTTCTAAGAGAACCTTTTTTCCCCAGGATATAGTGTCCTCTCTTATGTTTAACCATGAAAACGTCTAAAAGTAGTGCAAAGAAAGAAATATTATCGATCTCAAAACAAGTCACCCGTGAATCCTACTCGAGTATAGTTGGTGCAATTTCCGATGGGTGCGATCTTGTCCACACCGAATTATGCGCTGATGAGTGCTCAAAAAGCACTAAAATAACCATCATGCGCCAAACTTCAAACCCTCTGAAGGTGGTGTAAACGTTGGAATTTGTGGTCCAAAGTGTGGCGAATGGGGCTATGCCTAGTTTGGCTTTGGAGTAATCGAGCGGGGATTCGATTTGATATGCTATCATAGTCAATCCATCATCCGAGTAAGAAGTTATGAATGTTAAAAGTTATGGCTCGAATTGATCGATTTTTCGCCAGCTCTACTTTCTATGTCTTTCGATAAACATTTTTTCATCTAAAAAACTTTTTTTAAAGAGAGAGAAAGAGGAGGAGGAGGAGAGAGATTGTTGTTATCTGCAGTTGAGGAAAAATCGACAAATTAGGGTTGATACTTTAAAATGCCACAACTTTTGACTCGGGCAACGAACCGACTGTTGTAACACATCAAAACCAAGCACCAATGCACTGCTTTCGATTACTAAGATTGTACTAGCAATAACATAACTGGCAGTGCTATTGATCCTAAAATTAACCATACGTGTATGATTTTCTTGTATAAAGAGAACCTCTATTGACAGGTGTGATCATACCAACACTAACGCACTAGATGCTATCAGAACTCCGTAGTGAAGCGTGCTTGGGCGAGAATAGTACTAGGATAGTTGACATGTTGGGATGTCCTCGTGTTGCACCCCTTTTTCCCAAAACCTTTTTCCCCACGATATAGTGTCCTATCTTATGTTCAACCACAAATATGTCTACACATAGTGCAAGGAAAGAAATATTGTAAATCTCAAAATAAGTCACGCTCAAATCCTACTAGTGTATAGCTGGCGCAATTGCAATGGGTGTGATCTTGTCCATACCGACTGATGCGCCAAACTTCAAACCGCCGGAAGGTGGTGTAAATGATGAAATTTTTGGTTGAAAGTGTGGTGAATGTGGCGATGCCTAGTTCGTTTTTGTAGTAATCGAGCAGGGCTTCGATTCGACATGCTATAATAGTCATTCCGTTGTCTGAGTAAGAAGTTATGGCCGTTTAAAGTTACAGCTAGAATTTATCGATTTTTCGGAAACTATGAGTGGCAGCATTCTCTCTTCCTCTCCAAACACCATACATGAATTGAACACAGAAAATAAATCAAAAGAGAAGGAGAGAAATCCTTGGTCAATTCCCTCCATAGCTTTGCATTTTCTTTCGTCTTTGTGTTTCGTTTCTATTTCCCCTTGGATTTTGCAAAATCCTTATGATTTTTTTCCCCAACTTTACTTTATGTGTCTTTCCATCCACATTTGTTCGTCAAAAAAACTTTGTTTTTAAAGAGAGAGAGAGAGAAAGGAGGAAGAGAGAGAGAGATTGATGTTGTCTGTAGTTGGGGAAAAATTGACAAATTAGGGTTGGCACTTTAAAGGGACATAACTTTTGACTCGGGGAACGAAATGGCTATTGTTGCACATCGAAACAAAGCAGCAACGCACCACTTTTGTTGACTAAGATTGTACCAGCAATAACACAACTAGCAGTGCTGTCGATCCCAAAATTAACCATATATGTGTCCTTTGGATGGATAAACGACACCTTTGTTGATGGGTGCGATCATACAAGCATAAATGCACCATATCCCATCAAAACTCCACAGATAAGCATGCTTGGGTGAGAGTAGTAGTTGGATGGTTGACCTACTGTTAAAGTCCTCGTGTTGCACCTCTTTTCTCCCAAAACCTTTTTCCCCACGATATAGAGTCCTCTCTTACATTCAACCATAAAAATGTCTACATGTAGTGCAAAGAAAGATATATTGTCAATCTCAAAACAAGTCACACATGAATCCTACTCATGTATTGCAGGCGCAATTGCCGATGGGTTTGATCTTCTCCACACCAACTGATGTGCCAAACATCAAAACGTCGGAAGGTGTTGTAAACGATGGAATTTATGGTCAGTAGTATGGCGATGCCTAGTTCTGTTTTTTAGTAATCGAGTGGGGCTTCGATTCGATATGCTATAATAGTCATTCCATTGTCCGAGTAACATGTTATGGTCGTTCAAAGTTAGGGGTCGAATTGATCGATTTTTCGACAGCTACAAGTGGTAGCAATCTCTCTCTTCCTCTTCGAACACAAAACACAAATTGAACACAGAAAATAAATCAAAAGAGAAGGAGAGAAATCCTTGGTCAATTCCCCACGTAGCTCTACATTTTCCTTCATCTTTGTGTTTCGTTTCTAGTTCCCCTTTGGATTCCGCAAAATCCTTCTGATTTTTTTCCCCACCTCTACTTTATATGTCCTTCCATCCACATTTGTTCTTCAAAAGAACTTTGTTTTTAAAGAGAGAGAGGAGGAAGAGAGAGATTGATGTTGTCTGTAGTTGGGGAAAAATGGACAAATTAGGGTTGACACTTTAAAGGGACATAACTTTTGACTTGGGCAATGAAACCATTGTTGTAGCACATCGAAACGAAGCATCAATGCACCGCTTTTGATGACTAAGATTGTACCAGAAATAACACATCTGGAAGCACTATTGATCTCAAAATTAACCATACGTGTGTCCTTCTTATGGATAAACAATACCTTTGATGATGGGTGCGATCATACCAGCCCTAATGCACCGGATTGTATCAGAACTCCGTAGATAAGTGTGTGTTGTGTGTTTTGCAACACACAAAAACGACGTGCAAGTATACATGGTCACAAGTAATAAAATTTGATAAGTAAGTTATCGTTCCCACGGAGATTTGTTACTATAGTTTGTCGAGTACTAAAATTATCTCTCTCTGATTTTATCCAAAACGCTCGTTGATTGTAACAAATTTAAGAAAATAGTTAAATAACAAAATAAAAGAAATCTACGATTGCAATTTTTCACCAAATTAATCAACTCAAATCATTTTAGTTTCTTTTGATTTATATTTTTTAGTACATTTAATTTGTCAACCGAAAACTTCTAATTTTATTCATACATCTCTTCCGAGCTCCGTACAAACACACCTCGTTAAATTAATTCACTATATTCCTATGAGAATTAAATTCACCGAGATTTATTATGTTTTAAGTTTTCAAATGGCCACACATACAATTAGGGTATATTCCTATCCTTCATCATACATGTCATTCTATTTACAAGCAATATACACACAAATGCCTTCTGTGTGTTCCATAGTCTTACTATTGGTCCCAACCCCCCAAATTTTATCGCAATAATCACCTATTTATAGGTCCAACTCTCTAAAAAAAATATATCACAAAATATTTTTTTACAACAAGGGTGTAAACATGGGGGATAGAATATTACATCAAAATTAATATTTAAACACGCGTGGGAGACACAAAACTGGCTAGATAGTGTTGTCTCTTTTAGGAGAACATAAAATCGTTCAAGTATACACGGTCACAAGTAATAATATGATAAATAAAATATCGTTCCGACAGAGATTTCTTACTATTGTTCATTTATTACTAAAATTATTTCAACATGATTTTATCCAAACAGTCGATAATTTGATGCAGTTTCACAAACTAATTTTTACAACCATTTGTAAGAAAATTCTAGGATTGCAGTTTGACCAAATTAATCCACTTGAATCATTTTATTTTCTCTTGATTTATGTCCTCGTATTTTAAGTTGTTAACCAAGAACTCATAATTTATCCATATATCTCTTCCGAGCTCCATACAGACACATCTCGCTAAAATAAATCACTATATTCCTATGAAAATTAAATTCAACCAGATTTATTAAGTTCTAATTTCTCAAATAGTTACACATACAAAAAAAGTATATTCCTATCCCTTATATATATATGTTATTTTATCACGAGTAACACACAAAAATGCCTTTTCCAAGTTTATTTAAGTGTCATAGATCAATTAATTAATCTTCCGGTAATTAAAAGAATTAAGCACAGATAAAATAAACAACTTAAAACTGTTACATAAATCATTCAAAAATAATTAATTCAAGTTTCATAATTTAAGCTATACTGTAACCCTAGAACAAATAAATTAGTTCATAGTAGAAATTTAAATTACAATACAACAATAATCAAACATTTTAGAGAAATAAAATTTAAAAGAAAAGGATTAGGAGAAACTCTTTCACGATTCCTCAATGAAAATAAATTTATTCCCTTTTCTTCTACTTCGTTGTCTTCTTTCTCTCTATTTTCTAAGAAAATAACAACATAAAAATGTTAAAAGAAAAGTTTCTACGTGTTGTAGAAAACACGTAGAGAAAAATTGAAGTGAACTTGAAAAATAAAAACTAAAAAGCTAAAAAAACTTCCCAACGTCTTTCCTCATGTCTCCAAATATACCACCCCCTAAACAATTTTTTTTATTTATAAAAATGTATGTATTGGGGGACAAAAATACATGAAGAATAGAGAATAATAAAAGGCAAACACGCGTGGAGACAATAATTATTCAGTTGGAAGAGTGCACCATTCTGGTGTTTTGATTTCACAAAATGTATGCCACGTGTCACCATATGATTGGCTAGAAGATTAAGGAAACACATGACATCTTCGTAATCCGTGGAATGCGAGGGCGCACGCGGTCGCGTTACACGGGATATGAGCGTGCTACTCGGTACGCAACAACTTGATTCCACTCGCGTAAGAATCTGGACCGTTCAAAGTTGATCCAACGGTGAGCGATGAGATGCATCTCGGGAGAATATTTTGCATAGCATACAGGTGGATCCCACTCTATGCACCGTGCAGCGTGCATCCAAGACAACTGGGTCCAATCTCTGTTGTCGCGTCTGGATTCCACGTGCCTAATCTTGACTGTTGATTGGATGATCAAACGGTGGATGTTGCGCGTTGTTAATGGCGCGAGTGGCCTCCTTCTACTACGTAGAAAAATCAACTTTCCTTATTTGAATTTTGACCCTCAAATTTAATTCAAATTAACTTCTAATCTTTTGATATTTGCAATTTCAAGCACTTTTAATTCAAATTATATTTTTATCTTTTTTTAATTGAAATTAAGTCCTTTTTTTATTCAAATTCATTAATTTTCTTAAAAATATATTTATTAAAAAACTAATAGTAAATATTAGTTTAATTAATTAAAAATGAACTAAAAATATGAAGAACATAGCAATTATAATTAATAAAATAGATGAAAATAACTGTATAAAATACAATTATCACACCCCTAAACTTAAGATTTTGCTAGTCTTGGAGCAAAAGGAAAGAAATAAAACAAGGATACATACATTTAAAATAGCGATTTTCAAAATATTTCTTTTTGGTCATTTCAAATAACATACACAAAGAAATAAAAGAATTTTATCTCAGCATTGAAATCAATTTAAAAGTATATTACATTTTCACAATGAATTTTAGTATGTGTGTGAAGTCTTTTCATATTTAATCACATGCAATCCGGATCAATTTATGCAAATATGAACGCAATTAATTTTTAATGAAATCACAAATCTCATAAGTTTATTTTTCACTCTACAGTAATGTAGACAAACACAACCAAAAATTAGTAAGACTTTTTTAAGCTTGTAATGTATGGCTTAAGTAAAGGTAGGATAAAAGATAATATTTAGCTCAAAACTTTTCCCAAACACATCATTTTAGGATTGAAACAAGATACCTTCTATCATCACAATGAATACTTCCCAATTTGGGATTTAACATCATATACAATAATCATTTTTTTTTCAAAATCTCTTTCTTTCTTTTTTCTGTTTTTTTTTTGTTTTTTTTTTTCAGAATCTATTTTTTTTCTTTTCCAGAATCTATATATTTTTTTTCATTTCCCAGTTGTTTTTTTTCTGTTTTTCTTTTAAGAATCTCATTTACTAACAATTGTCACATCTTAGTGAGATAAGAAAAATAGATATATCTATACATACATACACACACACACACACACACACACACACACACACACACACATATATATATATATATATATATAAACTTTGAAGCTCAAAAGGGGTATACTATGGATAAAGCATGTGAAGGTAGATATAAAGGCTCAAACTATCCAAAGATGACCTAAATCATTTTCTTATTTAAGTGTTATCTACAATTTCATCACGAGAGAAAATAAAAAAAATTCTAAGAACTATGACACCACAAATATCAATCGAATTCCATATTCACATAAACATTCTCTAAATTACCATAACAACTCAAAAATCAAGACTAGTGCTCATAAATATATATTCTTGTAAAAATGTAACATAGGTAAAAATTATTCATAACTTATACAATATTCAAAATTTTCAAGGAGCTATGCATAAGTTAGACTGAGGAAATAAAAATAAATCACCATTAAAAGCGAAATATATTCTAATGTTTCGATCAACCAAACAAAGCTACACAAGCAACAATATGAAGCAATATTTCAAATAATTTTAATCTCTACACCCCCAAACTTAATATGCACATTGTCCCCAATGTGTGAAAATTAAAGAACAAAGGAGATGTATTAAAAGAAACTTTCCTGAATGGTGAGTTGGCTTGTGAGATTGAAATCCAAAAATCGCTTTACCTCCTTCCATTTGCACCTATCAAAACAAAATAACAAAATGAAGAAATATACAGCTAATACATGTTCTAAAATAAATAAATAAATAAAAACTAAAACACATGGGTTACCTCCCAAGAAGTGCTTAATTTAGAGTGATCAACTTGACTTCCTTTTTCTTTGCTTCAGGTCAGGTCATATAACAAAATGGTTAGCTTTTGATGATCAATGTCACCTCCTGATGAACGAAAACCGGCATCGCCGATTCTTGCCAATACTTTGGTTTTAATATTTATAAAACTCTCGCAAGTGCACGAATCATTTCGTAGAAAATGATAAGTATACTCCCAAGGTCGATCTAAGGAAGGAATGTGTGTGGTTTTTAATTTATTATTCAAACTTCTAAAAACGAAATTAAATCCTAAACATCCTGTCACGATATTTTGGGGTTTTGTGTTTTTAATCTACTTACATAAAAATAAACATAGATTCAATAAACATTTATGAAAATTTTATCATTTATAATGTAGGAGTATTTATGGATATAATAACTAAGTTAATTATGCTTGCTCATATTATCTAGCTTATTAAAGATATGATTTGATATTTATTGATTCTCCCTTTTTTGTATGAATACCACCTTTGGTGGGGTTAGATATTCTTTGTTAACTAAACAAATCAATTAACACCTATGGGTGGGGTTGATAACTAATATGCTTAATTAAATTAATTCCTTTTTCTAAGAGATTGAAAATGAACCATTTAAATGCCACCTTTGGTGGGGTTAGACAGTTTAAACTTTATTCAAGGTGTCCAAATTAAACCCAAGAATTTAGTTATCCGAGTACTAACTTTCAAGTTTTAAAACCACTACCGAAAACATGTTGTCAATACATTTTCAGATAATAATTCTTATAAAAACTTTTGAAATAGAGCTTCACTCTAACTACTGGGCGATTGTACCATCAAATAAAAGAGCACTACTCTAAATCAGACCGGATAACTAAACCTTAAAATCTAATTTTCAGGTTTAAGTTTGTAATGAAAAATAATATATTTCTCTCTAACATTCTTAATATAAAATCATGAATAAAAATAAAATCAATTCATTTTAGAGATTTTTACCTTTTTAATATTTCGCAAGCATAACAACGTTATTATTACATCATGTTTACTAAATAGCCAGCACAGTTAAATTTAACCACAGACAAATTAAATATAACATGTAAGAATAAAGCATAAAAATAACTGTAAATAAAATAAAATCCTTACAGAACTTCGACGCTATTCCTATTGCTGGAAAAACTTCAAGCGGAATTTGTACTCCCATTTATTGAATCAAAAAGCTAAAAAATTACATAAACATAACTAGTTCTTCCCAAAAAAAGGGAAGAACTCTAAAACTAAGAGAAATTAACTAAGAAAACCTAAAAACTAAGAAAAACTAAAGAATCCTAAAAATCTAAGAAAAAAGAGAAAGAAAGAAGAGAGAAGTGTGTTTTGAAGGTGTGATTTTGAAGTGAAGGGAAGGGGGGTAACCCGCGCGCATGAACAGTAACCCGCGCGCAGTGCTGCGCGCATGAACAGTAACCTCGCGCGCGCAGTGCTGCGCGCATGAACAGTACCCCCCCGCGCGCAGTGCTGCGCGCATGAACAGTGCCGCGCGCGCAGCTTGGGGCGGAGCTGGGTGTTGGGGCGCGGCGGCTGGGCGCCACGGCGGCGCGTTTTTTCTCCTTTTTGACATTTTGGACCCATTTTGTCCAATTTTTCCATATTTGTCGACCTTTCCGCATTTATTTATTAATATATTTGTGATGTATTGCTTCCAGTATTCCTCTTTGAGTCTTTAAGTTACATTTTTAAGCCAAAATACCTGAAAAACAATAAAAATACCCGTGATTCCGAAAAAGACAAATTTATATAAATATATGATAAAACATATAAATATATATATTTTTAATCAATTAATTTGCATAAAATCATGGTTATTTTAGTGCTTTTTGAGCACTCATCACAACCCCCAACCAGCTTCTTGCTAGTCCCTTAGCAAGAGAAGCGATAAAAACTAAAAATTAAACTATCCTAAATCACTTTCGTGGATTGAAACGGTTGCATTTAGCCTATGCAACAAGCCTTTAAACCCCTAGATTGCCCTAGTGGACGGGTTTGAGTCTCGTGAGGGTTTTCAGTAATGATACCCACAAACATTGAACTAAAATAAAAAAAAACAATAAATATAATCAAATCAAAAACTAAATTTACAAAAAAATTAATTTAAGAATAAAAGAAAACAACATATCACAAAAATGTCTCATACTTTTTTAATCTCCTTTAAGATCATAATTAAAATCTCAAGCATAAGTTATTTTAATCTCTTTAAACAATCATGATTTATTATAATAATTAGTCGAAAATCATTTTCATATTTCATATCAAAAATGTATCAATTTAATTTTACCCAATTTCAGTGTCATGAATCAGAATTCGCTTTGACTCTATTCCTCACAAGTCAATACTCTCAAAACACTGAATCCTATGGGTTCAAACACTCATACTAATTTATATGCGAAAGAGTTTATGTATAGAAATGAACTAATATATTCGCATATGTATAAAGAATAAAGGCTCAAAGTGTTATTTTAACATTGATCTCATGAAAGGAATCGAATGTATAAATTATAAAGATATCATATATAAAAATTATTTTCATGCATAAATCAAACTCATTAAGAAAGAATTTCAAGATATATGCTTTTTACAAATGAAGAAATTGCAATGACTTTTTAGGGAATTACTTCCTATATCTTTCTTTTGTATTTAGCCTTTACTCACAACTTTGTAGGCAATGTGGGTCATAGTATGTAGATGATACTATATATTTTTTATCTCTCTATTTTTTTTTCAACATATGTATATTTTAGGGAGTCAACCCATGTACAGATTGTACATTTTTTTGGAATTTGGTGAGTGGTTAATTTTGTGGCTTTTCTGTTTGATCTTGGTTTAGGTAACCCCATATATGTCTTTTTGTTTTTTGTAGCAGTCATGCATGAATGAGATATAAGCATATACTATCAATTTCTACTCAAATCATTTAATCTAAGCAAAAATAATAATAAAAAATATATGATACTCTATTAAGATGAGAAAAAAAATTCATATATTCAATGCTAATACCTATAGAGATCATCTAAACTTTTTGAATAATTAAGAAATGTGTTTGGAGTAGAAAAAATATATATTTCACTCTGAATAAAAGAAATTAGGCTCAAATTATATCTCACAAGGGTAGTCTCCACTAAAAAAATTCATAAACACCGATTTTGGGTTTAATATAATTTCCACATTTTATCAAGAAATACTAGTTATGACAAAAACTAACTAATTATCAAAAATAATTACAAAATATTTCATGATATGTTTTCAAAAATTAATCTAACAGTACAAAAGACTTAACTATTTACTTAAATTTGATTTAAAGAAATAATAAATTTTTGTGAAATAATTTTTTTTTTATATAATTTTTAAATTGTTAAATCTTTTTTTTTTTCTAATTAAGCATGGTAATTTTTCACCACCCCCAACCTAGAACTTACATTGTCCTCAATGTAACAACTGTAAATTAAAGATAAAGAGAAAAGAGAAGAAAGATTACCTATTTCTTGAGAATGTGTAAGTAGTAATGGAGAAATGCAGGTGCATTCATTATATTCATCATTAAAGTGTATACAGACAGATCGCTGTGAACTTCTAACATCTCAACAAACATTTTTAGTTTTAACAATTTAAAAAATTTTAAACAAAAATAAACAATAAAATTAAGTAAATAAAATAAATAACAGAAAATTACCTAAAATGATGGGTTGCCTCCCATCAAGCGCTTAGTTTAACGTCTTAGCAAGACGTAACTTGGGGATTGCCTTTTAAGTAAACTCAATGTCCCCTCATCATTGAGTCAATCAAACCTACAAGTAAGACAAGGTTGTCTACCTATATTGTTTCAAACATGCCCTATTGATTTTCAAATTTTTCTGTACCAAAAACTAGGGGCATGCTTGAGGGTTTTAGATAACCCACATCTAGGTGCAAATCAAATAATTTAAAGCATCAAAACACAATTGTACCTAGATCAAATAAAGAAACTAACTCTTGAGATGTAAAAAAAAATTTTGGAGATAGTTTCAGATTTTTTTTTTTAATTAATTTTAAAAATTAAAATTGAAATAACATAATCAGTATTAACCAAGAGTGCTCCCAAGAAAGAATGGTGGGGCAAAGGCTCCTTAAATACCATCCTCCTAGACAGAGCAACGTTCCTAGGAAAGACTAGTGGCACAAAGGCTTCCAAGAACTAGTCTCCTAGACAGAACTCCCTTAGATCTTTACTTTTCATGCTATTAAATTTAATTAAGTTCAGTTAAGTAAAAATCTAAGTTAATTAAGTTAGAAAATCTAAGTTAATTAAGTTAAGTAAAGTAAAAATCTATGTTAATTAAGTTAATAAAAGTAAAAATCTAAGTTAATTAAAAAGCTAAGTTAATTAAGTTAATTTAAGTAAAAATCTAAGTTAATTAAGTTAAGTTAAAAAAAATCTAAGTTAATTAAGTTAGGTTAATTAAAAATCTAGGTTAATTAAGTTAGTAAAAATATAAGTTAATTAAGTTAATGAAAAATCTAAGTTAATTAAAAAAAAAATCTAAGTTAATTAAGTTAGGTAAAAATTAAGAAAGAAAAAAAAAATAAATAAATAAAAATAAAAAATAAATAAAAATAAAAATAAATAAAAATAAATTAAATTAAAATTGAAATAAAATAAAAAGTAAAATAAAATAAAATAAAATAAAATAAAATAAACTAAAATAAAATAAAAATAAAATAAAATTGAAAAAAGTAAAGGAAAATAAAATAAAATAAAATAAACTAAAATAAAATAAAATTGAAAAAAGTAAAGGAAAATAAAATAAAAATAAAAATTGATTTTTTTTATTATGTTTTTATTCATTTTGATTATTATTTTTATTAAAAAAAAATTTAAGATTTTAAATAAAAACTTAAAATTAAATGAAAATTAAAAATTAAGTTTTTTAATTTTTAATTTTTAATTTTTTTTTTAATTTTTAATTTTTTTTTAATTTTTAATTTTCTTTTAATTTTTTTATTTTTAATCTAAAATTTATTTAAGTTTTTTTTATTTTTTAATTTAAAATTTATTAATTTTTTTTTTACTATTAATGAACGGTAATTTTATTTTACTATCTACGCTATAAATTTTATTTATTTATTTTTAACTTAAATTTTTTTGTTTTTTTACTATTCATGAACGGTAAAAATTTTTACTTCAAATTTCAAATTTCTAAATTATTTTAAAATTAAAAAAAATTAATTTTTAATTTTTTAATTTTTTAATTTTTTTTTATTTCTTATGAAATTTGAAATTTGATTATTATTTTTTCTATTAAAACAAAAAAAATCACAATTAAAGACAGCACAAAAATGTTTTTAAAATTTTGATAAATAATTTAAAAACCGTTATTCCTTCCCCGGCAACGGCGCCAAAAACTTGATGACCAAATCCCCGGCAACGGCGCCAAAACCTTGATGACCAAATCCCCGGCAACGCGCCAAAAACTTGATGACCAAATCCCCGGCAACGGCGCCAAAAACTTGATGAGCGAAAACCGGCATCGCCGATTCTTGCCAATACTTTGGTTTTAATATTTATAAAACTCTCGCAAGTGCACGAATCATTTCGTAGAAAATGATAAGTATACTCTCAAGGTCGATCTAAGGAAGGAATGTGTGTGGTTTTTAATTTATTATTCAAACTTCTAAAAACGAAATTAAATCCTAAACATCCTGTCACGATATTTTGGGGTTTTGTGTTTTTAATCTAATTACATAAAATTAAACATAGATTCAATAAACATTCATGCAAATGTTATCATTTATAATGGCGGAGTATTTATGGATATAATAACTAAGTTAATTATGCTTGCTCATATTATCTAGGTTATTAAAGATATGAATTGATATTTATTGATTCTCCCTTTTTTTGTATGAATACCACCTTTGGTGGGGTTAGATATTCTTTGTTAACTAAACAAATCAATTAACACCTATGGGTGGGGTTGATAACTAATATGCTTAATTAAATTAATTTCTTTTTCTAAGAGATTGAAAATGAACCATTTAAATGCCACCTTTGGTAGGGTTAGACAGTTTAAACTTTATTCAAGGTGTCCAAATTAAACCCAAGAATTTAGTTATCCGAGTACTAACTTTCAAGTTTTAAAACCACTACCGAAAACATGTTGTCAATACATTTTCAGATAATAATTCTTATAAAAACTTTTGAAATAGAGCTTCACTCTAACTACTGGGCGATTGTACCATCAAATAAAAGAGCACTACTCTAAATCAGACCGGATAACTAAACCTTAAAATCTAATTTTCAGGTTTAAGTTTGTAATGAAAAATAATATATTTCTCTCTAACATTCTTAATATAAAATCATGAATAAAAATAAAATCAATTCATTTTAGAGATTTTTACCTTTTTAATATTTCGCAAGCATAACAACGTTATTATTACATCATGTTTACTAAATAGCCAGCACAGTTAAATTTAACCACAGACAAATTAAATATAACATGTAAGAATAAAGCATAAAAATAACTGTAAATAAAATAAAATCCTTACAGAACTTCGACGTTATTCCTGTTGCTGGAAAAACTCCAAGCGGAATTTGTACTCCCATTTATTGAATAAAAAAGCTAAAAAATTACATAAACATAACTAGTTCTTCCCAAAAAAAGGGAAGAACTCTAAAACTAAGAGAAATTAACTAAGAAAAGCTAAAAACTAAGAAAACATAAGAAAAACTAAGAAAAACTAAAGAATCCTAAAAATATAAGAAAAGAGAGAAAGAAAGAAGAGAGAAGTGTGTTTTAAAAAAATGTTAAAACGCGTAATGGAAATGCTGACGTCATTGATGACGTCAGCATGACGTCATGGGACGGCTGCACGTGAAAAATGAGTGTCGGCGCGCGCAGATGAACAGTAACCCGTGCGCAGTGCTGCACGCATGAATAGTAACCCGCGCGTAGTGCTGCGCGCATGAACAGTAACCTCGCGCGCGCAGCGCTGCGCGCATGAACAGTACCCCCGCGCAGTGCTGCGCGCATGAACAGTACCCCCGCGCAGTGCTGCGCGCATGAACAGTACCCCCCGCGTGCAGTGCGCGGATGAACAGTGCCGCGCGCGCAGCTTGGGGCGGAGCTGGGTGCTGGGGCGCGGCGGCGCCTTTTTTTCTCTTTTTTGACATTTTTGACCCATTTTGTCCAATTTTTTCATATTTGTCGACCTTTCCGCATTTATTTATTAATATATTTGTGATGTATTGCTTCCATGATTCCTCTTTAAGTCTTTAAGTTGCATTTTTAAGCCAAAATACCTGAAAAACAATAAAAATACCCGTGATTCCGAAAAAGACAAATTTATATAAATATATGATATAACATATAAATATATATATTTTTAATCAATTAATTTGCATAAAATCATGGTTATTTTAGTGCTTTTTGAGCACTCATCACCTCCCTAACAAGGTTTGAGTTTTTCCCCATTCACTTGGAGATTCCTATGTGATTTTTCATCTTTAATCTTAATAGTACCATATGGATGCATTTTGGAAATAGTGAAAGAACCTAACCACCTTGATTTTAGTTTCCTTAGGAAGAATTGTGACCGAGACTTGAAGAGCAAAACTTTTTGTCCTTGTTCAGAATGTCGATGCAAGAGCTTATTGTCATGCCATCTCTTTGTCTTCTCTTTATAGAGCTTAACATTTTTATATGCTTGTAGACGAAACTGGTCCATCTCATGGATTGGAAGACAACGCTTTTCGTAAGCGGCTCTTAAGTCATTATTCAGATTCACAGGAGAAATTGTAGAAGAATCAGTAGTAGATTTTTTTGTAGACCTGATATCAACTAACTCATTTACTTTATTACAAGCATCAGAATCACCTAGAAATTTCATAGCTTTAAACACTTTGAAAGTTACCTCTTGGTCTTGAACTCTCATAGTGAGTTCTCCTTTTTGAATATCAATCAAAGTCCTACCAATTGCTAAAAACGGTCCCCCCAGAATAATAGGGATCTCTTTATCTTCCTCCATATCAAGAATTATGAAATCTGCAGGAAAGATAAACTTGTCTACCTTTACAAGCACATCCTCTATAATGCCTCTTGGGTGTTTCAAAGACCTATCTGCAAGTTGAAGAGTTACAGTGGTCGGTTTTGCTTCTCCTAATCCAAGTCTTTGATAGATGGAAAGTGGCGTCAAATTAATGCTGGCACCCAGATCACACAGAGCTCTACCAAAGAATTTATCACCAATAGTACAAGGAATGGTGAAACTTCCTGGATCTTTAACCTTAGGTGGTAGCTTCTTCTGAAGGATGGCGCTACACTCCTCTATGAGAGCAACTATCTCAAAATCACCTAACCTTCTCTTTTTAGACAAGATGTCCTTTATAAATTTCACATAGCTAGGCATTTGCTCTAAGGTATCAGCAAAAGGAATGTTAATATGAAGCTTTTTAAAAAATTTCAAGAAATTTGGAGAATTTCTTATCAAACTTTTGCTTATGGAAGCGTTAAGAAAAGGAAATTGGTGGAGTGTAAGGCTTGAGACTTTCTAAAACTAGTTTCATCACAGGTTTTGTTGTTGCTTCATTCTCTTCAGCTCTTTCTTCTCCATAATCTTGTTTTTCTGGGCCAATAGCTTTAACACTAGGGGTTGGCAAAGAAATGGGCTTATGTATTTCTTTTAACTCTTTTCCACTTCTGAGTGTAATTGCCTTACAGTGCTCTTTTCCTCCCCTATTAGGATTAGTTTCAGTATCACTTGGCAAAGCTACTTGAGGGCGGTTGTTGACAATAGTAGCAAGTTGATCCAATTGAACTTCGAGATTCCAAATAGATATTGCCTGATTCTGAAGAATAGTCGGCCATGTATCGAGCAAACATATCTTCCAATGATGGCTTCTTTTCTTATGGTGGAGCTTGGTTATGAAAAGCATGAGGATATGCTCATTGTTACTCCAAGATAAATTAGGATGATTCTTCCACCCTGGATTGTAAGTGTTAGCATAAGGGTTGTTTTGATTCCTATTGTAGTTGGAAACAAAACTAACAGATTCAGAGTTGTGAGGACATCTCTCACTGGCATGGTTTCCATTGCAATTTTCATATGCAACAAAAGGACTCTGAATAGAATGGACACCCAAATTATCCATCTTCTTCACCAAAGCGAATACTTGTGCATTTCAAGCGGTCATAGCATCAATCGCATTCATTCCAACCACTCTCTTAGGCATCATCCTCTCTGATGGCCACTCGTAGCTATTGGAAGCCATTTCCTCTAATAATTTGCAGGCTTCATCAATTGATTTTCCCATAAGAGCACCACCTACTGCAGTGTCAATCATGTTTCTAGTTTGACCCATCAAACTATTATAAAATGTTTGCACTTGAAGCCACTTTGGTAAACCGTGATGAGGACATCTTCGAAGTAGCTCCTTGTACCTCTCCCAAGCTTCATATAAAGATTCTGAGTCAAACTACATAAAATTAGTGATTTCATTCCTCATCCTTGCAGTCTTTGTCTGTGGAAAATATTTGGCTAAGAATTTTTGAGCCAAATCCTCCCAAGTAGTGATAGAACCACATGGCAATGAATTCAACCAACTCTTTGCCTTATCCCTAAGTGAAAAAGGAAAAAGTCTCAACCAGATAGCATCATCAGTGACTCCATTATGCCTAAAGGTGTCACAAATCTCTAAAACATTTGCTATATGGGAGTTTGGATCATCGTGGGGTAAACCACCAAACTGAACTGATGTTTAAATCGTATGAATGATTGCAGGCTTAATTTCAAAATGATTGGTTTGAATTGATGGTCTTCTAATGCTTGAATGAATGCTGCCAACCATAGGCACTACATAATCTCTTAAAGATCTTGGTTTTTCCACTTTAGGAATTTCCTCATCCATAATTAGATGTTTTGTGGTTTCTTGTTTATTATTATTTTTTAATTTTAAAATAGTTCTCTCAATTTCTGGATCTAACGAAACTATGTCAAGATTTCTTATGCATACAAAGTCCCACTTTATCAAAAAATCTGAAAAATATATCAAATAAAGTAAAAAATGAAAATAAACATATAAATAAACACACAAATCTAAGCAAATAATAATAAGCAATAAAAAATATTTTTTATAACTAAAATCAGATTAATTTTTATTAATATCAACAAAAAGTAGTAAAACAAAATCCCCAGCAACGACGCCAAAATCTTGTTGTCTCTTTTAGGAGAACATAAAATCGTGCAAGTATACACGGTCACAAGTAACAATATGATAAGTAAAATATCTTTTTCACAGAGATTTGTTACTAGTGTTAGTTAATTACTAAAATTATTTCAAACTCATTTGATCCAAATAGTCGATAATTTGATGCAGTTTCACTAACTAATTTTTATAACAGTTTGTAAGAAAATTCTAGGAATGCAGTTTCACCAAATTAATCCACTTGAATCATTTTATTTTCTCTTGATTTATGTTCTCGTATTTTAAGTTGTTAACCAAGAACTCATAATTAATCCATATATCTCTTCCGAGCTCCATACAGACACATCTCGTTAAAATAGTTCACTATATTCCTATGAAAATTAAATTCAACCAGATTTATTAAGTTCTAAGTTCTCAAATAGTTACACATACAATAAAAGTATATTCCTATCCCTTATATATATATGTTATTTTATCACGAGCAACACAAAAAAATGTTTTTTCCAAGTTTATTTAAGTGTCACAGATCAATTAATTAATCATCCGGTAATTAAAAGCATTAAGCACAGATAAAATAAACAACTTAAAATAGTTCCATAAATCATTCAAAAATAATTAATTCAAGTTTCATAATTTAAGAACACTGTAACCCTAGAACAAATAAATTAGTTCATAGCAGAAATTAAAATTACAATACAACAATAATCAAACATTTCAGAGAAATAAAATTTAAAAGAAAAGGATTAGGAGAAACTCTTTCACGATTCCTCAATGAAAATAAATTTCTTCCTTTTTTCTTCTTCTTCGCTGTCTTCTTTCTCTCTATTTTCTAAGAAAATAACAACATAAAAATGTTAAAAGAAAAGTTTTTGCGTGTTGTAGAAAACACGTAGAGAAAAACTAAAACTAATCCCCAACGTCTTTCCTCGTGTCTCCAAATATACCACACTCTAAACAATTATTTTTTTGCATGTATTAAGGGATAGAAATACATGAAGAATAGAGAATAATAAAAGGCAAACGCACGTGGAGACAATAATTATTCAACTGAAAGAGTGCGCCATTTCCGGTGTTTTGATTTCACAAAATGTATGCCATGTGTCACCATATGATTGGTAGAAAATTAAGGTAACACGTGGCATCTTCATAATCGGTGGAACGCGAGGGTGCACGCTACTTTGATGAACCACGTCGTATGGGATATGAGCGCGCTGCTCGGTACGCGACAGATTAAATCTACTCGGGTACAAATTTGGACCATTCAAAGTTGATCCAATGGTGAGCGATGAGATGCGCCTCAGGAGAATATTCTGCATAGCCTATAGGTGGGTCCCACTCTGTGCACCGTGCAACGTTCATCCAGGAAAATCGGGTCCAATCTCTATTGTCGCATCTCGATTCCACGCTCCTGATCCTAACCCTTGATTGGACGATCAAACGGTGGATGCTGCACGTTGTTAATGGCGCGAGTGGCCTCCTTCTCCTGCATAGAAAAATCAATTTTCCTTAATTGCATTTTGACCTTCAAATTGAATTCAAATTAACTTCTAATCTTTTAATATTTGCAATTTTACCCACTTTTAATTCAAATTATATTTTTGGCTTTTTTTAATTGCAATTTAAGTCCTTTTTTTATTCAAACTCATTAATTTTCTTTAAAATATATTTACTAAAAAAATAATAGTAAATATTAATTTAATTAATTAAAAATTAATTAAAAATTAACTAAAAATGTCAAGAAAATAGCAATTATAATTAATAAAATAGCTACACATACAATAAAGGTAAGTTCCTCTACTTTTATCATACATGTTATCCTAAACACGAGCAATCACACAAAATGCCTTTTTCCAAGTTTATTTGAGTGTCACAGATCAATTGATAAATTTTCCAATAATCAAAAGCATTAAGCAAAAATAGAATAAACAACTTAAAAACATCTCATAAATCATTCCAAAATAATTAATTCAAGTTTCATAATATAAGTTACATGGAAACCCTAGAAAATTAAATTACTCCATAACAAAAATTAAAATTACAAAACGAAAATATTAAAAAATTTAAGGAATATTAGATGAAGAACAACAAAAGAAATTAAAAGTTTTTCATCTGCTCTCTAAATTCTATCCTACGTAGAACCACAACAGAAGCCAAAATGGCTTCTGCGTGTTCCACAGTTTAACTCCTGGTCCCAACCCCCCAAATTTTATTGCAATAATCACCTATTTATAGCTCCAACTCTCTAAAAAAATACATCACAAAATATTTTTTTACAACATCCGTGTAAAAGTAGGGGATAGAATATTACATCGAAAATAATATTTAAACATGTGTGGGAGACACAAAATAGGCTGGACAACGTGCGTCATTTATGCATTTTCATTTTACATAACTCATACCACGTGTTGGTATCTACTTTGTTGGAATAATAACGAGACACGTGGTAGCTTCATATTCAGTGGAATGGGAGGGCACACACAGATTAGATGGATCACGTCACATTAGAAAATGTTTTGCACAGCAGACGCATGGGTCCTACCCTGTACGCCGCCCTATGCAGACAAGTGGACCCCACTCTGCGCATTGAGCAGTGTGCCATCCGGGAAACGCATCCAATCACCCTTGTCGTGCCTGTATCACACTCGCTTGATCCTAACTGTTGATTGTCTAATCTAACAGTGTGTGATGTGCGTTGATAATGGCGCATGTAGTCCTCCTTTTCCTACACAGAAAAACAAATTTTAATAATTGCATTTTAGCCCTCCAATTTAATTCAAATTAACTTTTAAATTTTTGATATTTGTAATTAAACCCACTTTTAATTCAAATTATATTTTCAGCTTTAATTATTTGCAATTAAATCTTTTTCACTTCAAATTCTTTAATTTTCTTTAAAAATATATTTCTTAAAAAACTAACAATAAATATTAATTTAATACATTAAAATTAACTAAAATATTAAGAACATAGAAATTATAATTAATAAAATGGACAAAATAATTCTAAAATATAGAGTTATCACACCCCCAAACTTAAGATTTTTCTAGTCCTCAAGAAAAAGGAACGAAATAAAACTAGGTACATGCACTTCAAAAATGATTTTCAAAACATTTCCAATTGGTAATACAAATAACATAACTCAAAGAAATACAAATTTTTTTATCTAAGCATTGAAATCAATTTAAAAGTATGTTACATTTTCACAATGAATTTTCTTATGTGTTTGAAGTCTTTTCATATTTCATCACATGAAATCCAGATGAGTTTATGCAAATATGAATCCAATTAATTTTTAATGAAATCACAAATCACATATGTTCATTTTTAATTTCTCTCTCAACTAATGTAGACAAATACAACCAAAAATCAATAGGACTTTATTAAGCTTGTAATGTATGGCTTAGGTAAAGGTAGGATAAAGATAATATTTGGCTCAATTTTTTCCTAAATACATCATTTTAGGATTGAAACAAAATACCTTCTAACATCTCAATGAATACTTCCCAATTTGGGATTTAACTTCACATGCAACAGTTGTTTTTTTTCTTTTTTCTATTTCAGAATCACTTTTCTTTTTTCTTTCTCTCAATCTTTTTTTTTTCAGTATCCTCTTTTTTATATATATCTTTAGAAGTTTACTAAGAATGGTCACATGTTAGTGAGATAAGGAAAATTGATATATCTATATATATATATTACTAGGCTTTTGGTAGGAGATAATAAAATATTATCTATATATATATATATAAATTTAAAAGCTCAAAAGGGGTATACTATGGATAAAACATGTAAAGTAGGATAGAAAGACTCAAACGATCCAAAGATGGCCTAAATCATTTCCTTAGTTAAGTGTTGTCTAGGATTTCTACTCGAGAGAAAATCGAACAAATTCTAAGAACTGTGACACCAAAGAACATCAATTGAATTGCATACTTATATAAACCTTCTCTAAATTAGCATAACTCAAAGATCAAGACTAGTGCTCATAAATAGACATTCTTGTAAAAATGAAACTTACTCAAAAATTACACATAACTTAGAAAATATTCAAATTTTTCAAAGAGATACATTAGTTAAACCGAAGAAATAAAAATAAATCACCATGAAAAGCAATATAATCTCATGTTTCAATTAACCAAACAAATAAAGCTTGACGAGCAATAATACCAAGAAAATATTTCAACTAAGTTCAATTTCTTCACCACCCCCAAACTTAATATGCACATTGTCCTCAATGTGTGAAAGTTAAAGAAAAAATTAGATGGGTTCAAAGAAAGTTCTTGGTTTTGGTTTGTAAGATTGAAACCCAAAAATAGCTTTACTTCCTAGGTTTTGCATATACCAAAACAAAATAACAAAATAAAGAAATATGCAAATTAATACATTTTAAACTAAATAAAATAGATATAAAATTTAAACACATGGGTTGCCTCCCAAGAAGCACTTGATTTAAAGTCATCAGCTTGACTTCCCCTTTTTTCTACTTTTAGGGAGGTTCAAAAATTTTGCGTCAAATATGAAAGTATCAACGTACAAAAAAATTGAAAAATAAATCTAAGCAAGTAACAATAAGCATAAAAAATAATATTTTTTTGAACTAAAATCATATTGATTGGTATTAATATCAACAAAAATAGTAAACAAATCCCCAAAAACGGCGCCAAAAACTTCTTGTCTCATTAGGAGAACATGAATGTGTGCAAGTATACAAGGTCACAAGTAATAAATGATAAGTAAAATATCGTTCCCACGGAGATTTTTTACTAAAGTTTGTTAAGTACTAAATTTTATTAAGTACTAAAATTGTTTCACTCTGATTTTATCCAAACAAACAAAAATTGATGGGAGTTTAACAAATTAAGATTTTGATAACAAAATATATAAAAACATTCTAGGATTGCAGTTTCACCAAATTAATCCACTTGAATCATGTTATTTTCTCTTGATTTATATTCTTGAATTTAATTTGTCAATAGAAAACTTCTAATTTTATCCATATATCTCTTCCGAGTTCCATATAGATACATCTCACTAATATAATTCACTATATTCCTATGAGAATTAAATTCATCAAGATTCATTAAGTTCAAAGTTCTCAAATAGCTATATACAATAAAGGTAAGTTCCTCTACTTTTATTATACATGTTATCCTAAACACGAGCAATCACACAAAATGCCTTTTTCCAAGTTTATTTGAGTGTCATAGATCAATTGATAAATTTTCTAATAATCAAAAGCATTAAGCAAAAATAGAATAAACAACTTAAAAACATCTCATAAATCATTCCAAAATAATTAATTCAAGTTTCATAATATAAGTTACATGGAAACCTTAGAAAATTAAATTACTCCATAACAAAAATTAAAATTACAAAACGAAAATATTAAAACATTTAAGGAATATAAGATGAAGAACAACAAAAAAAATTAAAATTGTTTCATCTGCTCTCTAAATTCTATCCTACGTAGAACCACAATAGAAGCCAAAAAGGCTTCTGTGTGTTCCACCGTCTAACTCCTCGTCCCAACCCCCCAATTTTTTTCTCAATAATCACCTATTTATAGCTCCAACTGTAAAAAAAATACATCACAAAATATTTTTTTACAACAATCGTGTAAAAGTGGGGGACAACATATTACATCGAAAATAATATTTAAACACGCATGGGAGACACAAAACTGGCTGGACAACATGTGCCATTTCTACGTTTTCATTTTATAGAACTCATGCCATGTGTCAGCATCTGATTTGCTGGAAGAATAACGAGATACATGGTAGCTTCATATTCGGTCGAATAGGAGGGCACACACAGATTAGATGGACCGCATCGCACAGGAAAATTTTTTGTGCAGCAAACATGTGGGTCCCCCAACATAACGGCCTATGCAGATACGTGGACCCCACTCTATGCATCGAGCAATGTGCCATCCAAGAAACATATCCAATCGTCCTTGTTGCGTTTGTATCACACTCGCCTGATCCTCACCGTCGATTGTCTAATCTGATGGTGCGTGATGCGCGTTGATAATGGCACCTGTGGTCCTTCTTTTCCTACACAGAAAAACAAAGTTTATATAATTGTATTTTAGCCCTCGAATTTAATTCAAATTAACTTTTTAACTTTTGATATTTGAAATTAAGCCCAATTTCAATTCAAATTATATTTTTAGCTTTTATTATTTGCAATTAAATATTTTTCACTTCAAATTCTTTAATTTTCTTTAAAAATATATTCCTTAAAAAACTAATAGTAAATATTAATTTAATACATTAAAATTAACTAAAAATATTAAGAACATAGCAATTATAATTAATAAAATGGGCAAAATAACTCTAAAATATAGGGTTATTATTTACACTTCTTTGAAGGCTCATACACATAGCTATTGATATTTTAATAGTGGTTGCTCAAGACATATGACTAGTAATAAGTACTTATTCACCAATTTAACTCTCCCTAGTGATGGATCAGTAACCTTAGGTGATTGTAATAAAGCATTGATCTATGGTAGAAGATCCATCATCATCATTGGAATCCCTAAGCTTAAATATATACTCTATGTGGATGGACTCAAGGCTAATCTTATTAACATCAACTAGATTTATGACAATAATAGTGCCTTTAAATTCACTCAAACTAAATATATTGGGTATGATGAGATAGATAGAACTTTAGTCAGAGGTGTTAGATCTTATGATAAGTGTTATTGTGTATGATCACTTCTAGAAGTTGTTTGTAACAAGTTAAGTATGAGCACTAAAGAGTTATGGCAGCAACTTCTTAGGCATGTTAATTATAAATTTTTGAAGAAAATCTGTAATATCAAAGAGTTTTAGGGGCTCCCCTCTACCACCATTATACTGATAACTGTCTTTTATATAGTTATTTTTATCTATTTTATTAATTATAATTGCTATGTTCTTGACATTTTTAGTTAATTTTAGTTGAATAAATTAATATTTACTGTTTATTTGTTAAGGAATATATATTTAAGAAAATTTAATAATTTGAATAAAAAAAGTACTTAATTGCAAATTTGTGTCTAAAAATATAATTTAAAATAAAATAGTACGTAATTGCAATTAATAAAAGTCCAAAATAAAATTTGAATTAAAATCGGGCTTAATTGTAATTAAAAAAAGTTTAAAAGTTAATTTAAATTAGAAAAGGGGCTTAATTGCAATTAAAAAAAGTTTAAAGTTAATTTGAATTAAATTGGAGGGCTAAAATGCAATAAAGGAAATTTATTTTCTATGTAGGAAAAAGAGACCACGCGCGCAATCACAAATGCACGACACCAAACTTGCGATCAAGCAACAGACGACTACGATGAGGCGCGTGATACCAGATGTGACAAAAGAGATTGGACGTAGGAATTCAGGTGCATGTTCTCGGCGCGCCGTGTGGTTCCCACCTACCGCGCAGGCCGGCGTGTAGGGTGGGACCCACGTGTTTGTTACACGGCTGCCAAAAGGTGTGATCCCGTGCAACGTGGTCTACATAATCTTCGTGCACCTATCCATCCAACGAATGATACAATGCCACGTGTCTCTAATATTTCTGCAGCTAATGAGAAGCGAACACGTGGAATGTATTGGGTAAACCAAAAGCACGGAAACGATGCTCATTTTTAGCAGCGTCGTCGTATGCCACATGTCTCGCGCGCCATGATTTCGTGTGGTTCAATTACATGCACCCGTTTTCTTCCCACCAATTGAAAGATGCCACGTGCCCCACTATATTTTGTAGCGAATCAAATCATGACACGTGGCAGCATGTATTGAAAACAAAATTAGAAACGCACAACTTGTCTCCCACTCATTTTAAAATAATGTTATTAATGTAACCGTTTGTCTACCACGCGTTTTTTTATATTTTTGATGTAAAATTTCACCCGCGTGTCTAAAAAATGTATTTTTTTAGCTATAAATAGGGCATTTATTGCTAAAAAATGCAGTTTTGAGTTTGGAGTTTTTGTTTTTGAGTTTGGTTTTTAGGTTCGTGTTCTAGATAGTGGTACACGCAGAAGCCATTTTTGGCTTCTATTGTGTTCTGCGTTTGCCCAATATTTAAGAGCAGATGAAGTTTTAAGTTTCTTAGTGTTCTGTAACTGATATTCCTTAAGTTTTGTAATTTTAATTTTTATTTATGAAGTAATTTAATTTTTCTAGGGTTGTGTTTTATCTAAATTTATGAAGCTTGAGTTTAATTATTTTTGAATGATTTATAAGACTTTTAATTTGTTTATTCTATTTGTGCTTAATGCTTTTGATTATTGGAAAATTTATCAATTGATCTGTGGCACTCAAATAAACTTGGAAGAGGCATTTTTGTGTATATTGCTCATGGATATAATAACATGTATATATGAATGATAGGAATATACCTTTATCGTATGTGTGGCCATTTGAGAACTTAGAACATAATGAATCTTGGTGAATTTAATTCTCATAGGAATATAGTGAATTAATATAATGAGGTGTGTCCATACAGAGATAAGAAGAGATGTATGGATAAAATTAGATTTTTTTGGTTGACAAATTAAATTTACTATAAAAATATAAATCAAGAGAAAATAATATGATTCACGTGGATTAATTTCGTGAAAAACTACAATCCTAGAATTATTTTATTTTGTTATAAAACTCTTTAGTTAACTTGTTCCAATTAACGATTGTTTTGGATAAAATCCGAGTGAAATAATTTTAGTACTCAACAAACTATAATGACAAATCTCCATGGGAACGATAACTTTACTTATCAAATTTTATTACTTGTGACCGTGTATACTTGCATGTTTTATGTTCTCCTAAAAGAGATAACAAGTTTTTGGCGCTATTGTCGGGGATTTGTTTACTATTTTTATTGTTGATATTAATACCAATCAATCTCATTTTAATTCAAAAAAAAAAAAAACAAAACAAAATTGTGCTTATTGTTGTTGCTTGCTTAATTTATTTTTCAATTTTCTCGTAAGTTAAGATTTTGTTTGACACACAAATCTTAACTTACAAAAAGAAAAAAAATTTAGAAGTCAAGTTGACGACTATAAATCAAGCGTTTCTTGGGAGGCAACCGAGGTGTTTTTTTATATTTTCGCATGTATTAGTTTATATATATATATATATATATATTATGTTGTTATTTTATTTTTTATTTTTTTTCGTAGGTGCAAATTGGAAGAAATGAAGCTATTTTGGATTTTAACCATACAAACCAAACCAGGAAGTTTCTTTAAACCCATCTCATATGTTCTTTAACGTTCACACATTGAGAACAATGTGTATATTAAGGTTGGTGGTGGTAGAGATGTTGAACTTAATTGAAATATTTTATGGGTATTATTGCTTGTGAAATTTTATTTGTTTGGTTGATTGAAGATATTTTGCTTTGAATGGTGATTTATTTTTATTTCTTCGGTTTAAATGATGCATAGCTCCATGAAAAATTTGAATATAGTCTAAGCTATGAATAATTTTTACATATATTTCATTTTTACAGGGATAAATATTTATGAACACTAGTCTTGATTTTTGAGTTTCTATGGTAATTTAGAGAAGGTTTATGTGAGTATGCAATTCGATTGATATTTGTTGTGTCGTAGTCTTAGAATTTGTTTGATTTTCTCTCGAGGAGAAATTCTAGATAATATTTAACTAAGAAAATGATTAGGCCATCTTTGGATCGTTTGAGCCTTTCTATCTACCTTCACATGCTTTATCTGTAATATACCCCTTTTGAGCTTCAAAGTTTATATATATATATTTATCTCATTTCAAAAGCCTACCTAATATATATATATATATATATATATAGATATATCTATTTTTCTTATCTAACTAACATGTGACAATTGTTAGTAAATGTCTAAAGATATATCGTAAAAAATAGAGTATGTTGAAAAAAAATATTCTAAAAAAAAGAAACAGAAAAAAAGAAAAGAAAAAAAAATATAGATTCTGAAAAAAAAAGAAAAAAAATGGTTATTGTATGTGATGTTAAATCCCAAATTGGGAAGTATTTATTGTGATGAGAGATCGTATCTTGTTTCAATCCTAAAATGATGTGTTTAGGAAAAGTTTTGAGCTAAATATTATCCTTTATTCTACCTTTACCTAAGCCATACATTACAAGCTTAATAAAGTCCTATTGATTTTGTGTTTAGTGAAGAGAGAAATGAAAAACAAACTTATGAGATTTGTGATTTCATTAAAAATTAATTGCATTTTTATTTGTATAAACTTATCCGGATTGCATGTGATGAAATATGAAAAGACTTTACACACACACACTAAAGATTCATTGTGAAAACGTAATATACTTTTGAATTGATTTTAATGCTTACATATAATTCTTTTATTTCTTTGAGTTATGTTATTTGAAATGAATAAAAATGAATATTTTGAAAATTACTATTTTAAATGCAGCTATCTTTGTTTTATTTCTTTCCTTTTGCTCGAGGACTAGCAAAATCTTAAGTTTGGGGGTGTCATAACTATATTTTATATAGTTATTTTCATTTATTTTATTAATTATAATTGCTATGTTCTTGACATTTTTAGTTGAATAAATTAATATTTACTGTTTATTTGTTAAGAAATATATATTTAAGAAAATTTAATAATTTGAAGAAAAAAGTACTTAATTGCAAATTTATGTCTAAAAATATAATTTAAAATAAAAGAGTACTTAATTACAATTAATAAAAGTTAATTTAAATTAGAAAAGGGGCTTAATTGCAATTAAAGAAAGTTTAAAGTTAATTTGAATTAAATTGGAGGGCTAAAATGCAATAAAGGAAATTTATTTTCCGCGTAGGAAAAAGAGGCCATGTGCGCAATCACAAACGCACGACACCAACCGTGGGATCAGGCAACAGACGGCTACGATTAGGTGCGTGAGACCAGACGCGATAAAAGAGATTGGACGTAAGAATTCAGGTGCACGTTCTTGGCACACTGCGTGGGGCCCACCTGCCGCGTAGGGACCAAGGTTAATGTATTGGGAGCATATCAGTAGAGACCAAGGTTCGACCCCAATTCAAATACCTATAATCCTGGGTGGAGAAATCATCTGAACTTCTCCTGGAGGCAAAACAACCCTCCTTTCGCTCAAAGCTCAAATCAGCCAGGCCAACAATTCCACCCGCCTATTCCAAGAAGCATTCCCAATAAATCAACCCTGGAGGACAACTTGAATTCTTTTATTCAAGTTTGTAGAGATAACCAATCTAAAACCAATCAACGGTTGGACTCTGTGGAAGCTTCCATCAAAAAGGTGGAAGTTCAAGTAGAACAGTTAGTTGAACATTTGCAAAAACAAAGCAAAGTCTAATTTGATGGTCAAATAGGGTAAAATAAATTCAATGAAGAGGAGACATTGAGTTTGTCATTCTGCAATCTCCAAGAAATGTCTTACTAGAAGACGATAAATTTTAGTCCTACGTGGGAGGTCACCCATTATTGTATTTTCCTTTGTTTTAGTTTTATTTTGTGTGTAATAAAATTCAAATGAAATAAATTTGTTTGTTTCAAAAATTGTGTCCATTCTTTAAATTTAGCATTAAAAAAAATTTAGGTTCCCTGTACCTTTTTCCTTTAAGCCTATACATTTTGTCAAGTGAGAAATCTTTCTTAGAGATATCTACTATTTTTTAAGAGCTAAATGTTGATACACAATAGGAGGAGATCAATAATTGGCAATACAATGTCAATGTCAATAATTGGCAATGTAACTTCCGGCATACAATTACAAGAGGCTGCAAGGAATTATGAATTGAAAAAGATTCATTATTCTTTGTTGCCTTCCTTTTACGGTGTCCCTAATGAAGACCCTTTTGCATTTCATTCGAGAATTCTATGCTATTGTCCAAACCTTTCAACTACATGCAATCAATGAAGATCAACTTAGGATGAGGTGTTTTCCTTACACCCTTAAGGATAAAGCTTGGTCATTGTTCATTACTCTACAGTCGAGTTCTCTAAAAACTTGGGAGGCAGTATATGAAATGTTTATGGGTAGGTTCTATTCACATCAAAAGACTGTTGATCTAAGGACAAAGATAGCAACATTTTCTCAAATGTCATAATAATATATTTCCATTGCAACTATAAAACCAATTATTTTATGATGGATTGACACTACAGAGTCAATACATGGTTGATAATGTTATTGGAGGTGCTGTGGGAGAAAAAACCATAGAGGAAACCTATAATATTTATAAGTTGTTGTGTTCTAATTCCCAACAAAGAAGTGCTAGAAGGAGAGCAAGAGTCAATGAAGTTGGCTATGATAATGAGATAACCTTGCAACTTGCTGAATTGACTAAACAAGTGAAACTTCTCACTACCCACCAAATGCCAAATCAAGAGGTGTGTGAAGTGTGTTTTTCAATTGGGCATGGTACTCATAATTTTTCAAATACTTGTGATTCTAGTTTCGATGCCATGGAGGAAGTCAAATCCTTTCAAAGGTATCATGCAAACACCTATAATCACCCTAACCATCATTGGAAACAAAACAATTACCCAGCCTACACCCAATGTCCAACACAAAGGTAGAATAAAAACCACCCTTACCCACCAAGCCAATATTTTAAGCCAACCATAGAGGATAGCTTGAATGCTTTTATTCAAGTTAGTCATGACAACCAATTGACGAATAATCAAAGGTTGAATACCACGGAGGCTTCGGTTAAAAGGATTGAATCTAAAGTTGGGCAACTGGCTGAACAAATGCTAAAGAAAGAACCAGGAAAATTTCCCAGTCAACTAGAACAAGCAAAGGATGTAAGAACCCTTCGAAGTGGTATGGTAGTCAATACCAGTTTACCTGAAATCTCTAACGATTTACCTTATAGTTCAGGTAACAAAGAAGGTGATATTCTAGTCTCGCAAAAAGGTGAAACAAGTGTTAAACTTAACAAGCCTTTTGAAGAACTCATTGGAGAGTAATCTAACATCCCCAAAATTCAAAAGACAACAGAACCATACCAGCTGCAAATACCTTTTCCACACTGGTTAAAAGAATCCAAACAAGATAAGCAATTCTATGTCTTTTTAATATGCTCTCTAAAGTAAATATCAATTTACCATTATTAGAAGTGATCATGAATGTGCCCTCATATGCTAAGTTTTCAAAGAGTTGAGCACTAAGAAAAAGAGGTATGAACTGAATGAACGAGTAGTAGTATCAGAAATTTCTAGCATTGTACTTCAGCACAAACTACCCCTAAGTTGAAAGACCCTGGAAGTTTTATTATAAACATAACTATGGGGGATAGGAAGGTTGCTAAAGCAATGCTTGATTTAGGTGCTAGTATAAATTTTATGCCCTACTCTATATTCTTACAGCTCAATTTAGGAGATTTAAAACCCACAACTATGTCTCTTCAACTTGTAGATAGATCTCTTAAGTATCCAAAGGGAGTAGTTGAGGATGTGTTGGTAAAAGTAGAAAAACTGATAATACCTGTTGAATTTGTGGTTCCGGATATGCAAGAAAATCCAACATTGGACAGAGAGCACACAATATTGCTTGGTAGACCGTTTATGGCAACTACTAAAACTATTATTGATGTCCAAGATGGAAATTTGACAATGACAGTCTTAGGAGAGACTGTTCATTTTAAAGTTTTTGATTCTTCACCTTTTCCTTCTATTTCTGCCATCGATGAAATATTTGATGTTGACCCTTTGGATAATCTTGTCAAAAGCACCTTTTCCCGAATCAGAATAGAAGACAAGCTTGAAATTGTTCTTACACTTGAAGAGGTCGAAGAAGATTTAGATGAGGAAATTAAGGGATACCTTGAACGACTAGACAATGATGAAGTAATGACAAAATCTAGTACACTTTTAAATCTACCAAGTTCTTCATTTAGTAAAGAGGCCAATCCACCTGAACTTGAACTCAAAGACTTACGTGAGCACTTAAAATATGTGTTTTTGGGAGAAAGAGAAACTTATCTAGTGATAATTTCTTCAACCTTGACCAAAACCCAAGAAAAGGAAATTATCAAAGTGCTTAAACAGTTTAAGAAAGCTATAGGTTGGTGTATGCACAAGATCAACTTGGAGGATGGTGCTAAACCTGTACGAGAGGCCCAAAGAAGACTAAACCCAAACATGCAAGAGGTAGTTAAAAAGGAAATTCTTAAATTATTAGAAGAAGGGATTATCTATCCTATTGCAGATAGTAAGTGGGTTAGTCCAGTGCATGTGGTACCAAAGAAATCTGGGATAACAGTTGTTAAAAATGACAAAAGTGAATTAGTGCCCACTAGAATAATCATTGGATGGAGAATGTGTATTGATTTTAGGAAACTAAATTTATATACTAAAAAGGATCACTTTCCTCTTCCATTCATTGATCAAATGTTGGAAAGATTAGCTGGGCACCAATTTTACTGTTTTTTAGATGGATTGTCTGGATATTATCAAGTACCCATAGCACCAGAAGATCAGGAAAATACCACATTTACATGTCCTTTTGGGACATTTTCTTTTCGAAGAATGTCATTTTGGTTATGCAATGCCTCTGCCACTTTCCAGCGATGCATGATATCTATTTTCTCAGACATGGTGGAAAACTTTATTGAGATTTTCATGGACGATTTCTGTGTCTTTGGGATCTCATTTGATGATTGCTTACATAAATTGACTTTGGTTTTAGAAAGATGCATTGAATGCAATTTCACCCTTAGGAGAAAAGTCATTTTATGGTTCAACCAGGGATAGTTTTAGGACATATAATTTCAAACAAGGGTATTGAAGTTGATAAGGGAAAAGTTGAATTGATATCCAAACTACCTCCCCTATATCTGTGAAGGGGATAAGAAGCTTCTTAGGACATACAGGATTTTATAGACGATTTATTAAAGATTTCTCTAAAATAAGTCGTCCCTTATGTAACTTGCTATCAAAAGATGTTTATTTTAATTTCAACAATGATTGCCTTATTGCCTTTAATACCTTGAAAGAGAAACTAACATCTACCCCTGTTATTATGGCACCAAACTGGTCTTTACCTTTTGAAATAATGTGTGATGCTTCTGATTATGCTATAGGTGCAGTCTTGGGACAAAGAGTGGATAAGTGTTTGCATGTCATCTACTATGCTAGAAAAATACTCAATGATGTCCAAATGAATTATACCACCACTGAAAAGGAATTCTTGGCTATAGTGTTTTCTTTAGACAAATTTAGGTCTTATTTAGTAGGATCTAAAGTGATTGTGTATTCTGATCATGCTGCTTTAAGATACCTATTAAGTAAACCAAATGCCAAGCCAAGATTAATCAGGTGGATCTTACTCTTACAAGAATTTGACCTAGAAATCAAGGATAAGAAAGGCAGTGAAAAATTAGTAGCTGACCATTTGTCTAGGTTGATTTCTGACTTCAATTCTCTTAAAAATGAGAGTAATAAAGATATAGTCGAAACCTTTCCTGATGAACAGTTATTTTCAATAGGTCCGAACCCATGGTATGTTGATATGGTAAACTATCTTGCCACTGGTGTTTTGCGACCTAACACTTTATATCAGGACAAGAAAAGGTTTTTTAAAACTATTAAGGACTATTTCTGGGATGACCCTTATTTATACAAGACTGGTCAAGATCAAGTCATCCAGAGATGTGTACCTGAAGAAGAACATAAGAGCATTCTAACTTTTTGTCATGAACTTCATTGTAGGGGCCATTTTGGTGGTGAAAAGACATCCCGTAAGGTATTACAGTCTGGATTTTTTTGGCCCACTCTTTTAAAAGATGCTCATATGTTTTGTGCACAATGTGATAGATGTCAAAGAATAGGAAACATAAGCAAAAGAGATGAAATGCCTTTGACATCTAATTTAGTTGTTGAATTCTTTGATGTATAGGGGATTGACTTTATGGGTCCTTTTCCCCCATCCAATGGTTTTCAATATATTTTGGTTGCTGTGGATTATGTATCCAAGTGGGTAGAAGCTATCCCCACTAAAACCAATGATGCTAATGTTGTTGTTAAATTCTTGAAGGATTTAATATTCAGCAGGTTCGGAATGAATAGAGCTATAATAAGTGATAGAGGTAGCCATTTTTGTAACAATATCTTTGATGGAGTACTAAACAAGTACAACATCACACATAAAGTAGCTACTCCATATCATCCTCAAACTTCTAGTTTAGTGGAAGTAAGTAATAGGAAAATTAAGGGAATATTGGAACACACTGTACGTCTTTCAAAGAAGGATTGGGCATTTAAGTTAAATGATGCCTTATGGGCATACCACACCGCGTACAAAACACCTATTGGGATGAGCCCTTACCGGTTAATCTTTGGGAAAACGTGCTACCTTCTAGTTGAACTTGAACACAAGGCTTACTGGGAAATTAAAGATTTAAACAAGGATTTAGATAAAGCAGGAGAAAAACGGTTACTCCATCTTAACGAGTTGGAAGAAATTAGGAACGAAGCTTATGAGAATGCCAAATTATACAAAGAACGTACTAAGCACTGTCATGACAAGAGGCTAGTTCCTAAGACTCTTCACCCTAGAATGCAAGTTCTTTTATTTAACTCTCATTGGAGATTGTTTCCAGGAAAGCTGAGATCAAGATGTGATGGACCATTCAAAATAGTTCAGGTATTTGCACATGGAGTAGTAGAACTATTGGATTCCAAGACACAAAAAAACATTCAAAGTCAATGGGCATCGTGTGAAGCCTTATTTAGAAGAACCAAACAACATTGCTGAAATGGATTGCATTTGGCTGAGTAACCCTTAGCACCATAAAGTTACGTCTTGCTAAGACGTTAAACGAAGCGCTGGATGGGAGGCAACCCATCATTTTAGGTAATTTTCTTTTATTTGTTTTATTTATTTAATTTCTATTGTTTATTTTAGTTTAATTACAGGTGAATAATTTTAAAATTGTTAAAACTAAAAATATTTGTTGAGATTTTAAAAGTTCACAGCGATCTGTCTCTGTGAACTTTATTGATGAATATGATGGATGCACCTGCATTTCTCCATTACTACTTGCACATTCTCAGGAAATAGGTAATATTTCTTCTCTTTTCTCTTTATCTTTAATTTATAGTTGTTACATTGAGGACAATGTAAGTTCTAGGTTGGGGTGGTGAAAAGTTACCATGCTTAAAAAACAAAAAAAAATTAACAATTTTAAAAATATATTTTTTTTATTATTTTATGTTCACATTTTCATTTTTATGGTGTTTGGTTTTATTTTGTGTGCTTTAGTAATTTTTGTAATTTTAGAATTAATTTAAAAAACAATTCTCACAAAAACTTATAATTTATTTTGTACTATTAGATTAATTTTTGAAAACATATCATGAAATATTTTGTAATTGTTTTTGGTAATTAGTTAGTTTTTGTCATAACTAGTATTTCTTGATAAGATGTGGAAATTATATTAAACCCAAAATCGGTGTTTATGAATTTTTTTTAGTGGAGACTACCTTTGTGAGATATAATTTAAGCCTAATTTCCTTTATTCAGAGTGAAATATATATTTTTTCTACTCCAAACACATTTCTTATTTCTTCAAATTTTTAGATGATCTCTATAAGCATTAGCATTGAATGTATGAATTTTTTTCTCATCTTAATAGAGTGTCGTATATTTTTTTTATTATTATTTTTGCTTAGATTAAATGATTTAAGTAGAATTTGATAGTATATGCTTTTATCTCATTCGTGCATGACTGTTATAAAAAAACATATATGGGGTGACCTAAACCAAAATCAAACAGAAAAGCCACAAAATTAACCACTTACCAAAATCCTAAAACAATGTACAATCTGTACATGGGTTGACTCTCTAAAATATATATATATATATATATAGCAAAACAATCTTCAAAAAAAAGGGAAAATAAAGAGGTAAAGAATATATAGTATAATCTACATACTATGACCCAGATTGCCTACAAAGTTGTACGTACAAGCTAATTACAAAAGAAAGATATAAGAAGTAATTCCCTAAAAAGTCATTGTACTTTCTTCATTTGTAAAAGGCATATATCTTGAAATTCTTTCTTAATGTTAAAATAACACTTTGAGCCTTTATTCTTTATACATATGCGAACATATTAATTCATTTATATAATGAATCATGATTGTTTAAAGAGATTAAAATAACTTATGCTTGAGATTTTAATTATGATCTTAAAGGAGATTAAAAGTATAAGACATTTTTGTGATATGTTGTTTTCTTTTATTCTTAAAAGTTAATTTTTGATTTTGTTGTAATTTTAGTTTTTAATTTGATTATTTTTATTATTTCTTTTAATTTTTACATTTAGTTCAATTTTTGTGGGTATCATTACTGAAAACCCTCACGAGGCTCAAACTCGTCCACTAGGGCAACCTAGGGGGTTTAAAGACTTGTGGCATAGGCTAAATGCAACCGTGTCAATCCACGGAAGTGATTTAGGATAGTTTAATGTTTTGTTTTTATCGCTTCTCTTGCTAAGAGACTAGCAAGAAGCTAGTTGGGGTTGTGATGAGTGCTCAAAAAGTACTTAAATTACCATGATTTTGTGCACATTAATTGATTAAATATATATATATATATATATATATATATATATATTTATATGATTTTATCATATATTTATATAAATCTATCTTTTCGGAATCACCAGTATTTTTATTTTTTTCAGGTATTTTTGCTTAAAAACATAACTTAAAGACACAAAGAGGAATACTGGAGTCAATACATCACAAATATATTCATAAATAAATGAATAAAAGTTGATAAATATAGAAAAATTGGACAAAATGAGTCAAAAATGTAAAAAACAAGGAAATCGCACAGGCAGCCGCCCAACCGCATCGGCCAATGTGCACAGTGCGCCCAGTCGCACCGAGCAACGCACACGCCATGTGTGCCAGCTCTTCATTCCGCGCGCGTCGCTGCACCCATCTGCCCCAATCCACACGCGCCGCCACCCCCACATCAGCATGATGTCATTGATGTGTATTTTCGCAAGTGTACGAATCGTTCAAGTAATAAAGTGTACAAAAGTACTGATATCGAACTCACAAGGAATGGTGTTACTAAGTACCGAAATTGACTAATCCTAATTTTATTTGAAAACCCAATTGTTGAAATTGTTTAAGAAGCAAATTAATTTAAAAATAAACACAAATAACACAATTGAATGTTGTTCACAAATGATTAAAAATGCTAAGGCATTTGATTTCACTAAATCAATTCAATCCAATTTCAAGTCATGTTATATGAGAATCAAAGCTAAAAGTGATGGTTGAAAAACCCAAATTTACCTAATACTCTCTCTCGAATTATATTAGAATTACTTATCTATGAAAACCAACTATATTTCTATGAAAATTTAATCACAAACAAGTACATTACGATTTATGGAATTTCTAGAATAACCACATACATCATGCATTAGGTCTTAAACTCACATTCAACATACGGTATTTATCACAAGAAGCATTCATTACACATCTCCTCTCGGTCTCAATATAATGCAACAAATCATCTAAATCTTGGCCAAAAATTTAAAAGCATCAAGCATGGAAATAAATACTCAACTTGAAAACAATGAACTCATAACAATAACAAAAGAAATCAGATTTTCTTGGTTCAACTACATCATAGCCTTAGCAAAAATGAATTAGGTCATAATGGAAATAAGAAAAAACATTATCTCAATTGAATCCATGAATAACAAATCTGAATAAAATGCAGAAAATGAAAACTAAGGAGAAGATATGAAAAACTCTTGAAGATGAACACTTGGGAGCAACAATGGTGATAATCCTTCAAGCTTCTCCAAACTTTCTCTCCAAAATTGCCTTCTCTCCTCCAAAAATGTCTCAGACTGCCTCCTCTCTGTCATCCCCTCTTTCTCTATCTTATGGCATATATAGATCTAGGGTTTTGGGGGGAATTTTGGAACAAAACAACATAAAAAATGTGTTTTCGGACGAAACTCGCCGGCGGCGACATTATTCTCGCCGTGGCGAGATTTCTGGAAAGATTAAAATTTTGGTTCCTCTGATTCTCGCCGGTGGCGAGATAAATTTGGTTGGCGGAAAAATGTGTCTCTTGCTCTCTACATCTGCCAAAACCCGTGCTTTCTGTAAGATTTTTGTCGACGGCGAGAATCTTCTTGTCGGTGGCTGATGAGTGCTCAAAAACCACTAAAATAACCATGATTTTATGTACATTAATTGATTAAAAATATATATATTTATATGTTTTATCATATATTTATATAAATTTGTCTTTTTCGGAATCACGGGTATTTTTATTGTTTTTCAAGAATTTTGGCTTAAAAACGCAATTTAAAGACTCAAAGAGGAATACTTGAAGCAATAAATCACAAATATATCAATAAATAAGTGGAAAAAGGTCAACAAACATGGAAAAATTGGACAAAATGGGTCGAAAAGGTCAAAAATGTCAAATAGACGGAAATCGCGCGCCGCAGACCAACCGCGCGCGCAGCCCATCGCCCAGCGCCCCGCCGCGCGCGCCCCAGCGCCCCATGCTGTGTGCGCCCGCGCGCGCCCCAGCGCGTGGGCACTGTTCACGCGCGCCGAGCTGCGCGCAGCGACAGCCCCAGCGCGCGCAGCGCCCAACAGCCGCCCATCCGCGCGCCCAACGCGTTTTCGCCCCATTTTTCACGTGCAGCAGCCCTGTGACGTCATGCTGACGTCATTGATGACATCAGCAATTCCAATACGCGTTTTTACATTTTTTAATATTTTTTTAACATTTTTTTACTCATTTTTTCTCTCCATCCTCACCTATAAATACCCCCTTCCCTTCACTTCAAATCACACCTTCAAAACTCACTTCTCTCTTCTTTCTTTCTCTCATTTCTTAGTTTTTAGTTTCTCTTAGTTTCTTTCTTAGTTTCTAAGCTTTTCTTAGTTTTTCTCTTAGTTTTTAGTTCAATTCTCTTAGGTTTAGAGTTCTTCTCTTTTTGAGAGGAACTTGTAATGTTTTTGTAATAATTTAGATTTTTGATTCAATATATGGAAGTGCAAATTCCGCTCGGAGGTTTTCCAGCTACGGGAATAGCGTCGAAGTTCTGTAAGGATTTTATTTTCTTTACAGTTATTTTTATGCTTTATTCTTACATGTTATATTTAATTTGTCTATGGTTAAAATTAACTATGCTGACTGTTTAGTAAATATGATGTAATAACGACGTTGTTATGCTTGCGAAATATTAAATAGGTAAAAATCTCTAAAATGAATTGATTTTGTTTTTATTCAAGATTTTATATTAAGAATGTTAGAGAGAAATATATTATTTTTCATTACAAACTTAAACCTGAAAATTAGATTTTAAGGTTTAGTTATCCGGTCTAATTTAGAGTAGTGCTCTTTTATTTGTTGGTACAATCGCCCGGTAGTTAGAGTGAAACTCTTTCAAAAGTTTTTATAAGAATTATTATGTGAAAATGTATTGACAACATGTTTTCAATAGTGGTTTTAAAACTTGAAAGTTAGTACTCGGATAATTAAATTCTTATGTTTAATTTGGACACCTTGAATAATGTTTAAATTGTCTAACCCCACCAAAGGTGGCATTTAAATGGTTCATTTTCAATCTCTTAGAAAAAGGAATTAATTTAATTAAGCACATTAGTTATCAACCCCACCCATAGGTGTTAATTGATTTGTTTAGTTAACAAAGAATATCTAACCCCACCAAAGGTGGTATTTATATAAAAAAGAGAGAATCAATAAAATATCAATTTATATCTTTAATACCCTAGATAATATGAGCAAGCATAATTAATTTAGCTATTATATCCATAAATACTCCACTAATATAAATGATAAAAATTTGCATGAATATTTATTGAATCTGTATATATGTTTATTTTTAGATAGTTATTTATTGAATTTGTATCTATGTTTATTTTTATGTTATTAGATTATATTTAATTAATCTGTATATATGTTTATTTTATGTTATTAGATTAGGATCACAAAAACCAAACTATCGTGACAGGATGTTTAGGATTTAATTTCGTTTTTAAAAGTTTGAATAATAAATTAAAAACCACATATATTCCTTCCTTAGATCGACCTTGGGAGTATACTTATCATTTTCTTCGAAATGATTCGTGCACTTGCGAGAGTTTTATAAATATTAAAACCAAAGTATTGGCAAGAATCGGCGATGCCGGTTTTCGCTCATCAAGTTTTTGGCGCCGTTGCCGGGGAAGGAATAACGTTTTTAAATTATTTATCAAAATTTTAAAAAAACATTTTTGTGCTGTAAATAATTGTGATATTTTAGCAATAATCAAATTTCAAAATTCATAAGAAATAAAAAAATAAAAATAAAATAAAAATAAAAAAAATAAAAAAAATAAAAAAAATAAAAAAAATAAAAAAAAATAAAAAAAATAAAAAAAATAAAAAATAAAAAAATAAAAAATAATTTTTTTTAAATTGTAAAATAATTTAGAAATTTGAAATTTGAAGTAAAAATATTTTACCGTTCATGAATAGTAAAAAAAAATTAAAATTTCAAAATAAATTTTAAGTTAAATAATATAGCGTGAATAGTAAAATAAAATTACCGTTCATGAATAGTAAAAAAAAATATTACTTGAATTTATACCTAATTAACTAAATAACATGAAAAGTAAAAATCTAAGGGAGTTCTGTCTAGGAGACTAGTTCTTGGAAGCCTTTGTGCCACTAGTCTTTCCTGGGAACGTTGCTCTGGCTAGGAGAATGGTATTTAAGGAGCCGTTTGCACCACCATTCTTTCCTGGGAGCACTTTTGGTTAATATTAATTATGTTACCAAAAAAAATAAAAATAATAATAATAATAAATAAATAAATAAATTTTTTTTCTTTTTTTAGGATTTAGCTAGTTTTGTTTAGTGCTTTGTATTAAATAACATGTAAATTTTCTCTAAATTTTTTATTTTGTTGACAGGAGTTTTAAATTTACGTTTACAATAGTCTATGCGTGGTAGGAGATCCTTAGGAAACCCCCTTACACCATATGTAAATAATTTTCATAAATTTAAACAAGTGTCAACAAAACTGGATTCTACCCATCAACCTGTTTTTGAGCCAAACATAGAACCAAGTCTTAATCCTTTACTAGAACCAAAAGAAATGGAGGAAAACCAACATATTAGGGAAACCACGATGAAGGAGTTTGCAAGACCGGTAATAGGCACGGCAACTGCCGCTATCCAGTTGGGGGAGGCTGCTCGGAATTATGACCTTAAAAATATTCATTTTTCTATGCTTCCTTCCTTTTATGGGCTACCTAATGAAGATTCTCTTTCCTTTATGAGAGATTTCTATGCTACGGTCCAAACATTCCCCCTCGGTATTCTAAACGAGGATCAACTTAGGATGAGATGTTTTCCCTACACGTTAAAGGATAAGGCCAAAGCTTGGTTGATGTCACTTCTGCCAGGTTCTCTGATGACATGGGGTAACATTTACAATAAATTCATGGGAAAATTCTATTCCCATCAAAAAACATCAGAGTTGAGAGGAAAGATTGCTACTTTCTCTCAGATGGAAGGAGAACCATTCCATGAAGCTTGGGATAGGTTCAAAATGTTTCTCACTCAATGTCCCCATCATAGCTTTCCCCTGCAGTTGCAGAACCAATTCTTTTACGATGGACTTACACAACAATGTCAGTTCATTGTCGACAACGTTGCAGGAGGAGCAATAGGAGAAAAGACTGCCTCAGAGACGTATAACCTCTTTGAGATGTTGGGTGCTAATTCCCAACAGAAAAGCTCCCGAGTGAGAAAAGCTGGAGTTCATGAAATCGACTCCAGTAATGAAGTTCAACAACAACTTGTTCAACTGACTAAGCAAGTTGCCCTTCTCGCTACACAACCCAACACAAATAATGAACAATATGGTTTGTATAGCAACATGGGACATGGTACTGAAGCCTGTCCATATCAAGGAGAAACAACTGGACCTGAACAGGTCAATGTGTTGGGAGCATATCAACAGAGACCAAGGTTTGATCCCAATTCAAATACCTATAATCCTGGGTGGAGAAGTCATCCAAATTTCTCCTGGAGGCAAAACAACCCTCCTTTCATTCAAAGCTCAAACCAGGCAGGCCAGCAATTCCACCCACCTATTCCAAGAAGCATTCCCAATAAACCAACCCTGGAGGACAACTTGAATTCTTTTATTCAAGTTTGTAGGGATAACCAATCTAAAACCAATCAACGGTTGGACTCTGTGGAAGCTTCTATCAAAAAGGTGGAAGTTCAAGTTGAACAGTTAGTTGAACATTTGCAAAAAGGCAAAGACTAATTTGAAACTTAAATGAATTCAATGAAGAGGAGACATTGAGTTTTTCATTCTGCAATCTCCAAGCAACGTCTTACTAGAAGACGATAAATTTTAGTCCTGTATGGGAGGTCACCCATTATTGTATTTTCCTTTGTTTTAGTTTACGTGTAATAAAAATTCAGATGAAATAAAATTCGTTTGTTTCAAACATTCTGTCCATTCGTTTAAATTAAAAAAAAATTAGGTTCCTTGCACTTTTTGCTTTTACGTTTTATCAAGTTATAAATATTTCTTAGAGATATCTACTATTGTTTTTAAAAGCAAAATGTTGATACACAATAGGAGGAGGATCATTGTCAACTACAAACAACCATGGGAGATGCTGAAGATAGGCGAAAAAAGATGAAAGAATATACAATGCCAATCATTGGCAATGTAACTTCCGGTATCCAATTACAAGAGGCTGCAAGGAATTATGAATTGAAAAAGATTCATTATTCTTTGTTGCCTTCCTTTTACGATATCCCTAATGAAGACCCTTTGCATTTCATTCGAGAATTCTATGCTATTGTCCAAACCTTTCCACTACATGCAATTAATGAAGATCAACTTAGGATGAGGTGTTTTCCTTACACTCTCAAAGATAAAGCTTGGTCATGGTTCATTACTCTACAGTCAGGTTCTCTTAAAACTTGGGAGGCAGTCTATGAAATTTTTATGGGTAGGTTCTATTCCCATCAAAAGACTGTTGATCTAAGAACAAAGATAGTAACATTTTCTCAAATGTATGAAGAGCCCTTTCATGAAGCTTGGGAACGATTCAAACTCCTTTTCATTCAATGTCAAAATCATAGCTTTCCATTACAGCTACAAAACCAATTCTTTTATGATGGATTGACACTACAGAGTCAATACATGGTTGATAATGCTGCTGGAGGTGCTGTAGGAGAAAAGACCGCAGAGGAAACCTATAATCTTTATGAGCTGTTGGGTTCTAATTCCCAACAAAGAGGTGGTAGAAGGAAAGCAAAGGTCAATGAAGTTAGCTCTGATAATGAGATAACCTTGCAACTTGCTGAATTGACTAAACAAGTGCAACTCCTCACTACCCATCAAATTTCAAATCAAGAGGTATGTGAAGTGTGTTGTTCAATTGGCCATGGTACTCATAATTGTTCAAATACTTGTGATTCTAGTGTCGATGCCATAGAGGAAGTCCAATCTTTTCAAAGGTATCATCCAAACACCTATAATCACCCAGCCTACACCCAATATCCAACACTAAGGTCGGATAACAACCACCCTTACCCACCAAGCCAATCTTTTAAACCAACCTTAGAAGATAGCTTGAATGCTTTTATTCAAGTTAGTCGTGACAACCAATTGATGACTAATCAAAGGTTGAACACCATGGAGGCTTCGGTTAAAAGAATTGAATCTAAAGTTGGGCAGCTGGCTGAACAAATGCAAAAGAAAGAACCAGGAAAGTTGCCCAGTCAACCAGAACAAGCAAAGGATGTTAGAACCCTTCGAAGTGGTAAGGTAGTCAATACCAGTTTACCTGAAATCTCTAACAATCTACCTTGTAGTTCAGGTAACAAAGAAGGCGATATTCTAATCTCGCAAAAAGGAGAAACAAGTGTTAAACTTAACAAGCCTTCTGAAAAACTCATTGGGGGGTCATCTGACACCCCCAAAATTCAAAAGACAACAGAACCACACCAGATGCAAGTACCTTTTCCCCACCGGTTAAAAGAATCCAAACAAGATAAGCAATTCAATGATCTTTTTAATATGCTCTCTAAAGTAAATATCAATTTACCATTATTAGAAGTGATCATGAATGTGCCCTCATATGCCAAGTTTTTCAAAGAGTTGAACACTAAGAAAAGGAGGTATGAACTGAATGAACGAGTAGTAGTATCAGAAATTTCTAGCGCTGTACTTCAGCACAAACTACCCCCTAAGTTGAAAGACCCTGGAAGTTTTATTATAAACATAACTATGGGGGATAGGAAGGTTGCTAAAGCAATGCTTGATTTAGGTGCTAGTATAAATTTGATGCCCTACTCTATATTCTTACAACTCAATCTAGGGGATTTAAAACCCACAACTATGTCCCTTCAACTTGCAGATAGATCTCTTAAATATCCAGAGGGAATAGTTGAGGATGTTTTGGTACAGGTAGACAAACTGATAATACCTGTTGACTTTGTGGTTTTGGATATGCAAGAAAATCCAGCATTGGACAGAGAGCACACAATATTGCTTGGTAGGCCATTTATGGCAACTACTAAAACTATTATTGATGTCCAAGATGGAAATTTGACAATGACAGTCTTAGGGGAGACCGTTCATTTTAAAGTTTTTGATTCTTCACCTTTTCCTTCTATTTCTGCCATCGATGAAATATTCGAAGTTGATCCTTTGGATAATCTTGTCCAAAGCACCTTTTTACAAACCAGAATAGAAGACAAGCTTGAAACCGTTCTTACACTTGAAAAGGTTGAAGAAGATTTAGATGAGGAAATTAATGGGTACCTTAAACAACTAGACAATGATGAAGTGATGACAAAATCTAGTACACTTTTAAATCTACCCAGTTCTTCATCTAGTAAAGAGGCCAATCCACCTGAACTTGAACTCAAAGTCTTACCTGAGCACTTAAAATATGCGTTTTTGGGAGAGGGAGAAACTTATCCAGTGATAATTTCTTCAACCTTGACCAAACCACAAGAAAAGGAACTCATCAAAGTGCTTAAACAGTTTAAGAAATCTATAGGTTGGAGTATAGGGGATATAAGAGGCATTAGTCCAACAATGTGTATGCACAAGATCAACTTGGAGGATGGTGCTAAACCTGTACGAGAGGCCCAAAGAAGACTAAACCCAAACATGCAAGAGGTAGTTAAAAAGGAAATTCTTAAATTATTAGAAGAAGGGATTATCTATCCTATTGCAGATAGTAAGTGGGTTAGTCCAGTGCATGTGGTACCAAAGAAATCTGGGATAACAGTTGTTAAAAATGACAAAAGTGAATTAGTGCCCACTAGAATAATCACTGGATGGAGAATGTGTATAGATTTTAGGAAACTAAATTTATATACGAAAAAGGATCACTTTCCTCTTCCATTCATTGATCAAATGTTGGAAAGATTAGTTGGGCACGAATTTTACTGTTTTTTGGATGGACTGTCTGGATATTATCAAGTACCCATAGCACCAGAAGATCAGGAAAAGACCACATTTACATGTCCTTTTGGGACATTTGCTTTTCGCAGAATGCCATTTGGGTTATGCAATGCCCCTGCCACTTTCCAGAGATGCATGATATCTATTTTCTCGGACATGGTGGAGAAATTCATTGAGATTTTCATGGACGATTTCTCTGTCTTTGGGAACTCATTTGATGATTGCTTACATAAATTGACTTTGGTTTTAGAGAGATGCATTGAATGCAATCTAACCCTTAGTTGGGAGAAAAGTCATTTTATGGTTCAACAAGGGATAGTTTTAGGACATATAATTTCAAACAAGGGTATTGAAGTTGATAAGGCAAAAGTTGAATTGATATCCAAACTACCTCCCCCTACATCTGTGAAGGGGATAAGAAGCTTCTTGGGACATGCAGGATTTTACAGACGATTTATTAAAGATTTCTCTAAAATAAGTCGTCCCTTATGTAACTTGCTATCCAAAGATGCTGATTTTGACTTCAACAATGACTGCCTTATTTCCTTTAATACCTTGAAAGATAAACTAACATCTACCCCTGTTATAATGGCACCAAACTGGTCTTTACCCTTTGAAATAATGTGTGACGCTTCTGATTATGCAATAGGAGCAGTCCTGGGACAAAGAGTGGATAAGCGTTTACATGTCATCTACTATGCTAGCAAAACACTCAATGATGCCCAGATGAATTACACCACCACTGAAAAGGAATTCTTGGCTATAGTATTCTCTTTAGACAAATTTCGGTCTTATTTAGTAGGATCTAAAGTGATTGTGCATTCTGATCATGCTGCTTTAAGATACCTATTAAGTAAACCAAATGCCAAGCCAAGATTAATCAGGTGGGTCTTACTCTTACAAGAATTTGACCTAGAAATCAAGGATAAGAAAGGCAGTGAAAACTTAGTAGCTGACCATTTGTCTAGGTTGATTTCTGACTTCAATTCTCTTAAAGATGAGAGTAATGACGATATAGTTGAAACCTTTCCTGATGAACAGTTATTTTTCATAGGTCCGAACCCATGGTATGCTGATATTGTAAACTATCTTGCCACTGGTGTTTTGCGACCTAACACTTCATATTAGGACAAGAAAAGGTTTTTTAAAACTATTAAGGACTATTTATGGGATGACCCTTATTTATACAAATTTGGTCAAGATCAAGTCATCCGGAGATGTGTACCTGAAGAAGAACATAAGAGCATTCTGACTTTTTGTCATGAACTTCATTGTGGGGGTCATTTTGGAGGTGAAAAGACAGCCCGTAAGATATTACAGTCTGGATTCTTTTGGCCCACTCTTTTTAAAGATGCTCATATGTTTTGTGCACAATGTGATAGATGTCAAAGAACAGGAAACATAAGCAAAAGAGATGAAATGCCTTTGACATCTAATTTAGTTGTTGAACTCTTTGATGTATGGGGGATTGACTTTATGGGTCATTTTCCCCCATCTAATGGTTTTCAATACATTTTGGTTGCTGTGGATTATGTGTCCAAGTGGGTAGAAGCTATCCCCAACAAAACCAATGATGCTAATGTTGTTGTGAAATACTTGAAAGAATTCATATTCAGTAGGTTCGGAACGCCTAGAGCTATAATAAGTGATGGAGGTAGCCATTTTTGTAACAAACTCTTTGATGGAGTACTAAACAAGTACAACATCACACATAAGGTAGCTACTCCATATCATCCTCAAACTTCCGGTTTAGTGGAAGTAAGTAATAGGCAAATTAAGGGAATATTGGAACGCACAGTGCGTCCCTCAAGGAAGGATTGGGCATTTAAGTTAAATGATGCCTTATGGGCATACCGCACCGCTTACAAAACACCTATTGGGATGAGCCCTTACCGGTTAATCTTTGGGAAAGCGTGCCACCTTCCAGTTGAACTTGAACACAAGGCTTACTGGGCAATTAAAGAGCTAAACATGGATTTAGATAAAGCAGGTGAAAAACGATTACTCCAGCTTCATGAGTTGGAAGAAATTAGGAATGAAGCTTATGAGAATGCCAAATTATACAAAGAGCGTACTAAGCGCTATCATAACAAGAGGCTAGTTCCTAAAACATTTCACCCTGGAATGAAAGTTCTTTTATTTAACTCTCGTTTGAGATTGTTTCCAGGAAAGCTGAGATCAAGATGGGATGGACCATTCAAAATAGTTCAGGTATCTGAACATGGAGTGGTAGAACTATTGGACTCCAAGACACAAAAAACGTTCAAAGTTAATGGCCATCGTGTCAAGCCTTATTTAGAAGAACCAAACAACATTGCTGAAATGGATTGCATTTGGCTGAGTAACCCTTAGCACCAAAAAGATACGTCTTGCTAAGACGTTAAACTAAGCGCTAGATGGGAGGCAACCCATCATGTTAGGTAATTTTTTGTTATTTGTTTTATTTACTTAATTTTATTATTTATTTCAGTTTACTTATATGTGAATAATTTTTTTTAAAATTGTTAAAACTAAAAATATTTGTTGAGATGTTAGAAGTTCACAGCGATCTGTCTGTACACACTTTAATGATGAATATGATGGATGCACCTGCATTTCTTCATTACTACTTACACATTCTCAAGAAATAGGTAATCTTTCTCCTCTTTTCTCTTTATCTTTAATTTGCAGTTGTTACATTGAGGACAATGTAAGTTCTAGGTTGGGGGTGGTGAAAAGTTACCATGCTTAATAAAAAAATAAAAATAAAAAATCTCACAAAAATTTATCATTTCTTTAAATCAAATTTAAGTAAATAGTTAAGTCTTTGGTACTGTTAGATTAATTTTTTGAAAACATATCATGAAATATTGTGTAATTATTTTTGATAATTAGTTAGTTTTTGTCATAACTAGTATTTCTTGATAAAATGTGGAAATTATATTAAACCCAAAATCGGTGTTTATGAATTTTTTTTTTTTGAGACTACCCTTGTGAGATATAATTTGAGCCTAATTTCTTTTATTCAGAGTGAAATATATATTTTTTCTACTCCAAACACATTTCTTATTTATTCAAAAAAAGTTTAGATGATCTCTATAGGTATTAGCATTGATTGTATGAATTTTTTCTCATCTTAACAGAGTATCATATATATTTTTTATTATTATTTTTGTTTAGATTAAACGATTTGAGTAGAAATTGATAGTATATGCTTATATCTCATTCATGCATGACTGCTACAAAAACAAAAAGACATATCTGGGGTTACCTAAACCAAGATCAAACAGAAAAGCCACAAAATTAACCACTCACCAAAATCCAAAAAAATGTACAATCTGTACAAGGGTTGACTCTCTAAAATATACATATATTGAAAAAAAAAATATAGAGAGTTTAAAAAAAAAATATAGTATCATCTACATACTATGACCCACATTGCCAACAAAGTTGTGAGTAAAGGCTAAATACAAAAGAAAGATATAGGAAGTAATTCCCTAAAAAGTCATTGCAATTTCTTCATTTGTAAAAAAGCATATATCTTGAAATTCTTTCTTAATGAGTTTGATTTATGCATGAAAATAATTTTTATATATGATATCTTTATAATTTATACATTCGATTCCTTTCATGAAATCAATGTTAAAATAACACTTTGAGCCTTTATTCTTTATACATATGCGAACATATTAGTTCATTTCTATACATCAGCTCTTTCGCATATAAATTAGTATGAGTGTTTGAACCCATAGGATTCAGTGCTTTGAGAGTATTGACTTGTGAGGAATAGAGTCGAAGCGAATTCTGATTCATGACACTGAAATTGGGTAAAATTAAATTGATACATTTTTGAAATGAAATATGAAAATGATTTTCGACTAATTATTGTAATAAAATCATGATTGTTTAAAGAGATTAAAATAACTTATGCTTGAGATTTTAATTATGATCTTAAAGGAGATTAAAAAGTATGAGATATTTTTGTGATATGTTGTTTTCTTTTATTCTTAAATTAATTTTTGATTGTGTTGTAATTTTAATTTTTGTTTTGATTGTTTTTATTTTTACATTTAGTTCAATGTTTGTGCGTATCATTACTGAAAACCCTCACGAGACTCAAACTCGTCCACTAGGGCAACCTAGGGGTTTAAAGGCTTGTTGCATAGGCTAAATGCAACCGTTTCAATCCACGAAAGTGATTTAGGATAGTTTAATTTTTAGTTTTTATCGCTTCTCTTGCTAAGGGACTAGCAAGAAGCTGGTTGGGGGTTGTGATGAGTGCTCAAAAAGCACTAAAATAACCATGATTTTATGTACATTAATTGATTAAAAATATATATATTTATATGTTTTATCATATATTTATATAAATTTGTTTTTTTCGGAATCACGGGTATTTTTATTGTTTTTCAGGAATTCTGGCTTAAAAACGCAATTTAAAGACTCAAAGAGGAATACTTGAAGCAATACATCACAAATATATCAATAAATAAGTGGAAAAAGGTCAACAAACATGGAAAAATTGGACAAAATGGGTCGACAAGGTCCAAAATGTCAAAAAGACGGAAATCGCGCGCCGCAGCCCAGCGCCCCAGCGCGCGGGCACTGTTCACGCGCGCCGAGCTGCGCGCAGTGACAGCCCCAGCGCGCGCGCGCAGCGCCCAACAGCCGCCCATCCGCGCGCCCAACGCGTTTTCGCCCCATTTTTCACGTGCAGCAGCCCTGTGACGTCATGCTGACGTCATTGATGACATCAGCAATTCCAATACGCGTTTTTACATTTTTTAATATTTTTTTAACATTTTTTTACTCATTTTTTCTCTCCATCCTCACCTATAAATACCCCCTTCCCTTCACTTCAAATCACACCTTCAAAACTCACTTCTCTCTTCTTTCTTTCTCTCATTTCTTAGTTTTTAGTTTCTCTTAGTTTCTTTCTTAGTTTCTAAGCTTTTCTTAGTTTTTCTCTTAGTTTTTAGTTCAATTCTCTTAGGTTTAGAGTTCTTCTCTTTTTGAGAGGAACTTGTAATGTTTTTGTAATAATTTAGATTTTTGATTCAATATATGGAAGTGCAAATTCCGCTCGGAGGTTTTCCAGCTACGGGAATAGCGTCGAAGTTCTGTAAGGATTTTATTTTCTTTACAGTTATTTTTATGCTTTATTCTCACATGTTATATTTAATTTGTCTATGGTTAAAATTAACTATGCTGACTGTTTAGTAAATATGATGTAATAACGACGTTGTTATGCTTGCGAAATATTAAATAGGTAAAAATCTCTAAAATGAATTGATTTTGTTTTTATTCAAGATTTTATATTAAGAATGTTAGAGAGAAATATATTATTTTTCATTACAAACTTAAACCTGAAAATTAGATTTTAAGGTTTAGTTATCCGGTCTAATTTAGAGTAGTGCTCTTTTATTTGTTGGTACAATCGCCCGGTAGTTAGAGTGAAACTCTTTCAAAAGTTTTTATAAGAATTATTATGTGAAAATGTATTGACAACATGTTTTCAATAGTGGTTTTAAAACTTTAAAGTTAGTACTCGGATAATTAAATTCTTATGTTTAATTTGGACACCTTGAATAATGTTTAAATTGTCTAACCCCACCAAAGGTGGCATTTAAATGGTTCATTTTCAATCTCTTAGAAAAAGGAATTAATTTAATTAAGCACATTAGTTATCAACCCCACCCATAGGTGTTAATTGATTTGTTTAGTTAACAAAGAATATCTAACCCCACCAAAGGTGGTATTTATATAAAAAAGAGAGAATCAATAAAATATCAATTTATATCTTTAATACCCTAGATAATATGAGCAAGCATAATTAATTTAGCTATTATATCCATAAATACTCCACTAATATAAATGATAAAAATTTGCATGAATATTTATTGAATCTGTATATATGTTTATTTTTAGATAGTTATTTATTGAATTTGTATCTATGTTTATTTTTATGTTATTAGATTATATTTAATTAATCTGTATATATGTTTATTTTATGTTATTAGATTAGGATCACAAAAACCAAACTATCGTGACAGGATGTTTAGGATTTAATTTCGTTTTTAAAAGTTTGAATAATAAATTAAAAACCACATACATTCCTTCCTTAGATCGACCTTGGGAGTATACTTATCATTTTCTTCGAAATGATTCGTGCACTTGCGAGAGTTTTATAAATATTAAAACCAAAGTATTTTCAAGAATCGGCGATGCCGGTTTTCGCTCATAAGTGGCGGGATTTCCAAATTTTGAAACTTTGTTTTTTTTATTTTCACTCAATCTTGATCATTGAAATTTGTCCAAACTTCTCCAAAATCATGATTTTACTTTAAATTGCACTTTAAACACGACATACTCGTGAAATAATATTTGTGGATTAAATAATCAAATAAACAAAATTTTCACACAAATATCAATATTTAAATCATAACAAAAATGCAATAATTTGACTCTTATCAACAACCCCCAACTAGTTTCTTGCTAGTCTCTAGCAAGAAAAGCGATCTATGAATAAATTCAAAGGAGACATTAAAAGAAAAATTCAAAGAAAATTTATTCTATTTACAAAATTACATTAAGTGTATGCAACAAGCCTTTAAACCCCTAGGCGGCCCTAGTAGGATGAGTTGTAGTCTTGTGAGGGCTTCCAGTGATGATACCCATAAACATCTTACCTATAACTATTCTAACTTAAAATAATAAAATCACACAACAATTAATTTGCACAAATGTCTCAAAAATTGTAAAAATAACACACAACACATAGAATAATTAAATGTCACCTAAGCTTTAAGAAATCTCAAATGCCAATTTCACTTTTGTTATTCACTCTTAAACATTCATCAAACCACAAACCAATAGCCATAATGCCCGGATAATATCATGCACAACATCCACAAATAAAAAGGTGAAATCTCAAACTCCATAGGCTCACTTTTCAAACCTCACTCCACTAATGAAGGAAAATACACCACTTCGGATCAATAGGACTTTATAAGGCTTATAATGTTAGGCTTAGGTATTTGGTTAAGAAAGAACGAGAAGTGTCAAAATACAATTAAGAGAACTTATTAGATTAAACACAACCAATTAAGTAAAAGAGTAACACTATTAAACCCAAATTGTTTCTTTCGATCATATCCCATTTTTTCAAAGATAAACAAAATTCTTCCTCAATCTTTCACCTCAGTACATCCATCACTAACACTCTTTTATTTACTAGAATGTGAAGGCTTTTTTTTATTCCATCCTTACTCCAATTTCTCTTGAAAAGTTTGTGTTCAAAATTAAGTGCTCTTAACAAATAAGGTAGGAATTATATATATATTGGCTAAATAAAAGGTAGGTTATAGAAGGCAAAAAGAAAGAAAAATAAGGCTAACAATATATTTAAATAGGCTCAAAGAGGTAAATAGTGATATAAGGATAACAAGGTAGGCTTAAAATGGCACAATCGATCCAAAATGGGCCTACATCATATCCTAAACAGTGCAATTCCAAATTATTTTGCCTCAAGAGGTTTTGAAATGAGTTCTAGAGTTTGTTGAGATCACAAAAATGTCCATGAAAATTTTTCCATAAGACTTCTCTAAGCATTTAAACTAATCAACCAAATCATACCACATACCAAAAGAGTTGCCAACTAGGTAAAATCAACATTTGAAATTATCTTTAAACCGAAGCAAAATTTAATGTCTTCTAAAAGCTACTTGTTCTCACAATCACACTATTATCATCAACGTGCAAATGAGAAAAATAAAATAAAAAATAAAAATAAGACAATAAAGAAATAAAATAAATTAAATCAAAATGCAGAAAAATAAATGGAAAATCAAAATTAAACACAAATAAACACACAAACAAAACTACTAAAAATGAAGCGAAGAAAATATTTACTGTTTACCACACCCCCAACCAAAACCTTACATTGTCCTCAATGTAAGAAAGAAAAACTACATATGGCTATCGACATCACAAAGAGAAAAAGAGCTAGGTGCACCATCATAGTTAGTAATTTGTTAAATCATGGGCGGCGAACGTAAGATTTTTTTTTACATGCAAGACAAATAAAATAAGCAAATTTAATTAAAAATAAAATTATCATAAAATGAAGTGCAGAATTTAAAATCTAACTAATAATTCACCAAATCTTAAAATTTATGCTAAAATTTAAAATTTAAAATTGCTAAAATAAAATGAGATAAAAGATGAGAAAACAAATCCAATGGGTTACCTCCCATTAAGCGCTTTAAGTTATAGTCATTAGATAGACTTTCTGTCATTCTTTATTGTGGTTGTTGTAACTCTAGAGAATCTTTCTACTTGCTGAATTCTCCGTCAAAATATGGCTTCAACCGTTGTCCATCCACCTCAAAGTTCCCTTTGTTTCATGACTGATCTCAACTACTCCATAAGGAAACACCTTGGTTACTAGAAAAGGTCCTAACCAACAAGATTTTAGCTTTCTCAGAAAAAGTCTGAGATGGGAATTATAAAGCAGCACTTTCTGTCCCACCTTAAAGTTTCGCGTCAAAATGTGCTTATCATGCCAAACCTTCATCTTTTCCTTGTATATTCGGGCATTCTCATAACCATCATTCCTCATTTCATCCATCTCATTTAATTGCAACACCCTCTTTTCACCTGCTGCCTTAAGTTAAAAATTCAGAAGCCCAATATGCCCGATGTTCCAATTCAACTGGAAGGTGACAAGCATTTCCATACACCAATCGTTATGGAGACATGCCGATAGGTGTCTTGAAAGCTGTCCTATAGGCCCAAAGTGCATCATCTAGTTTCCTTGACCAATCCTTGAGTGAGTTATTTACAGTCTTGTCAAGGATCCTCTTCAACTCTCGGTTTGACACTTCAACTTGTCCACTAGTTTGAGGATGGTAAGGTGTTGCTATCCGGTGTGTAACTCCATATTTCTACAACAAAGCCTCAAATTGGTTATTGCAAAAATGCTTACCTCTATCACTTATAATTGCTCTAGGTGTGCCAAATCTGGAAAATATGTTCTTCTTGAGAAAATTGATCACAACCCTAGCATCATTGGTAGGCAAGGAAACTGCTTCCACCTATTTAGAGACATAATCTACACCAATAAGAATGTATTTATTAGAATGAGATGAAGGAAAAGGCCCTATAAAATCAATACCCCAAACATCAAATAAATCGATTATCAAAATATTATTTAAGGTCATTTCATGTCTCCGTGAAATATTTCCGCTCCATTGGCAATCATCACACATTGAAACAAACCTGAAAGCATCTTTAAACAATGAAGGCCAGTAGAATCCGAATTGCAAAATTTTTGCTGCAGTTTTTGTTCCACCAAAATGTCCTTCAACTTCCTTCGAATGGCAATGACAAAGAATGCTTTCCCTTCATCTGGCACACATCTTCTAATAATTTGATCTGCACAATGTTTATATAAGTAAGGTTCACCCAAAAATATTGTTTCAAATCAGAAAAGAATTTCCTTCTTTGTTGATAAGACATGTCAGGAGGTAAAATTTTCTTGACCAAATAATTTGCATAATCAGCAAACCATGGAGCCGTTCGGATAGCAAGCAATTGCTTATCAGGAAATGTTTAATTAATTTGTCCTTCAGCCTCAAGGTAATCTTCCTCCAACCTAGACAAATGGTCAGCAACCAAATTTTTGGTCCCCTTTTTGTCCCGAATTTCTAAGTCAAATTCTTACAAGAGAAGAATCCATCTTAGTTATCACAGTTTGGCATCTTTCTTGGCTAGCAAATACTTAAGAGCAGAATCATCAATATAAACAATTATTTTAGACCCAATTAAATAAGATCTAAACTTATCAAATGCAAACACTACTGCCAAAAGCTCTTTCTCAGTTGTTGCATAATTAAGTTGTGCATCTGTCAATGTCATGCTTGCATAATAAATCACATGCAGCAACGTATTCTTCCTTTGGCCCAAAACAACACCTATTTGGATAAAGGATGGTTTTATTTCAAATTTATTAGCTTGAAAAGTTGGCCTCCTTATACCCAAAGTAGTTCCAGCAACATTAGGCGCAACATAATCCCTCAAAGCTCTACGATTTCCACCTCCCTCAACAAATGGTGGATCCATGGCTGATTGTCTATTAGGAGCTGAGGTTGAACGCCTTCTCTCTCGGTTTAGATGCCTATATGTTCTATCCATCTCTGGATCAAATGGAAGAAGGTTAAGGCTTCTTGTACATCTCATACAAAAATCCTACAACCTGAAAATCAACTAGCACAAAAACAACACAAAGTTACCCTTTTTTATGATAAATAAAATAAAAGAGCAAAATAACAGACTAAAAAATTGCAAGAAATGACTAAAATAAATAATGCAAACAAGCAGCAACAACTCTAAATGAACAAACAATTAACACAACTCAACAAGCTCAATTTAAAACAAAATTAAAAATGAAACAATGATAAAGCAAATTAACTTCAAATTAAAACTAAGATTAGGTAGTATCGATATTAATAAAATCAAACAATTCCCCCACAATGGCACCAAAAACTTGATGTGTATTTTCGCAAGTGTACGAATCGTTCAAGTAATAAAGTGTACAAAAGTACGGATATCAAACTCACAAGGAATGGCGTTACTAAGTACCAAAATTGACTAATCCTAATTTTATTTGAAAACCCAATTGTTGAAATTGTTTAAGAAGAAAATTAATATAAAAATAAATGCAAATAACACAATTGAATGTTGTTCACAAATGATTAAAAATGCTAAGGAATTTTATTTCGCTAAATCAATACAATCCGATTTCAAGTCATGTTATATGAGAATCAAAGCTAAAAATGATGGTTGAAAAACCCAAATTTACCTAATACTCTCTCTCGAGTTATATTAGAATTACTTATCTATGAAAACCAACTATATTTCTATGAAAATTTAATCACAAACAAGTACATTACGATTTATGGAATTTCTAGAATAACCACATACATCATGCATTAGGTCTTAAACTCACATTCAACATACGGTATTTATAACAAGAAGCATTCATTACACATCTCCTCTCGGTCTCAATATAATGCAACAAATCATCTAAATCTTGGCCAGAAATTTAAAGGCATTAAGCATGGAAATAAATACTCAACTTGAAATCAATGAACTCATAACAATAACAAAAGAAATCAGATTTTCTTGATTCAACTACATCATAGCCTTAGCAAAAATTAATTAGTTCATAATGGAAATAAGAAAAAAACATTATCTCAATTGAATCCATGAATAAAAAATATGAATAAAATGCAGAAAATGAAAACCAAGGAGAAGAGATGAAAAACTCTTGAAGATGAACACTTGGGAGCAACAATGGTGATAATCCTTCAAGCTTCTCCAAACTTTCTCTCCAAAATTGCCTTCTCTCCTCCAAAAATGTCTCAGACCACCTCCTCTTTGTCATCCCCTCTTTCTCTATCTTATGGTATATATAGGTCTAGGGTTTTGGGGGAAAATTTTGGAACAAAACAACATAAAAAATGTGTTTTCGGATGAAACTTGCTGGTGGCGACATTATTCTCGCGGCGGCGAGATTTTTGGAAAAATTAAAATTTTGGTTCCTCTGATTCTCTATGGTAGCGAGATGCATTTGGCCGGTGGCGAAATGTGTTTCGTACTCTCTACATCTACCGAAACCCGTGCTTTCTGTAAGATTTTTGCCGGCGGCGGGGAATCTTCTCGCCGGCGGTGGGATTTCTAAATTTTGATATTTTTTTTCACTCAATCTCGATCATTGAAATTTGTCCCAAACTTCTCCAAAATCATGATTTTACCTTAAATTTTACTTTAAACACGACATACCCGTGAAATGACATTTGTGGATTAAATAATCAAATAAACACAATTTTCACACAAATATCAACATTTAAATCATAAAAAAAATGCAATAATTTGACTCTTATCAGTCATCATTCACTACTCTGCGTTTTCACCATTTTTTATCATTTTTTCACCCATTGTTTCTCCCCATTCTCACCTATAAATACCCCAATTCTCTTCATAACTAAACACACCTAAAAATACATCTTCTCTTCTCTTTCTTAGTTAGTTTCTCCTAGTTTTAGAGTTCTTCTCTTTTTTAGAAGAACTAGTTATGTTTTTGTAATTTATTTGCATTTCCATTCAATAAATGGGAGTGCAAATTCCCTTTAGAGGTTTTCCAGCAACGGGAATAGCAACAAAGTACTGTAAGGATTTTATTTTCTTTATAGTTATGTTTTATGCTTTATTATTACATGTTATATTTAATTTTTCTGTGATTAAATTTAACTTTGCTGGCTGTTTGTAAACATGATATAATTATAACGTTGTTATGCTTGTGAAATATTAAATAGGTAAAAATCTCTAAAATGAATTGATTTTATTTTTATTCAAGATTTTATATTAAGAATGTTAGAGAGAAATATATTATTTTTCATTACAAACTTAAATCTGAAAATTAGATTTTAAGGTGTAGTTATCCGGTCTGATTTAGAGTAGTTTTCTTTTATTTGTTGGTACAATCGCCCGGTAGTTAGAGTGAAGCTCTATTTCAAAAGTTTTTATAAGAATTATTATCCTAAAATGTATTGACAACATGTTTTCAGTAGTCGTTTTAAAACTTGAAAGTTAGTACTCGGATGATTAAATTCTTAGGTTTAATTTGGACACCTTCAATAAAGTTTAAACTGTCTAACCCCACGAAAGGTGGCATTTAAATGGTTCATTTTCAATCTCTTAGAAAAAGTAATTAATTTAATTAACCAAATTAATTATTAACCCCATCCATAGGTGTTAATTGATTTTTTTAGTTAACAAAGAATATCTAACCCCACCAAAGGTGGTATTCATATAAAAAAGAGAGAATCAATAAATATCAATTTATTTCTTCAATAACCTAAATAATATAAGCAAGCATAATTAACTTAGTTATTATATCCATAAATACTATACTATTATAAATGATAAAATTTGCATAAATGTTTATTGAATCTTTATCTATGTTTATTTGTATGTTATTAGATTAGAAACACAAAAACCCAAATATCGTGACATAATGTTTAGGATTTAATTTCGTTTTTAAAAGTTTGAATAATAAATTAAAAACCACATATATTCCTTCCTTAGATCGACCTTGGGAGTATACTTATCATTTTTTTATGAAATGATTTGTGAACTTGCAAGAGTTTTATAAATATAAAACCAAAGTATTGGCAGAATTGGCGATGCCAGTTTTTGCTCATCAACCATCGTCTACCACATGTCTCGCGCGCCATGATTTTGTGCGGCGCAATTACATACACCCGTTTTCCTCCCACCAATTGAAGGTTGCCACGTGTCCTACTATATATTGCAGCGAATCAGACCACGACACGTGGTAACGTGTATTGAAAACAAAATTAAAAATGCGCAGCTTGTCTCCCACTCAGTTTAAAATTATGTTATTAATGTAATTGTTTGTCTGCCACGCTTTTTTTTATTTTCGATGTAAAATATCCCCCGCGTGTCTAAAAAAATGTATTTTTTAGCTATAAAGAGGGCATTTATTGCTAAAAAATGTATTTTTTAGCTATAAAGAGGGCATTTATTGCTAAAAAAATGTTGTTTTGAGTTTAGAGTTTTAATTTTTTGTTTTTGAGTTTGGCTTCTATTGTGTTATGCGTGTGCCAAATATTTAAGAGCATATGAAGTTTTAATTTTCTTAGTGTTTTGTAACTGATATTCCTTAGGTTTTTTAATTTTTATTTTTATTTATGAAGTAATTTAATTTTTCTAGGGTTGCGTTTTATCTGAATTTATAAAGCTCGAGTTTAATTATTTTTGAATGATTTATAAGACTTTTAATTTTTTTATTCTATTTGTGCTTAATGCTTTTGATTATTGGAAAATTTATCAATTGATCTGTGGCACTCAAATAAACTTGGAAGAGGCATTTTTGTGTATATTGCTCATGGATAGAATAACATGTACATATAAAAGATAGGAATATACCTTTATCGTATGTGTGGCCATTTTAGAATTTAGAATGTAATTAATCTTGGTGAATTTAATTCTCATTGGAATATAGTGAATTAATTTAACGAGGTGTGTCTATATGGAGCTCAGAAGAGATGTATGGATAAAAATTAGAAGTTTTTGGTTGACAAATTAAATTTACTATAAAAATATAAATCAAGAGAAAATAATATGATTCGAGTGGATTAATTTAGTGAAAAACTGCAATCCTAGAATTCTTTTATTTTGTTATAAAACTCTTTAGTTAACTTGTTCCAATTAACGATTGTTTTGGATAAAATCAGAGTGAAATAATTTTAGTACTCAACAAACTGTAGTGACAAATCTCCGTGGGAACGATACTTTACTTATCAAAGAAAGAGTCAACATAAGGAGAATCAACACTTGTCTACCACTAAACCTCTTAGACTTCTTTACATAGATTTGATGGGTCTTATTCGAACTCCCATGAGAGGAAGAAAGTATATGTTAGTTATTGTTGACATTTTTTTCTAGATACACTTCCTTAGAGAAAAATTGAATCCTTTGACCATTTCAAGACTTGTGTATCAAGCTACAAAATAAGAAATTTGAATATATTGATACTATCATCAAAATTGTAAATAACCATGGTAGAGAATTTAAGATTTCTAAATTCGATGCTTTTTGTGATGAAATGGGTATTTAGCATCAGTTCTCCACTCCCAAGACCCTTCAACAAAATATGATTATTGAAATAAAAAAATAAGGCTATTCAAGAGACGGCTAGGATGATATTGGCCAGTAAAAATCTACCTAATCACTTTTGAGCAGAGGTAGTTAAAACTCATACTATAATTTTAATCATTATTTCATGAGACCCAATACTTGTCAATCTTCATATGAACTAATGCATAGAAAGAGACCAAATATCAAGAACCTTCGTATGTTTGGTAGAACTTTCTATATTCTCATAGATAGAGAGAATTAGACAAGTTTGAGGCTAAGAGTGATCTTGGAATATTCATAGGATACTTTAGAAATAGTCGTGTATATCAAGTCTACAATTTAAGGACATCTACTATTATGGAGTCAATCAATGTTGTATATGATGATCCTAGTCCCATTAAACTTTTTGAATCAAATGAAAATGATATTTTGGTAATTGGAGTTTTTCAAATAATACCACTAGTAATGTTGAGACTCATCCAACAATAACTTATGTGGATCCTCCCAAAAGTTCTGATAATGAAAGAGATAGTGATCAAGAAGATTTGTCTCTTCTTAATTTATCAAAGAAAGATCACTCTAGTGACAAAATCCTTGATAATGTGGAATGAGGTATTAAGACAAGACATCATCTGTAAGAGAATTTGAATTACTTGTTCTTCACTTCAACTACTCTTCCAAAAAATATAAAAGAAGCCCTACAGGATGTACATTGGGTCAAAAGTACATTTTTGAATTGAATCATTAAAGAAGAAGTTTATTTTGAGCAAACCCACACTTTCCAAATCATGTCATGAGACTAAAGAAATATCTTTATGGATTGTAACAAGCTCATTGTGCTTGGTATGGACATCGAAACATGTTTCTCCTTAATAACGATTTTTTGATATAGGTGGTGAAAAAACCTTATTTGTCTCCAGAATTCAAAGAGAGGTAGTTATTGCTCAAGTCTATATTGATGACATCATTTACGGTTCCATTAAATATGACCTAAATCAAAGGTCTACCTCCATCATGTAAAGTGAGTTTGAGACGAGCTTAGTTGGTGAACTAAAATTCTTCCTTGGTTTTCAAATCAAATAGATGAATGATAGGATCTTCCTCTCACAAGAAAAATATGCCAAGTATCTAGTTAAAAAGTTTGGGTTAGATAATGCTTCTTCATCTTGAACCCTTATGAGCATAACTAGGAAACTCTATCAAGAATCTTTAAGTAAGGATGTTGAGCAAACTTTGTACAAGAGCATGATTGGAAGTCTTCTATACCTAACTACTAGCCAATCTGACATCTCCTTTAGTGTTGGATTTTATGATAGATACCAAGCTAACCCCAAAAAATCACATATAGATGCTATAAAAGGAATCATTAAATATGTCAAGAGTACGTCAGAAGTTGGTAATTAGTATCCTAGGGATACTAATGCAAAGTTGGTTGGATACTCTGATCCTAATTGGGTAGGATGTAATGATGATAGAAAAGTACTTCGGGTGGATGTTTCTTCTTGGGAAATTTCTTGATATTCTGGTATAGTAAAAAATATAGTTTGGTTTCTCTTTCAACTACTAAGGCTGAATATATTGCTACTAGTTTATGTTGCTTTTAGTTACTTTGGATGAAACAAATGTTATCTGATTACAACATCAAAGTTAAAGATCTTCTCTTACACTATGATAACACTAGTGTTATTTTTATTTCAAATAATCCAGTCCAACATTTAAGAACCAAAAACATTGATATCCATCATTATTTTATAAGGGATCTTGTTGAATCAAACACCTTGACTCTACAGCATATAATCATTGATCATCAATTTATTGATATTTTCACTAAACCTCTAGATTTTTAAAGGCTTGACTCCCTTAGAAAAGCTATTGGTCTTTGTCTCTCACCTTGAGATACTTGTTTTGTGTTCTTAAAATTTTAACGAGCCTGAAGAAATTTTCTCACTGTTTTTCTCATTTGTTTCTCTTCATCACTTTCATGTGTTACCTCTTTTTGCTTGACATACCTTGTTTCTTCCGAAATTTTGAACTTATTTTATATAACCATGGTTTTTTTGGGTTCAACGTGCCTTTATCTTAAATTGCAATAAGACTATCTTGATATCTATATTTCTTGAAGTTCATGCATGACTACATTCTTGTAGTCTCTTGAAATGTTTTATTTCTTTTACCCATGTCTTAACATAGTGAATTTATATGGATCTTTTTGAGAATTTTATGTGTTCCTTACTTAAATGATTTGTATGACTCTAACAAGCTTTAGAATCCATGTGTAGCATCTCTTGAGGAAAAATCATAGGTGATGCTTAGATAGAAAGATGATTTAGGATTTCTGTGAACTATTTGATCCTTCTAACTACCCTTGTACACTTATACTTAGTTTCCCCTCTTGAGCGCTTTTGTTATACCTTTTTTATTTATACCTACTTGGTTAGCTTAAATGATAAATCCCACTTACCTATCACTCTTTTTGTTTAGTTTTAACTTTTCCTTGCTGAAAGCTTTTACCTTGGGACTGGTTGTATTCCCCTCGAGCAAAGAATACAATTTTTAAAGGATATATATATATCATAACTACGACCAAGGATCTAGATAGTTTAAATTAAAGAAATACAATACTAATTAGACAAGCATATTATATTGAAGATAGGTAGCTTATTTGGCCATGGTTTTATTACAATATATATATATATATATGAAAGATAACTGAAATGAAAGTTTTACATTATAAAAGATAACTTACATAAACTTAATGAGATGTAAGAAAGGGATATGAGTAGGGTTTCTAATATGAAAATAGGAATGAAAGATCTTCAGAGAAAGATATAGGTGTATATAGAGATGCTCTCGAGAAAAGAACTTAATTTTCTAGGAAGAAGAGCTTCCTTTTTATAGCCAAAGATTTCACGGTTGAAGATGCATTTACTATTTGTGAACAATACCTTGTCTCCTGCTTTTACTATTTGTAGATGCTTCTACCGTTAGTGAACAATACTTTGTCTTCTACTCTTTACTGTTAAGAAGATGCTTTTTTGGCCATTCTGTTGTAGATTTTTGTTTTCTTTTGCCAACGTGCAATGTTGGGTTTTTACTCTTTTTTTCAAAATATATTTTATCATATGGACACATAGGACTAAAATATAATTTTATCATATGGACACGTAGGTCCAAATATACAAGCATTATATAGGCATATGGACATACAAGCCCATTTATATATTAGCACAAACATTATATAGGTACAAACATTATACTACTTTTTTTTCTTTTATAAAATTGGAGGAAATATTCCAAAGCAGTCATCTTCATTTTCATCTATGAGGTCGACGAGAGGCTTTGATTCTTGGTCGGATGCAAAAATGGTGGAATCTTGGTTAGAAGACGTTGTTTTATCCTATAACAGTTGTTGCATAATTCCCAAGTATTCCTCCTCGGTTTTAACAGCAAATAGTAATGCATTTTCCTGGGATTTTTTATCTTGGAACTAGTATTGTGTTGGAAGTAATTCTTTTGGAACCACTTCTTTGAGTTTTACTGTTCCATGGGATTTTTGGAGCCATATGTACACAGCTTGTTTTAGTATGGTTTTGGTGAGATTGAACAAAGTCCACCATTTTATTTTATATCTTTTTTTTAGAATTGTGACTTCTTTAAGTATTGGTTCGATAAACCATTGGCATACCCAAGGAAGGTAAAATTTTGTAGAGAAAATACATGAAGTCGAGAATTTTCTTTTAGCTGCATTGTGTTTATAAAGGTTTTGGAAAAGGTTAAAACTTTCTCTGACCTCAGGGGTAAACCAAGAAGGGAATTTTATGGGTTCAACGATTTTGGTGTTAAAATAGAATAACTATGAATGGCTATACTTTTGGTTTTGAATGAAGAAGGCAATAAAACCAGGCTTGTTCATAATCCCAGTAATTAAAGGTTTTAGCATGATGTAAGGTGGTTTTAAGACTGATGGGGAAGGCTTTAAGTTTGGACAAATCATGATCCTATTCTGATGGAGACAATACCTTTAAGATTTTATAAGTGTAATAAGAAGGCTTAGCTTAGCTATCATGGTAGAAAAAGTGTTTAAACTCAACATTTTCTATATATTTCAAAATACTTTGATAATATTATGGGGTTTTTGTTAAATCCAATAGTTTATAAAACCAACTTTTTCCAAACATTTTTTCAATATAAGAATATGGATTCTCGTCATGGAACCTTCGTTCAACTGGCATAATTGTATAATCATCTGGTTTTAAAATAAACTCAAAGGATTTTGAAAATGGTTTTTGAGAGACCAACTCTTTTTCCCTAGTCTAGGAATCATTTTAGAAGATGATTGTCCTTTTCAAAGATAATACCTGAAGAGAGTACATTCTCTGTTTTAGGTTTTGGAATAATAACTTTGGAAGAGGGTTCTTCCTTTTTGACATTTTTAGAGATTTTACCTGTAGAGACTGGGGCTTCTGACTAGCTTTATGCTCCGATTTCATGGAGAGAGTTTTGGAGAACTTTGAGGAGTTCATGGGATTCAGTAAGGGACTTGACCCATTCCTGAACTTCCTGGTTTTTATCATTATTTTGGTTTTGTTGGGTTTCAACTTCAACTATTTCTACCTAGGTTTTAATAGGTTATGAAGATGATAGTTTGATTGGTTTTGACAAAGTTGGTTTTATTGGTGTTTTTGCTTCTTTTTTTTCCTTTATGTTGGGACATGGTTAGGTTAATGACATATTTTGTATCTTCTTTAATAAATTCAATATTGAAGTCAAAAATATTTAAAATAGCTTACCATTTGGCAAAAATATGTTTTTAGGCAATATTTTGAACATTTTTTTGTAAAATTTCTTTTGCAGATTTACAATCAATCTGTAATAAAAACTTTTGAGTTAATAATTCAGATTAAAATTTTGTAATACATAAAACAATTGATAATATGTGATCTTTGAACTACCACATGTCTTTGGATTTTGAAGGACAATTTGAGTAGGAAGTAACACCATCCCCCACTCAAGTTCGCAACGCCCTCGTCGTGCTTTCAAGCTTGAACCTTTCTATGTGATCTTGGAACTGCCACAAAGAGACTTTGGGTTCCTAGCTTGCCTCTATGTACAGGGCATTCTTCCACTTGACCAAGTATTCTGGATAGCTTGTACACCCCTATGCCGAATTAGCTGGTCCGCCAAGATAGAGTCCACTTCTTTATTAAAGGAGGTTACTACCGTGGTGGGCGCCCTCTTTGTTTCTCCCTAAACATTTCTTCCTCGTCTCCATGATAAGGCTTCAACATGCTTACATGAAAGACTAGGTACATTTTAAGCTTAGAAGGGAGTTATAGTTTGTAGGATACCTTACCTATTGGCTTAAGGATTGGAAATAATAGTACTTCCGTACCAACCCCTTGTGAACCCTCCATAGAAACCTAAACTATTGGGGCAATAAATTGACAAGGACCAAATCTCCTTCCTGAAACTCGACCATCCTCATTTTCTTATCATCCCATTTCTTCATCTTTTAAAACACCTTGTTCAAATAGGCTAGAGCTAATTTGGCTTGCTCATGACATGTCTTAGCAAATTTGAAGGTAGCATGACTTTTTCCTTCATAGCTTATGGCCAAAGCAAGAGGGGTCATGGGTTGCTTCCTCATGATAATTTCAAAAGGACTCTTACCAATGGACTCATTCCACTGCAAGTTATAAAATAATTGGGCTACATCCAGCAACTTAGCCCAATCATGTTGGTTGGAACTAACAAAGTGCTTGAGATAGAGCTCCAACATTGCGTTGGCACCTTTCATTTTTCCATCACTCTATGGATGAAATATTGTGGAGAAGTTCAAGTCTGATCCCAACAACTTGAACAACTTCGACCAGAACTTCCCACTAAATTGTAGGTCTCGATAATTCTTGATGTTGGATGGAATTACAAAATACTTCACAACATACTTAAGGAACCATAGTGTTGTCTCGTCTATAGTGCAATCTGGGTGTCCAACCCATAGTGAATCATGGTACTCCTTGATCAACTCTTTCATTAAGTTCCCCCACTTAGGCACATAGATTCGGTTCTACTTGGCATAGAGTAGTCTGTTACTTGGCCAAAATCGTCTTATTTTTCCTTCCTTGATAAGGGTAAAGAGATTTTGAACTAGGGCATCATGTTCCAACCCTACTTTTAACTTTTCCATGCTTGGTCTACTTAAGGATACTAACTTTGCCTTTCGACTTAGTGTATCAGCCACCACGTTGGCCTTGCTAGGCTTGTACTCAAGCTTATACTCAAGCTTGTATTCAAACTCCTCCAAGAAGTATTGCTACTAAGCTTTCTTGGGACTTAACTTCTTCTATGTTTGGAAAGAAATAACTGGTTGCTACATTGTTTGTCATGATCACAAAGTGAGAACCCAATAAGTAGTGTCGCCACACCCTTAGGCAAGGATGATAGCTATCATTAAGCTTATGGCTCTCATATGATATTGGACACCCTTCTTGCATCAACACTCCACCAATGGAAAAGTTTGAAGCATCTGTATGTAGTTCGTACATCTTGGAGGGGTCTGGTAGACAAAGCACTAGTTCTCCACTAATAGCCTTCTTCAAGTCTTCGAATGAAGCTTGGCATTCACTTTTCCATTCCCAAGACTTGTTCTTCTCGAGTAGATTAGTCAATAGGGCTGTTCTTATTGAGTATGACTTGATGAACCTCCTGTAATAGTTCACAAGTCCAAGGAAAGACCTTAACTCGGGGACCTTAGTAGGAGGTTCATATTCTTGGATGGCTTTCACCTTCGTTCCATCCATCATAAGCTTCACATCCTTTATCCTCTGCCCTAAGAACATTACCTCATCTTGGGAACAGGAACATTTCTCCTTCTTAACATATAGCTTATTTTCTCTCAGGACCTCGAATACCTTCCTCAAGTGCTCAAGATGTTCTTCTAAAGTTTGGCTATATAGCATAATGTAATCAAGATTTACTACCATTAACCAATTGAGGTAAGGATGGAAAATCTTATTCATGAGAGTGTAGAAGGTATAAGGTGCATTAGTGAGACCAAATGGCATGACAAGGAACTCATAGGCACCGTACCTGATCACACAAGTGATCATAGGCTCATCATTTTTTTTATGTGCACCTAGTAGTATCCTAACCACAAGTCCAATTTTAAAAAGTATCTTGCATTCCTCAATTGATTAAACAAGTCGGAAATGAGTGTGATAGGATACTTATTCTTTATTATGATCTTGTTTAGAGCCCGATAGTCAATACATATTCGTAATAAGCCATCCTTCTTCTTCTAAAAGAGCATTGGGGCACCAAATAGAGCTTTGAAGGGCCTAATGAAGGCAACATATGGTAATTCATTGAGTTGCTTATGCATGTTCTGCCCACTCTGAGTTTTCCATCCGATAAGGGCTCATTTCTAGTGGTCTTATGCCGGGCTCCAGCTTGATTTCGTGGACTACCTCCCTCCTTAGAGGTAACCATTTAGGCAATGCCTCAGGCATCACGTCCTAGAACTCATCTAAGACAACTTGCACCTTCATTGGTAAGCTTGGCTGTGGTGACACCTCTTCATCATCGTACTCCTTCAAAATGGCCAAGTAACTCTTTTCCTCCCTCTTCAATCCCTTCTTGAATTGAAGTGCTGAGAGAACTTGGGTAGTAGGTTTGATGGTACTCTCAATTGGTACCACTCAAGCCTTTGATCTATCCATAATGCACATAGAGTTTGAACATAGGACAAGGAAGGCTCAAACTTGGTCCAAAAACTCCATGTTGAATACCACCTAGAAATCATCTATAGGTGCCACTTAAATACATAGCAACTAGAATTGTTCTCCTTCTTTTTGACATAAGAAAAGGACAAAATAAGATAATCTTGAAACACTCATAAATTAGATTTAGAACGACGTGTACATGGTCAATAACCAATCATCGATACTCTTCCCATAGTTCATAGTTCATATGACAACACATTCAATTAGGTTCAATAACCACTAGTCTTTTCTATTAAAAAAACTCATGATTCACATTTTATCAATAATATCGAACTGGTTCATGTCTTTATTACTTTGAGAAAAGGTCTAGTTACCTATTTCTAGGGCTTCAAAAATCTGAAGTTTTATTTATTTAATCCTTATATCCTCACTTTTTAATGCATAAGCAACATCCTTTTTATTTTATGTATGTGTGTGTATTGATAATTTCTATGCAGAAGAAGTGTGACTAATTGGTAAGTTTCACAATAATTATGTGTGTGTATTGACAAGATAGGGAATGAGGAAATTAGTTGGAATATGCCTCATGTGGGTGTGTATAAAAATTTCATTCAATGATAGTAAAACATGTGACTCGCAGAGATAAAAAATTCATTGATTGTGTAAACTAAACATCAACTAATCTTATTGTAACTTGTCCTAAAATAGGTAAAGCTTATAGGATTCCCTCACCATGTTTTATATGAAGGTATTAATTTATAGGAAAGATTCCTAAGGTACTTCTAAGTGATTCAAATCTTTAGATGTCTAAAGCCTTAGTGAATATATTTTAAAATTCTCTCTCAATAGAAAAAACTTTATATATACTATCTATTCTTCAACTAAGTCTCTAATAAAATGATTCCTTAAGTCTATATGATTTGTTCTAGTATGGTGAATGTTGTTCTTTTGAGAACATGAAAACATGCAAGTATACATGATCACAAGTAATAATATGATAAGTAAAATATCATTCCCACGGAGATTTGTTACTAGTGTTCATTAATTACTAAAATTATTTCAACCTAATTTTATCCAAACAGTCGATAATTTGATGTAGTTTGACTAACTAATTTTTATAACAGTTTATAAGAAAATTCTAGGATTACAGTTTCACCAAATTAATCCACTTGAATCATATTATTTTCTCTTGATTTATGTTCTCGTATTTTAAGTTGTTAACCAAGAACTCCTAATTTATCCATATATCTCTTCTAAGCTCCATATAGACACATCTCGTTGTTGTCTCTTTTGGAGAACATAAAACGTGCAAGCATACACGGTCACAAGTAATAAAATTTGATAAGTAAATTATCGTTCCCACGGAGATTTGTCACTATAGTTTGTTGAGTACTAAAATTATTTCACTCTGATTTTATCCAAAACAATGGTTGATTAGAAGATGTTAACTAAAATAGTTTTATAACAAAATAAAAGAAATCTAGGATTGTAGTTTTTCACCAAATTAATCCACTCGAATCATGTTATTTTCTCTTGATTTATATTTTTATAGCACATTTAATTTGTCAACCGAAAACTTCTAATTTTATCTATACATCTCTTCCGAGCTCCGTATAGACACATCTCGTTAAATTAATTCACTATATTCCTATGAGAATTAAATTCACCAAGATTCATTACCTTCTAAGTTCTCAAATAGCCACACATACAATTAGGGTATATTCCTATCCTTCATCATACATGTCATTCTATCCATTACCAATATACACAAAAATGCCTCTTCCAAGTTTATTTAAGTGCCACAGATCATTTGATAAATCCTCGAATAATCAAAAGCATTAAGCACAAATAGAATAAACAAATTGAACGTCTTATAAATCTTTCAAAAATAATTAAATCCAAGCTTTATAAATTTAGATAAAATGAAACCCTAGAAAAATTAAAATTACAACAGTTAAGGAATATTAGATGAAGAACACAAAGAAAATTAAAACATCTCGGATCGTAAATATTTGGCACACGTAGAACACAACAGAAGCCAAAAATCGCTTCTACGTGTCCCACAGTCCAGCCCCAAACACTACTAAAAATCCAAAACTCTAAACTCAAAAAAAAACTCTATACTCTATCATCATAACCCCTATTTATAACATCAAATTTCTTAAAAAAATACTTTTAAAAATATATTTTTTTACATGCGCGGGAAAAACATGTATGGCGAAAATGATTAAATAATAAGCGTGGGGGACAAACGGTTGTATCGAAAAATGGTTTAAAACTGAGTAGGAGAGCCATCTGTTTCTGCTTTGCTTTTCAATACACTCTACCACATGTCGCGATCTGATTCGCTAAAAGAAATAGTGGGACACGTGGCAGCATCTCATTGGTTTTCGAGAACAGGCGCACGAGAAATTTTCGCACGGGATAAGGGGCACAAGAAACGTGGGGGACAGCTGTTGGCACGTGTGTGTGATTCTGCATTTCGCATTTACAGAAATGTGCCACGTGTCAGCACATGATTGGATGCCAAGAATGGTAGGACACGTGGCAGCTTTCAATTAGTTGCATAAATGGGCGCATGTGAATCAACTGCATGGAATCATGTCTTGGCAGACGCATCAAACACGTGGGTCCCACCCTACACGCCGAATTGCGCGGTAGGTCGGCCCCACACTGGTACCGAGTAGCGTGCAATAGATTTCCTACACCCATTCACTTTGGTTGGGTTTGAAAGACATGCGCTCATCCTTATCGTTTCTTGTCTAATCTAACGGCTCACGTTGCACGCGTGGATGATGGCGGGTGGACTTCTTCTCTCCTACGCAGAAAAATAAATTTTCTTAATTACATTTTGACCCACAAATTACATTTTAATCTTTCTTTAATTTCAATTAAGGCCTTTTTTAATTTAAATTAAATTTTAAACTTTTAATAATTAAAATTAAGCCCGATTTTAATTTAAATTATATTTTAGACTTTTATAAATTGCAATTAAGCACTCTTTTATTTGAAATTATATTTTTGTACATAAATTTGCAATTAAGTACAGTTTCGATTAAAATTATTTAATTTTCTTAAAAATATATTTTTTAACACATAAACAGTAAATATTAATTTATTTAACTAAAATTAACCAAAAATGTCAAGAACATAGCAATTATAATTAATAAAATAGATGAAAATAACTATATAAAATATAATTATCACTCACTAAAATAATTCACTATATTCTTATGAAAATTAAATTCAACCAGATTTATTAAGTTCAAAGTTCTCAAATACTTACACGTACAATAAAGATATATTCCTATCCCTTATATATATATATGTTATTTTATCACAAGAAACACATAAAAATGTCTTTTCAAAGTTTATTTAAGTGTTACAAATCAATTAATTAATCTTGCAAAAATTAAAAGCATTAAGCATAGATAAAATAAACAACTTAAAACTTTTCCTTAAATCATTCAAAAATAATTAAAACAAGTTTCATAATTTACGCTACACTACAACCCTAGAACAAATAAATTAGTTCATAGAAAAAATTAAAATTACAATTCAATAATAATCAGACATTTCAGAGTAATAAAATTTAAAAGAAAACGATTAGGAGAAACTCTTTCACGATTCCTCAATGAAAAATAAATTTCTTTCCTTTTCTTCTTCTTCGCTGTCTTCTTTCTCTCTATTTCCTAAGAAAATAACAACATAAAAATGTTTAAGAAAAATGTTTCTGCGTGTTATAGAGAACACACAAAGAAGAAACTAAAAAAATTGAAGTGAAACGAAAAAAATGAAAAACTGAAAATGCTTTCTCTATCTCGTCTAAATTATATCACCCCAACCATTTTTTTCATCAAAATGCATGTAGTGGGGACAAAAATACATGGGAAGTAATAAAAAGAAAACACACGTGGAAGAGCATTCTGCTTTTTATTTTTTTCTTTAAACGCATGCCATGTGTCAGCATCTTATTGGCTGTAAGATATAACGAGAAACATGGCAGCCTTTCATTAGCTGCGAAGAACGGGTGCATGAAGAATAGCTACAATGCATTGCACGGGAACCTGGCATGCTAGAAGTGCGCGACAAACTACGCTGCCAAGTGGGTGACGCGGAACGAGTTGGAAAGAGCTCATCGTTTCTGCATTTTCATTTTACCAAACACATGCCACGTGTCATCATATGATTTGCTGGAAGATTAGTCTAGACATGTGGCAGCTTATAATTTGATGTAATGGGTGGGTGAATGAATTCTACATGGTCCGCGTTGCATGGACCGAGTTTTACGCAGCGACATGTGGGTCCCACCCTATCGAGCAGCGTGCCCTCTGGGAAACCAGGTCCAATCGCCTATGTCGTGACTATCCTACACGCGCCTGATCCTCACCGTTGATTGCCTAATCGAACGGTGCGTGTTGCGCGTTGAAAGTGGGCACGCATTGTCCTCTTCCTGCACAGAAAAAACAAATTTTATTTAATTGCATTTTAGCCCTCCAATTTAATTCAAATTAAATTTTAAACTTTTGTTAATTTCAATCAAGTTGTTTTCTAATTCAAATTATATTTTAAACTTTTTATATTTGAAATTAAGCACTTTTTTAATTCAAATTATATTTTAGATTTTTATTAATTGCAATTAAGTCCTCTTTTAATTTAAATTATATTTTAAGACTTTTATTATTTGCAATTAAATCCTTTTTCAATACAAATTCTGCAATTTACTTTTTTAAAAAATATATCCTTTAAAACTAAGAGTAAATATTAATTTAATAAATTAAGATTATATAAAAACATTAAGAACATAGCAATTATAATTAATAAAATGGATAAAATAACTGTATAATATACAGTTATCAGTGAACATGAATTTTAGAGACACATATAGCAATAGAGTGATCACAACATAGGGACATTGTACCTTATAATTGACTATAATCCTTCAACATATTTTTCATCCAGAGAATTTGTGTGCATAAGCTTCCTACACCAATTTATTCTACCTCAAAAGTAAAGAGTAAGATGGAATTTTGTTTTTTACTATGCCAAGAAACTTTGTTGTTCCTGATTTCCACACAAAAAGTGTGTGCAATGAATACGCAAGCATATGTATTGCAACAAGTAATATAATGCTACGAAAAGATTGTTTTCACAAAAATTATTTTATTAGAAACTAATTTTTGAAACTAAAAAAATAAAAATCAATTTTTTTGTGCTTTTATATTTTAAGGAAGGAAAAATAAAATAATTAAAAGTAAATAGCAATAATTAATTAAATCAGATTTGGTAACTAAAAAGATATATGAGAAAATATCTAAGAATATTTAATCCCCCAATTTTCTAAATATGAAAATCAATAAAATCCCCCAATATAATTATTAATTAATTACATGATCAATTGAATCCAACCTAGCATTTATTCCTCTCTCAAGTAAACTACACACAATATAGTAATTAATTTAATCACACTCTCATGCCAATTAAATTACATACTACTCATTAATTTCATCAATTATGGATAACATACATAAGAATTAATACATCTCTTCCTAGAAACTATACAAGTTATTTAATCAAGACAAACAATTAAATAATTCTCTCAAATCTATTTAATTGTCTCTATAGATAATTGTTGGCCAAATAATTAATAACATACAAATCATATTATATAATATAATTAAATTATAATTAGGGTAAAATATTATATCATCACATGGTGAAAATTGGGTTCATAAGATCCCTAGATTAACAATTTAACTACACATAATTGTGTTCATAAAACTCATATTTTTCATAAAGAAAACATAAAAATTGGTAAAGAAAAGAGTAGAATAAGAAATACAATCAATCTCTTGAATTTTAGTGTTAATCTCTTCTTGAATCTCCACCAAAATTATGTCCCTTCTTGAATTGTTTTTTGTATTTTTCACTCTTTTTAGCACCAAAATTTGACATAAATTTTACTAATGATGGCCCCTTAGGGTTTATGGGGTGATTAGGGGCTTAAATAAAGCTTAGGTGTGATCTAGACTGTCAAATCAGCTTTAGATCAAGGGCTACAATCAAAACAAGAAAAAATAACAACCCCAACCAATCACAGAGCATGACACATGTCAGTGGAGACCGTTAAGTGTCAACGCTCACTGAGTTAGCACCACGCAGTGCAATGTGATTCGTAGAAATGGATGGTATGGTGCACGAGTGGAACACATCAAGCAATTAGGTGGAAACATGTGGCAAGTGGTTCGTCCTCCTCAGATGCAACGTAACATGATTCGTTGTACCTGCTTGCATGGTGTCTACATGGCTTGCCCAGTCAGCTCCTCTGCTTATGTGACATGACACGTGGCAATTATTGATTGATTCTACAATAAAAATTCATAAAAAATTACAAAAATTATATTTTTACCCATTTTCACTAAAACATTTATATTTTAATATTTTTTACCTCAAAAATACTATTTATTGAATAAAACAAGTAAATATTAAGTAAAAAAATGTGTTAATGACTCTACTTTCACAGAGTCATCACACCCCCAAACTTAACTATTTGCTTCTCCTCAAGTAAAGCTAAGTATAACTAAATAAACTAATATGGATAGTATATGTCACGAAAACTATCCCTCTCAAAATTCATACAATCCTATGATAAAGAGGTTCACATATTAATCAGTCAACATTCCATCAGTACAATGATATGCAAGGTTTTTGAAAATTTGATTCGTGTGTGTGCTGCACATAATATCATCCAATGCACTCATGAAATCAACCTATATCAATATGCTAATCAATTCAATCTTAGAACAAGTCTCATAAGTCTATTTTCACATCCCTCTCCACTAATATAAATATACACTTAGCAAAAGATCAATAAGGACTTTACATGGTTGTAATGTATGGCTTAGGTGAGGAGTCGATAAATAAAGAAATTTAAGCTCTTTCCACACCTTCATTTCTTTTTTTCATCATGTCTATTTAACTACAATTGAGATTTTACTTGATATTTCAGTGCACCCTATTTTGTCATTCTTTTCATATTCTTTTATTCCATATCTTTTTTTTTTCTTTTTTTATTGTAACTTCACAACACCCCCAAACTTATTTTCAATTCTATTTTATTTTATTTAGAGGCATAATTGTGTTATGAGTTTTTTTTTTAGGGTGCATTACATTTTACCTTACGCTATAGCATAACACATTATTGCATTTTTTTCTTTTCATACAAGCTAAAGGTGCAAGGATAAAGGTAATGCTTATTGGTTAGGCATAAAATGCGGCTTAAAGATATGAATGGTTCTTTGTTAGGCTCAAATGGTTGACTAAAGACATTAACAATGGATAGATTAAAAGACTAAATCAATCCAAATAAGGCCTAAATCATTTCTCTTGCTAAATACTATTTAGGATTTCCCCTTAAGGGATGAATAGATCCTAAAACCTGGTAGATCTCATCAACTCGCATAACTCACTACAAATTTCCCTCAATAAGAACACCAAAATCAATCATGAACATATGCATAAGAATTTGAATCAATCCAATCAAAACTAGCAAGCATATCACATGATTAATATAAATATCTTAACAAATATGTTACATTCCTTATCCTAGTCATGACAACCATTTTTTATCATTGAGTTCATATGTTTTATATCAAGCATGCATGCATTTATTTTCCATATATTTTTTCATTTTCTATCCAAATCATGATTAAAAGCATCCTAAAAATAAACAACAAATTCCCTAAATAAGTGCCCTTTTGATTGTTCATCTTGAACTCTTATTGTAAGTTCACCTTTTTGTACATCAATGAGTGTCCTTTTGATTTCTAAGAATGGAGGACTAGGTATGATAGGAATGTCACAGTCCTTTTCCATGTCTAGCACAATGGAAGTTTGCCGAAAAGATGAATTTGTCTACTTTTACTAGTAAATCTTCTATCATACCTCGAGGTCTCTTAATTGATCTATCTGCCATTTGTAATGTTTCTAAAGTGGGTTTGGCTTTGCCAATCCCCAATCTCTTGAAGATCTATAATGGCATAAGGTTAATGCTAGAATCCAAGTCACGTAATGCCTTTCCAAAATGGATGTTCCCTCAAAACTACCTAGATATTTTAGTCTTTGAGGTAGTTTTCTTTCAAGGATGGCACTACAACCTTCAGTCAAAGTTATTGTTTCATGATCTCCAAGCCCCATTTCCTTTGATACTATATCCTTCATGAATTTGGAATAAGATAGCATTTGTTCAAGTGCCTCTGCAAATGGTATGTTTATGTACAGCTTCTTGAATACTTCCAAAACAATTGAAAACTGTGTATCTAACTTTTGTTTTTGTAGTATTTGAGGGAAAGGAATAATGGGTTTGTAGTGGTTGTTTTTCTTTGGCTGAACTATTTCCTTTTTAGTGCTCTCTTTATCCACTAGTTTCTCCTCATCCTTTTTAAGTTTCTATTTCTCCTCATCCTTTTATGTCTTATGTTCCTGTTCAAAAGTTTTATCACTCCTCAAGGTTATAGCGTTGCACTGGTCCTTATCTTTTCTTCTTGGGTTTACAATTGTGTCACTTGGAAGGTTACCTTGATGCCTTTGACTTATATCATGAGCGAGTTGCTCCATTTGGTTTTCTAAATTTCGAATTGAAGCCTCTTGAGTGGTTACTTTTGTATCTACGGATTGAATGAAGTCTTTCATCATCCCCATTAAAGAATTTTTATTGTCATCATTAGGTGGCTTCTTCTCTTGGGCTTGTGATTGCTATGATTGTTGAAAACCATATGGTTGAATTGATTACCATCTTAACTGTTGTTATTACTCCAAGAGAAATTTGGATGTTTTCTCCATCCTAGGTTATATTTTTTTAGTATGGATTATTGTTTCGGTTCACATTCCCCACATAGAATATGAATTCATGATTATTTGGACAATTATCAAACAAATGATCTCCTTCACAAAACACACATGATACCTCTGAATCTTAGACTTGTTTTATACTCATTGTCGAGTTTTAAGCCTTCAAAAGATTAACCAAAGATGACACTTGAGCTGTAAGTGTTGTGATATCATTTACCTCATGCACTCCAGCTACTCTTCTTGAGGCTGTCATTCTGTACATTGGCCATTGATAACTATTGCTAGCCATTTTCTCAAGTAAATTATAAGCTTGATTGTAAGATTTGGCTAGCAAAGATCCATTAGTAGATGCATCAACAATAGTTCTTGTTTGAGCATTGAGACCATTGTAAAAAGTCTCCATTTGAATCCAAGAAGGAATTCCATGATGAGGAAATTTCCTTGGCAATTCCTTGAATCTTTCCTATGCTTCATATAAAGATTCTCATTCGTGTCTTTGGTAGAAATTAATGTCATTCCTATGCTTAGCATTCTTTTTTGGTGCGAAGTATTTCATCAAGAATTTCTCTACCAAACCATTCCAAGTTGTAATGGAATCAGGTGTCAAAGAGTTTAGCCTAGCTCAAGCACATTCTCGTAAAGAGTAAGAAAACAATCTAAGCCTAAATGCCTCCTCTGTCACACCACTAAACTTAAATGAATCTACAACTTCAATAAACAATATGAGATGAAGATAAGGATCCTATATTGGTAATCCGCTGAATTGTCCAACTATTTGTGGCATTTGAAACATCAATGACTTTAAATCAAACTAATTAGCTTGAATGTTTGGCCTTCTAAGACTTGGATTCATCCCTTCTAATGTAGGTATTGCATATTCATTCATACTCTATCTCTATCACCATAAAAAAACATTTGATTGTACAAGTTTAGCTCATTAATTTTAATGTCTAATGGATTAGCCATTTTTTTCTCTTAGGTGATTGTTGTTTTCTAATTGATGTCAAAGTACGCTCAATTACAAGATTTAAAGATAAGATGTCTTCCTCACAAACTCTACTCATGCAATAGACTCAACTATGTTTCTACAATACTAAAAGAGATGTCTAAATAAAAACTACATAAAAATTAAAAAACAAATAAAAAACTAAAAAAATAAATTAAAGTTAAATAAATAAATAAAAAATTCAATCAAAAAGATAAGTAAATTAAAATTAAAATTATAGTAAAGAAAATAGATTAAGAAAAATAACTAAAATAAAATAAAAAAATTATTAATTTATAATATTTATAATCCCCATCAATGGTGCCAAAAACTTGATTGCCACACACGAAGTGTGTGCAATGAATACACAAGTATACGTATTGCAACAAGTAATATAATGATAAGAAAAGATCGTTTCCACGGAGATTATTTTAATAGAAACTAATTTTTGAAAATAAAAAATAAATCACTTTTTTGTGTTTTTATATTTTAAGGAAGGAAAATTAAAATAATTAAAAGTAAATAGAAATAATAAATTAAATCAAATTTGGTAACTAAAAAGATATATGAGAAAATATCTACGAATACTTAATCCCCCAATTTTCTAAACATATAAATCGCTAAAATCCCCCCAATATAATTATCAATTAATTACATGATCAATTGAATCTAACATAGCATGTATTCCTCTCTCAAGTAAACTACATACTACATGGTAATTAATTTAATCACACTCTCATGACAATTAAATAGCATACTACTCATTAAGTTCATCAATTATGGATCACATACATAAAAATCAATACATCTTTGCCTAAAAACTTTGAATGTTATTTAATCAAGACAAACAATTAAATAATTCTCTCAAATCTATTTAATTGCCTGTATAGATAAAAAAATTTAACCAAACAATTAATAGCATATAAATCAGATTAAATAATATAATTAAATTATAATTATAATTGGGGTAAAATATTAGATCATCACATGGTGAAAATTGGGTGCATAAGATCCCTAAATTAACTACACATAATTGTGTTCATAAAGCTCATATTTTTCATAAAGGAAAACATAAAAATTGGTATTATTCACTCTTTTTAGCACCATAAATTATGCTAATGATGGCCCCTTAGGGTTTATGGGATGATTAGGGGCTTAAACAAAAGTTTAGGTGCAATTTGGACCATCACATTAGCTTCAGATCAAGAGAAAATCACAAAATGATGTGTGGCATCATAAATTCACTAGGCAAATTAGAGATCGATTCGTGGTAAGGGAGACTGGTTAGAATTAATGCTTGCTGAGTCAAAACCACACGATGCAATGTGATTCACAGAAACGGATGGCATGGCGCACGGGTGGAAAGCATCAAGCTATCGGGTGGTGAAATATGGTAACGTAGGTTAACCAATCTTTGAACTTGGATTGAACGTTGTTTTGACATGTGGTAAGTGGTTCATCCTCCTCACATGCAACATAACGTGATTCGTAGTACCTACTTGAGTGGCGTCTCCGTGGCTTGCCCAGTCAGCTCCTCTACTTGCGTGGCATGACACGTGGTAGCTTCTAATTGATCCTACATTATAAAATCCAAAACAAAACCCCAAAAAATTACAAAACTTATATTTTCATCATTTTTCACTAAAAAGTTTATATTTTAATATTTTTTACCCCAAAAATACTATTTATTGAATAAAACAAGTAAATATTAAGTAAAAAAGTGTGATAATGACTCTACTTTCATAGAGTCATCAATTCTCGATATAGAAACATTCACCTTATATGCTTTTCAATCATCCTAGTTGTGATTCCAATCTTCATTTGTGTAACCACTAATCTTATATGTAGTGTTAGTAGTGAAATTTATACCATAATTACTTGTTTCTTAAATACACCTAATGATTCTTTTGATATGTTCAAGATGAGATTAATTTGGGTTGGCTTGATAACGAGCAAAAACACCAACACTAAAACATATAAGGTGAATGTTAGTGCCTAGATTAACAAAAGTTTGATCAATACTCTTACCTTAGGTATCTTTCCTAATTTTTGTGTTAGTGCCTAGCGTTTTTCTTAAGGATTTGCTAGATTCAAGCCCAAAATTTTTAACTAAATTGTAAGCATACTTGGTTTGTGAAATAAACATACCATCAAGAGATTGTTTAATTTCCAAGCCAAGAAAATAAGTTATTTCACCAACTATGGACATTTTAAATTCTTTTGACATAAGAATAAAAAATCATCAACTATTGAGATAGAAATGGATCTAAAAATAATGTCATAAGCATATATTTGAGCAATAAAAATTTTATCAACACTCCTTTTTATGAAAAGCGTTTTATCAACTTCCCCTGATGCAAAATTCTTGTTCAAGAGATAGTAAGTGTTTCATACCAATCTCTTGGTGCTTTTTTCTCATGATTTATGTTCTCGTATTTTAAGTTGTTAACCAAGAACTCCTAATTTATCTATATATCTCTTCCGAGCTCCATATAGACACATCTCGCTAAAATAATGCACTATATTCCTATAAGAATTAAATTCAACCAAATTTATTAAGTTCTAAGTTCTCAAATAGTTACACGTACAATAAAGGCATATTCATATCCCTTATATATATATATGTTATTTTATCATGAGCAATACACAAAAATGTCTTTTCCAAGTTTATTTAAGTGTCACAGATCAATTAATTAATCTTCCAATAATTAAAAGCATTAAGCACAGATAAAATAAACAACTTAAAACCGTTCCATAAATCATTCAAAAATAATTAATTCAAGCTTCATAATTTAAGCTACACTGAAACCCTAAAACAAATAAATTAGTTCATAGTAGAAATTAAAATTACAATACAACAATAATCATACATTTCAAAGAAATAAAAATTTAAAAGACAAAGATTAGGAGAAACTCTTTCACGATTCCTCAATGAAAAATAAATTTCTTCCCTATTCTTCTTCTTCGTTGTCTTATTTCTCTCTATTTCCTAAGAAAATAGCAACATAAAAATGTTTAAGAAAAATATTTCTGCGTGTTGTAGAGAACATGCAGAGAAGAAACTAAAAAACTTGAAGTGAAAGGAAAAAAATGAGAATAAAAACTCCCCACATCTTTCCTCTCGTCTAAATTATATCACCCCAAATAATTTTTTTTAAAAAAATGCATGTAGTGGAGGACAAAAATACATGGGAAGTAATAAAAAGCAAACACGTGTGGAGAAAAAAATGGACTCAGTTGGAAGAGGGCATCGTTCTGCGTGTTATTTTATTTTTAAACGCATGCCACATGTCGATCTCTGACTCGTTGGAAAAACTAACATGAGACATGGCAACTTCATATTGGCTGGAATGAGCAAGCACATGAAGAATTGGTGGAACACATCGCACGAGAACTTGGAACGCTCGAAGTGTGTGACAGACTACACTGACACATGGCGACGCAGAACGAGATGGTAAGTGGGCGTCGTTTCTACATTTACATTTTACCAAACACATGCCACATGTCATCATATGATTTGTTGGAAGATTAGTCTAGACACATGGCAGATTATATTCAATGTAATGGGAGGGTGCACGCAATCTACATGGATTTCTCGCGTGATCTAACGGTGTGTGGCACACGTCGATAATGTAGCACGTGGTCCTTTTCCTGCACAGAAAAACTAAATTTCCTTTAATTGGAATTTGACCCTCAAATTTAATTCAAATTAACTTCTAATCTTTTGATATTTGCAATTTCACCCACTTTTAATTCAAATTATATTTTTAGCTTTTATTAATTACAATTAAGTCCTTTTTTATTAAAATTCATTAATTTTCTTAAAAATATATTTATAAAAAAACTAATAGTAAATATTAATTTAATTAATTAAAATTAACTAAAAATAATAAGAACATAGCAATTATAATTAATAAAATGGATAAAATAACTGTATATTACTTAAGATTTTGCTAGTTCTCGAGCAAAAGGAAAGAATTGAAACTAGGATATATGCACTTAAAATAGTGATTTTCAAGACATTTATAATTGGTCATACAAATAACATAACTCAAATAAATATAGGAATTTTATCTAAGCATTGAAATCAATTTAAAAGTATGTTACATTTTCACAATGAATTTTCTTGTGTGTGTGAAGTCTTTTCATATTTCATCACATGAAATCCGGATGAGTTTATGCAAATATTAACGTAATTAATTTTTAATGAAATCACAAATCTCATAAGTTCGTTTTTCATTTCTCTCTCCACTAATGATGACAAACACAACTAAAAATCAATAGGACTTTATTTAAGCTTGTAATGTATGTCTTAGGCAAAGGTAGAATAAAAGATAAATTATGGCTCAATGTTTTCCTAAACACGTCATTTTAGGATTGAAACAAGATACCTTCTAACTTCTCAATGAATACTTCACAATTTGGGCTTTAACATCACATGCAATAATCGTTTATTTATTTATTTTATTTTTTTTAGTATCCTCTTTTTTTCTTTCCGATATATCTTTAGAAATTTACTAACATTGGTCACCTGTTAGTAAGATAAGAAAAATCAATATATATATATATATTTACTAGGATTTTAAAAGGAGATAAAAAATATATATATATATAAACTTTGAAGCTCAAAAGGGGTATACTATGGATAAAACATGTGAAGGTAGATAGAAAGGCTCAAACGATCCAATGATGGCCTAAATCATTTTTTTAGTTAAGTGTTATTTAGAATTTTTCTTTGAGAGAATATCAAACAAATTCTAAGAACTATGACACCACAAATATCAATCGAATTGCATACTCACATAAACCTTCTCTAAATTACCATAGCAACTCAAAAATCAAGACTAGTGCTCATAAATATTTATTCTTGTAAAAATGAAACATATGCAAAAATTATACACAACTTAGATACTATTCAAATTTTTCAAAGAGCTAAGCATAAGTTAGACTAAGGAAATAAAAATAAATCACCATTAAAAGCAAAATATATTCTAATGTTTCGATCAACCAAACAAACAAAGCTACAGTATCAAGAAATATTTCAAATAAGTTTAATCTTTACATCACCCCCAAACTTAATATGAACATTGTCCCCAATGTGTGAAAATTAAAGAACAAAGGAGTTGTGTTAAAAGAAACTTCCCTGAATGGTGAATTGGCTTGTGAGATTGAAATCCAAAAATCGCTTTCCCTCCTCCGATTTGCACCTATCAAAACAAAATAACAAAATGAAGAAATATGCAGCTAATACATGTTCTAAAATAAAATAAATAAATAAAAACTAAAACACATGGGCTGCCTCCCAAGAAGCGCTTGATTTAGAGTCATCAGCATGACTTCCTATATCTTTGCTTTAGGTTGGGCCATATAAGAAAATGGTGGACTTTTGACGATCAATGTCACCTCCTCAATAATGTTTGAGTCTTTTCCCATTCACATGGAAATTATTTTGTGATTCTTCACCTTTGATCTCAACAGCTCCATATGGGTGTACTTTGGTAATAATGAAAGGCCCTGACCACTTAGATTTCAGTTTTCCTGAGAGGAACTTCAAACGAGAGTTGAAGAGCAATACTTTCTATCCTGGTTCAAAGTATCAATGCAAGATTTTGTTGTCATGACATCTCTTCATATTTTCCTTATAAATCTTATCATTTTCATATGCTTCTAGAAGAATCTCATCCATCTCATTGATTCGTAGAAGACGTTTTTCGCCTGCGGCTCCCAAGTCAAAATTCAAATTATTGATTTCCCAATACGTATGGTGCTCTAATTCAACTGGGAGATGACAAGCTTTCCCAAACACTAACTGATATAGGGAAATCCCAATGGGTGTCTTATATGTTGTTTGGTATGCCCAAAGTGCATCCTCCAACCTCTTAGACCAATCCTTCCTAGAAGGATTTACTGTCTTCTCCATAATCCTCTTCACCTCTTTATTTGATATCTCAACTTGTCCACTTTCTTGAGGATGGTAAGCAGTTGCGATCTTGTGAGTGACCCCATATTTGGCAATGAGGGCTTCAAAATATTTGTTGCAAAAATAAGTTCCCTCATCGCTGATGATTGCCCTTGAAGTGCCAAAACGAGTAAAAATGTTTTTCTTTAGAAAACTAAACACCACTTTGGAATCATTGGTAGGCAAGGGAACTTCTTCTACCTACTTATAAATATAATACATAACAACAAGAATTTAGAGGTTGATGTAGGAAGAGATAAAAGGACCCATGAAATCAATTCCCCAAACTTCAAATATTTCCACCTCAAGAATGTTATTTAGAGGCATCTCGTGTTTCTTGGAAATGTTACCAATTATTTGGCACCTGTCACAGTGTGAGATTGATGAGTGCTCAAAAAGCACTAAAATTACCATGATTTTATGCACATAAATTAATTAAAAATATATATATTTATATGTTTTATCGTATATTTATATAAATTTGTCTTTTTCGGAATCACGGGTATTTTTATTGATTTTCAGGTATTTTCGCCTAAAAACGTAACTTAAAGACTCAAAGAGGAATAATGAAAGCAATACATCACAAATATATTAATAAATAAATGGAAAAAGGTCAAAAAAATATGGAAAAATTGGACAAAATGGGTCAAAAAGGTCAAAAAGGAGAAAATTGTGCCGCTCCGCAACCCAGCCGCGCGCAGCACGCCCCACGTCCACGCGCATTAGTGCACGCCTTGTCCCAGTACCGCACGCGCCTGTGCACGTAGTGCCTACCATCCGCGCACGCCCCTGCGTGCCCAGCTGCCCTCCGCGCACGTCGCTGCCCATTTTGCCCCATTTTCCCACACAGCCACCCCATGACATGATGATGTCATCAATGACATCAGCAATTACCACTCAGCATTTTCACAATTTTTTAACATTTTTTCACTCACTTTTTCTCTCCATCCTCACCTATAAATACCCCCATTCCCTTCACTTCTAAACACACCTTCAAAACACACTTCTCTCTTCTTTCTTTCTCTCTTTTCTTAGATTTTTAGTTTTTTTTTAGTTTTTCTTAGTTTTTAGTTAATTTCTCCTAGTTTTAGAGTTCTTCCCTTTTTGGGAAGAACTAGTTATGTTTATGTAATTTATTAGCTTTTTGATTCAATAAATGGGAGTGTAAATTCCGCTTGGAGGTTTTCCAGCAACGGGAATAGCGTCGAAGTTCTGTAAGGATTTTATTTTCTTTACAGTTATTTTTTATGCTTTATTCTTACATGTTATATTTAATTTGTCTGTGATTAAATTTAACTGTGTTGGCTGTTTGTAAACATGATATAATAATAACGTTGTTATGCTTACGAAATATTAAATAGGTGAAAATCTTTAAAATGAATTGATTTTATTTTTATTCAAGATTTTATATTAAGAATGTTAGAGAGAAATATATTATTTTTCATTACAAACTTAAACCTGAAAATTAGATTTTAAGGTTTAGTTATCCGGTCTGATTTAGAGTAGTGCTCTTTTATTTGTTGGTACAATCGCCCGGTAGTTAGAGTGAAGCTCTATTTCAAAAGTTTTTATAAGAATTATTATCTGAAAATGTATTGACAACATGTTTTCAGTAGTGGTTTTAAAACTTGAAAGTTAGTACTCGGATAATTAAATTCTTAGGTTTAATTTGGACACCTTGAATAAAGTTTAAACTGTCTAACCCCACCAAAGGTGGCATTTAAATGGTTCATTTTCAATCTCTTAGAAAAAGAAATTAATTTAATTAACCAAATTAGTTATCAACCTCACCCATAGGTGTTAATTAATTTGTTTAGTTAACAAAGAATATCTAACCCCACCAAAGGTGGTATTCATATAAAAAAAGGAGAATCAATAAATATCAATTCATATCTTTAATAACCTAAATAATATGAGCAAGCATAATTAACTTAGTTATTATATCCATAAATACTCCACCATTATAAATGATAAAATTTGCATTATTGTTTATTGAATCTATGTTTATTTTTATGTAAGTAGATTAAAAACACAAAACCCAAAATATCGTGACAGGATGTTTAGGGTTTAATTTCGTTTTTAAAAGTTTGAATAATAAATTAAAAACCACATACATTCCTTCCTCAGATCGACCTTGGGATTATACTTATCATTTTTTTCGAAATGATTTGTGCACTTGCGAGAGTTTTATAAATACTAAAACCAAAGTATTGGCAGAATCAGCGATGTCGGTTTTCGCTCATTAGAGACAAAGAAATATGCATCTTTAAATAGATTTGGCTAGTAAAAACCAGATTGAAGAACCTTAGCCAATGTTCTTTCTCCTCCAAAATGACCCTCATAGGCTGAAGAATGACAATGCCTAAGTATGTTTTCAATTTCTTCCTTTGAAACACACCTTCTAATAATTTGATATGCACAATGCTTAAACAAGAAAGGCTCATCCCATAAATAGTACTTAACATCATGTAATAATTTCTTCTTTTGTTAGAAAGAGAAATCAGGTGGGAGCACATTGCTTACAATATAATTAACATAGTCTACGTACCATGGCACACTTCTATGATCAAAGGAAAATAGTTGATCATCTAGAAAAGTCTCACCAATGATAGTCTTGTCCATGACACCATCATTATTCTCCAATCTAAATAGATGATCAACCACTTGATTTTCGGTTCCCTTCTTATCCTTGAGCTCCAAATCAAATTCTTGCATTAGGAGTATCCATCTAATCAATCTCGGTTTTGCATCTTTCTTAGCCATAAGATATTTTATGGTAGAATGATTAGTATAAACTGTCACCTTAGTACCAATTAGATAGGATCAGAACTTTTCAAAAGCATATACAACAACAAGTAATTCTTTTTCTGTGGTAGCATAATTCAGTTGAGCATCGGTCAAAGTTTTGCTTGCATAGTATATGGCATGGAGAACTCTCTCTTTTCGTTGTACTAAAACAGCTACTACTACAAAGTCACTAGCATCATACATGAGCTCAAAAGGTAGATTCCAATCTAGTGCAATAATGATGGGAGCAGTGATCAAATTTTATTTCAAAGCCTAGAAAGCTTCTAAACAATCTTCGTCAAACGTGAATTTTGTATCTTTCTCCAAAAGGTTGCAAAGAGGCTTAGATATCATGAAAAAATCCTTGATGAATCGCATGTAGAATCCTGCATGACCAAGAAAAATTCTAATTCCTTTCACAAATGTTGGAGGTGGTAGTTTCTCAATCATTTCAATCTTTTCCCTATCTACTTCAATTCCTTTCAAAGAAATTAGATGGCCGAGAACAACACCTTCTTCTACCATGAAATGGAACTTTCTCAATTTAACACCAAATTTGTCTCTTCTCATCTTTGAAGGACCAAAGAAAGGTTATGCAGGCACATATCAAATTAATCTCCAAACACTGAAAAGTCATCCATAAATATCTCAATAAAATTTTCCACCATGTTTGAAAAGATAGCCATCATACACCTTTGAAAAGTAGCTGGGCATTGCAAAGTCCAAACGGCATTCTTCCAAAAGCAAAAGTTCCATATGGACAAGTGAAAGTGGTCTTCTCTTGATCCTCAGGAGCGATAGAAATTTGGTTGTATCCAGAATATCCATCCAAGAAACAATAGAAAGAATGTCATGCCAATCTATCTAGAATTTGATCAATAAATGGAAGAGGAAAATGATCATTTCGAGCGGTCTTGTTGAGCTTTCGATAATCCATGCATACTCGCCAACCCATCACTTTTCTTGTGGGAATAAGATCATTGTTGCCATTAGCCTCCACTGTAATTCCACCTTTCTTCAACACACAATGAATTGGGCTAACCCAAGAGCTATCTGAAATAGGATAGATAATACCTGCATCTAACCACTTAATGATCTCGTCTTTCACTACCTCCTTCATGATTGGATTCAAATGACGTTCATGCTCAATAGTAGGCTTGTAATCTTCCTCAAACAAGATCTTGTGCATGCATAATGAAGGGCTAATTCCTTTAATATCAGCTATAGACCACCCCAATGCTAGCTTGTAATTTCTCAACACTCTTAACAACTTCTTTTCTTGATCTTCATCTAGAGACACTGAAATAATCACAGGAAGAGTAGACATTTCACCCAATAAGCATACCTTAGATGGTTAGGCAATGGCTTAAGCTCTAATAATGGTTTTTGTTCCATAGATGGCTTCAAATGGGTAGGTTTAGATGGTGTTACAACTTGTGATGCGTCTACTTTAGTTTGAGGACTAAAGAGTTGTGGAGATGCTTCAAGTAACTTAAGATATTCAAGAGATTCAAGGTTATCAATAATATTGTCATTCACAAGTGCAACTTCCAAAGCATCAGTAGTCAAGTTTTCCCTGAAGTTTCTTTTAACTAACGCATTCACCATGTCAACTCTAAAGCAATCATCAGATTCTCTTGAAAATTTCATAGCTTTAAAGACATTGAAAGTTACCTCTTGGTCTTGAACTCTCATGATGAGCTCCTCTTGTTGAACATCAATCAAAGTCCTTCCTGCTGCAAAAAATGGTCTCCCTAGAATAATAGGGATCTCTTTGTCTTCCTCCATATCAAGAATTATGAAATCTACAGGAAAGATAAACTTGTTTACCTTTACAAGCACATCCTCGATAATGCCTCTTGGGTGTTTTAAAGACCTATCTGCAAGTTGAAGAGTTACAGTAGTTAGTTGTGCTTCTCCTAATCCAAGTCTTTGATAGATAGAAAGTGGCATCAAATTAATGCTGGCACCCAGATCGCATAGAGCTCTGCCAAAGAATTTCTCACCAATAGTACAAGGAATAGTGAAACTTCCTAGATCTTTAACCTTAGGTGGTAGCTTCTTCTAAAGGATGGTGCTACACTCCTCTATGAGAGAAACTATCTCAAAATAACCCAACCTTCTCTTTTTAGACAAGATGTCTTTCATAAATTTCACATAGCTAGGCATTTGCTCCTAGGCATCAGCAAAAGGAATGTTAATATGAAGTTTTTAAATACTTCAAGAAACTTGGAGAACTGCTTATCAATCTTTTACTTATGGAAGCGCTGAGGAAATGGAATTGGTTGATTATAAGGCTTGAGACTATCTAAAACTGGTTTTATTACGTGATTTTCTGTTGCTTCATTCTCTTCGACCCTCTCTTCAGCTTTCTCTTGTTTTTCTGGGTCAATAACTTCAATAAAAGGAGTTGGAGGAGAAATAGGCTTTTGTATTTCTTCCAACTCTTTTCCACTTCTCAGTGTAACTGCCTTACAATTCTCTTTTCCTTCCCTCTTTGGGTTGGTTTCAGTATCACTAGGTAAAGCTTCTTGAGGGCGATTGTTGATAGCAGTAGCTAGTTGACCCAATTGAACTTCGAGATTTATAATAGATGCTACCTGATTCTGGAGAATAGTCTCATTCTTAGCCATGTATTAAGCAAACATATCTTCCAATGATGGCTTTTTCTCTTGTTGTGGGGCTTGGTTATGAAAACCTGAAGGATATGCAGGCTTCATAGAAGATGATTGGCCTTGATTATTACTCCAAGAAATATTAGGGTGATTCTTCCACCCTGGATTGTAAGTGTTAGCATAAGGGTTATTTTGATTCATATTGTAGTTGGAAACAAAACTGACAGATTCAGAGTTGTGAGGACATCTCTCATTGGCATGATTTCCATTGAAAATTTCACATGCAACAAAAGGACTCTAAATAGAATGGACACCCAAAGTATCCATCTTCTTCACCAAAGCGGATACTTGTGCAGTAAAAGCGGTCATAGCATCAATCTCGTGAATTCCAGCCACTCTCTTAGGCATCATCCTCTCTGATGGACACTCGTAGCTATTTGAAGCCATATCCTCTAATAAGTTGTAGGCTTCATCAATTGCTTTTCCCATAAGAACACCACTTGCTGCAACAGCAACCATGTTTCTAGTAGGACCCATCAAACTATTATAAAATGTTTGAACTTGAAGCCACTTTGGTAAAACGTGGTGAGGACATCTTCGAAGTAGCTTTGTGTACCTCTCCCCAGCTTCATATAATGATTCTGAGTCAAACTGCACAAAAGTAGTCATTTTATTCCTCATCCTTTCAGTCTTTGCCGGTGGAAAATATTTGGCTAAGAATTTTTGAGCCACATCCTCCCAAGTAGTGATAGAATCACATGGAAATGAATTCAACCAACTCTTTGCCTTATCCCTAAGTGAAAAAGGAAAAAGTCTCAACCGAATAGCATCGTCCGTGACTCCATTATGCCTAAAGGTGTCACAAATCTCTAAAACATTGCTATATGGGAGTTTGGATCATCGTGGGGTAAACCACCAAACTGAACTGATGTTTGAATCATATGAATGATTGCAGGCTTAATTTCAAAATTATTGGCTTGAATTTATGGTCTTCTAATGCTTGAATGAATGCCGCCAACCATAGGCACTGTATAATCTCTTAAAGATCTTGGTTCTTCCACTTCAGGAATTTTCTCATCCATAATTAGATGTTTTAAGGTTTCTTGTTTATTATTATTTTTTAATTTTAAAATAGTTCTCTCAATTTCTAGATCTAACGAAACTATGTCAAGATTTCTTATGCCTCGCATACAAAGTCCCACTTTATCCAAAAATCTGAATAAAGAAAAACTAATAAAGTAAAAATGAAAATAAACACATAAATAAACACAAAAATCTAAGCAAATAACAATAAGCAATAAAAAAATATTTTTTTTGAACTAAAATCAGATTAATTGGTATTAATATCAACAAAAAATAGTAAACCAAATCCTCGGCAAAGGCGCCAAAAACTTGTCTCTTTTAGAGAACATGAAAATGTACAAGTATACACGGTCACAAGTAATAATATGATAAGTAAAATATCGTTCCCACAGAGATTTGTTACTAGTGTTCGTTAATTACTAAAATTATTTCAACCTGATTTTATCCAAACAATCGATAGTTTGATGCAGTTTGACTAACTAATTTTTATAATAGTTTATAAGAAAATTCTAGGATTGTAGTTTCACCAAATTAATCCATATATCTCTTCCGAGCTCCATATAGACACATCTCGCTATAATAATTCACTATATTCCTATGAGAATTAAATTTAACCAGATTTATTAAGTTCTAAGTTCTCAAATAGTTACACGTACTATAAAGGTATATTCTTATCCCTTATATATATATGTTATTTTATCACGAGCAACACACAAAAATTCCTTTTCCAAGTTTATTTAAGTGTCACAAATCAATTAATTAATCTTCCAATAATTAAAAGCATTAAGCACAGATAAAATAAACAACTTAAAATCGTTCCATAAATCATTCAAAAATAATTAATTCAAGTTTCATAATTTAAGCTACACTATAACCCTTGAACAATTAAATTAGTTCATAGCAGAAATTAAAATTACAATACAACAATAATCAAACATTTTAGAGAAATAAAATTTAAAAGAAAAAGATTAGGAGAAACTCTTTCACGAGAAGAAACTAAAAAAATTGAAGTGAAACGAAAAAAATGAAAACTAAAAACTCCCCACATCTTTCCTCTCATCTAAATTATACCACCCCAAATAATTATTTTTTTCAAAATTCATGTTGTGGGGGACAAAAATACATGGAAAGTAATAAAAAAACAAACACGCGTGGAGAGAAAAATGGACTCAACTAGAAGAGAGTGTCGTTCTGCATGTTATTTTATTTTTAAACACATGCCACGTGTCGATCTCTAACACGTTGGAAAAATAACATGACACGTGGCAGCTTCATATTGGTTGGAATGAGTGGGCGCATGAAGAATTGCTGGAACGCGTCGCATGGGAACTTGGCGCACTGGAAGTGCGCAACAGACTACACTGACATGTGGTGACGCCGAACGAGTTGGTAAGTGGGCATCATTTCTACGTTTTAATTTTACCAAACATATGCCACGTGTCATCATATGATTTGTTGGAAGATTAGTCTAGACACGTGTCAGATAATAATTTGATGTAATGGGAGGATGCACGTAGTCTACATGGTCCGTGTTTCACGGACTGAGTTTTGCATAGGGACATGTGGGTCCCACCCTACATGCCAACCTGCGTGACAAGTGGGCCCCACCCAACGCCGAGCAACTTGCTTTTGTCGTGTCTAGATTCCACGCTCCTGATCATGACCGTTGATTGGATGATCTAACTGTGTGTAACGCATGTGGATATCGTAGCGCGTGGTCCTTTTCCTGCACAGAAAAACTAAATTTCCTTTAATTGCAATTTGACCCTCAAATTTAATTCAAATTAACTTCTAATGTTTTGATATTTGCAATTTCACCCACTTTTAATTCAAATTATATTTTTAGCTTTTATTAATTGCAATTAAGTCTTTTTTTATGAAAATTCATTAAATTTCTTAAAAATATATTTATAAAAAAACTAATAGTAAATATTAATTTAATTAATTAAAATTAACTAAAAACAATAAGAACATAGCAATTATAATTAATAAAATGGATAAAATAACTTTATAATATACAGTTATCATCTACAAAGCAATGTAACTTTGACTTCTAACAAAGAATGGTTTATAGTCATATGTCTAGAACACCCTTTTGTCAAAATTCTAAGTTATATTTGATTTTTCTTTAAAGGCTATATGGTCTATAAAGCAACGTAACTTTGACTTCTTCACCCATCCTTTCTTAGACAGAGACACCATATATAAAGAGGGAATAAAAGTTGGAACTACAAGATTTTTAAGAGCCTTCCTTGTAGTAAAAGATTTCATCTTGAAAATGTTTGAGGTCTTCTATAAGTATTTTCATAGAGTAGTCTACAATTAATTCTAATATGTCTCTTTCTTCCACAAGGATGACAGACAATCATAAATTTAATAGTTTTTCCTATCATAGGAGCAATGGTTCTTTATGCATAATTAGTAATAGTATAGGTAGAGTTAGAAGGCCTTGTAAATGTAATATTTGATGTTGAAGGTATGAAAATCTCATCCTTATAACCAAGGCCACGTGTATCACCATGTGACTTATTAATGCTCAAAATTTATCCAAGCTTTAAGCTCCAAGTGTAAGTTTCTCCACTACTTCACATTATTTTTGAGCTCATGCACCAATTTATTATTCTCTGAAGCAAGCTTATTATTTTCTTATTTCAAACCTATAACACTGAAATTCAAAGCATTAATATGTTCAAATTGTTCTTTCTTTTCTATCTCTAAGATCAATGAGTTTGATTTATGAACAATAATCATCTTTTTTAACTTAGTTACTTCAATATGAAGTTTTTCTCTCTCTTTCCTAGAATCTAGGCAAATCGTAAATAATTTTCAAAACTAAATGCATTATATTCAGCTAAAAGAAAAAGAAGAGTTAACTCCCTAATCATCTAAGCTATCATTATCAATAAAACAATCCATAAGAAAAATCCCTAGGAGTAACACTAAGTGTATCTAGTTATGCTCTGATACTAATTGAAAGTTCTAAAATGGACCAAATAGATATAGAGAGGGTGAATAGGTTACTTTTAATTTTATCAATTTATAGTTCTATAACATAATCACAATAGTCATACATGTAATCGAGTGTAAAATAAAGTATAAAGTATAAAAATAACAAGAGATTTTTGGGTGAAAATAACCAAGGTCACAACAATAACTTAAGAGAAAAACTGCTAGTCCACTAGACCCCATAATCTATCCATTATGAAAAATGAATGTTCAATTACAAAATCAACCTTATACTATCCTTCCTAGGATAACACCCCAATATACTTTATTTCCGAGCTTCTACTTTATTTTCATAGCCTCTAAGATTACGTGAGTGGGTTCTGGCTAACATTGTAATTCGCTTTTAACAAATCAAACATGTTCACATAACAACTTATGAACATGATTAACTCAAGAAACACAAGAGCCTGTATATGTTCTATATGGATTTCAATAAGAAACAAATCCTAACCCTAATTCAAAACAGAGATAAGAATGCATGGAACTAAGATTTCTAAAACATATAATAAAGCATTAATCTAGGTAGTGCTATGTGAATCTAATATCAATCAAAAATACCTAGAACAAAAACTAACTAGAATAGTTTTAGAATGATGAAACACGAAGAAGACAATGGCTCTCAAAAATTTATATTGTGTGTTGTTGAAGTGAGCCAAGGTTTGCATATATATAGAATTTTATTTAACTAAACCTAGATCTCAATAGAAAATATTAAAAGTACCCTCGTTAGGTTTTAAAGCAATTAATGAGAACATGGGTATTAAGTCATTTCCATAAGGGTCAATTTAAAAAAGGATTATTAAAATATGTTAACTGCTCAATCGATCGATCAATGATCGATACCCTCCATCGATCGATCGAGTTGCACTAAATTTTTTGACTCAAGAGTACTCAATCAAAGTTCTATTGATCGAGTAAAAATAGAAACAACCCAAAAGAGACTCAACTCGTCTTTTCATTTTAGTTCCAACTTCCAACAATCGACAATAGTGGTGGATATGTTAAATAAAAAAACCAACCAAAGAGATTGTTTTGAACCGAACCAAATTGAAGCTCATTAAAAAGGGATAATTTCAGGTTGGTTATGGTTTGAAAAATTTATAAACCAAAATTAGTTGGTCGATTTCAGTTTTGGTTTCACCGTATAAAAAACTGTTCATAAGCAAACCGACTACCTTGTTAATAATTAAATTAATATAAAGTTATAAATTATATTTAAAATTATTAAATAAAAATAAAAATTTAAAATTATTATGTATTATTATTAAGAAGTTAAAAAAAACAAACTTGTTCGCTTCAATAATGTATACTATATAATACTATAATATAACCTAAATTGATAACCTAATAAAGTAAACTAATGCAGTAAGCTAGATAAACCAATAGCTATGTAATGCTAATAAGTAATAAATATTAATACATCAACAATAAGATAATATGTATTTGGAATTTGAATTATTAAAAGTTTAGTAATTATGGATAATTTATGTTTGTGTTGCCAAGAGACATGAGCATGATATATAAGTATTTAAATATATGTTGAATTGTTGATAACTTGATATTTATTATAAATAAGAAATTTTGTTTTATGAGAAAATTATTACATGAATATACACATTCTTAATATTTTTGTACAATATTATTTACTAGTAAAAAGGGTTTTATTATTTTTTATAAATAAAACCGACCAACTTCTTGGTCAATTGGGTTATTCAAATATTTTGGTCAATTTTGGTTTAATGTTTTAGAAAACTACCAATGTGATTTTTATTTCATAATAAAACCAATCAAAATTTATCATGTGCATCTTAATTAATTGGCAGATATATGAAAATTTACTATAAATTAGGGATTGATATTCGTCCTAGACGAATCTATCCTACTACCTTATTTTCAAAATTTTAGATCCACTTTATTCATTTTTAAGCCCAATCAACTCCCAACAACTATTCGTTTTCACTCAATTTTGAGTTTTATTATAAATAGATTATTACACTCATTCTGTATCTAACTATACAATTGACAAGCACACAAAAATTAGACCACTTTCATATATGCAAATTTTAGTTATTTTTATTCATTAATTCCATATTCATATAGCTTCTTATTTATCTCTAATTATTATACTTGGTTTATCTTTGTGTGTGATCATAATTAGATAATTTAATTTTCGAGATTTAAATAAGTTATTTTTATTAAACTTAATATTAAATTGACATGTTATTTGTACTTCTAGAACACACCTTACACTTATGTTATTTGTGCTAACTTTTCAAATGTTGAAATTAACATATTCAGTGGCTAATAAACTCGAATTGATAAAAGCATTTATCCATATGAAACACACTACCTTAAGAGAATGAAAAAGAGCTATAACTTGCTAGTAAATTATATTAGGAGCTTATCACTATTATATTAGTCTAACAACTTCTTTGCATCATAAGTTGATTTTTATATTAGATATGCTAGCTGGTACGAAGAATCATGATTTTTACCTTTGATCATATTGTTAAGTTGTTTTTACTTAAATACCGTGTCAATATTTTATTTTTCACATTTAACTTTTATAAGTAATTGCATATTTGATCGTTTTGTGATTTAATTTTTAATTGATAAAATTTTGAGTTACAATCTATTCACTCCTAGATTCTATTCACTCCTTCTAGATTGTTGGATCCTATATTTCACAAAGCCTATAAACATTAATGAAATGAAACGAACAAAATAGAAGTTGAAGTGTTCAACCACTGTATAGGTTACAGTTCGGATACAAGCGGGATCATGGTAGAGACTAGAGACAACAGTAGCAAAAAAATGTTTTATTTGGTCAATTTATAAGCTTTAATAAAAAATTGTAAAGCTGACACTGTGTGACTTGTCAATATACAACTTTTCTGTACACTTCGACCTTGAGGTATGCATGCATATTTCATTCCCAGCTTTTGAAAAATTATCGCCTTCCAAGCTGAATTTCCTCCGCGAGTTGTAGAAAAAGACCCTGCAGAGTGAAATGCCACCAAGAAAATGACCGAGGCCTCAATGAATCCAGAAGCAACTTTAAAATTTTGAAGCATTCTTCTTCTTCCAGTCAAATTATTCCCAATGTATATGAAATGGAAAATGCTACATTGAGTCTACTTACTATAGTGTGCGAAGTTCAGGAGATTTTAGTTGACAGTCACAACCTCCTACCCCTCCCTAGTAGGGACATGATAGATTTTCCCATATGACTGTATAAATCAATCTGAAAGCTACGAATGTAGGGTCCGTTTCAAATATCTTAATGCAGACCGTAGCATTGCCCTTGATTTTCTGTCAGGCCTACATCCAGAGTGAATCATTTCTTCGTATACAGCCGGAACCTGAAATGCAGACAACACATTTTCTATTTATAAGCTGATAGTGCATATATCAGAAATATCATGTTGCTATTTTTCTTGTTAGCTGCATGTTCTCAGCATGGTAAAGAACTTAGTCATGGCAGACAGGGGTCGAGGTCGCATGAATGATGCAATGACTATGAATTTAATATCTCATACACATGTGTGACCATCTATGTTACAGGGGTTCTTCTATTTTTATGAAGTAACCTTATCAAAGCAACACGACATAGACATGAGTAGGTATTCGACACTCTAATTTAGTAGATATTTACAGAAAGTTGAAAAAAATTGACATGTTTAACACCTAGATATGTATCCAACAAATATAAGACTTGACTAAGGGAAAAAAACTCATATATACTTTTGTTATGCACTAGATGCATTAGATCTTCTAAGTGAGTAAGTGGAATAACAAAGCTAAGGTGAGGTGATTTATCAACTTTTCCAAAATCTGCACTACTATTCAATTTTTATCATCAATTTCTAAAAATTACTATGGTCAATGCTGCAACCATAAACCAAGAACAACTTTATGAGAGATCAATACCTTGTTCCAATAAAATAAAATTGGGATATATGCCATCAGGGCTATTGCAACTAGAATACTTAATCCATTACTTATTTTCGTGAGTAGTTTAGTCCACAAGTTTTGAAACAACTTCACCACAAAAAGAAATTGTCATTTTTTATGTTTTCTTCATATTTCTAATTTTAAAAAAAATGTTTTAGCAATTATTTATATTAAAATTATCTTTGTCACATACAGTTCAAACAAATAATAATAAAAAATACTAGACCTAATTGTCCCACTATGCTGTCACTTTTTTTTAAATTAATGGACTAAACCGCTTCTAAAAATAGCTAATAGATCTAAGTGACAAGTGCTCCAATTGTAATAACTAGTGGACTTTTACACTATCTACACAATAAAATAAAAAGAAATATCAGTACCTTGTGAAACTTGTCAACTCGAATCAAAGCTTTCATTAGTGTAGTATATGTAACCACATCTGGTTTCAAGTCCTGCAGTTATAAGAAACACAGGGACTCTCATTAAGATGGCAGAAACAAATTATACCTGGAGGGTTAAAACAGGAGTCGGAAATCGAAAGTAGCTCACATTTTCCTTCATGTATTGCAACACAGCAAAGGCTTCAGCATCCCTTCTGTCCTCACCAAAAGCATTAATTAAAGAATTGAGAGCTAAGAGACTTGGTTTTAGGCCATCTACTCTCATTAATCTAAATGCATTTACAGCTTCATCTGATAAACCCTGTCAAAAATTTACAAGGAACATATATTCATTCCCAAACACCCAAGTTCAAGTTAATGTTATCCATCAAACTCTCGAACGTCTAAAATTGGTAACCAAACAAATATAGAAAACATAATGGAGATCGAGGTGCTGATCAAGTTCATGTTTACAAATATTCTCATGATCTTACAAATATTCTCAAGATCCTCAAGATTCTTAAGATCCTACAAATATTCTCAAGATCCTATACAAGAGATAGATTTGAAAAATCTAGTTGGATGCAAGGATTAATTTAGGAAACAATTTTTGTTTTAGTTAATTGTGGACCTTTTATGTTTTATTTATAATAAGTCTTTTTAGTCTTTTATTTTATTAGGGATGGATTAGGCCCAATCTACAACTAAATAGACTCATTTAGCCCATTTCGTCAAGGGTTTCTTTAGGGTTTGAATTTCATCTAGGATTTTTTTTCTTTATGGTTTGTTGTTAAAGGGTCCACATCAAAACAGGAACATAGGGTTTTTCGCCTAAAGGGTCCACATCAAAAAAGAACACAGGATTTCATCCGTAGATAGAGTTAGCCTAAAAACAAAAGTAACGTAATTATGTTCATCGGAAGCAGTGTTACCCAACAATTATGAACAAGAAGTATGATGCTTTTAACCAAACCCAGGAAATTCTCTGGACAAATGTAAAACCTTTACCACAGAGGACGGTTGACAATGAATATGGTCAACAGATTATGCAACAACATGGTATATATAGGGTCTATTTGTTTCTACTTCATGTACCCTTAAAAGCCCTTTTGACAATAAAAAAGCGCTCTAGGACCCAAGGAAAAAAATTGTGGCTTTAATTGTGACAACAGATTATAAGTACTTAAATTCTTTTTTTTTTTTTCCTGAAAGTGTTTTTATATAAAATTACTTCTAACAGAACGATGAGCAAACAGACCTAAAGAAAGTTTATCAAGTATAAGGATTTATTTGTTTGTGTTTCTGTTAAACGTGATTCCAGATGAAGCGGTTAAAAAAAATGTTTCAAGCACATATAAGTGAGCATATGTTAGCAAGCACAAAAATGGGTTTTTTGATACCTGAGAGTGTATCATGTTAGGTCTTGAAGAGTTTGTTTGATGTCAGAAACACTTCTATAGTGTCCTAAAAGTAGAAACAAATTGACCCTAAGCTTATGAAGCAATTATGCAACAGACTTAAAGAAGACGTTAATAGTATACAGAAAACAAAATACCCTTTGTGCGTAAGCATTAATCAAGGCGTTATACATAGTCGTAGATGGCTTTAAGCCAGCAGACTTCATGACTTGTAAGCATTCCATAGCGTCGTTAAACCTCCCTGATTTCCCATATATATCCACTAGTGTTGTATAGGTAACAACATTTGGCAGTAATCCCTGACTCTGTATATTACACAACAAAACCTTAACATCATCCCACCTCTCTTGCTCCCCAAAAGAATTGATCATAATGTTATAAGTTGTGGTGCAAGGTGAAAACCCTTTTTGCTGCATTTCATCAAACAGCTCCTGTGCTCTACTATGACGACCTGACTTACTGTGACAATCTATAAGTGTATTCCATGTAACAATGTCTGGCTCAATCCTCTCAGATAACATTCGTTCAAAAGTGGCCATAGCATGATCAAGACAATTGAATTTCCCAAAAGTGTCAATCATTACATTGTAAAAATGCCTATCTGGCTTCACCCCACAATTCTTCATCTCCTTCAACACCTGAAAAGACCTCTGCCACTCCCCTTTATCTCTGTAAGCAGCTAAAATCCTGCTAAATACAAATGAGTTAGGATGAACATTGTTATTTTCCATCTCTTTCAACACAATTCTCGCACTTTCCCATCGTCCCGCATTGCCATAAGCATCAATGAGAAGACTATAAGTGTGTGCATCTGGAGAAATCCCAATTCTCTCCATCTTTGATACAATTGATTCCGCATCTTTCAAAGAACCAGCCTTTACATACCCCTTGAGAAGTGCATTGAAAGCACGAGTTCTGGGTTGCAATCCCATTTCTTTGATTTCTTCAAATATGGCTTCAGCTTCCTCTGTCCGACCCAAATCACCCAAAACCGATATAATTTTAACCAAAGTAGCGGTCTTGGGGCTCAAACCAATAGCTTGAGCAACCCCAAGAAAATGCATTGCTCGCTTTAAATCACCAGCTTTTGCAAAACCCATTATAACATCATTCATAAGCTGCGCGTCGAGCTCAATTCTATCGCATTCAATTTCCAAATAAAGCTTTTGCAAAATTGGGGAATCAATCCTATTACTGCGCGTAAGAGACTGAATTATCAAGCTGTAATTGATAAAATCTGGAGGAAAACCATCTTGGCGCATCCGAGACATCAAATTCAACGCCTTTTCGAGGTCACCATTGCGAGCACAAGCACCAATCAGGGCATTATAAGTTAAAGGAGTCAAGTTTTGTGTCTGAGAGAGCAAAAAAGCCTCGTAAAGCTTCTCGGACCGACCAAGCGCGTTTATCAGAATTGAATACAACAATTCATAAGAAAAACAAAGGTTGTGTCTTTGAAGCCATGAAACGACAGCGTATGCTAGACTGATATCTGAAGAACCAGAGGAACAGAGAGACTTGAGAAGAGAGTGCCAGAGAGCAGCAGGAACAGCCCGGTACGTCTCTGCAAGCCGTAACTCCGTCGGGTCGAGAGAAATTGGAGAACCAGAACCGGAATCGGAGAGAACGTTGGTGGAGAGATAGTTGAGAAGAGGAGTGAAATCGTAATGACGGTTGTGGAGTGAAACGAGGTCGTTTGGGTCATTCAAGCAGCGTTGATTAGTGGATAAGAAATAGGCTTGATCAGTATTGGATGAGGTGGTTGTCGTTGATAGAGTGGTGGTGGTTATAGAAGAATATAACGGTTGGAATATGTGATTGTGGAATTGGTGCCGAATAAGAAAAGGAGATGATAATTGAATTGATGAGAAGCGAGTCGAAAGAGGTAAAGGCAAAAGAAGCATCTTTATTTGCAATGGTTTTGGAAATTGGAGTTCAAGCGTGAGACGGTAGTTAGATTGGAGAGCGAGAGACTAACAGTTTAAGTTTAGATAAATTATCTGGTGGCCACAATTGAAGATGCATTGGGATTATTCACTATGTAGAGCCGAAGCATTCGATTGCCAGACTGCTTCCTCTCGCTCGCTCAGACCCTCAGATCGAATCAAAATCTTGCAGATTTTTTTTAAAGAAAAAAAAACACAAACCACGCTAAATTTCTTTTTATTAAATAAAAAAATAAAATTATATATAAAAGTTTATTAAAGATGTAGCATTATAATAAAAATATCATATTTACATTATAAGGAGTGTATTTTTTTAATAAGAGAAAAATGATCATTTAAATCCCTAAAAATCAAAAATCCCTACATCTCAATTCTATTATCCGCCCCTTACTTTTGTTTTTTTTTTAAATAAGATAATTTTATTGAAACATATAACTTTATTTCGTCTACAGATATAATTTTTATTTTATTTTTAAAGAAGGATAGAACTGAGATTTAAGAATTTTTAATTTTAATGATTAAGATAATCATCTTATTTTCATTAAAAATGCATAATCTCTCTAGAGAGTGATCCGTAAAAAACTACAAATATATAATATTATAATAAAATAATAAAATAATAAAAGAGTATCATATTTAAAGATTGGTAACTTATTTTTAACAAATATCAAAATTATATTAATCTTAATTTTATTTAGAGAAGTCATTAAAATTGTTGTATTTAAAATTTAAAATAAAATAAATTTAAAGAAAATGCGTAAAAAAAAATAAAAATATTGTTCAAAGATCAAATTAATAGAAAAAAAAAATTTAAGAAATCGATTTCATTTAATCCTTTGCTATGTTTCATTCATATAACTAATTGAATTTAATTCTAGGTTTATTAGTAATCTCTAAAAATATTCAAAAGATTCTTTTTCAATAGTTAATTATAAATAATTTTATTTATTAATTTACATAAAAATATATAATTTCATAAAATAAGAAAGCATTAAATCAATGATTTTTTTCTAAATTTATCCTATAAATTCTTTTTTCGATAATAAATTAAAAGATTAAAATTATCTAATTAATTAAAAATATTAAACTTAGAATAAATCATACAAACATTAAGATAAATAATTTAAATTAACATAAAATATCAAGTATAGTTTGAAATTAAATTATATTTTTTTTAAATAAATAAAAATTAATTTATATTAAAAATTAAATTTAAAATAAACGAATTCATCCCTAATTTTCTAAAAAAAAAATTAAAGAATCACAATCTGCTTTATCTTATCTCGTGTTTTTTTTTCCTCGTCTGCGCTGCTTCTGTTTCTTTTTTCTTTTATTTTTTCGTCGCTGGCTTCTTTCTTTTTATTCTGTTTTTTCTCTTGCCCCTGCGTTCCTGGCCTCCCTTCTTTATATATATATATATATATATATATATATATATGGAGATATTTTAATTTAAATTTAAAAATTTAGATGATATGTTTTAAAATTTGGGATCTTATTATCTTAAAATCGGTAATAAAATTTAAATAATAATAATAAATTTTAAAATTAATAAAAAATAAAAATAAAAATAAGAAGTGATAAATGAGGTCAAATTATATAAGTATGATATTTTAAAAAAAGTTATATTTTTAATATATATTTTTATTATTAATGAATTTACAATGTTTGACTTAATAATCAATGAAATTTTATATAATTAATATGTTTATGCTATTATAAGAATAAAATTTGAATTTTGCAGACAGTGTTCTAATAATTTAAATGTCATAAAAATCCTTTATAATAAACATAAAAATGACAGTTTTAAGTTTTACTTATGAAAGAAAGTTTTGAACTTTGCTAGTAAATTCACTTCACTCAACTTTCTTTTTATTTTTTTTATGTAAAATGTTATTTATCAGGAGAGTTATCGTGTATGTCAGTATGCCATACACGTGGTTATAAGTAGCTGAACGAGAGAGAGAGAGAGAGAGAGAATGGCAGAAAATATTAATTAAAATTTTGGTTTCCAAATTTAGTTTTTAACGCATACAACCCAACTTAATTATGAACATAGTAATCAAATTTTATTAAATTTTACTTTTATCTTTTAAATTTTTTTCATAATATAGTAAAAATTTAACACATTTAATCTAATTTAATAAATTTAAAAATTATATTATATTATAATACTTATAATTAAAGTATTAAAAAATTTATTTTTTATATTATTTAATCTTTAATTTTTAAAATGTAATATAGTTAGTTATCATCCTTTAAATTTATCTTAAATCATTAAATTTAATAATATCGTTGATTGAATATTACAAATAAAAAAGTTAAAAATCAAAATGTAAAATCTATCTTAGTTTAAGAAACATCAGTGTAATTCTGCAATTAAAACAAGTGATTCAATTCCTTATCACAAAGTTTCTTCTATCACAGACGAGGTGGCACATCTTATTAGTCTAAACACAAGCTCGCGTACTATTGTTAAGTTGTACACTTTCACCCTACCTACTATTGTTAAGTTGTACACTTTCACCCTACCTCAAATGTAACGAGCTTAAGATTTGTTTTGTTTATATCCTCAAAATATTTTAATTTATTTATTTTTACATAAAATCTTAGATCAATATCTCAATAAAAATGTGACACATTAGTCACTTTTAAATAAAAATATATATAATTGTATTTGTAAAAATTAGGTAAATGTTAGCGATATTCGTGAAAAAAATATAATTATAACTTTAGTTTTTAGGTGTATCTTTTAAAAATATTTTCATCCGCGCGCTGCTGCGCGCGCTGGTACTGTTCATCCGTGCAACGTTGCGCGCGCTGGTTGATGAGCAAAACCGGCATCGCCGATTCTTACCAATATTTTGGTTTTAATATTTATAAAACTCTCGCAAGTGCACGAATCATTTCGTAGAAAATGATAAGTATACTCTCAAGGTCGATCTAAGGAAGGAATGTGTGTGGTTTTTAATTTATTATTCAAACTTTTAAAAACGAAATTAAATCCTAAACATTCTGTCACGATATTTTGGGGTTTTTGTGTTTTTAATCTACTTACATAGATTCAATAAACATTTATGCAAATTTTTTCATTTATAATAGCGGAGTATTTATGGATATAATAACTAAGTTAATTATGCTTGCTCATATTATCTAGGTTATTAAAGATATGAATTGATATTTATTGATTCTCCCTTTTTTGTATGAATACCACCTTTGGTGGGGTTAGATATTCTTTGTTAACTAAACAAATCAATTAACACCTATAGGTGGGGTTGATAACCAATTTGCTTAATTAAATTAATTCCTTTTTCTAAGAGATTGAAAATGAACCATTTAAATGCCACCTTTGGTGGGGTTAGACAATTTAAACTTTATTCAAGGTGTCCAAATTAAACCTAAGAATTTAGTTATTCAAGTACTAACTTTCAAGTTTTAAAACCACTACCGAAAACATGTTGTCAATACATTTTCAGATAATAATTCTTATAAAAACTTTTGAAATAAAGCTTCACTCTAACTACCGGGCGATTGTACCATCAAATAAAAGAGCACTACTCTAAATCAGACCGGATAACTAAACCTTAAAATCTAATTTTCAGGTTTAAGTTTGTAATGAAAAATAATATATTTCTCTCTAACATTCTTAATATAAAATCTTGAATAAAAACAAAATCAATTCATTTTAGAGATTTTCACCTATTTAATATTTTGCAAGCATAACAACGTTATTATTACATCATGTTTACTAAACAGCTAGCACAGTTAAATTTAACCACAGACAAATTAAATATAACATGTAAGAATAAAGCATAAAAATAACTGTAAAGAAAATAAAATCCTTACAGAACTTCGACGCTATTCCCGTTGCTGGAAAAACTCCAAGCGGAATTTGCACTCCCATTTATTGAATCAAAAAGCTAATAAATTACATAAACATAACTAGTTCTTCCCAAAAAGGGAAGAACTCTAAAACTAAGAGAAATTAACTAAAAACTAAGAAAAACTAAAAAGAGAGAAAGAAAGAGAGAAAAGAATGTATTTGGAGGTTTTGAAGGTGTGTTTTGAAGTGAAGGGAAGGGGGTATTTATAGGTGAGGATGGAGAGAAAAAATGAGTAAAAAAATGTTAAAAAAATGTAAAAACGCGTAATGGAAATGCTGAGGTCATTGATAACGTCATGGGGGCGGCTGCACGTGAAAAATGGGGCGAAACGGGCGTTGGCGCGCGCGGATGAACAGTAGCCGCGCACAGCTTGGCGCGGGATTGGGCGCTGCTGCGCGTGCGGCTAGGTGGCAGTGCGGCGCGGCGGCGCGTTTTTCTCCTTTTTGATATTTTTGACCTTTTTGACCCATTTTGTCCAATTTTTTCATATTTGTTGACCTTTCCCCATTTATTTATTAATATATTTGTGATGTATTGCTTCAAGTATTCTTCTTTAAGTCTTTAAGTTACGTTTACGCGTTTTTACATTTTTTTAACATTTTTTACTCATTTTTTCTCTCCATCCTCACCTATAAATACCCCCCTTCCCTTCACTTCAAAACATACCTTCAACACCTTCAAGACACACTTCTCTCTTCTTTCTTTCTCTCTTTTCTTAGATTTTTAAGTTTTTCTTAGTTTTTCTTAGTTTTTAGTTAATTTCTCTTAGTTTTAGAGTTCTTCCCTTTTTGGGAAGAACTAGTTATGTTTATGTAATTTATTAGCTTTTTGATTCAATAAATGGGAGTGCAAATTCCGCTTGGAGGTTTTCCAGCAACGGGAATAGCGTCGAAGTTCTGTAAGGATTTTATTTTCTTTACAGTTATTTTTATGCTTTATTCTTACATGTTATATTTAATTTGTCTGTGGTTAAATTTAACTGTGCTGGCTGTTTAGTAAACATGATGTAATAATAATGTTGTTATGCTTGCGAAATATTAAATAGGTAAAAATCTCTAAAATGAATTGATTTTGTTTTTATTCAAGATTTTATATTAAGAATGTTAGAGAGAAATATATTATTTTTCATTACAAACTTAAACCTGAAAATTAGATTTTAAGGTTTAGTTATCCGGTCTGATTTAGAGTAGTGCTCTCTTATTTGATGGTACAATCGCCCGGTAGTTAGAGTGAAGCTCTATTTCAAAAGTTTTTATAAGAATTATTATCTGAAAATGTATTGACGACATGTTTTCAGTAGTGGTTTTAAAACTTGAAAGTTAGTACTCGGATAACTAAATTCTTAGGTTTAATTTGGACACCTTGAATAAAGTTTAAATTGTCTAATCCCACCAAAGGTGGCATTTAAATGGTTCATTATCAATCTCTTAGAAAAAGGAATTTATTTAATTAAGAAAATTAGTTATCAACCCCACTCATAGGTGTTAATTGATTTGTTTAGTTAACAAAGAATATCTAACCCCACCAAAGGTGGTATTCATACAAAAAAGGGAGAATCAATAAATATCAATTCATATCTTTAATAACCTAGATAATATGAGCAAGCATAATTAACTTAGTTATTATATCCATAAATACTCTGCCATTATAAATGATAAAATTTGCATAAATGTTTATTGAATCTATGTTTAATTTTATGTAAGTAGATTAAAACACCAAAACCCAAAATATCGTGACAGGATGTTTAGGATTTAATTTCGTTTTTAAAAGTTTGAATAATAAATTAAAAACCACAAACATTCCTTCCTTAGATCGACCTTGGAGTATACTTATCATTTTCTTCGAAATGATTCGTGCACTTGCGAGAGTTTTACAAATATTAAAACCAAAGTATTGGCAAGAATCGGCGATGCCGGTTTTCGCTCATCAATATATCTATTCAAGTGAACGTTAGATTTCATATTAAACATGTAAGAATATTGTGCATATAGACTACTCGATCGATCGAGTAATAACTATATCAATTAAGCTTAATTACATGATTGAATTAATTTTTACATGATTAGATCGATCGAAGAATTAATAATAGATCAATCGAGTACTAAATTGATCGAGATTAAAGACTATATCGATATACTTATTTCAGAATTAATTAATTATTACATTGAATATATACTTGATCAATCAAGTATGTGTTAGATCAATCGAACGACCAGGGTTTTGATTTTAAAACATATTTCTAACTCGAATTGAATTGACATTTTACTATATTGTCCTCACTCCTTAAAACTCATTTAACTAATTTTATAAACAATATAGTAATTGTACTTTGATCTAGTACTTCAAAATATTATATATACAAACCTAAGCACATGATTAACATTAACCACACTAGAGTATTATTAAGCATTATTCTCTTCATCTTAGTTTTTCTCTTGTTTTGTAAAAACTATTTAAGTAGGCTTCTTTATTGAGTTAATTTATCAAACATTTATGGTTATGTTTGATAGATTTATAAGCTTATAATATTTGTGATATTGTGCTTTAAACTGATTGTTCTAGTATCGTTAGTTGATTTTGATTTATCTGATATATTTATTAAATCATCTAGTTATGATTGTTCTTCATTGAATATGCTCTATGACACACATTTATACTTGTGTTATTGTGCTAAATGTTTAGGTGCCAGTTGTACGGAGTCAATTAACTCATGTGACTTGAGTTTATCGAAAAATTGACCCAAATCTAAGCACATTTCTTGTAGAGACTATGATGAAAGCAACGACTTGTAAGTAGATTACTTGGATGCATTAGCTTAGTGGTTAGTTTGAGTTCAGCCTTGTAATTGGACTTTATTTTTCATAATAGATAGTTAGATAGTTCGGTGGATCGATGGTTTTCCTCTTAGGTTATTGGTATGGCCTAGGTTGTTTTCATCTAAAAATATTATGTGTTAATCTTTATATTTTGTAAAAAAAATTATTTGTCATTATTTTACTAATTATCTATTCACTTCTCTAGCTAATTAGATCTGTAACTAAATAATAGATTTTCACTTGGTGTCAAATTCATCACTAGATACACTTAGTGTGCCTAGGACTTTGTTATTGATCACTTGAGTGGGGGTTTGTCTACATCTCTGTGCTCCTTACTTTGATGAGTCAAATTATCCATATTAGAAAACTCGTATGAGAGCCTTTTTATGATCTATAGATGAGATTGTCTGGGACTCTATGTTTTATGGATGGGAACCACCTACAGTTACCAAAGATAATGTTGTCACTCCTAAGCATAGGAAAGATTAAAACACTGTAGAAAAAAATGATAGTAACTAGAGTCAAAAAGGTATTAATGCTATCTTTAGTGATGTGTCTAATGATGAATTTTGTCGTATTTCTCATGTTGATACTGCTAAGCATGCTTGGGATATTTTAGAAGTTTTCCATGAGAGAACCACACAAGTTAAAAGACCTCAACTTTGTATGTTTGGTAGTCAGTTTGAAAATCTTAGGATGAAGAAGACGAGATCTTTTTTGAATCTTATGCTAAATTAAGTGATATTGCTAACTCTTCTGCTAATCTTGGTGAGAAAATTGAGGAATTCATGTTGGTTAGGAAAATATTGTGTTCTCTACCATATCGATTCCACGCAAAATTCACTACCATAGATGAATGCAAAGATGTGGACACCATCAAAATTGAGGAACGAGTCAATTCAATTCTCTCTTTTGAGATGAGCTTTTGCCCTCCCACAAAGACTAAAGGTGTTTCTTTCAAAACTGTTATGATTGAAGAATATGACAATGAAGATGCAAAACTGGCACTCTTAACTATAAGGATAAACAGAATTTTCAACAAAAAGAATTCTCAAATCAAAGGAAAACCAAGTCATCAAAAGGATCAGAATCTAAGAGAATTCAAACTTGTGATTTCTGATGGTAAGAAACCTAAACTCATCGAACTCAATGCTTTGAATGTATGGGTTTTGTTCACTTTATAACTGACTGTGCAAATAAGAAGAAAAACACTGGAAGATCCTTGAATACTACAATCATTGACTTTGAAAGTGATAACGACAATCCAGTAGAACTAGATAACAACGATACCAATTTCCTAGCATTTCTTGCAAAAACAGTTGGACATTCCAATAAGTCTAGTATTGATTCAGACAATGCGAAAAGTGACTCTAAAATTTTACTTAAATATTTTAATTTCATTATTATTTATGAAGTACTCAGAGAATTCATAATATGCAAAAGAGATAACAATTAGTTTCTTGTAGAAGTAACTAAACTCAATAAAAAATTGAGATCTTATGAAATAAATTCATCGATACTGAAAAAAGATAATCTTGATCTATCTAAAATTTCTAGTGTTTTGAATTTAAGTCTTGCAGATTTGGAACAGGAAAAACTTAATCTGGTACAAGAACTTGAACAATCCAGGGAAGCTATAAAAGGACTAATAATTGAAGCTTAAAGGTTGAACAAAGTTTCTGATTATGGGAAGCCAATTAGAGACAAAAGAGAGATAGGATATGTAAATGAGCTTACTATGCCATCTTATTCAAAATCAATTGAATTTGTAAAGCCTTTAGACATAATTTCCTCATATGCTACAACATAAAGAACAAAATTGGTATGACCTTCTAATCCTTCTTCTACTATCACTCGTTATACTTAAAGAACATTTGCATTTGTGATTGAAAAACATGTTAAATCTGTGCTCGTTTATCATAACTGTGGTAGGAAATGACATATTAAACCTATTGTAGATTTATTGTGAAATATCCATATTTTAATAATTTCTTTCATGCTAGATATTATGAATTAATTTTCAGCATCTATACATGCACGCTACATCTCCACCAATGACGAAAAATATAAATAACAAAGACAAAAATAAGGATGAATCCAAGATCAAGTCAAAAGTAATTAAATCATTTGATTACAAACCCAAAAAAATTATGAAACCAAAATTCAAGAACATTTTGGTTAGAAAAAAATTGCATTTTTTCGATCATCTGACCGTCTATTTTTTACTTAGAAATTTTTATTTTGTGCTTGATTGATCCTAGGTAAGCATGATTAGTTTGATTAGTTAAATTATTTTGAATTTACTTATTTTTTTCTTAATTTTGTTTTTAGTTTATTTAAAATTTGTTATAAAAAATCAAAAATCAAAAAACTAAATGGACTATAATGGTTCTAATAATAAAATAAACTCAAATATTAGGATCAAGAAAATAAATTTTTTATATAACATGATTTATTTTTATTAATTATTCATTGTGTAATTAAGGATCTTATTATATGCATTTATGTTTTTCGTTACATATAGTGATCGATGTTAAGAAGAACTCACTCACATAGCTACTGAATGTATAAGTATGTCATGCTTGAATTTTATAATTAATTATGTAAGATTTTAGGACTTGAGATAATATTGACGGTAAAAACTATGGTTAAACATTGTCTTTCACTGTATAAAATGTTGCTATAAAAAGATGCCTAGTTTTGAAATGGCTATCTACTATAATATATGAAAGCTAACGTCGTGGGCAGAAGATGTTACTTCCTAACTAGTATGAAAGCCATCATACTAAATATATTAGCTCGTGCATATTTCCTTCAAAAAATGACATAATAAAAGAAATATACAAAAAAGTAATAATAATAATAATAATAATAATAATAATTAATGCACAAAAATAAAAACCCATAAATGGTAATACAAAAAAACCATTTCCTCGTATAAAATAAAATAAATATGATAAATTATGAGAGGGATTTCAAAAGAAAAATTTATTAAAGTCCTTTCTTAGTAAAAGTTTTTTATTATGTACTACAAGTATGAATTCAACTGAAATTTTGAATAATCGCTAATGTTCTTTACTTTAAATTTTTCATAACTACTTAGAAATGAGAAAATTGTAATTTAATATTTATTTTATTTTGATCAATTTTCAATATGTCACTATATTTGATGAAAAATATATGTGTGCTTTATCAGAATACTTGTGCATGTTGTGAATAATCTAATTTTGTTAAAGAATAATTCTTATTTCATATTCTAAAATTGATTATTCGAGTTATGTTCATGTTTGAATAAATCTACTACCTTTATTTTAAAAAATAAAAAATAAATTAAAATAAATATAAATCTTTGTGTGTTTATAATTATTTGAGTGATTTTTGAAAATTTTGGGTAATTATAGGACTTAAGAAAAGTTTTTGAAATTTTCAGAATTTGAGAATGTCGATCGATTGAGTATGAACTAGATCAATTGATATATGAATGTCAATCGAACAATACTAATCTCGATTGACTAAGCGGGTTTAGTTTATATACACTTCTTCTTTTCCCTTAGCCCACACGAACCTTGAACCCCCTCTCAACTCCCTTTTTATTTTCACTCAAAATCATACCAAATTCATTCATTTTATCCCTAAAACACTTAGAATTGATTTTTATTCCATTTGTATGCATCTTTCTCTACAAAAAAACACTTTTAGGTAGAAATAATCACAACTCTTTTATCCCTATTTTCTCTCACTTTTTCACCAAACAAACACCCTTTTTTGAGCTTGTTTTTGCAATCCTTAACCGACAATAATTCCTTGATCTTGATTATGCATTTTGTTTTGAAAATTTTAGTCATTTAGGTAAATTTTCAATTTGAGTTATTTTTATTTTTTTGGAATTTGGCTCGATTTCTATAATGGTTGTCAAACGTCATGAACTTCCTCCCAATGCTTTAACCCCACATTTAGCTCAATGGTGGGATGATGAATCTAAATTGAGGTATAAAGCTTATTTCACTAAACGTCCAATTTTATTTGAATGAGGGATAACTTGGATAAAATTTCATGAAATTAAAATTAGATGGGCCATTAGGGATCTAGGTTGGGTATCCATGTTTACACCAGCCAAATTATGTTGCCAATCCCTGTTACGTGAATTGTATGCTAATATTGAACCCAAAATCTATTACCCAAGACCTATGAGCTATAAAGTATTTGTTCAAAATAAAACTATTGATATCTCGGCTCAGAGACACTTTTTTTATCCATCACAAACATTGGAGACCTTGGTTTTAAATTAAAACAGTATACGATCTCTATTGAAGATTTGTTGACTGAACTTTCTAATTCACTTAATGCGGGTTTTATGCAAAATGATTGTTTATCCTGAGCGAGTTCACTCTCTTCTATCGAGTTTTGAACAAAATGGTATGTGCTAACTTGCTACCCTCAAAACACTCTTTTGAGATTAAACATCTAGCTGCAAAGTTATTATACTTTATTGGAAAAGTTATTGCATTTAATATAGGTTCAATTATTCATAATGAAATTATAAACTAATCTTAGATAGTTAACCCAAGGATTAGTCTTCCCTATGGTTGTCTTATCACCTAGTTGATTCTAGTTACGGGTGTACCACAAACGAGGGATTTTGACTCTATTTACTTGATGGGTGACATTAAAAAGTCAACCATATCAAGATCATCTACTCAAACTTCAAAGAGATAGAGGCACATTGATATTGATACCAGTGGAGGAGGAGCCATCTGAGTTAGTACAAATGGAAGTGGAGCTGCATATGACATGTTTGGGGATAAAGAAATGGAAAATATACCTAATTGAACTTTCTCGCCAGGATTTATTTGAAAATAAAATGAAGATGGCAATGTGAACCTTGTAACAAAAAGTGAATGGTATGGAACAAAGAATTACAAGCATAGATGAACGTCAAGCAAAAATTCTCTCCATGATGTGTGACATCCACTCACATTACGGGTTTTTTACATTAGGAAGTTGACTTACTTTTATCTATTTTGTTGTTTAGTTTTTATTTTATGTTTAAATGTGATTTTTTTTTAATTTTTTATATTTTATAGTGTAATTGATTTTCGTTTGAGTTATATTTGGATATTATTATCAATTAATACACTATATTTATTAATAGTTTATGCTTTCTCTATATGTTGCTTATTTTCTTGGATTTTCTATAAGATTCCATTTTCATATCATATGAAATTTTTATTTTGATGTATTCATATGGAAAAAATGGGAAGATAACTTTAGTATATGGTATATTACAATTGAAAAAAAAATTAAATTCAAATTAACTCTATTAGAAAAATTGAAAACTTTATAATTTAAAAATGAAGACCTTCATTTGAAAATCTATAAATGAGATGTTTATCTTAGGGGAACAAAAATTATCTTGATAATTAAATTTGAAAAAATATTTTTGGAAATATTATACACAGGGGAGTAATTCCTTTTAATTTCTATTTTATGAGCTTTCAGGATTCAAGCGAAGATGATTTCATCGGATCATACGATAGTACCATTATATGAAAAATTATTTTTTCCTATGAGGATTATGTAGTAAGATAGGGGTTTTGTCACATGTATATGCCAAAGGGAGAGATTGTAAAGATTATGCAAGTGTTGGTGATACTCGTGAACAAATATATAATTATAATTTTAGTTTGTAGGTGCATTTTTTAATAATATTTTCAAGCCGAATAAACTATTGAACTCTTACGTTTACATCTCTGGTATATATATGTTCCCGTGTACATTAGATTTCATATTTGACACATAAAAACATTGTTTAGATAGGCGACTCGATCGATCGAGTAGTGACTAGATCGATCGAGCTTAATTACCTGATTGAATTAGTTTTTACATGACTAAATCGATCGAGAAATTAACACTCGATCGATCAAGCACTAGATTGATCAAGATTAATGAGTAGATCAGTCCACATATTTCAAAATTGATTATTTATTACACTATATCATTCAAACTATCTAATTGATTGATCAAGCACCCAAGACTTTAATTTTAAAACTTATTTTTAACTTGAATTGAATTGACTTTTTACTATATTATCATTATTCCCTAAAACTCCTTTAACTAATTTTATGGACAAGATAGTAATTCTACTTTGACCAAGTACTTCAAAATATTTTGTATATACAAACCTAAACACAACTAAAATTAACAACACAAGAGTATTATTAAATATTATTCTTTTCATCTTATTCTCTCTTTTATTTTGTTAAAACTATTCAAATAGACTTTTTCATTGAGCTAATTTATAAAATATTTATAGTTGTGTATTATGGATTAACAAGCCTACAATAGGACACATATTTGTACTTGTATTATTGTACTAACTTTTCTAGTGCCAATTGTGCAGGTTTGATTAACTCGTGTGACTCAAGTCTATCGAAACGTTGGTTCGAATTCGAATACCTTTCTTGTAGAGATTATAATGAAAGCAATTGCTTGTAAGTAAATTATTTGAGGACATTACCTTAGTAGGTGGTTTGAGTTCTAACCTTATAATTAGACCTTACTTTTCATAGTGGATAATTAAGTAGTCAGATGTACTGGTGGTTTTCCTTAAGTCCTTAGTGTGACCCAAGTTGTTTTCACCTAAAAATTTAATACATTAATCTTTATATTTTCACATAACTTTATTTACACGTGTTTGTATGTCTGGTCATTCTATAAAATTTTAATTTATTATTATTTTGTTGATTATCTATTTAACTCCCTCTGATTAATTAAATATGTAATAATAAACTTTCACTATTAATAAAAAATTATATAATAATAATAAAGTGAATTTAATGGTAGTAGAATTATTATTTTTTATCAAATATTTTTATAAGTTTTATATTTTATGAAATTTTTGGTCATTTTTCTCTATCATATTTTATATTGGTATTATTTTTGGATTAAAAATGTAGGTTTTACATCAAAAATAGATACTACATACATAAAATTACAAGATCAATAGTGTTAAAAGGATGAACTTTTATGTCCACTATTTTTGAAGACTAATACCAAAAGTTAAATGATGCATCTTTACTATTTTGTATAGGATTGGGGCAACAAATACCCTATCTATATGGTTTTTAGACTATAGTTTGAATGTCATTGATTTTGTAATTTTTTAACTCTTAATACTTATTTTTATATGGTAAATTCTATTATTTTAATAAAAAAACAATACCTAAAAAAAAAGATAAAGGTATAAAAAAATTCAAAAAATTTAAAAAAAAAATTTATAAAAACAATTGACCAAAAAAAGCATATTGTACAACTCCAATTAAGTTTTAAACTATTAAAATAAAATATAATTTTATCCCATTAAATTTATTTTATTATAAAAAATTATTAATAAAATAATACATTACTATTTCAAAAGTAAATAAATATTTTTTTCTTTTTTGAAAAAAAAAAGTTATTTGTTAAACAAAATGATTAAAATAACCCTGCAACACAAAGAAAGTGATTTCTACCGTCACAAAAGTAATATTTCAACTTTTATGACTTGTCATTTTTTTATTTCAAATTAAATTAAAATGGAAGAGGTTTAATAAATAAAAAAAAATCCTATTGCATAGAAGTGCATACAGTAGGCTGCCACGTCTATAAATTGTATGTGGATAATGGCCATGTGTACAAGTTTATAAATAAACTGCACAAGTACACAAAAACTTCTTAAGAATTTCCAGCCCACATCAGTACTGTCACAGTACTACTGTATGTCTCCATAGAGAGAATATAGATAGAGCAAAGTAATAACCCACATCAGTACTTGAGTTGCATTACAATTTCTGAGAGATTTCAAGATGAAAATAATAATAATAATAAATAAAATAAAAAGATGAAAAAAATAATAATAATAATAAATAAAATAAAAAGATGAAAAAAATAATAATAATAATAAATAAAATAAAATAAATATGTGCCTCGCTCTCTAGTTTACAATAATTTTAATGTTTAATAGAAATCATATAAAAACAAAAAGGGTGAAAATTGATATTCACAACATCCTACAAAACAAAACTATGTAAATTGTAACTTGTAACCAACAATCTGAACCAGAGCTTCATTCCCATCAACGAGAGAAGAGTGGCATTCTTTTGCGCTCCACAGCACTACTAGCATCGGGAGCACCAGCCACTGTCTCATCAATCATGAATTGGGAAGCGATGTGGGGGCCATTTTGAATAAGCACGCTTGTATAAGCTCATACATACAGTGTCATTCTGCTGAAGGACCCCATTTAACACACACTTCATTGCACCTGCATCACAATTTTGAAGAAACCTTGTAACTCCAATAGAATAGAAACGTCACAGTATTTATCCTGAATGTGTGCGAAACATACAGAGACAATCACGTGCTAAAGGGAATAAAAATGTCATGGAAACAAAAAAACCGTACCATGTGTACCAACTGGTTCCTTAATCCGACCACGCCGACCACATTTGGTCCACACCTCCACAGGCTGATAAAACAAACCCATTCAGAAGCATTCACGATGAATGTAAGTTATTATTAATATGTTATAGACGAATCTAAATGGAATATGAAATGTTCACTACATCCTACTAGATTATCACCTTGAACCATCTGACATCCTCTGGGTTATGGAACATATACCTAACAGAAGATTTCAACTTTGATACTCGTTGGGGATAGCTGCATCAGAACAGGTTTAAGAATTCCTAATTAGCTTCCAAAATGCGTACTATTAATGACAACTGAAGTGAATCTTGAGAAATTTCTCCAATAATGGAACCTCACAAGCCAAACCTCTTTTTTTGTGTAATGTTTCTATTGGCAAGTGCTTTCAACCACCCACCCCCCCCCACCCCCAAAAAAAAAAAAAAAAAAACTAGCGGTGCTTGACAAGTATAAAGGCAAAACAAGGAGTCGGGACTCATAAAGAGGTAAAATTGCCAAGACATCATTTAACATCAAGAAAAAATCTTACCCAGTTAAAATAATCTTCTTTAGAATTATCCTGTCTGGGTCAACACTTTTTAGTGAGCCAACAGCGGCAACTGCAGGTGGAGCATCTCCTTGACCATCTTTTACAACTACCAAAGGAAGAGGAGGAAATGAAATTGGAGCAAAAATTGATGCTATGGAGAAACGCCCTTCATGAAGAAACCTTTCCATCTTGTGCTTGTTGGAATTAAGAGCATCAGAAGAGTATATCGGCCTACAATGTAAGAAGTCAGACTTGTACACTTCAACAGAGCTTAAAAATAGCTCCAGCTCATATGGTTAGAAACACTACCTGGCAACAAATTGGCGAAAACCAACGTGAAATATTAATTCTTCTTTTGCTTTGATAGGTTCACTGTAGGAGTCGTGCTTTTTTATGCTGCAAAATGAATATGAACGAGTTATGGCACAATTCCAGTTCAGTAAAGCATATGTTACGTAGTAAAATGCAACGTACCTGAAATGGAGGACAGACATCTTGGACTCATGCTGCAAAAGGCCACATGCTGTAATAGGCACTCTTCGTGCAAGGTGACAAAATTTGGAAGCAACACTACTTGGTACATCTTTGACATGTAGCCTAACATAGCAGCCTGTTGATATGCAGTCATCCCCGCCTTCTTGCTCCATGTCTAAAGCTTTGGAAAGAACATGTTTTTGTGTCCAAGAAAAGTTATCAAACGCAAAAATTCTAGCATAATCTTGAGGCAGAGATTCCTGATATTCATAAAAGGTTACTTTAACTCTAGATTCAATTTAAACCAACAATATAACAAACAGCAACAGAAATGAGAATATCACCTTGGGGTCCCATGAAGAGGTCCTAAAAGACTTGAGGCCTCTATATTTGGCAAAGCGTTTCCTAGCAGGAACATCTAAAGGAGTATCCACTTCATCTGGATATTCTGAAACACAACGACAAAATATTAAGTAAGAACTAATTGTATAATAACATATACAGCAAGTAGCATTCTTATTTAAACAAAAAAAATACAGCAAATAGTGTACTTCAATTAAATATATATATATATATATATATATTTGGCTCAGCATTCAATGTATTACCAGAGAACTTAAATTGCAGCCATGTAGTTACATAACACAAGTCAAATAGAGCATAAAAATAAAAGCATATATTATCAAAACTCGTTTTGAAGCAATATTTTGCTTTCCTCTTTGAAAATTTCAGGTTGACAATGAGGGAAGGTTTCAAAGATAATCATTAAATAGACAATGGAGCAGTTAACTTAAAATGACAAAGGCACATATCCAAAGCAATGAATCCATGAAACACCAATATTTAGGTCAGAATTTGTAAAGTACCCTCATCTTCAGCATGTTCTTTTTTTATTTTTTGAATTTCCTCCTCCAACTGTTCTCTTGTCAAGCTCTCACTTTCCTGCAAGGTATGATGGAAAAACAAAATCATACTAGAGTTGCAAAATTAAAAATGCCAACTTCTCCTTTTCATGCTAAAAATAAGACACTCATGCTCGAGTTAGTTATTTTTTATTTTTTATTTTTTGACTCGTGCTCGAGTAAATGTAGTAACAGATTGTGTTATACACTGAATTTCAAACTCACCATCATCATAGCATCAGCATCACTTTCTTGATCAGAGTCCTTGAAGTCAAGAGATTCTTCATCAGAATTACTAATGGCCACTTGACCAGGAATGCTACTTTCTTGTTCATTCAGTACCATAACATCAGATTCATCTCCACTATCTGAGTTGTCCTCATCTGTATCATCTACAATCCATGCAGCCTGCAAAAGTTTCAGCATTTTTTTTCCAATTTATCGAGTATTGGTATCAAAAGTTTCAAGCTGTTATTAACAAGAAAGATGTTGAAGCATTATAAACCAAGTAGATAAGAGATTTCAGACTAGTGGATATTGACATAATGACCTGGTATTCTGAAGTACCCTTAGGAAGAGATCGCTTTCTAGACTTTTTTTGTTCTTGATTTCTATCAGCCTCGAGAAGCTCTGTCTCTGTTGGCCATGTCTGGTCAAAAAGATCAATCATATAAGTGTAAAAAGAGACAGGCAAATATAGTACCAATCAAAACTAGCAGTAGACTGAAAAAAACATGCTGCTTATGAATCCTATAATGGATCCAAACATAGAACAATTTAAAGATCAGTACCATAGGTTGGATCAAATCAGAATGCAGATCAGTTGAAAACATCAAGAAAAACATATTTGTCAATATAATAGGCATGGTCATCAACGGCTATTTGTAAGAATAACTTATCCAGCAACTTAATATCAATGAAACATAGAAGAGAGAACATAAATAGAAAATCCATATGCAAGCTAGTAGCAGATAATACCAGTTGGTCCCGTACGGGGGCCGGGGCCCACGCCAGGTAGGGGGGAGGGGAAGATACCTTAGCAAGTAGTAACAAAATTCAACAAATGTAACCATATTTACACATTTAGATTAAAAAAATATAGTAGGCTAAGAATGCAGGTCCATTATGTATATCATAGACTAGGCACAATATGTAAGCAAGGATATGATCAATTTACCTGTTCACCTGCCAGAGGATCATGAACATTTTCAACAAGCAATGGCTCCTGCTTCAGGGGATCAGGAATCAAGGAACGAACAACCTACAAAGTACAAATATGTCAAAAGAACACATGAATAGCAAACTTCCATAGCATTTAGAAACTATATAATCCATAATATTAATATATTATGACAATGATTTAATTATTTGCTGATAGGTTGTGGAAGATATTTATACCTCAAAATTATTCACAATATCTAAATCCATCATATCTTGTTCTTTTCTTGAATTCAGAGGACAAGGGTCCTTGAGAATGTCAATCTTGGACAATTGAAAATCCCCCACACCAGAAACATGAACCTAATAATTGAAAGGGTTTTATAACATAATGGCAAAATGCAAAAAACATGCAACTATGCAAGCCAATGGGAAAACAAATACCAGCTGATTGACAGAGAAGCTGTGTACACGCAGATATCCTGTGATGTGAAGAGTACTTTTTCCCAGGTCCATATCATCAGCTACCACATCAACCTAAAGATAAATATTTTAAAATGGAGGCAGTAAGTAAAATGAATATAAACATGCATAAACTACAAAGTAAGTAAATGCAAAGTTCACTATTCAATCATCTTTCAAAAACATTTTTCTTCTCTCAAATACCTAAAGATAAATATTTTAAAATGGAGGCAGTAAGTAAAATGAATATAAACATGCATAAACTACAAAGTAAATGCAAAGTTCACTATTCAATCATCTTTCAGAAACATTTTTCTTCTCTCAAATATGGGTCCACTTGCTCCGCAAGAGGTAATAGAGAAAATAAAAATTAGAAGAAAACCTTTCCCATTTATTTTATTACGAATAATGCCACCACAAGAATAACATGTCCCTAAAAACTTAATGGATATAAAATAAGCACCTTTTCAGCCATAACGTAAGGCCGTTGACTTCGCCAATGAGGAGTTGAGAGCCTTTGCTCCTTAAAAAGCCACATGAACTGCAATTACAATGTAGTCAATTTTAGATAAAAGCTTGCATGAGGACATTGCAAATTCTGACCCACACATACATCAATATCATTAATAGTTAGAAAATCAACATAAAATAGTAAGATTCACCTTGTGCAACTCATCCTCTGTATCAGCAGGATAAAATTTGCAATCCTCAGGAAATTCAGTAGCTAGACTAGACATGCAATCCTTTTTCACTTCATGTCGTCTTTTTGTCTCATTTGGCAGATCCTATAGACACAAATTAAAATTATTATGCAAATTTGTGCATGCACAATTTTTCCTTTCAGTCAAGGAGAAAAGTTCAAAATATTTACATATCACATCAAAAATAACATACACGAATAAGTACAACTGTGCTAGGCAAACCAATGGACCTAAACACAGAAAGACATTGGGTTCCAAATGAATCGATGTAGTCATCCGAGCTTTCTTCAAATACAGAGCTAGCTGATGCGACAAAAGCAATCAGATCAGCAACCTACAGATCAAGAAAGTGTCAGAAACAAGCATAATTAAAAGCTTATTGAGGCTGAAAACAGTCAAATGATAAATTAATATTAATGCAGGTTTTCATACCTTGGCCATTTCCATACAAGATAGCAGATCTCCATGAGGTGCTTTCAATACCTAAAATTTGAGACAAGTAAGGATCTTCACAGCACTAAATTCTATGAATAAAACATGGGAGAAGGGCGCTAATGGTCCCATAGCTTTGGAGAAAGGAGCCCTTTAGTCCCGTAGCTTTCAATTGGAGCGCTTTATCCTATAACTTCAAAAAATGTGCACTTTAGTCCCAAAAAGGGTGCACATAAGTCCTGTAGCTTTGGACTTTTAGGACTAAAGTGCACATTTTTCAAATTTATAGGACTGGAGAGCTTTAGCTGAAAGTAACGGGACAAAAATACTTGGGTTTGCTATCTTAGTAGTATCACAATTTAATTTTTGGTATCCTTTTTTACTCTTATTGTTCAGGTGGTACCTTAGTGGTACTCCCATTTAAAAAAAAGTATCAATTTGGTGCAATTTTCATACTAAATTGGGATTTACCACACTTTAAGTACCAATTTGGTGCATTTTTCACATTAAATTGGTGAAAATTGCACTAAATTGGTACATATTTTTAGATGGGAGTATCACTAAGATACCACATGAACAATAAGGGTAAAAAAAAGTACCAAAAATTTAATTGATACTACCAAGGTAGTGAACCCCATGTGCATTTATTAGATCATATGAAGGAAAACACAAATTATATATGATCTTGTTTACTAGATCTACAACTTTCTGTAAATGAATCACTATATTGTCCACCATTATATATAACAGCCTACATGATATGAAGTAATCCAAAACAGAGATACAGGGATCGGATATTCTGATTTATAGCCTATATTGCCCTTTAATACTATCCTTGTTGGACTTAGACAACATAACAGATAACTATTGATGTCTAAGTTATATATTTTTCACGTTAGCAACATAAAGAACAGAATATAAGTACTTGTATTGCCTAAAGCTCTAAGTGGAAGTTTGAATCAAAATCTACCAATCATGTTTATTTTAATCTGAACAATCAGTATTCAGCATCAACAACCAGTTCCCTCAACACTAGTATACTAAACTGACCTTTTACGTACAGACAATAGCTGTTACAGAATAAAAATAAAAGTGAAGCCATGTAGAAAACATACCGTTGTTCTCAACTTATACTGTGAGGAAGCAACTGTGGAAGAGGAAGTCGGAGAACTATTTCCCGATAGTAATGATAGAAGATCTTTAGCAAGTGGATTTAAATCCACATCAGCAGAAAGACCAAATAGAACCTGATTAAAACAAGTTAACTTATAAACACTGAAAAGGTTTACTTGATAGTCATAACATTGAAGCAATATACGCAAAAAGGAAAAAATGCTCACTATAACACGGGGAGGGCTTGTTGTTCCACTTAAAGCCCTTCTCTCTTTTAAAAGAGCGGCTCTCTTCTGCTCTCTAAGCTACAAAACCGTAAAAAGCGTACAATTAGAGAACAAAACTCTGGACCAAGCAAAAAAAATATAGTTTAGATAATCAATTACCATCTTATTACGCTGAATTCTGGCAGCTTTAGCTCCCTTGCCAACATTGCGATCGGACTTTACGGCCTTACACTGATCTGAAACACCAAAAACCGGAACTAATAAAGAATTACAAAACTCATATCATAACTCATAAGGCAAGTGAACAAATACAATATCATCAGCAAGCTCCTTAACGTATTGAAAAAAAAACACTGTAAAAGTAAAATACTTTCATATTACCGTTTTTTTTCCTTTCCTCGGGATTTTTTGGGTCCACAAGACACCAGATATATGAAACTATGAAAAAATAAATTAGTAAAGTAATAGAGAAAACCTTTGAGAGAAGTCTTGTGAACGTTGCGAGAAGATTTTGAAGAGAACCGAGTCTTATGGGGCTTGTTAACTTGAGCTGTCGAACCTCCCATGGAGCCGGGAGAGAGTCGCCGGACAGAAGGGTTACAGTTTCAACTCTCAAGCAGCCAGTAAAAGATGAAACACTTTCAAGGAGGAGGCAAGGGTTTAGTCCAAGGCAAAACGGGGTTTTTCTATGCCCAATCACTCAAAATCACATGTGTATCGATCATTTGTTGACCCATTAAATGCCACAATAGTTTCTCTATTTTTTATATTTTATTGTCAGTTTTTAATAATTTTATTTAATATTATTTATTTTACATTTTCATCTTGTTAATATTATTTTATTTTTTATTTATATTTATTTAATTTTATATAATTAATTTAAATGTATATATTATTATATTATTTAAATACATTATTCAAATTGACATTCTATATGAATATATTTAAATAAAATTAGTAAAGTAGGGAAATTAGATAATATGTATTAATATATATACAATAAGATTTATTTTTTTATAGATACATATATTAATAAATAATTAATGAGTAGTTACCGCATATATTCTCTAAATATATGGGCCGAAGAGTGTAGTTCGGCTTGACTATATCGAAGCTTAGTCTAAATTTTTGTACAAAATCTTAGCAGTAGGTGTAAATTTTACAATACTCCGATTATAAATTATATATAATCAAATGATAATTATTTTTAGAATAATTAGAGATAATTTTTTCTCTAATCATTTTATACTTATATAATGAATAGGTTTTTTCTCTAATTATTTTATACATACATAATAAATAGTTAAGATTCAATTGTTTCTATATCATTTAAATGTAATATATATACATCTATTATTAAAATTAAAATGCAAAGATTACTATTACATTATTATGACAATATGAGTACATGGGTGAATTTTTTTTTGGAGTTATAGGAGAACTCTTTTAGATTATATGTTGTGATGATTTTATATTAGTCAAAAATATAATAATCTCTTTAATATTTGACTTTTTACACAAAGTGACAAAATAATCTTAGTTTTTATTGAATAATTGTGATTTAATTTTGACTAAATATTTATTCAAGTTTGTCTAATTAGGATTAAAAGACTATACTACTAGCCAAAATTTGTTCGACTAGTGCCTTCACTCGTCGAAACTGAGTTGGAAACATGTTAAATTGAATTAGACACTTATCCAACTAGTTAATATTTGGTTGATTGGTGACCTCACTCGTCAAGATCGAGTTGGATACACATCTAGCTAGTTCAATTTTGATTAGCCGATGATCATACTCATTAGAGCTAAATTAGACACATGACTAACCTATCAAATTTTAATCGACATGGACTTCAATCACTAGTTAATATGTATTTGAATTACTGATTACAAATATTTTCTCTACATTTATTCTAATTCTATTATGTAAAATTGGACATATATCCTTAAAATAAGGTTCCTAGTTTTTAGATAGACATATATTGAATTTTCTTGTATTTAGTTGGATATGTGTCAAACTGTGTTTATCAATACTATAATACGAGTAGTAATATGATTACAAGTAAGGGTTCAATCTAGAATAAAAATAATAATAAGGAAGCATATAAGCATATTTTACAACTTTTTGTGTTTCTCTTGGATTACATGACATTTAAAATATTAATCAAAAGTTAACATCTTAGTTACAAGGTTAAATAATTTTTTTGATATCTAATATACTAATATAAATAAATTAGATAATATGTATATATACAATAAAAATATTAAGATCTTTATAGATACATATATTACTAGACAATTAGTGAATAGTTAATGTGTGTATTGTCTCCAAATACATTGGCAATGTAGCTTAGTTTTGTTTGATAATGTTAAAACCTATTCTAAATTTTTGTTCAAAATATTATTAGTAAGTGTAAATTTTATGGTACTCGATTTATAATCAATGATAATTATTTTTTTAATAATTAGAGATAATTTTTTTCTCAGTCATTCTATGTGTAAATAGTAATCTTTTAAGATTCAATTATTTCCTTGTAATTTAAATGCAATATATATACGCTTATTTTTTCTCATTTTTTAGAAACCATTTGAAAGAGTTTGAGACCCAATATAATGTTATGATAAAGAGATACATACTCTTTAAGGACTTAGCACTAACTCAATCAAACAAAGAAACACGTACTTAGCAAAACACACAGCAGAAGCACAAAGATAATAATAAAATCAATAGGAAGTATGCAAGAGTATATAAGCTTTCTAATTGAAGTTTAAGTTATTAATATATTGAAACATACACACCTTAAACTTCGATTATATTAGCACAACATCGGATCATGCATCACACTCGATAGAATGAGGTAAACCCATACAAAGATTGTATCTATATGGTAACATCTTGGGGTTGCTTAAGGCAACCACTCAGCAACAATAAATCACTAAACGACAAACATATTACAACACTAATAGACAGTAAAACCACTATTACATATATTAGTCAGGACCTCCGTCCAAATTGCCTACTAATGTTTTTCACTTGCTGCTTCTATAACTCATGATTCAACTCTTAAATATGGTTGTCCTCTACAACCAATACCATCAAATGAGGTATGGCTAGTAACTAATGAAGAGTAACTACAAGTGTATCAACTCACAAAATATTGGTACACATAGTCTATCTCAACTATCAAATCATGTATGGGAGACACATAGTCAACCCACATACACACACAATCTATGATTTGATCACTAAACTCACTGAACAACTCATACTCAAATATGACCTTACTAAAATTATTACGAGAACAAATATAATAATCAGTGTAAATTTTAACTGAGTATTGCTATATAAACCATGGATAAAGAGAAGAGAAATAAGTAGGGTATTTATAGCACTCGGATTTGCCACCTCGTCACCACTTATGGTGAGGTCCTTGGCGAGCTTGTTAACGAGGTGTGTAAAACATGATATTTTTTATTTCTAAAAATGTTGAGTAAAAACTACAAATATCTGCACCAAAAACTAGCCAAAAACTACGAGTAACAACATCGGTGAGTGAGCGTGCACACTACGAAAACCAATCTTATGGTGTGCTTAAACATTATTGCAACAAAGTGTATCTATCTATGTACATATGTGAATTGTTGATCCATAATAACCAACCTTACACAGAGGAAGATAAATACATTAAATAAAATAAAACATACATCATATTTTGTACACGAAAAGCCAACATACAAAAAAGAGTACAATGGAACATACACCATTATATATTATTTTACTTATCTCAATATCTTTTCTTTAGTGCTTTTAAAAAAAAGAAAATTTAGTTTTAGTTGGAACATGAAATTATAAGACACTAGCTTACAGTGAACTTCTTACGTTTGAGTTCTAACAAATCTTAGGATTGGGTAATTTAGTAATACTTTTATTTAATAAAATGCATGCATATGGATTCATAATTTTTATAATATTACACTAGTAATTCTTACATTTAATTTTATGTACATTAATAGTTCAAATTTAAGATTTAATTGAGGATTTAAACATGTGTCACACACATGACCAAAAATGAAAGACATACTCATCTTTAAAATAATTAAATAAAAAAATTATTTAACCATTATTAACAAAAAAAAATTCAATTTAGTCTTATATGAAACGGAATCAAGAAAAACTGAGAATGAGTTTAGAAAAAAACCCTTAAAGAAATCGAATTCTATTAAAAGTGATAGTTGTAAGGAAAATTAGGGTGGGATGAGTTGCTTTTTGATACAAACTTAAGGTTTTTATTTCAAATCATAACAAAATTTATAATAGCTTTAATATTTTAAGTGATAACATGTTTCATACTAAGAAGTGTTTATGCTAAATTCCCCAATTAAATTTTAATTTTGAACCATTGATATCTATAAAATTAAAATATAGAGATTTCAAGTGTACTGTTATAAAAATATGAGTCTACATACAAATATTTTATTGAATATAGGTACTACTAAATTATCAAACTTCAAATATTATATGATACGAATATTTTGGGGTGTGAATGATGAGCAAAACCGGCATTGCCGATCCTGCCAATACTTTGGTTTTATATTTATAAAACTCTCGCAAGTGCACGAATCATTTCATAGAAAATGAAAAGTATACTCCCAAGGTCGATCTAAGGAAAGAATTTATGTGGTTTTTAATTTATTATTTAAATTTTTAAAAACAAAATTAAATCTTCAACATCCTATCACGATATTTGGGTTTTTGTTGTTTCTAATCTAATAACATAAAAATAAACATAGATACAGATTCAGTAAATATTGATGCAAATTATAATCATTTATAATAGTGGAGTATTTATGGATATAATAACTAAGTTAATTATACTTACTCATATTATTTAGGTTATTAAAAATATAAATTGATATTTATTGATTCTCTCTTTTTTATATGAATACTACTTTTGGTGGGGTTAGATATTCTTTGTTAACTAAACAAATCAATTAACACCTATAGGTGAGGTTGATAGCTAATTTGGTTAATTAAATTAATTCCTTTTTTTCTAAGAGATTGAAAATGAACCATTTAAATGCTACATTTGGTAGGGTTAGACAGTTCAAACTTTATTTAAGGTGTCCAAATTAAACCTAAGAATTTAGTTATTCGAGTACTAACTTTCAAGTTTTAAAACTACTACTGAAAACATGTTGTCAATACATTTTCAGATAATAATTTTTATAAAAAAATTTTAAATAGAACTTCACTCTAACTACCGGGTGATTGTACCAACAAATAAAATAACACTACTCTAAATCAGACCGGATAACTAAACCTTAAAATCTAATTTTCAGATTTAAGTTTGTAATGAAAAATAATATATTTCTCTCTAACATTCTTAATATAAAATCTTGAATAAAAACAAAATCAATTCATTTTAGAGATTTTTACGTATTTAATATTTTGCAAGCATAAGAACGTTATTATTATATCATGTTTACAAACAACTAGCAAAGCTAAATTTAATCACAGACAAATTAAATATAAATGTAAGAATAAAACATAAAAAAAACTATAAAGAAAAATAAAATCCTTACAGTACTTTGATGTTATTCCTATTGCTGGAAAACCTCCAAACAAAATTTGCACTTCTATTTATTGAATCAAAAAGCAAATAAATTACAAAAACATAATTAGTTCTTCTTAAAAAAGAAGAACTCTAAAACTAAGAAAAACTAACTAAGAAAAGCTAAAAACTAAGAAATAGAAAAAAAAATGTTTTTGAGGTGTGTTTTGTTATGAAGATAATGAGGGTATTTATAGGTGAGGAAAGAAAGAAAAAGTGGGTGGAAAAATGATTAAAAATGGAGGAAATGCGTAGTAGGTGATGATGACGTCAACTAGTAGGTGTGGTGCGTTGTAGGCACGCACGAACTGGGCATTGTGCTGGTGCAGCGCGCGCGTTGCTCGGCATGCTGCGAGCGTTGGTCGGCACTGCTGGGTGCGCAATTTCCTCCTTTTTGACATTTTTGAATCATTTTGTCCAATTTTTCCATCTTTTCTGACTTTTTCTCATTTAATTTATGAATATATTTGTGATGTATTGCCTCCAATATTTTTCTTTGATTCTTTAAGTTACTTTTTTAAGCGAAAATACCTGAAAAACAATAAAAATACATATGATTCCAAAAAGACAGACTTATATAAATATATGATAAAATCATATAAATATATATATTTTTAATCAATTAACGTACATAAAATTGTGATAATTTTAGTACTTTTTGAGCACTTATCAATGAACTTTTTTTTATCAAAGTATAGGTGAACTTTTTAGCTTTTCTAGAATTATATAACATTTAGGCTACTAGTTAAAATTTAACATCTTAGTTAGTAGGGTAAATAGATTTTTCCCATTTGATGTACAATTATAAGTAAATTAGATAATATCTATTAATATGTATATATAATAAAAATATTTAAATATTTAAATATTTAAATATATATATATATATATATTAATAAATAATTAGTGAGCAATTAACGTGTACATAGTCTATCAATACATAGGAGGAGGATAGTTGTCTTGATTACGTTGTTGAATCCTAGTCTATTTTTTTTAAAAAATGTTATTAGTATAGGCAAATTTTAATTATAAATTACTTAGTTTAGTATGTATAATCCATGATAATTATTTTTAGAATTCTTTTAGAATAATTAGAGATAAAATTTTTCTTTTCATTCTATATGTACATAGTGATCTACCAAGGTTCAAGTGTTCCCTTGTAAACTAAATGCAATATATATACATCTATTTTTTCTTATTCTTTAGAAACCATTATATTTTCTTTTGTGCTTTTCTTCCTTTTAAATAATAAGATAATTTAGTTTTAAATGGAAATACTAGCTTACAATGCACTTCTTACGTTTGAATTCAGTTTGGTAATTTAATAGTACTTTTATTTAACAAAAAATATGCATATATTTATATTTTTATAGCAGTACATTAGTGATCCCTACGTTTATATGAATGTATTCAAATAGATTTTTTTTTTAGATTTTAATGAATTTTAAAAGTTCAAGTATAGGTATATTAACTTTTTAAGAATTTTTAAAAATCTATACAAATTTAAGTGCATTTAATTACTATTTTTTAAAAATTACAAAAGTATTAGAGTATTTAAACTATTAATGACTTTTAAAAGCTTCCATCAATCATAAACTTTTAAGGATTTTAAACATTTTTTCTATATAAATAAAGTCTACCACTAATAACATCCTCTCCCATAAGCTTTTTGGAGATTTTTTTTTTAAATCTTTTCACTTATTCTTTTTCTTTTCTTTTTGGTTTCATTCTTTTTTCTCTTTCCTTTTATCTTTTTTGTAACTCTTGATTCCCTTTTATTTTTAATATATTAAACTAAAAATTGATTATATAATTAACTATAAGCTTTTTTTTTAATTCTCAATTACTAACCTTAAATAAATAATATTTTTCATATAGTATTCTTTTAATTGCTATTAGAGGTTAATGATCTCGCAATAATAATTTCTATCATAAGTTAAGTTGGATATGTGCCTCTTTTAATTAATACAAGTCCATCTTTGCTTTTACGAAGACTATGGATATTTTTACAGTTTGAATAAGAGTATATGTTTTATTAAATTTTTAAATAAAATACATAATAATATATTAAGTATTTTTAATAATTGTAATTTTTTTATTGAGAAATTATAAAATAGCTAACTATAACTAAAAAGTGTAAGTATGGTAAAGCTTTATATTAAATATTATAAAAGTCTCAAGAAAACTATAAAAACTTAAGAAAAAAGTCATACAAATCTATTTAAACTTATATTAAGCTTTTAAAAGTTTAATAAAGTGTATGTTGAAGTCTTAAAAGATTTATTAAAATCTGTCAACTTTTTAGAATTTGAAATCTATCAAAGTGTTTTTAAATCATAATTGAATTTTTAAAAGTTTAATAAATCATATAATGGAGATTGAGGTACTGACCAAGTTGATGTTTACAAATATTCTCAAGATCCTCAAAATCCAACAAATATTCTCAAGATCCTACAAATCTAAGATCCTCAAGATCCTACATATATTCTCAAGATCCTACATATATTCTCAAGATCCTTAAGATCTTATAAATATTCTTAATATCATACAAATATTCTCAAGATCTTATGCAAGGGATAGATTTGAAAGATCAAGTTGGGTATAAGGATTAATTTAGGAGGCAATTTTACTTTTCAGTTAAATGTGGACATTTTATGTCTTATTTATCATAAGTCTTTTTAGTTTTTTAAGAATAGATTAGGCCCAATTCATTACTAAATAGACTCATTAGGCTTATTTCATCCAGAGTTTCTTTTTCTTTTAGGGTTTATTGCTTATAAAAAATGCAAGAACTGTGTAATCTTGGGCACACCTTATATCATTTATGAAATTGATTTTTTAGAAAGCTTTTTACTTTGTCTTCTTGTGTTCTTAATTGAAAGCTTGAATTTAACTTATAAAAGGGAGTGATCATCTTTTATGGCATCTCAATGTTAGGGTTTTAAGGACTTTATTTCCGTAGGATTCTAATATGATCATACCAAATGTTAGGGTTTTAAAGACTTTGTTTCCTTGGGGTTCTAATCAGATCATACCAAAGGTTAGGGTTTTAAGAATTTTGTTTCTATAGGGTTCTAATATGATCATACCCAAGGTTAGAGTTTTTAGGACTTTATTTCCTTAGGGTTATAATCTAATCATACCAAAGGTTAGGATTTTAAGGACTTTGTTTCCTTAGGGTTCCAATCCAATCATCTTTAACTCATTCCTAGAAAATTGATTGTTCTTATTCCTTTGAGTTCGTGGGTTCCTAGGATTATTTGCCTAAAAGGTCCACATCATTTGGTATCAGAGCCTTAGTTACTAGAAATAAGTTATCTATCAACATATATCTTTCTTTGAGTTCTTGATTTAAAAAAAAATTGTCCTTCAAGTCTGCATTTTCTTTCAATTTCATTGTCATTGTTTTTGTCTTTGGTTTTCATTTTGTAATTCACTTTGAATTCTTCCTATCTTTTTCTTATTCTTTATTTACGTTTTCAATCCATCTTTGTTCTTTAAAGACAAATAAAAAAGAAGAAGAAGAGAGCTTGATGCTTTTCATAGTTTAAGAAAAAAAGGGAAAAAAACAAAAATAGTGTGAAATACGAGTGATAGCCATTTGATTTGAGAGAAAACACGTGAGGAAGTGTGTGAAGAACAACACCTTTTATATTATTTTATTTTATAGGTTGAAAATATGAGTAAGAAAAATGGAACATGCCATATGTGTGTGCCTTTCAGTTTAACTAAGATTCGAGGACCAATCTTTTCGAAGAGGAGGGGAATAAAAGAGATTGAGGTGTTTCCAAGTTGATGTTTACAAATATTCTCAAGATCCTATAAATATTCTTAAGATCCTATAAATATTCTCAAGATCCTATGCAAGGTGTAGATTTGAAAGATCAAGTTGGGTACAATGATTAATTTAGGAAACAATTTTTGTTTTTAATTAACTGTGGGCATTTTATGTTTTATTTATCATAAATCTTTTTAGTTTTATTTTTATTTTTTTAAGGATGGATTAGGCCCAATTCACAACTAAATAGGTCCATTAGGCCTATTTTGTCTAGCGTTTTTTCTTTTAGGGTTTCTTGCTTATAAAAATGCAGCAACTATATAATCTTGGGCATACTTGATATCATTTATGAAATTGATTTTTCAATTTTTTTTTTACTTAAACTTCTTATGTTCTTAATTGAATGTTTGAATTTGACTTATCAAAAGGAGTGATTGATGAGTGCTCAAAAAGCACTACAATAACCATGATTTTGTGCACATTAATTGATTAAAAATACATATATTTATATGTTTTATCATATATTTATATAAATTTGTCTTTTTCGGAATCACGGGTATTTTTATTGTTTTTCAGGTATTTTGGCTTAAAAACGCAATTTAAATACTCAAACAGGAATACTTGAAGCAATACATCACAAATATATTAATAAATAAGTGGGAAAAGGTCAACAAATATGGAAAAATTGGACAAAATGGGTCGAAAAGGTCAAAAATGTCAAAAAGACGAAAATCGCGCCGCCGCGCCGCCCGGCCGCCGCGCCCCACCGCCCCAAGCAGCAGCGCGCGGCACTGTTCATCCGCGGGTACTGTTCATCCGCGCGTACTGTTCATCCGCGGTACTGTTTATCAGACTCGGCACTGTTCATACCCGGTACTGTGCAGCGCGGTACTGTTCATACCCGGTACTGTGCAGCCGCCCCATGTCATGCTGACGTCATCAAATGACGTCAGCAATCAATAATACGCGTTTTTACATTTTTTTAACATTTTTTTCTCTACTTTTTCTCTCCATCCTCACCTATAAATACCCCCCTTCCCTTCACTTCAAATCACACCTTCAAACCACACTTCTCTCTTCTTTCTTTCTCTCATTTCTTAGTTTTTTGAGTTTTCCTTAGTTTCTTTCTTAGTTTCTAAGTTTTTCTTAGTTTCCTTCTTAGTTTTTAGTTCAATTCTCTTAGTTTTAGTGTTCTTCTCTTTTTGAGAGGAACTTGTAATGTTTTTGTAATAATTTAGTTTTTGATTCAATAAATGGGAGTGCAAATTCCGCTTGGAGGTTTTCTAGCAACGGGAATAGCGTCGAAGTTCTGTAAGGATTTTATTTTCTTTACAGTTATTTTTATGCTTTATTCTTACATGTTATATTTAATTTGTCTATGATTAAATTTAACTCTGCTAGCTGTTTATAAACATGATATAATAATAACGTTGTTATGCTTGCGAAATATTAAATAGGTGAAAATTTCTAAAATGAATTGATTTTGTTTTTATTCAAGATTTTATATTAAGAATGTTAGAGAGAAATATATTATTTTTCATTACAAACTTAAAACTGAAAATTAGATTTTAAGGTTTAGTTATCCGGTCTAATTTAGAGTAGTGCTCTTTTATTTGTTGGTACAATCGCCCGGTAGTTAGAGTGAAACTCTATTTCAAAAGTTTTTATAAGAATTATTATGTGAAAATGTATTGACAACATGTTTTCAATAGTGGTTTTAAAACTTGAAAGTTAGTACTCGGATAATTAAATTCTTATGTTTAATTTGGACACCTTGAATAAAGTTTAAACTGTCTAACCCCACCAAAGATGGCATTTAAATGGTTCATTTTCAATCTCTTAGAAAAAGGAATTAATTTAATTAAGCATATTAGTTATCAACCCCACCTATAGGTGTTAATTGATTTGTTTAGTTAACAAAGAATATCTAACCCCACCAAAGGTGGTATTTATATAAAAAAGAGAGAATCAATAAAATATCAATTTATATCTTTAATAACCTAGATAATATGAGCAAGCATAATTAATTTAGTTATTATATCCATAAATACTCCGCTAATATAAATGATAAAATTTGCATGAATATTTATTGAATCTGTATATATGTTTATTTTTAGATAATTATTTATTGAATTTGTATCTATGTTTATTTTTATGTTATTAGATTATATTTAATTAATCTGTATATATATGTTTATTTTATGTTATTAGATTAGGAACACAAAAACCAAACTATCGTGACAGGATGTTTAGGATTTAATTTCGTTTTTAAAAGTTTGAATAATAAATTAAAAACCACATACATTCCTTCCTTAGATCGACCTTGGGAGTATACTTATCATTTTCTTCGAAATGATTCGTGCACTTGCGAGAGTTTTATAAATGTTAAAACCAAAGTATTTGCGAAGATCGGCGATGCCGGTTTTCGTTCATCAAGTTTTTGGCGCCGTTGCCGGGGAAGGAATAGCGTTTCTAAATTATTTATCAAAATTTTAAAAACATTTTTTGTACTGTAAATAATCGTGATATTTTAATAATAATCAAATTTCAAAATTCATAATAAATAAAAAAAATAAAAAATAAAAAAAAAATAATAATTTTTTTTAATTGTAAAATAATTTAGAAATTTGAAATTTGAAGTAAAAATTTTTACCGTTCATGAATAGTAAAAAAAAAAAAAAAATTTAAAATTCAAAATTCAAAAAAAAAATTTAAGTTAATAAGAAATAATATAGCGTGAATAGTAAAATAAAATTACCGTTCAAAAAAAAAAAAAAAAAATTCAAAAACTTAAATTTCAAAAAAAATTTAAGTTAATAAGACATTATATAGCGTGAATAGTAAAATAAAATTACCGTTCATGAATAGTAAAAAAAAAAAAATTTACTTGAATTCATATCTAATTAACTAAATAGCATGAAAAGTAAAAATCTAAGGGAGTTCTGTCTAGGAGACTAGTTCTTGAAGCCTTTGTGCCACTAGTCTTTCCTGGGAACGTTGCTCTGGCTAGGAGAATGGTATTTAAGGAGCCGTTTGCACCACCATTCTTTCCTGGGATCACTCTTGGTTAATACTAATTATGTTACAAAAAATAATAATTAAAAAAAAAAAAACAAAAAAAAAAAAATTCTTTTTTTTAGTATTTAACTAGTTTTGTTTAGTGCTTTGTATTAAATAACATGTAAATTTTCTCTAAATTTTTTATTTTGTTGACAGGAGTTTTAAAATTTACGTTTACAATAGTCTATGCGTGGTAGGAGATCCTTAGGAAACCCCCTAACACCATATGTAAATAATTTTCATAAATTTAAACAAGTGTCAACAAAACTGGATTCTACCCATCAACCTGTTTTTGAGCCAAACATAGAACCAAGTCTTAATCCTTTACTAGAACCAAAAGAAATGGAGGAAAACCAACCTATGAGGGAAACCACGATGAAGGAGTTTGCAAGACCGGTGATTGGCACGGCAACTGCCGCTATCCAGTTGGGAGAGGCTGCTCGGAATTATGACCTTAAAAATATTCATTTTTCTATGCTTCCTTCCTTTTATGGATTACCTAATGAAGATTCTCTTTCCTTTATGAGAGATTTCTATGCTACGGTCCAAACATTCCCCCTCGGTATTCTAAACGAGGATCAACTTAGGATGAGATGTTTTCCCTACACTCTAAAGGATAAGGCCAAAGCTTGGTTGATGTCACTTCCCCCAGGTTCTCTGATGACATGGGGTAACATTTACAATAAATTCATGGGAAAATTCTATTCCCATAAAAAAACATCAGAGTTGAGAGGAAAGATTGCTACTTTCTCTCAGATGGATGGAGAGCCATTCCATGAAGCTTGGGATAGGTTCAAAATGTTTCTCACTCAGTGTCCCCATCATAGCTTTCCCCTGCAGTTGCAGAACCAATTCTTTTACGATGGACTTACACAACAATGTCAGTTCATTGTCGACAACGCTGCAGGAGGAGCAATAGGAGAAAAAACTGCCTCAGAGACGTATAACCTTTTTGAGATGTTGGGTGCTAATTCCCAACAGAAAAGCTCCCGAGTGAGAAAAGCTGGAGTTCATGAAATCGACTCCAGTAATGAAGTTCAACAACAACTTGTTCAACTGACTAAGCAAGTTGCCCTTCTCGCTACACAAACCAACACCAATAATGAACAATATGGTTTGTACAGCAACATGGGACATGGTACTGAAGCCTGTCCATATCAAGGAGAAACAACTGGACCTGAACAGGTCAATGTGTTGGGAGCATATCAACAGAGACCAAGGTTTGATCCCAACTCAAATACCTATAATCCTGGGTGGAGAAGTCATCCAAATTTCTCCTGGAGGCAAAACAACCCTCCTTTCACTCAAAGCTCAAACCAGGCAGGCCAGCAATTCCACCCACCTATTCCAAGAAGCATTCCCAATAAACCAACGCTGGAGGACAACTTGAATTCTTTTATTCAAGTCTGTAGGGATAATCAATCTAAAACCAATCAACGATTGGACTCTGTGGAAGCTTCTATCAAAAAGGTGGAAGTTCAAGTTGAACAGTTAGTTGAACATTTGCAAAAAGGCAAAGACTAATTTGAAACTTAAATGAATTCAATGAAGAGGAGACATTGAGTTTTTCATTCTGCAATCTCCAAGCAACGTCTTACTAGAAGACGATAAATTTTAGTCCTGTATGGGAGGTCACCCATTATTGTATTTTCCTTTGTTTTAGTTTGCGTGTAATAAAAATTCAGATGAAATAAAATTCGTTTGTTTCAAAAATTCTGTCCATTCGCTTAAATTTAAAAAAAAAAAAAAAATTAGGTTCCTTGCACTTTTTGCTTTTACGTTTTATCAAGTTATAAATATTTCTTAGAGATAGCTACTAAAAGCAAAATGTTGATACACAATAGGAGGAGGATCATTTTCAACTACAAACAACCATGGGAGATGCTGAAGATAGGCGGAAAAAGATGAAAGAATATACAATGCCAATCATTGGCAATGTACCTTCCGGTATCCAATTACAAGAGGCTGCAAGGAATTATGAATTGAAAAAGATTCATTATTCTTTGTTGCCTTCCTTTTACGGTATCCCTAATGAAGACCCTTTGCATTTCATTCGAGAATTCTATGCTATTGTCCAAACCTTTCCACTACATGCAATTAATGAAGATCAACTTAGGATGAGGTGTTTTCCTTACACTCTCAAAGATAAAGCTTGGTCATGGTTCATTACTCTACAGTCAGGTTCTCTTAAAACTTGGGAGGCAGTCTATGAAATTTTTATGGGTAGGTTCTATTCCCATCAAAAGACTGTTGATCTAAGAACAAAGATAGCAACATTTTCTCAAATGTATGAAGAGCCCTTTCATGAAGCTTGGGAACGATTCAAACTCCTTTTCATTCAATGTCAAAATCATAGCTTTCCATTACAGCTACAAAACCAATTCTTTTATGATGGATTGACACTACAGAGTCAATACATGGTTGATAATGCTGCTGGAGGTGCTGTAGGAGAAAAGACCGCAGAGGAAACCTATAATCTTTATGAGCTGTTGGGTTCTAATTCCCAACAAAGAGGTGGTAGAAGGAAAGAAAAGGTCAATGAAGTCGGCTCTGATAATGAGATAACCTTGCAACTTGCTGAATTGACTAAACAAGTGAAATTCCTCACTTCCCACCAAATTTCAAATCAAGAGGTATGTGAAGTGTGTTGTTCAATTGGGCATGGTACTCATAATTGTTCAAATACTTGTGATTCTAGTGTCGATGCCATAGAGGAAGTCCAATCTTTTCAAAGGTATCATCCAAACACCTATAATCACCCAACCTACACCCAATATCCAACACTAAGGTCGGATAACAACCACCCTTACCCACCAAGCCAATCTTTTAAGCCAACCTTAGAAGATAGCTTGAATGCTTTTATTCAAGTTAGTCGTGACAACCAATTGATGACAAATCAAAGGTTGAACACCATGGAGGCTTCGGTTAAAAGGATTGAATCTAAAGTTGGGCAACTGGCTGAACAAATGCAAAAGAAAGAACCAGGAAAGTTGCCCAGTCAACCAGAACAAGCAAAGGATGTTAGAACCCTTCGAAGTGGTAAGGTAGTCAATACCAGTTTACCTGAAATCTCTAACAATCTACCTTGTAGTTCAGGTAACATAGAAGGCGATACTCAAATCTCGCAAAAAGGAGAAACAGGTGTTAAACTTAACAAGCCTTCTGAAAAACTCATTGGGGGGTCATCTGACACCCCCAAAATTCAAAAGACAACAGAACCACACCAGATACAAGTACCTTTTCCCCACCGGTTGAAAGAATCCAAACAAGATAAGCAATTCAATGATCTTTTTAATATGCTCTCTAAAGTAAATATTAATTTACCATTATTAGAAGTGATCATGAATGTGCCTTCATATGCCAAGTTTTTCAAAGAGTTGAACACTAAGAAAAGGAGGTATGAACTGAATGAACGAGTAGTAGTATCAGAAATTTCTAGCGCTGTACTTCAGCACAAACTACCCCCTAAGTTGAAAGACCCTGGAAGTTTTATTATAAACATAACTATGGGGGATAGGAAGGTTGCTAAAGCAATGCTTGATTTAGGTGCTAGTATAAATTTGATGCCCTACTCTATATTCTTACAACTCAATCTAGGGGATTTAAAACCCACAACTATGTCCCTTCAACTTGCAGATAGATCTCTTAAATATCCAGAGGGAATAGTTGAGGATGTTTTGGTACAGGTAGACAAACTGATAATACCTGTTGACTTTGTGGTTCTGGATATGCAAGAAAATCCAGCATTGGACAGAGAGCACACAATATTGCTTGGTAGGCCATTTATGGCAACTACTAAAACTATTATTGATGTCCAAGATGGAAATTTGACAATGACAGTCTTAGGAGAGACTGTTCATTTTAAAGTTTTTGATTCTTCACCTTTCCCTTCTATTTCTGCCATCGATGAAATATTCGATGTTGATCCTTTGGATAATCTTGTCCAAAACACCTTTTTCCGAACCAGAATAGAAGACAAGCTTGAAACCGTTCTTACACTTGAAAAGGTTGAAGAAGATTTAGATGAAGAAATTAAGGGGTACCTTGAACAACTAGACAATAATGAAGTGATGACAAAATCTAGTACACTTTTAAATCTACCCAGTTCTTCATCTATTAAAGAGGCCAATCCACCTGAACTTGAACTCAAAGACTTACCTGAGCACTTAAAATATGTGTTTTTGGGAGAGGGAGAAACTTATCCAGTGATAATTTCTTCAACCTTGACCAAACCACAAGAAAAGGAACTCATCAAAGTGCTTAAACAGTTTAAGAAATCTATAGGTTGGAGTATAGGTGATATAAGAGGCATTAGTCCAACAATGTGTATGCACAAGATCAACTTGGAGGATGGTGCTAAACCTGTACGAGAGGCCCAAAGAAGACTAAACCCAAACATGCAAGAGGTAGTTAAAAAGGAAATTCTTAAATTATTAGAAGAAGGGATTATCTATCCTATTGCAGATAGTAAGTGGGTTAGTCCAGTGCATGTGGTACCAAAGAAATCTGGGATAACAGTTGTTAAGAATGACAAAAGTGAATTAGTGCCCACTAGAATAATCACTGGATGGAGAATGTGTATAGATTTTAGGAAACTAAATTTATATACGAAAAAGGATCACTTTCCTCTTCCATTCATTGATCAAATGTTGGAAAGATTAGCTGGGCACGAATTTTACTGTTTTTTGGATGGACTGTCTGGATATTATCAAGTACCCATAGCACCAGAAGATCAGGAAAAGACCACATTTACATGTCCTTTTGGGACATTTGCTTTTCGCAGAATGCCATTTGGGTTATGCAATGCCCCTGCCACGTTCCAGAGATGCATGATATCCATTTTCTCGGACATGGTGGAAAAATTCATTGAGATTTTCATGGACGATTTCTCTGTCTTTGGGAACTCATTTGATGATTGCTTACATAAATTGACTTTGGTTTTAGAAAGATGCATTGAATGCAATCTAACCCTTAGTTGGGAGAAAAGTCATTTTATGGTTCAACAAGGGATAGTTTTAGGACATATAATTTCAAACAAGGGTATTGAAGTTGATAAGGCAAAAGTTGAATTGATATCCAAACTACCTCCCCCTACATCTGTGAAGGGGATAAGAAGCTTCTTGGGACATGCAGGATTCTACAGACGATTTATTAAAGATTTCTCTAAAATAAGTCGTCCATTATGTAACTTGCTATCCAAAGATGCTGATTTTGATTTCAACAATGACTGCCTTACTTCCTTTAATACCTTGAAAGATAAACTCACATCTACCCCTGTTATAATGGCACCAAACTGGTCTTTACCCTTTGAAATAATGTGTGACGCTTCTGATTATGCAATAGGAGCAGTCCTGGGACAAAGAGTGGATAAGCGTTTACATGTCATCTACTATGCCAGCAAAACACTCAATGATGCCCAGATGAATTACACCACCACTGAAAAGGAATTCTTGGCTATAGTATTCTCTTTAGACAAATTTCGGTCTTATTTAGTAGGATCTAAAGTGATTGTGCATTCTGATCATGCTGCTTTAAGATACCTATTAAGTAAACCAAATGCCAAGCCAAGATTAATCAGGTGGGTATTACTCTTACAAGAATTTGACCTAGAAATCAAGGATAAGAAAGGCAGTGAAAACTTAGTAGCTGACCATTTGTCTAGGTTGATTTCTGACTTCAATTCTCTTAAAGATGAGAGTAATGAAGATATAGTTGAAACCTTTCCTGATGAACAGTTATTTTTCATAGGTCCGAACCCATGGTATGCTGATATTGTAAACTATCTTGCCACTGGTGTTTTGCGACCTAACACTTCATATCAGGACAAGAAAAGGTTTTTTAAAACTATTAAGGACTATTTCTGGGATGACCCTTATTTATACAAGATTGGTCAAGATCAAGTCATCCGGAGATGTGTACCTGAAGAAGAACATAAGAGCATTCTGACTTTTTGTCATGAACTTCATTGTGGGGGTCATTTTGGAGGAGAAAAGACAGCCCGTAAGATATTACAGTCTGGATTCTTTTGGCCCACTCTTTTTAAAGATGCTCATATGTTTTGTGCACAATGTGATAGATGTCAAAAAACAGGAAACATAAGCAAAAGAGATGAAATGCCTTTGACATCTAATTTAGTTGTTGAACTCTTTGACGTATGGGGGATTGACTTTATGGGTCCTTTTCCCCCATCTAATGGTTTTCAATACATTTTGGTTGCTGTGGATTATGTGTCCAAGTGGGTAGAAGCTATCCCCACCAAAACCAATGATGCTAATGTTGTTGTGAAATTCTTGAAAGATTTCATATTCAGTAGGTTCGGAACGCCTAGAGCTATAATAAGTGATGGAGGTAGCCATTTTTGTAACAAACTCTTTGATGGAGTACTAAACAAGTACAACATCACACATAAGGTAGCTACTCCATATCATCCTCAAACTTCCGGTTTAGTGGAAGTAAGTAATAGGCAAATTAAGGGAATACTGGAACGCATTGTGCGTCCCTCAAGGAAGGATTGGGCATTTAAGTTAAATGATGCCTTATGGGCATACCGCACCGCTTACAAAACACCTATTGGGATGAGCCCTTACCGGTTAATCTTTGGGAAAGCGTGCCACCTTCCAGTTGAACTTGAACACAAGGCTTATTGGGCAATTAAAGAGCTAAACATGGATTTAGATAAAGCAGGTGAAAAACGAGTACTCCAGCTTCATGAGTTGGAAGAAATTAGGAATGAAGCCTATGAGAATGCCAAATTATACAAGGAGCGTACTAAGCGCTATCATGACAAGAGGCTAGTTCCTAAGACTCTTCACCCTGGAATGAAAGTTCTTTTATTTAACTCTCGTTTGAGATTGTTTCCAGGAAAGCTAAGATCAAGATGGGATGGACCATTCAAAATAGTTCAGGTATCTGAACATGGAGTGGTAGAACTATTGGACTCCAAGACACAAAAAACGTTCAAAGTTAATGGCCATCGTGTCAAGCCTTATGTGGAAGAACCAAACAACATTGCTAAAATGGATTGCATTTGGCTGAGTAACCCTTAGCACCAAAAAGATACGTCTTGCTAAGACGTTAAACTAAGCGCTGGATGGGAGGCAACCCATCATGTTAAGTAATTTTTTGTTATTTGTTTTATTTACTTATTTTTATTGTTTATTTTAGTTTACTTGTATGTGAATAATTTTTAAAATTGTTAAAACTAAAATATTTGTTGAGATGTTAGAAGTTCACAGCGATCTGTCTGTATACACTTTAATGATAAATATGATGGATGCACCTGCATTTCTTCATTACTACTTACACATTCTCAAGAAATAGGTAATATTTCTCCTCTTTTCTCTTTATCTTTAATTTGCAGTTGTTACATTGAGGACAATGTAAGTTCTAGGTTGGGGGTGGTGAAAAGTTACCATGCTATATATAAAAAAAAAAAATTATCACAAAAATGTATCATTTCTTTAAATCAAATTTAAGTAAATAGTTAAGTCTTTGGTACTGTTAGATTAATTTTTGAAAACATATCATGAAATATTGTGTAATTATTTTTGATAATTAGTTAGTTTTTGTCATAACTAGTATTTCTTGATAAAATGTGGAAATTATATTAAACCCAAAATCGGTGTTTATGAATTTTTTAGTGGAGACTACCCTTGTGAGATATAATTTGAGCCTAATTTCTTTTATTCAGAGTGAAATATATATATTTTTTTTCTACTCCAAACACATTTCTTATTTATTCAAATTTTTAGATGATCTCTATAGGTATTAGCATTGAATGTATGAATTTTTTCTCATCTTAATAGAGTATCATATATTTTTTTTATTATTTTTGTTTAGATTAAATGATTTGAGTAGAAATTGATAGTATATGCTTATATCTCATTTATGCATGACTGCTACAAAAACAAAAAGACATATCTGGGGTTACCTAAACCAAGATCAAACAGAAAAGCCACAAAATTAACCACTCACCAAAATCCAAAAAAATGTACAATCTGTACATGGGTTGACTCTCTAAAAAAAATACATATATTGAAAAAAAAAAATATCTTCAAAAAATATATATATATATATATAGAGAGATAAAAAAATTATAGTATCATCTACATACTATGACCCACATTGCCTACAAAGTTGTGAGTAAAGGCTAATTACAAAAGAAATATATAGGAAGTAATTCCCTAAAAAGTCATTGCAATTTCTTCATTTGTAAAAGCATATATCTTGAAATTCTTTCTTAATGAGTTGGATTTATGCATGAAAATAATTTTTGTATATGATATCTTTATAATTTATACATTCGATTCCTTTCATGAGATCAATGTTAAAATAACACTTTGAGCCTTTATTCTTTATACATATGCGAACATATTAGTTCATTTCTATACATCAACTCTTTCGCATATAAATTAGTATGAGTGTTTGAACCCATAGGATTCAGTGCTTTGAGAGTATTGACTTGTGAGGAATAGAGTCGAAGCGAATTCTGATTCATGACACTGAAATTGGGTAAAATTAAATTGATACATTTTTGAAATGAAATATGAAAATGATTTTCGACTAATTATTGTAATAAAATCATGATTGTTTAAAGAGATTAAAATAACTTATGCTTGAGATTTTAATTATGATCTTAAAGGAGATTAAAAAGTATGAGATATTTTTGTGATATGTTGTGTTCTTTTATTTTTAAATTAATTTTTGATTGTGTTGTAATTTTAATTTTTGATTTGATTGTTTTTATTTTTACATTTAGTTCAATGTTTGTGGGTATCATTACTGAAAACCCTCACGAGACTCAAACTCGTCCACTAGGGCAACCTAGGGGTTTAACGGCTTGTTGCATAGGCTAAATGCAACCGTTTCAATCCACGAAAGTGATTTAGGATAGTTTAATTTTTAGTTTTTATCGCTTCTCTTGCTAAGGGACTAGCAAGAAGCTGGTTGGGGGTTGTGATGAGTGCTCAAAAAGCACTAAAATAACCATGATTTTGTGCACATTAATTGATTAAAAATACATATATTTATATGTTTTTATCATATATTTATATAAATTTGTCTTTTTCGGAATCACGGGTATTTTTATTGTTTTTCAGGTATTTTGGCTTAAAAACGCAATTTAAATACTCAAACAGGAATACTTGAAGCAATACATCACAAATATATTAATAAATAAGTGGGAAAAGGTCAACAAATATGGAAAAATTGGACAAAATGGGTCGAAAAGGTCAAAAATGTCAAAAAGACGAAAATCGCGCCGCCGCGCCGCCCGGCCGCCGCGCCCCACCGCCCCAAGCAGCAGCGCGCGGCACTGTTCATCCGCGGTACTGTTCATCAGACTCGGCACTGTTCATACCCGGTACTGTGCAGCGCGGTACTGTTCATACCCGGTACTGTGGAGCCGCCCCATGTCATGCTGTCGTCATCAAATGACGTCAGCAATCAATAATACGCGTTTTTACATTTTTTTAACATTTTTTTCTCTACTTTTTCTCTCCATCCTCACCTATAAATACCCCCCTTCCCTTCACTTCAAATCACACCTTCAAACCACACTTCTCTCTTCTTTCTTTCTCTCATTTCTTAGTTTTTTGAGTTTTCCTTAGTTTCTTTCTTAGTTTCTAAGTTTTTCTTAGTTTCCTTCTTAGTTTTTAGTTCAATTCTCTTAGTTTTAGTGTTCTTCTCTTTTTGAGAGGAACTTGTAATGTTTTTGTAATAATTTAGTTTTTGATTCAATAAATGGGAGTGCAAATTCCGCTTGGAGGTTTTCTAGCAACGGGAATAGCGTCGAAGTTCTGTAAGGATTTTATTTTCTTTACAGTTATTTTTATGCTTTATTCTTACATGTTATATTTAATTTGTCTATGATTAAATTTAACTCTGCTAGCTGTTTATAAACATGATATAATAATAACGTTGTTATGCTTGCGAAATATTAAATAGGTGAAAATTTCTAAAATGAATTGATTTTGTTTTTATTCAAGATTTTATATTAAGAATGTTAGAGAGAAATATATTATTTTTCATTACAAACTTAAAACTGAAAATTAGATTTTAAGGTTTAGTTATCCGGTCTAATTTAGAGTAGTGCTCTTTTATTTGTTGGTACAATCGCCCGGTAGTTAGAGTGAAACTCTATTTCAAAAGTTTTTATAAGAATTATTATGTGAAAATGTATTGACAACATGTTTTCAATAGTGGTTTTAAAACTTGAAAGTTAGTACTCGGATAATTAAATTCTTATGTTTAATTTGGACACCTTGAATAAAGTTTAAACTGTCTAACCCCACCAAAGGTGGCATTTAAATGGTTCATTTTCAATCTCTTAGAAAAAGGAATTAATTTAATTAAGCATATTAGTTATCAACCCCACCCATAGGTGTTAATTGATTTGTTTAGTTAACAAAGAATATCTAACCCCACCAAAGGTGGTATTTATATAAAAAAGAGAGAATCAATAAAATATCAATTTATATCTTTAATAACCTAGATAATATGAGCAAGCATAATTAATTTAGTTATTATATCCATAAATACTCCGCTAATATAAATGATAAAATTTGCATGAATATTTATTGAATCTGTATATATGTTTATTTTTAGATAATTATTTATTGAATTTGTATCTATGTTTATTTTTATGTTATTAGATTATATTTAATTAATCTGTATATATATGTTTATTTTATGTTATTAGATTAGGAACACAAAAACCAAACTATCGTGACAGGATGTTTAGGATTTAATTTCGTTTTTAAAAGTTTGAATAATAAATTAAAAACCACATACATTCCTTCCTTAGATCGACCTTGGGAGTATACTTATCATTTTCTTCGAAATGATTCGTGCACTTGCGAGAGTTTTATAAATGTTAAAACCAAATCATTTGGTATCAGAGCCTTAGTTACTAGAAATAAGTTATCTATCAACATATATCTTTCTTTGAGTTCTTGATTTAAAAAAAAATTGTCCTTCAAGTCTGCATTTTCTTTCAATTTCATTGTCATTGTTTTTGTCTTTGGTTTTCATTTTGTAATTCACTTTGAATTCTTCCTATCTTTTTCTTATTCTTTATTTACGTTTTCAATCCATCTTTGTTCTTTAAAGACAAATAAAAAAGAAGAAGAAGAGAGCTTGATGCTTTTCATAGTTTAAGAAAAAAAGGGAAAAAAACAAAAATAGTGTGAAATACGAGTGATAGCCATTTGATTTGAGAGAAAACACGTGAGGAAGTGTGTGAAGAACAACACCTTTTATATTATTTTATTTTATAGGTTGAAAATATGAGTAAGAAAAATGGAACATGCCATATGTGTGTGCCTTTCAGTTTAACTAAGATTCGAGGACCAATCTTTTCGAAGAGGAGGGGAATAAAAGAGATTGAGGTGTTTCCAAGTTGATGTTTACAAATATTCTCAAGATCCTATAAATATTCTTAAGATCCTATAAATATTCTCAAGATCCTATGCAAGGTGTAGATTTGAAAGATCAAGTTGGGTACAATGATTAATTTAGGAAACAATTTTTGTTTTTAATTAACTGTGGGCATTTTATGTTTTATTTATCATAAATCTTTTTAGTTTTATTTTTATTTTTTTAAGGATGGATTAGGCCCAATTCACAACTAAATAGGTCCATTAGGCCTATTTTGTCTAGCGTTTTTTCTTTTAGGGTTTCTTGCTTATAAAAATGCAGCAACTATATAATCTTGGGCATACTTGATATCATTTATGAAATTGATTTTTCAATTTTTTTTTTACTTAAACTTCTTATGTTCTTAATTGAATGTTTGAATTTGACTTATCAAAAGGAGTGATCATACTTTATGGCGTCTCAAGGTTAGGGTTGTAAGGACTTTGTTTCCTTAGGGTTCTATTATGATCATACCAAAGGTTAGGGTTTTAAAAACTTTGTTTCCTTAGGGTTCTAAACCAATCATCTTCAACTAATTCATAGCAAATCAATTGTTCTTATTCCGTTGAGTTTATGGGTTCCTAGGGTTGTTTGCTTAGAGCGTTCGCATCATTATACATTAAATGTTTTAAAAGTCTATTAAAATATGTAGACTTTTTTGAAATAAAATTTGTCAGACTTTTAAAACTTAAAATCTATCAAAGTATCCTAATTGGATACACCCTCCTTAATTTTAGGTATATCATGATCCAAAATTAAGATATAATTAAGGATTTTAGTAAGTATCACACACATAATAGAAAATGAAAGCCATTGTAGTCTTTAAAATAATTAAATGAAAAAATCTATTAACAAAAAAAATCAATTTAACCTAAAAAGAAACAGATTCAAGAAAAGCTGAGAGTGAGTGAATATGAAATTATAAGACACTAACGTACAATGTAGTTCCTAAGTTTGAGTTCTCACCAATCTTTAGGTTTGGTAATTTAATTAGTAATACTTTTATTTAATATAAAATATGCATATCCAAAATCAAGATTTAATTGAAGATTTTAACATGTGTCACACACATGGCAAAAAATAAAAGACATACTCATCTTTAAAATAATTAAATAAAAAAATATTATTTAGCCATTATTCACAAAAAAAATTAGTTTAACCTAATATGAAATGGAATTAAGAAAAACTGAGAGTGAGTCTTAAAAAAACTAAAGAAATCAAATTATGTTGAAAATGATGATTTTACTAGAAAAATTAGGGTGAGATGAATGACTTTTGGGGAAAACATTATGGCTTTTATCTCAAATCGACACCTAACAAAATTTATAATTACTTTAATGTTTTTAGTAATAAACATATTTTTGACCTTTAATTTACTATGCTTTTAAGTATTAGTTTTATGTTTTATTTTAGAATTAGGACTTTTTGGAAGGTATTTTATTATTTTGTAGGTTAATGTACTTTTGGAGAAACTTGGACTTAAACGAGCAAAAAGAGTGGAAACGGGATGAGAAATGACAAATCAAACAAGTCAGAATGAACAAAATGTCAAGCCACCAAAGAATCAGTGCTTGCTACGGCCTAGATATTCACATGTTGTTGTGAAGGACTCTTGGGTGCCATATAAAATAAGGTTGAATTTGTGTGTTGCAGCATAGAAAATGTCATGGTGCAACATAGATGTCTCAGGTAGATTTGGTGATTCAAGGATTTTAACGTACATCAAGGTGCAAAAATAAGTATGCCATAGCATAGGTGTCTTGGGTTGCACTAGAGGTCATATTTTTGTATCGTGCCACAATACAGATAAAAGTATGCCATAATCTGTGTGTTTTGCTAGCCAAAAATCCAAGTATGCATATGAGATGTGTTTTTCCTATTCTTCCCCAAAACCTAACCTATAAATACGCTCTAAAACCCCTTTGAACAATATCCAACCACTATAACCAAAGATATCATTCAAAAACACATAATTTAGAGATAAAACTCCCATATGTGAAGTCTTTCCAAGGATTTGAAGGAGGGGATCAATCAATTCAAGTATTTAAAGATCATTGTTCAAAATGGAGTATTATAATTGTTAAATATTTTCTCTCTCTATATTCTCAACATGTATTTTGAAATTGAATTAATTTTAATTAATTAATTTATATTATGCTAAATTTTATGTATGAGATATTAGTTTTGTGTCCATTAGAAGAACAATTTTATGATTTTATTTAATGAAAATTGATTTATTTCTTATTCGTTACTTTTCATATATTTGTTTATGAATTATTATTGACCATTCTAATTTATGAACAAAGTGACAATTTTAAAGCCAAGCATTAGACACATCATCTTTGGTTATGTATTTATGAATAAGTGTCTAATTTAATTGCATTAATTTTTGTTAAATTAGATAGTTTATTTATGTAAGTGATGTTGTTTTCTATTTTTGTGTGTTGGCTTCCCGTGTATAAAACACAATGTTTATTTATTTTTTTACTAAGTTTTGTGTCTTCCTTTATGTAAAGTTGGTTACTGCATATCAATAATACATGCACACACTTAGTTACAAACATTGTGACTGAAAGCATTTTTTCACACACCATAGAGTTGATTTTTTTAGTTTACATGCTAGGTTAATAGTAGAGTGATGGATTTTTGTTTTTTTCGAGTGTCAATATTTGTGGATTTTACTTGACATTTTTGGAAACAAAAAAAAAATATTTTTTAAAACCTTGCCACCATCCTCGCCATCACCTTTGGCGAGGTAGCTAGCTAGGCAACCAACCAAGTTCTACAATTATCCTCTACTTTTTTCTTTTATTTACTCATGTTTTTAGTACCAAAATTCTATCAAAATTCATATTGAGATTTATACCTATTTCTTAAATCATTTTGGAGAACTTACATTTGAGTGTAGGTCATTCAATGAGTTTAGTTATCAAATTGTAGTATGTGTATTTATGTGATTTGACTGTGTATATCTCGTACATGATTTGAGATCTATGGAGGACAATGTGTCATTTTGTGCCTTGAGATTGAGAGTGATCCTTAATGTTTCCCGATCCATATATATTTCACGATATTGATCTATGACTACTCATCACACCACACTGAGTGGTGTTGATTGATCGTCACACATGAAGTGTGTGCAATGAATATGCAAGTATACATATTGCAACAAGTAATATAATGATAAGAAAATATCGTTCTCATAGAGATTATTGAATTAGAAACTAATTTTTAAAACTAAAAAAAATAAAAATCAATTTTTTATGTGTTTTTACATTTTAAGGAAGCAAAATTAAAAGAACTAAAAGTAAATAAAAATAATTAATTAGCTCAGATTTGGTAACTAAGAAGATATATGAGAAAATATCCAGGAATATTTAATCCCCCAAATTTTTTAAACATGAAAATCGCTAAAATCCCCCTAATATAATTATCAATTAATTACATGATTAATTGAATCTAACCTAGCATTTATTCATCTCTAAAGAAAACAATAATTAATTTAATCACACTCTCATGCCAATTAAATTGCATAGTACTTATTAATTTCATCAATTATGGATTTCATATATAAGAATCATACATCTCTGCCTAGATATAAAGACAAACAATTAATTACATAAAAATAAGATTAAATAATATAATTAATTAAAATTATAATTGAGGTAAAATTTTAGACCATCACATGGTGAAAATTAGGTTTATAAGATCCGTAGATTAATAAATTAACTACACATAATTCTATTCATAAAATTCATATTTTTCATTAAGAAAGACATTAAAATTGATAAAGAAAAGAGCAGAAGAAGAAATATAATTAATCTCTTGAATTGTAATGTTAATTTTCTATTGAATCTCCATCAAAATTGTGTCCCTATTTACGTGGCGTCTATGTGGCTTGCCCAGTCAGCTTTTATGCTTGTGTGGTAGGCCATGTGGCAACTCCTGATTGACCTTGCGTTAAAAATTCATAAAAAATCTCAAATAATTTCAAAAATTATATTTTAACCCCTTTCACTAAAATATTTATATTTTAATATTTGTGGCCATAAAAATACTAATTATTAAATAAAATAAGTAAATATTAAGTACAAAAATGCGTTAATGATTCTATTTTCATAGAGTCATCGCACCCTCAAACTTAACTCTTTGCTTGCCCTCAAGTAAAACTATGTATTACTAAATAAAATAACATGGGTAGTATAATCATAAATATACTTCTATTAATACATGCATATTTCACGAAAACTATCCCTTTCAAAATTTGTACTACCCTATGACAATGAGGTTCGCATATTCATCAATTAACGTTCCATCAATACAATGATATGCAAGGTTTTTGAAAAATTGATTCGTGTGTGTAAGTTGCACATGATATCATCCAATGCACTCATGAACTCTTAGAGCAAGTCTCATAAGTCTATTTTTCACATCTCTCTCCACTAATCTAAATATGCACTTAGCTCAATATCAATAAGGACTTTACATGCGTGTAATGTAAGGCTTAGGTGTGAGGTCGATAAATGAAGACACTTAGGCTATTTCCACACCTTAGCTTATTTTTTTCATCATACACTTTTTAACTACAATTTATCTTTTACTTGATATTTCAGTTCACCCTCTTTTGTCATTCTTTTATTCCACATCTCTTATCTCTTTTTTTGTTAACTTTACAAAACTCCCAAACTTATTTTCAATTCTATTTTCTTTTTCTTTAGAGGGAAAATTGTGTTATGAGTTTTGCTTTTTTTTTTCTCTCTTTTTTTATTGGGTGCATTACATTTCACCTTACTTTATAGCATAACAAACGATTACATATTTTTTTTTCTTTTCATACAAGCTAAAGATGCAAGGATAAAGGTAATGCTTATTAGTTAGGCATAAAATGTGGCTTAAATATATGAATGGTTATTTGTTAGGTTCAAATGGGTGGCAAAAAATATTAACAATGGTTAGTTTGAAAAGCTCAATCGATCCAAATAAGGCCTAAATCATTTCGTTTGCTAAATACTATTTAGGATTTGGCTTCAAGGGATGATCAAATAGATTCTAAAACTTGGTATATATCATCGGCGAGCATAACTCACTACAAATGTTATCTCAATAAGAACTCCAAAAGCAATCATGAACATGTGCATAAAAAGTTGAATCAATTCAATCAAAATTAGCAAGCATATCACATGATTAATGTAAATATAACAAATATGTTCTTCCTTTTTCTAGTCATGAAAACCAATTTTTATCATTGAGTTCATATGTTTCATATCAAGTATGCATGCATTTAATTTCCATATATTTATCAATTTCTACCTAAATCGTGATTAAAAACATCATAAAAATTAAAAACAATTCCCTAAAAATTTAAAATGCCTACTAAATATTAATATAGAGAATAAAGTTCCCTCCTCCAAAATTAAATTACACATTGTCCCCAATGTGCACATATAAATATGAAAAAGTAAAAGAAAAGAAAACTCCCTTAATCATGGAACACCACATCTGTCGATGAAATGCTCAATCTTGTTGCACCGTTACTCTCCATATTTATTCACCTACAAAACAAAAAACAATGAATATATAAGTAAAATAACATTGGGTTGCCTCCCAACTAAGGTCACATTTAACGTCCTTGATTAGACGGTCATAACAAGTCCTAAGGGACATCCCTTTTGTGTCCATTTACTTTTGAGTTTGCTTGGAAACAATTTGAGTCTTGATTTGTTCAATGATACCTTATGCTCTATTTCGCAAACACGGTGCTCAATTATCTTCTTATGCTATATTTTTGTTTTCTTTTTGAACTTTGTGGCATTCCTATATGCACTCCACTGTAATTCATCCAATTTATGTATTTCTAACAGCTTTGTCACCTCTCCATTGGACTTTTTCACTTTGATACTTGACTGGAGATAGGAGGGTAAAAATGTGAGGTCTAAACTTAGTGGTTTTTCAATTGATGATTTAAACTTCAATCCTATCTCAACATTTTCCATAATCACATTTGATACACACATGAGAGGTGTATCCTCTAAAAAGTTCACACAGTCTATAATATCAACCTTCGATGCCATACTTTCAAAGTTAAAACAAGTTAAGTTGTTTTCTGGTGAGTTTATGTCCTTGTTCATAGCATCATATGTAACATTCTTAAGTATGGGTGACTCAACAGATTCTTTTAAGTTGTCCTCACATTCAGTAACATTTATCCTCAAGCATTTATTAGCACTATCAATGTCAGAGGGTTTAGATGCTTTAAAAACTTTAAACATTACTTGTTCATCTTGAACTCTCATTGTAAGTTCACCTTTTTGTACATCAATGAGTGCTCTTCCGGTTGCTAAGAATGGATGACCAAGTATGATATTAATGTCATGGTCCTATTCCATGTCTAGCATAATGAAGTTTGTCGAAAAGATGAATTTGTCTACTTTTACTAGAAAATCTTCTACCACACCCGAGGTCTCTTAATTGACTTGTCTATCATTTGTAATGTCACTGAAGTGAGTGTGGATTTACCAACCCCCAATCTCTTAAAGACCGGTAATGGCATAAGGTTAATGCTAGAATCCAAGTGACATAGTGCCTTGCCAAAACGGATGTTCCTAATAGTGCAAGGGATGTCAAAACTACCTAGATCTTTCAATTTTTGTGATAGTTTTCTATGAAGGATGGTACTACAACCTTAAATCAAGGTTATTTTTTCATGATCTCCAAGCCTCCTTTTCTTTGATAGTGCATCTTTCATGAATTTGGCATAAGACAAAATTTGTTCAAGTGCTTCTTCAAATGGTATGTTTATGCGCAGCTTCTTAAAGACTTCCAGAAATTTTGAAAACTGTGTATCTGACTTTTGCTTTTGTAGTCATTGAGGGAAAATAATAGTGGGTTTGTAAAGGCTACTCTTTTTGGCTGAATTATTTCATTTCAATGTTATCCTTATCCATTAGTTCCTCCTCCTCCTCCTCCTCCTTGTTAATTTCCTATTTCTCCTCATCCTTTTCTATCTTATGTTCTTGTTCTAAAGTTTTACCCCTCCTCAAGGATATGGCATTGCATTGGTCCTTACCTTTTCTTCTCGGGTTTACAATTATGTCACTTGGAAGGTTACCTTAAGGCCTTTGACTTATAGCCTAAGCGAGTTACCCCATTTGGTTCTCCAAATTTTGAATTGAGTGGACACTTTTGTATTTACTAACTGGATGAAGTCTTTCATCATCCCCATTAACCCATTTGTATTGTCCTCAGTAGATGGCTTCTTCTCTTGGGCTTGTGCTTGCTATAGTTATTAAAAACCATGTGGTGGAAATGATTGATGGTTGAATTAATTACCACCTTGATTGTTATTATTACTCCAAGAGATATTTGGATGTTGTCCCCATCTTGGCTTATATGTGTTTGAGTATGGATTATTGTTTCGATTCAAATTACCCACATAGCATATGGATTCATGAGTATTTGGACAATTATCAAACAAATGAGCTCCTCCACAAAACACATATGACACTCTTGAATCTTGAACCTAGTTTATACTCATTAGTGATTTTTAAACCTTCAAAAGATTAACCAAAGATGAAACTTGAATTGTAAGTGTTGTGATATCAATTAGCTCATGCACTCCAGCTACTCTTCTTGTGGCTGTCATTCTATCCAATGTCCATTGATAATTATTGCTAGCCATTTTCTTAAGTAAATCATAAGCATGATTGTAAGATTTGGCTAACAAATCTCTATTAGTAGATGCATCAATAATAGTTATTGTTTGAGTATTGAGACCATTGTAAAAAGTCTCCATTTGAATCCAAGAAGGAATACTATGATGGGGACACTTCCTTAGCAATTCCGTGAATCATTCCCATGCTTCATATAAAGATTCTCCTTCATGTTGTTGGTAGGAAGTAACGTCATTCCTAAGCTTGGCATTCTTTGTTGGTGGGAAGTATATATTTCATCAAGAATTTCTCCGCCAAATCATTCCAAGTTGTAATGGAATCAGGTGGCAAAAATTTTAGCCAAGTAAACTACACATTATATAGTAATTAATTTAATCACACTCTTATGCTAATTAAATTGCATACTACTTATTAAATTCATCAATTATGAATCACATACATAAGAATCATACATCTCTTCCTAGAAACTATGCATGTTATTTAATCAAGACAAACAATTAAATAATGCTCTCAAATCTATTTAATTACATATATAGAAAAATTGTTGGTCAAGCAATTAATAGCATACAAATTAGATTAAATAATATAATTAAATTAAAATTATAATTGGGGTAAAATTTAGATCATCACATGGTGAAAATTGGGTTCATAAGATCCTTAGATCAATAAATAAATTACACATAATTGTGTTCATAAATCTCATATTTTTCATAAAGAAAGACACAAAAATTGATAAAGAAAAGAGTATAAGAAGAAATACAATAAATCTCTTGAATTGTAGAATTAATCTCCTCTTAAATCTTCATCAAAATTGTGTTGTCTCTTGAATTTTTATGTATTTTCTTTCTTTTTAGCTCCAAAAATAACCAAAATTATGCTAATGGATGCTAATTAGGGTTTATGGATTGATTAGGGGCTTAAATAAAGCTCAGGTGTGATTTGGATAGTCATATCAACTTTAGATCAAGGGCTATGATCAAAACAAGCAAAATTGATAGTTCTAGCCAATTACAGCACGACACATGGTATCAAAAATTCATTAGGCGAATTTGGGAGTGATGCGTGGTATGAGAGACCAGTCAGAGTCAATGCTCGCTAAGTTAGCAACACGTGGCACAAATTGATTCATGGAAACGGATGGCATGGTGCAAGGGTGGAACGCGTGGAGTAATGGCGTAGCAACACATGGCATGATGCGTTGACCAATTTCTGAACTCGGATTGAATGCCGTGTTGACACGTGGCACACATTTTGTCCCCTCACATGCGGTGTAACATGATTCGCTCTCTGTGCTTGTGAGGCATCTGCGTGGCTTGCCCAATCAGCTCCTCTGCTTGTATGGCATGCTACTTGGTAGCTCGTGATTGGTCCTACGTTAAAAATGCATTGAATATCCATAAAAAATCTCAAAAAATTATATTTTTACCCCTTTTCACTAAATTTTTTATATTTTATTTTTTTTGACCATAAAAATACTATTTATTAAATAAAATAAGTAAACATTATGTTAAAAAATGCGCTAATGAATATACTTTCATAGAGTTATTAGGTCACACCACTGAACTTAAATGAATCTACAACTTCAATAAATAATTTGAGATGAAGTTAAGGATCCTCTTTTGTTAATCCGCTAAATTGTCCAACTATTTGAAGCATTTGTGGCTTTAGTTCAAACTAATTAGCTTGAATATTTGGCATTGTAATACTTGGATCCAACCCTTCCAATGTAGGTATTACATATTCATTTATAACTCATATTTATTATCCATCGAAAGAATTTGATTGTTCAAGTTTAACGCATTATTATTTATTTCTAATAGATTAGTCATTTTTCCTCTTTGGTGACAACTTGTTTTCTAATTAATCTTAAAGTACGCTTAATTTTAAGATCTAAAGGTAAGATTTCTCCCTCACAAACTCTGCTCATGCAATAGACTTAACTATGTTTCTACAATACTAAAGAAAATGTCTAAATAAAAATAAAAAAGTAATAAACAACAAAATAAATAATTTAAAGTTACAAATAAATAAGTTAGAAAATAAGTAAATTAAAATTAAAATTAAAGTAAAGAAAAATAAATTAATTTTTTTTTATTAATTTCTAATATTTATAATCCTTAACAATGGCACCAAAAACTTGATCGACACACACGAAGTGTGTGCAATGATACGCAAATATACATATTGCAAAAAGTAATATAATGATAAGTAAAGATCATTCACACAGAGATTATTTAATCATAAACTAAATTTTAAAACTAAAAAAAATAAAAATCAATTTTTTATGTGTTTTATATTTTAAATAAGAAAAATTAAAATAACTAAAAGTAAATAACAATAATTAATTAGCTCAGATTTGGTAACTAAGAAGATATATGAGAAAATATATAGGAATACTTAATCTTCCAATTTTCTAAACATGTGAATCGCTAAAATCCTCCAATATATTATCAATTAATTATATGATTAATTGAATCTAACCTAGCATGTATTCCTCTCTCAAGCAAACTACACACTATAGAGTAATTAATTTAATCACACTCTCATGCCAATTAAATTGCATAGTACTCATTAAGTTCATCAATTATGGATCACATACATAAGAATCATACATCTTTGTCTAGAAACTATGCATGTTATTTAATCAAGACAAATAATTAAATAATTCTTTCAAATCTATTTAATTGCCTCTATAGGTAAATTGTTGGTGAAATAATTAATAGCATAAAAATAATATTAAATAATTTAATTAATTAAAATTATGACTCGGGTAAAATATTAGATCATCACATGGTAAAAATTGGGTTCATAAGATCCGTAGATTAATAAACTAACTACATATAATTGTGTTCATAAAACTCATATTTTTCATAAAGAAAGACATTAAAATTGATAAAGAAAAGAGTAGAAAAATAAATACAATCAATCTCTTAAATTGTAGTTTTATTCTCGTCTTAAATCTCTACAAAACTCGTGTCCCCTCTTGAATGTTTTGTATTTTACTCTCTTTTTAGCTCCAAAAATTGACCAAAATTATGCTAATAATGGCCCCTTAGGGTTTATTGGGTGATTAGGGGCTTAAATATAGCTTAGGTATGATTTGGACCATCAAATCAACTTCAAATCTAGGGTTACGATCAAAACAAGAAAAAATGACAACGTTAGCTAATCACAATGCGACATGTGGCATACAGAATTCACTGGTGAATCAGAGCTCGACGAGTGGCAAGAGAGATCGGTCAAAGTCAACGCTTATTGATTCAATGCCACGTGATGCAACATGATTCACAAAAATGGATGGCATGCCGCACAGGTGGAAAATGCAGAGTAATGGCATGGAGACATATAACACAGTGCTTTGATCAATCTCTGAACTCTGATTAAATGATGTGCTAACACGTGGCATATAGTTCATCTTCCTTACATATGGAGTAACGTGATTCGTTGTCTTTGTTTGCTTGGCTTCTATATGGCTTTCCCAGTCAGCTTATATGCTTGCATGGCAAGCCACGTGGCAACTCCTAATTAGTCTTGCGTTAAAATTCATACAAAATCCATAAAAATTCTAGAAAAATTCCAAAAAATTCTAAAAATTATATTTTAACCCTTTTTCCTAAAAAGTGTATATTTTAATATTTTTGGCCATAAAAATACTAATTATTCAATAAAACAAGTAAAAATTAAGTAAAAAGTGCACTAATGACTCTACTTTCATAGAGTCATCATTGGCTTTGGAAAAAAAGCCAAGTAAGTGAGTCAAACCAAGTCGTTATGGAAACAACAAACAAGAATAGCAATAGGCAGTTCGAATAGGGGTTCTGATTGATAGATGATGAGCGAAAACCGGCATCGCCGATTCTTGCCAATACTTTGGTTTTAATATTTATAAAACTCTCGCAAGTGCACGAATTATTTCGTAGAAAATGATAAGTATACTCCCAAGGTCGATCTAAGGAAGGAATGTATGTGGTTTTTAATTTATTATTCAAACTTATAAAAACGAAATTAAATCCTAAACATCCTGTCACGATATTTTGGGGTTTTTGTGTTTTTAATCTACTTACATAAAAATAAACATAGATTCAATAAACATTCATGCAAATTTTATCATTTATAATGGCGGAGTATTTATGGATATAATAACTAAGTTAATTATGCTTGCTCATATTATCTAGGTTATTAAAGATATGAATTGATATTTATTGATTCTCCCTTTTTTGTATGAATACCACCTTTGGTGGGGTTAGATATTCTTTGTTAACTAAACAAATCAATTAACACCTATGGGTGGGGTTGATAACTAATTTGCCTAATTAAATTAATTCCTTTTTCTAAGAGATTGAAAATGAACCATTTAAATGCCACCTTTGGTGGGGTTAGACAGTTTAAACTTTATTCAAGGTGTCCAAATTAAACCTAAGAATTTAGTTATCCGAGTACTAACTTTCAAGTTTTAAAACCACTACTGAAAACATGTCGTCAATACATTTTCAGATAATAATTCTTATAAAAACTTTTGAAATAGAGCTTCACTCTAACTACCGGGCGATTGTACCATCAAATAAAAGAGCACTACTCTAAATCAGACTGGATAACTAAACCTTAAAATCTAATTTTCAGGTTTAAGTTTGTAATGAAAAATAATATATTTCTCTCTAACATTCTTAATATAAAATCATGAATAAAAATAAAATCAATTCATTTTAGAGATTTTTACCTATTTAATATTTCGCAAGCATAACAACGTCATTATTACATCATGTTTACTAAACAGCCAGCACAGTTAAATTTAACCACAGACAAATTAAATATAACATATAAGAATAAAGCATAAAAATAACTGTAAAGAAAATAAAATCCTTACAGAACTTCGACGTTATTCCCGTTGCTGGAAAAACTTCAAGCAGAATTTGCACTCCCATTTATTGAATTAAAAAGCTAAAAAATTACATAAACATAACTAGTTCTTCCCAAAAGGGAAAGAACTCTAAAACTAAGAGAAATTAACTAAGAAAAGCTAAAACCTAAGAAAACATAAGAAAAACTAAGAAAAACTAAAAATCTAAGAAAAGAGAGAAAGAAAGAGAGAAAAGAATGTATTTGGAGGTTTTGAAGGTGTGTTTTGAAGTGAAGGGAAGGGGGGTATTTATAGGTGAGGATGGAGAGAAAAAATGAGTAAAAAAATGTTAAAAAAATGTAAAAACATGTATTGGAAATGCTGAGGTCATTAATGACGTTATCATGACGTCATGGGGCGGCTGCACGTGAAAAATGGGGGGAAAAGGTGTTGGCGCGCGTGGAGGGGCTGCTGGGTGCGTTGCGCGCGCGCAGGGGGGCTGTCGTTGCGCCCAGCTCGGTGCGCGTGAACAGTGCCCGTGCGTGGGCTGAGGCGCTGGGGCATGCCGCTGGGCAGCTGGGCGCGATTTTCTCCTTTTTGACATTTTTGACCCTTTTGACCCATTTTGTCCAATTTTTCCATGTTTGTTGACCTTTCCCCATTTATTTATTGATATATTTGTGATGTATTGCTTCAAGTATTCCTCTTTGAGTCTTTAAGTTGCGTTTTTAAGCCAAAATACCTGAAAAACAATAAAAATACCTGAAAAACAATAAAAATACCCGTGATTCCGAAAAAGACAAATTTATATAAATATATGATAAAACATATAAATATATATATTTTTAATCAATTAATGTGCATAAAATCATGGTTATTTTAGTGCTTTTTGAGCACTCATCACAACCCCCAACCAGCTTCTTGCTAGTCCCTTAGCAAGAGAAGCGATAAAAACTAAAAATTAAACTATCCTAAATCACTTTCGTGGATTGAAACGGTTGCATTTAGCCTATGCAACAAGCCTTTAAACCCCTAGGTTGCCCGAGTGGACGAGTTTGAGTCTCATGAGGGTTTTCAGTAATGATACCCACAAACATTGAACTAAATGTAAAAATAAAAATAATCAAATCAAAAACTAAAATTACAACAAAATCAAAAATTAATTTAAGAATAAAAGAAAACAACATATCACAAAAATGTCTCATAATTTTTAAATCTCTTTTAAGATCATAATTAAAATCTCAAGCATAAGTTATTTTAATCTCTTTAAACAATCATGATTTTATTATAATAATTAGTCGAAAATCATTTTCATATTTCCTATCAAAAATGTATCAATTTAATTTTACCCAATTTCAGTGTCATGAATCAGAATTCGCTTCAACTCTATTCCTCACAAGTCAATACTCTCAAAACACTGAATCCTATGGGTTCAAACACTCATACTAATTTATATGCGAAAGAGTTGATGTATAGAAATGAACTAATATGTTCGCATATGTATAAAGAATAAAGGCTCAAAGTGTTATTTTAACATTGATCTCATGAAAGGAATCGAATGTATAAATTATAAAGATATCATATATAAAAATTATTTTCATGCATAAATCAAACTCATTAAGAAAGAATTTCAAGATATATGCTTTTTACAAATGAAGAATTTGCAATGACTTTTTAGGGAATTACTTCCTATATCTTTCTTTTGTAATTAGCCTGTACTCACAACTTTGTAGGCAACGTGGGTCATAGTATGTAGATGATACTATATATTTTTTTATCTCTCTATTTTTTTATTTTTTTTTGAAGATATTTTTTTTTTCAATATATGTATATTTTTAGAGAGTCAACCCATGTACAGATTGTACATTTTTTTTGGATTTTGGTGAGTGGTTAATTTTGTGGCTTTTCTGTTTGATCTTGGTTTAGGTAACCCCAGGTATGTCTTTTTGTTTTTGTAGCAGTCATGCATAAATGAGATATAAGCATATACTATCAATTTCTACTCAAATCATTTAATCTAAGCAAAAATAATAATAAAAAATATATGATACTCTATTTAAGATGAGAAAAAATTCATACATTCAATGTTAATACCTATAGAGATCATCTAAAAATTTGAATAAATAAGAAATGTGTTTGGAGTAGAAAAAATATATATTGCACTCTGAATAAAAGAAATTAGGCTCAAATTATATCTCACAAGGGTAGTCTCCACTAAAAAAATTCATAAACACCGATTTTGGGTTTAATATAATTTCCACATTCTATCAAGAAATACTAGTTATGACAAAAACTAACTAATTATCAAAAACAATTACAAAATATTTCATGATATGTTTTCAAAAATTAATCTAACAGTACAAAAGACTTAACTATTTACTTAAATTTGATTTAAAGAAATGATAAATTTTTGTGAAATAATTTTTTTTTAAATAATTTTTAAATTGTTAAATCTTTTTTTTTTCTAATTAAGCATGGTAACTTTTCACCACCCCCAACCTAGAACTTACATTGTCCTCAATGTAACAACTGTAAATTAAAGATAAAGAGAAAGAGAAGAAAGATTACCTATTTCTTGAGAATGTGTAAGTAGTAATGGAGAAATGCAGGTGCATTCATTATATTCATCATTAAAGTGTATACAGACAGATCGCTGTGAACTTCTAACATCTCAACAAATATTTTTAGTTTTAACAATTTAAAAATTATTAAACTACACTAAAATTAAGTAAATAAATAACAGAAAATTACCTAAAACGATGGGTTGCCTCCCATCCAGCGCTTATTTTAACGTCTTAGCAAGACGTAACTTGGGGATTGCCTCTTAAGTAAACTCAATATCCCCTCATCATTGAGTCAATCAAACCTACAAGTAAGACAAGGTTGTCTACCTATATTGTTTCAAACATGCCCTATTGATTTTCAAATTTTTCTGTACCAAAAATTAGGGGAATGCTTGAGGGTTTTAGATAACCCACATCTAGGTGCAAATCAAATAAGTAAGGCATCAAAACACAATTGTACCTAGATCAAACAAAGAAACTAACTCTTGAGATTGTAATTAAAACTTTAAAATTTTGGAGATAGTTTCAGAATTTTTTTTTAAATTAAAATAACATAATCAGTATTAACCAAGAGTGCTCCCAAGAAAAAATGGTGGGGCAAAGGCTCCTTAAATACCATCCTCCTAGACAGAGCAACGTTCCCAGGAAAGACTAGTGAAACAAAGGCTTCCAAGAACTAGTCTCCTAGACAGAACTCCCTTAGATCTTTACTTTTCATGTTATTAAAGTTAAGTTAAGTAAAAATTTAAGTTAATTAAATAAAAGAAAAACTAAGTTAATTAAGTTAAAAAAATTTAAGTTAATTAAAAAAAACTAAGTTAATTAAGTTAGTAAAAAAAAATCTAAGTTAATTAAAAAGCTAAGTTAATTAAGTTAATTTAAGTAAAAAATCTAAGTTAATTTAAGTAAAAATCTAAGTTAATTAAGTTAAGTTAAGTAAAAACTAAGTTAGTTAAAAAAAAAATCTAAGTTAATTAAAAAGTTAAGTTAATTAAGTTAAGTAACTAAAAATCTAAGTTAATTAATGAAAAAAATCTAAGTTAATGAAAAAGCTAAGTTAATTAAGTTAGTAAAAACTTAAGTTAATTAAGTTAAATAAGAATTAAGAGAGAAAAAAAATAGTTAAAGAAAAGAAAGAAAGAAAAAAAAATTAAGATTTTAAATAAAAATTAAAATTAAGTGAAAATTAAAAAATAAGTCTTATTTTTTTTTTAATTTTTTAATTTTTTAATTTTTAATTTTATTTTAATTTAAAATTTATTTAAGTTTTTTATTACTATTTTTATTTTTATTTTTTTACTATTCATGAACGGTAATTTTATTTTACTATTTATGCTATAAATTTTATTCATTTATTTTTAAATTTTTTGAATTTTTGAATTTTTTTTTATTCATGAACGGTAATTTTATTTTACTATCCACGCTATATTATTTCTTATTAACTTAAAACTTTTGAAATTTGAAATTTTTTATTTTATTTTATTTTTTTTTGTTTTTTTACTATTCATGAACGGTAATTTTATTTTACTATTCACGCTATATTAGTTCTTCTTAACTTAAAATTTTTGAAATTTTAAATATATATATATATATATATTTGCTCTCTTCATGAACGGTAAATTTTTTTTATTTCAAATTTCAAATTTCTAAAGTATTTTACTATTCAAAATTTATTTTTTATTTTTTTATTTATTTTTTATTTTTTTATGAAATTTGAAATTTGATTATTTTTATTAAAACAAAAAAAAATCACAATTATTTACACCACAAAAATATTTTTAAAATTTTGATAAATAATTTAAAAACGTTATTCCTTCCCCGGCAACGGCGCCAAAAACTTGATGACCAAATCCCGGGCAACGGCGCCAAAAACTTGATGACCAAATCCCCAGCAATAGCGCCAAAAACTTGATGAGCGAAAACCGGCATCGCCGATTCTTGCCCATACTTTGGTTTTAATATTTATAAAACTCTCGCAAGTGCACGAATCATTTCGTAGAAAATGATAAGTATACTCCCAAGGTCGATCTAAGGAAGGAATGTATGTGGTTTTTAATTTATTATTCAAACTTCTAAAAACGAAATTAAATCCTAAACATTCTGTCACGATATTTTGGGGTTTTTGTGTTTTTAATCTACTTACATAAAAATAAACATAGATTCAAAAACATTCATGCAAATTTTATCATTTATAATGGCGGAGTATTTATGGATATAATAACTAAGTTAATTATGCTTGCTCATATTATCTAGGTTATTAAAGATATGAATTGATATTTATTGATTCTCCCTTTTTTGTATGAATACCACCTTTGGTGGGGTTAGATATTCTTTGTTAACTAAACAAATCAATTAACACCTATGGGTGGGGTTGGTAACTAATTTGCCTAATTAAATTAATTCCTTTTTCTAAGAGATTGAAAATGAACCATTTAAATGCCACATTTGGTGGGGTTAGACAGTTTAAACTTTATTCAAGGTGTCCAAATTAAACCTAAGAATTTAGTTATCCGAGTACTAACTTTCAAGTTTTAAAACAACTACTGAAAACATGTCGTCAATATATTTTCAGATAATAATTCTTATAAAAACTTTTGAAATAGAGCTTCATTCTAACTACCGGGCGATTGTACCATCAAATAAAAGAGCACTACTCTAAATCAGACCGGATAACTAAACCTTAAAATCTAATTTTCAGGTTTAAGTTTGTAATGAAAAATAATATATTTCTCTCTAACATTCTTAATATAAAATCATGAATAAAAATAAAATCAATTCATTTTAGAGATTTTTACCTATTTAATATTTCGCAAGCATAACAACGTCATTATTACATCATGTTTACTAAACAGCCAGCACAGTTAAATTTAACCACAGACAAATTAAATATAACATGTAAGAATAAAGCATAAAAATAACTGTAAAGAAAATAAAATCCTTACAGAACTTCGACGCTATTCCCGTTGCTGGAAAAACTCCTAGCGGAATTTGCACTCCCATTTATTGAATCAAAAAGCTAAAAAATTACATAAACATAACTATTTCTTCCCAAAAGGGGAAGAACTCTAAAACTAAGAGAAATTAACTAAGAAAAGCTAAAAACTAAGAAAACATAAAAAAAAACTAAGAAAAACTAAAAATCTAAGAAAAGAGAGAAAGAAAGAGAGAAAAGAATGTATTTGGAGGTTTTGAAGGTGTGTTTTGAAGTGAAGGGAATGGGGGTATTTATAGGTGAGGATGGAGAGAAAAAATGAGTAAAAAAATGTTAAAAAAATGTAAAAACGCGTATTGGAAATGTTGAGGTCATTAATGACGTCATCATGACGTCATGGGCGGCTGCACGTGAAAAATGGGGCGTTGGCGCGCACGGATGGGCAGGCTAGCGCGCGCGGGATGGGGCGCGCGGGCTGGGGCGTGCTGCTGGGCGCGCGGCTCGGCAACTGGGCGCGATTTTCTCCTTTTTGACATTTTTGACCCATTTTGTCTAATTTTTCCATGTTTGTTGACCTTTCCCCATTTATTTATTGATATATTTGTGATGTATTGCTTCAAGTATTCCTCTTTGAGTCTTTAAGTATACTTGAAAAACAATAAAAATACCTGTGATTCCGAAAAAGACAAATTTATATAAATATATGATAAAACATATAAATATATATATTTTTAATCAATTAATGTGCATAAAATCTTGGTTATTTTAGTGCTTTTTGAGCACTCATCAATAGACATAATAATGGTTTTATTTCTTTTAGAATAAATCTTTTACTATTTAGTGAATTGTTTGTTGCTGAATGGTTGCCTTAGTAACCTAAAGATGTTATCTTATATGGGTTTATCTCATTACATCACTTGTTATGCATGAACCATTGTTGTTCTAGTACAATATAAGTTTAATGTATATATGTTACAATATACTATAACTTAAACTCTAATTAGAAAGAATTTATTATTTTCCTACTTTATGTTATTTATATATTATCTGTTGTGAAAATTTGTCTATGTATCTGATATTATATTATTTATGCGTCTACTGCATTATATATTTAAGTGTTTACTTTTCTGTTTGCGATAGTTATTGTTAAGTCCTTAACAAGTCTGTATCTCCTTAACCTGGTAGTATACTAGGTCTTGGGCTCTTTTAATTAGTATTAGAGTAGGTGCACCCTTTTTGGGCTTAATTACTCTAGTGTTGATTATGTTAATTATTTTTCACGCATACTTTTTCTCCTCAATGGATTCGGGAGAAGATGGGAATGTAGGTAAACATTCACTCTTCAATAGGTTAAACTATGCCAATTGGAAATTTTAAATAAAGGCGTTCTTTTGGTCTTATAGAGACCGTTTGTGGTTCCTTATTGAGAATGATGTGGCCTATCCTACTAGAACCTTACTCGATAATATTATGATTCTAAAACCAATGATTGGGTGGAATAAGGAAGAATCTAAAGGGTTCAAATGGAATAGTAAGTCTTTATATGCTATCATTAAGAAAGAATCTAATTTTTCCCAAATATGGAACCAAAGTTATCCAGAAGTAGAAAAAAGTCAAAGCAGCATGAACTTGTCAATCTCTATAGTACTACACCAATTCTTACAAAGTGTCATATCAATATCTATAACTTTCCCAAATTTTAGGAAAGGTTTTCTCATTTTTCTTAGTTTTTTCTTTGCTCTTTGAGTTATTCTAAATTTGATATTTTTAATGCTTGTAATACTATTGAGATGGAAAACTAATTGGCTAGGCCTAGCCATATGTATATTGGTAATGCCCTTGTTGTTAACTCTTTTACTCCTGGCCGTTCACTTAATATTGTTGTTAGTGCTATAATTCATCGCCGCTCTTATCTTCATATTGTCCCTTCATGCTAAGATGGATGCACTTGGTTTAGGTGTGTCTTTCGGTGTTGGGTATGCATCGATATTTTGTTAATGGGAATAAACATCTTTAGGTATCTTCATGATCATCTCATTACAGATGTGAGTATGTATTTAGTTATGTAGTGTTTTGACACGGAAAGCCAAAAGGGGAGAATGTAAGTCTTATTGTACTTTGTTTCTATGCGTTGACTTCCTGTATATAAAACATGGTGTCTGTTTATTTTTTTACTTAATGTTTTGTCTTCCTTTGTGTAAGTTGGTTACTATAAACCATTAATACAAATACGCACATAGTTAGGAACACTCTGATTAAAAGCATGTTTTTCACACACCACGGGGTTGGTTGTTTTAGTTTGTATGCTAATGATTGGTGTATTTGTGAGTAATTAAATTTTTTGCATCAAGTTTTTGATACTGTTGCCAGGGATTTGACGTTTTAAATTGTTTAATTGTTTTCGTTTTAGTTTGTTTTCTTAATTTCATTTTTTTGTGATTTTGTTAATATTTATTTTTGTTTATAAATTATTTCAATTATTTTTTTTCTCGACTATTTTCATTCCTTTTGTTATTTTTTTTTGTAGTTTTATTCTAGTTCTTTGAATTCTTTATTTTTTTTTGTTATCCGTAAGGTAGGAGATCTCTTTGGAGCGAACTTGCACCTTTCATAAACAATATCAACTTATCAAAAGAGCATTTAAGTACGTTGGATACTAAAATCCAAGAGCTATTCACTATTACAAAAATCGCCTATTGGGACGATTTATTATTGTTATCCCTTATATAGGTGTCCCTAAACGTATGATTTTTTAGGTGAGTAAAAGGTAAAATAACAATCATCCTTAAAGGTAAACAACCTTCCCAAAAGACTTTTAGGAAGGGTTTTAAACTTATTATTTGGAATGCTTAATAATCGTCCTAGAAGATATTTCAACAATTATCTTGAAAGACTTTTAGGGATGGTTTTTTGCTAATATTTTGGGAATGTTAATAACTATCCCAAAAGACAAAAAATAAAAAGAAATTTTATAATTACCATGTATATAGAATATACTTACAAAATATATTACATTCTGAATATATCTACTATTAAGAACGAAAATATCATTATTTAAATAATATTAATAATTAGTCCACAAGTAAATACTTTGATGAAGATACTATTGCTCACCCAACACGATCATTCCAGGTAAACAAGAATTGGAAATCAGATGCGTGTGAAATTTCCGTCAATGGTTGACTTGAATAAAATTATACGTATCTAATCAATAATCACTAATATAAAATTAGTAATTAATTAGTTCTAGGATGTATTTCTAATACATGTTTCCATTACATTCAAAATATTATCATTTATTTCAAAATAAACAAAAAAATAATGTCATCCAAGAAAATTAGTCACTAACAATTAATAATTAATTATAAAACTTCGTCTAATTTTTACCGAGATATAATAATATCATGTTATACTTATTTTGTTGATGAGATAAATACACTATTTATATCGACTAAGATCGATTTTCTCTTTTATGTACATTTTCTTTTCCATAAACTAGATAAATAAATATATCATGGTAAGTCAAGAAGAAATATATTAATTATATAAGGTATTAAATGAATCTAAATAAACATCTTAATTAATATTTTGTCATTATTTGCTATCTATTCTTGGATTTTCATGACAAGGTAAACAAACTTGAAAAATGAGCCATCACGAGATATAAGGTATATGAACATTTTCGAATATACATAAGTATATGCACTTATGTATGCATTGTAGTATACATTACTTATCTATCCAGATGAAATCAGTTTCTTGAAATCAACAACAATTGGAGAGATTAATTTACGGAACGTATATAAAAAAGGAAGAGAAGCAGAGTGCCAAGATTAGGCAAGAGTTGAAAAGATGTACCTTAGCACCAGTGGCAGTACAAGGTCCAGCAGGTCCTGGTATTTGTTGACCAAAACCTCGCAGATGGATTTCCTTCGGCAATTCTGGGACTTAATATAACAATGCTCAAAAAGTAGACTGCATCAAGCCATGCCATAAGCTTGCAACACACAAGATGAGCAGCCAAATATCATTAAAATTAAAAAGACAAACCACATTCATAGGTTAAGGTCAAGTATAATGAAAACACAATGGAATAAGAATGGTAGCATGAAATTAATTTAGTAGAAACGATCTTACTATTATTATATTCGTTGAATCAAAATAAGGATAAAATTAAATATAAAATTTATAAAACCATAAATGAAAAAAAATTAAAAAATATAGTTTTTTTTAACTTCTAAATGAGAAAAAGTGAGAAAAATATATTATAGATAATATAAATATATGAAAAAATAAAGTATTTGAACGTATTCTTGATATGTGTTAAAGGAATGAGTTTATACTACTATTAGATTGGTTCCAGACTAATAATAAAAACAAATATATAAATATTATAATAATTCTTTTTCATTATCATTATCATTATCATTATCATTATTGTTATTATTGTTACTGACAAACAAACATGACCTACTATACTATTATAAATTAACAAGATAGTGCTATTCGTAGTCTATATCATTAATCTAGTTTAAAAACCATCAATAAAATCATATGATCTAATTCGACCAATGCAGATGAGATCATATTCAAGATATTTCTTATTCTTCATTTATTCTGCTACTTCTCATACTTTCCACTTTAATCGGAGATGTTGCATCACTTGGATATAATACAAATCCATCAACCAAACATGTTTCTACTTTTATTTTCTTAGCCAAGATGAAAACAGTATATTCATTTTTTGCTTTCATGATAACCCATGGGTAAATGATACAAATGTAAAATGTCATGACCTCCCACAAGCAAAATTTTAGAAGGATAGGCATACAATGCATACATAAGATCCAAAGATTTAATAAAGTTCAGATCCTATTACAGACAAAACTACTTTAGTATTAAAAGGATAGGCATAATATGTGGCCAACATAAGATCCTTAAATTAAGAGTTGGCAAAATAAGTACCTCTTCAAGTGCTAGCCGAAAGTAATCTACTGCCTTATCGAATAAACCCTTTGCTTCATCCAGTTCTGGAATAAAAAATGCAATAGAAGAATAAGCATTTCCAAGGCACCAAAGAGTATCATGTCTTTCGGAATTAACTGCCAATGCCTCATTCAGCTTTGGAATTGCATCTATGCTGTCAGACAAATGATCTATAATCAGAAATCTTGCTACCGGGAGAGGAGACCAGTAAGTACATTAATGGATGGTCAAATAAGTAATAAAGGTATTTCAAAGACTTGATCTAGAGGCTGGTGCTGTCGTAGCAACAGCTCGTGCGAAGGAAGAACAAGCTGGAGGCTAGTGCCATTACATCGCTGGTGGTGGACATCCTTGTGGTCCTGGCCAACCGTGTGTGACATGCACTATGTCAGCATTGGTGGTTGAGGGAGGTGTTGGAACAAATATGTGAAAAACTATGTAATAACAATATTACCGATAACATAAAATGAACTGTTTGGGTTGAGTCGCGGACTAGGTGGTTCTCTTTAAGACGTTTCGTGACTCTGCCCAAATTTGTGCAAGCAAACACAACCTCATCGTCCTCAGGATAAAACATCCCAGAATCTTTTTTTCTGTCTCAGATCTTCATTGCACTGATGAAGTCCGGAATACTACACCTCTTAAATATTTATGTTGCTCGGAAATCTGAGAAAACAATTCTGAATTTTCTTTTCTTGATTTTGCTATGAAAATCGTAGAACTGTTTTTGAGATGTTAAGTTATATTCTAAACTGAGGGCTATTGCCCCTTTTTATAGTGGAAAAAATATGTGTAACGGTTATATAATTATGAAAATAACGGACACATAATTATGAAAATAACGGTCATAAAAGTAACGGTCGCATAATTATGAGAATAACGGTCATAAAATTAATGGCCACATAATTATGAAAATAACAGTCATAAAAGTAACGGGCACATAATTATAAGAATAATAGTCATAAAATTAATGGTCACATAATTATGAAAATAACGGTCATAAAAATAATGACCATATAATTATGAAAATGACAGTTACATAATTTATGAAATAACGGTCATAAAATAATAAAAAATATATATTTTATTTAAATTCATTTCCAACAATCCCCCACTTGAATTTTAAATAAAAATAGTTTCATCGAACAACCGATCAATTAAAAGTATAAGATTGTGCATAAGCAAAAGATGTCTACCGACTTGAACCTTGTATAGTATTGATGCTTTAGAATATACTAGAGTAACTCGTAGTTTTGAACTCCATCTCTAACAACATCGCACACAACCTTTCCAAGGTGTAGTTCGAAAAGCCCGTGCTTTACGGCCATGCACGTGTATCCTAGTATAGTGAATGCTCTAGTAAATTTTGCCTAAAATTTTCATAGAAAGCGGCCATACTTCCACATTCACATAGGTGAGTCTATCAAGAGTACTCTTGTAGCTACGTACTCCACTCCACATAGAGTATAGAACTCATTAAGAGTTTAATAATTAACTCATCCTTTATGTCGCTTCAGGACTTCATGCTTCTAATAATATAGAATTTGATTTCATAATAGCATGATTCATCTCATATCACTCAATGACTTGTTATTACCCATTGAACTTATTTCTTGGGATCTCCAGTCTATAAGTTGGGTTACCATCATGAGTGACTCTTCATTCTAAGGGCATTAGTCACATTCCTTTCGAGGTTTTTGAAAACCTTCTCTCTTGTTAATCCTTTCGTCAAAGGATTAGTCAAATTTTCATTAGTACATATATGATCCATTCTTATAGTTCCTGTAGAGAAAAATTCTCTAAAAATACTGTGTATCTGTCGTCTCTTGCCGTTGTAATAACGGTTCTAAATCTTTGCAATAGCCGCGGTACTATCGTAGTGGATCAGGACATCTGGTATCGATCTTTCCCATAAAGGGATCTCAGCTAATAGACTTCTTAACTAGCCTGCTTCTTCACTAGCAGTAGCTAGTGCTATCATTTCAAACTCCATCGTAAATTGAGCCAATATTGTCTATTACTTAGACTTCCAAGAAATAGCTCCACCAGTTATGTTAAATATATAGCTGCTAGTTGATTTGGAGTATTCTAATAAAATGTTCCAATCTGCATCGCTGTATCCTTCTAGAACAACGGGAAACTTTTTATAATGTGATCCAAGGTATATAGTTCTCTTAAGGTATCTCATAACCCTTTCAATAGCATTCCAATGCTCTACACTAGGTCTATTGGTAAACCTACATAGTAGTCCCACAACATAAGCTATGTCTGGTCTAGTATAATCAGTAGCATAACGTAAGCTACCAATGATGCTCGCATACTCAGTTTGTCTAACACCGTCTCCAGTGTTCTTGAACAACTTTACACTAGGATCATACGGAGTACATGCAAGTTTATAGTTAAAGCAATTATATTTCTTTAAGATCTTCTCAATGTAATGAGATTGATCTAAAGAAATTCCCTTTTCAGACCTAGTAATCTTTATACCAAGGATTACACTCGCTTCTCTGAGATCTTTCATATCAAAGTTAACACTTAATAAAGTTTTCACATTATTCACAACATGAATATTTGATCCAAAAATAAGCATGTCATCCATATATAAACATATAATAGTGCAAATGTTATCTTCTAATTTATAATAAATGCATTTGTCACTTTCATTCCTTTTGAATTCATGTGGGTTAACTATATTATCAAATTTCTCATGCCATTGCTTAGGTGCTTATTTTAGACCATACAAAGATTTATCTAGTTTACAAACTTTATTTTCTTGAGCTGGGATAACAAAACCTTCAGATTGATCCATATAAATTTCTTCTTCTAAATCACCATTTAAGAAAGCAATTTTAACATGCATTTGATGTACTACTAAATCATGGATAGCAACAAGAGGAAAAAGTACACGTATGGAAGTTATTCATGTGACTGGTGAAAAGGTATCAAATAAATCTACATTTTCGCTTTGCCTATACCATTTAACTACAATAAGAGCTTTGTACTTTTCAATAGTACCATCAAGTTTTAATTTCTTCTTTTGTATCCATTTACATCCTATGGTTTTACAACCATGAGGTAAGTCAACTAAATGCCAAGTTTTATTATACTTATAAGAGTCCATTTCATCATTTATGGTTTCTTCCCATAAGTTGGAATCTAAAGAAGAGAATGATTCTTTACGAGTTTGGGGATCTTTCTCTAAGGTATAAGCATAAAAATCTAACCCAAAATCCTTAAGGGTTCGAGCTCGTTTACTTCTTCTAATTTCAGTGTTTAATTCTTCATTTTGTTTAATAGTTCTAGTTATGGGTAAACAACTAGAAGACGAGCCCCCACTATTCTTCAATTTAAATGGAAACCTATGTTCATAGTAGTCAACATCATTTGATTCTATAACTATGATCATTTAAGTCATAGAATTTATAAGCTTTACTATTCACAACATATGCTATGAATACACATTCGTATGTTCTACTAGTAAGTTTTATTTCTTTTAAGGATCGGGGATCCTAACATAGACTAAACAACCCCATGTTTTAAAATAAGTTAAGTTTCTTATTTTTCAAAATTTCAGACGGTGAAATTTTACTAGTAGATTTAGGCACTCTATTTAGCACATAGCAAACAATTAATAAAATTTCCACCCATCAATGGGAAGCAGCACCAGAGTTTAATAAAATTGTAATAACTAACTCAATAAAAGTTCTATTTTTTCTTTCAGCTTTGCCATTCATTTTAGGAGAATAAGGTGCAGTTTTTTTCATGAATGATTCCATGAGTTTTATAAAAATCATTGAAGATATTGGAATCATATTCAATGCCTCTATCACTTCGAAACCTTTTTATTTTTCTGTTAAGTTGATTCTCAATCTCAGTCATAAATATTTTAAAAATGTCAAATGCTTCACTTTTATTTTTCATTAGATATACATAAGTGTAATCTGAACAGTCATATATAAAAGTTATAAAATAGTGTTTCCCATTTCTTATTAAATTTCCATCAAGTTCACATATGTCATAATGTATTAATTTTAAAGGTTCAGATTCTCTAACTACTGACTTATGTGAAGTTTTTGTTATTTTAGCTTGACTATAAAAGTCACATTTTTCCAAAATCATTCAAAGATAGTTTAGGAATTAGTTCTAAGCTAGTCATGTTCTTGATTATGCGTTTATTAACATGACAAAGTCTAGCATGCCAAATATTAAAGGAACTCAACATTCAATTTAAACATGCCATTAGTGGCGTACCCTTTTCTAACAAAAAATATTATTTTTAGTTATTGTATATAAATTAGCCCCTATAGTTTGAGTAAACCCAATTTTGTAAAGAAGATATCCTGAAACTAAGTTCTTTCTCATCTCTGGAGTATGCAAGACATCTTTCAAGATGATAGTCTTTCCAAAGGTAAACTTCAATTCCACCTCACCAGTACCAACAACTTTAGTAGAGTGGGAGTCGCCCAACAACACTTTCTTATCCTCAGACTCAGAGTAGGACTTGAACATGTATTGATTATAGCGAATATAGCGAGAATTACCAATGTCCACCCAACACCCCTTAGATCCACCAACAAAATTGATTTTAGATATCATAGCAATAAGTTGATCTTCGGTAAGGTTCGCCTACGTGGCATGACGATTCATGTTCCGATAGTTCCTAGCCAAGTGGCCAGGTCTGTTACAACTATAACATATGAATGTGTTATTCCTTAGGGGGTTAAGGTCCATTCTGGAGAGGCTAGCTTTTGTTTCTATTTTAGTGGTTGCAGTTTTGGTTATTATTGCGATTATGAGTTTTCATATTTCTACCTTTAGGTTTCAAAATTGTAGATGAGGGTTTCTTATTGGTACTATTGTTTGAGACAATGAGTACTTCATCTTTTTGGTCTTATTTTCGGGCTTCTTCTTCTACTCTTAAATGGGTTATAAGACTTTCTAAAGAAAATTCCTTATTTTTATGTCTAAGTGTATTCTTAAAGTCTTTCTAAGCATGGGGTAATTTATCTATAATAACATCTACTTGAAATTGTTCAATTAAAGTCATACCTTCGGAAGTTATTTTGTGTGCTATCTTCTACAGTTCGTGTGATTGAGCTTCCACAGATTTTTCATCAATCATTTGATACTTCATGTATCTACTGACATCATACTTCTTAGTTTCAACTTCCTCAGTATCATACTTCTTTTGAAGTACTTCCCAAATTTCCTTAACAGACTTATCAAAATTATAATAGTCATACAAGTCATTAGCTAATCCATTAAGAATAAAATATTTTGCATAGAAAATAATTTTTTATCCAAGTGTTTAAATCCTTTGTTGTAGCTTCTGTATGAGAATTAGGTAGTGTTGGTTTTTCAATAATAAGAACAAAAACGACATTTTACATGGTTAAGAAAAATAACATTTTTTGTCTCCATTTTTTAAAGTGTAGTTCCTCAAAACAAAATGGTTTGTTGAAATCAGCAGTTAACATTTCAGTAGACATGGAAGATAATAAATCGTCTTAAAATTGTTGGAACAAATATGTGAGAAACTATGTAAGAAAAATATTACCGATAACCTGAAATGAACTGCTTGGGTTGAGTCGCGGACTAGGTCGCTCTTTTTAAGACGTTTCGCAACTCTGTCCAAATTTGTGCAAGCAAACACAACCTCGTCGTCCCCAGGATAAAACAACCCATAATCTTTTTTTCTGTCTTAGATCTTCATTGTATTGATGAAGTCCGGAATACTACACCTCTTAAATATTTATGTTGCTCGGAAATCTGAGAAAACAATCATGAATTTTCTTTTCTTGATTTTGCTATGAAAATCGTAGAACTGTTTTTGAGTTGTTAAGTTATATTCTAAACTGAGGGTTATTGCCCCTTTTCATAGTGGAAAAAATATGTGTAACAGTCATATACTTATGAAAATAACGGACACATAATTATGAAAATAACGGTCATAAAAGTAACAGTCGCATAATTATAAGAATAATGGTCATAAAATTAATGGCCACATAATTATGAAAATAACGGTCATAAAAGTAACGGTCACATAATTATAAGAATAACGGTCATAAAATTAATGGCCACATAATTATGAAAATAATGGTCATAAAAGTAACGGTCACATAATTATAAGAATAACAGTCATAAAATTAATGACCACATAATTATGAAAATAACGGTCATAAAAGTAGCGGTCACATAATCATAAAAGTAGCGGTCACATAATTATAAAAATAACAGTCATAAAAGTAACAGTCACATAATTATGAAAATAACGGTCATAAAAATAATGACCATATAATTATGAAAATGACAGTTACATAATTTATGAAATAACGGTCATAAAATAATAAAAAATATTTTTTTTATTTAAATTTGTTTCCAACAGGAGGTAGTTGGAATATTGTGTTTGTATGTTAATAGTTAGGGCAAAGGTGAGGGAAATAAGAGAGTTGGGTGCTTAAATATGGAAAAGTTCTATGGATGATTCTTAACTGTCTCAAAAGAGTTAAGAAAAAGATTTAGGGATAGTTAATAATCATCCCTAAGTTTTTTTTTCATAAATTTCCACCTTCAACCGTCCCTAAATCACCTTATTAAAGATGGTTGGGAGTTTTTTCATATTTATAATTGTCCCAAAATCTATTTATTGTTGTAGTGACTACAAGAGCTACTATAAGAGCCACAAGACATATAGGGGATGCTATACTAAGAGAATTGGTTATATAAGAGTATGCAAGGCCAATCATTGACAATGATACTTGTATACGATTGAAGGAGGTAGCTAGGAATTATGAATTGAAAAATATTCATTATTTCATATTGTCCTCATTTTATGATATTCTTAATAAAGATCCACTACTATTTGTTCTTGATTTTTATTCAACTGTGTAGACAGTTCTTGTGTAAGGACTCAATGAGAACCAACTCAGAATGAGATGTTTCCCATACACACTTATAGATAAGGCAAAGGCTTGGCTTATGACTTTTCCACTGGGATTTTTAACTACTTGGGAGAGAGTCTACAACAAATTCATAGGAAAATTCTATTCACATTAAAGGATTTCTGAGTGGAGAACTAAAATTGCTACTTTTTCACATATGTAAGGAGAGCCATTCTATGAGCTTTGGGATAAGTTCAAGCTATTTCTCATTCAGTATCTATATAATCATTTATTATTATAGCTACAAAACCAATTTTTCTATGACGAGTTGACACGATAGTGTTAGTTTACAATGAACAATGCTACAGGTGGAACTATGGGAGAAAAGACTACTTATGAAACTTATAAGCTCTATGAGATGTTAGGTGCTAACTCCTAATAGAAAACTACTAGAGTAAGAAGAGTTGGAGTGAATGAGATAGACTCTAGGAATGAGATGGCTATGAAACTTGCAAAGTTAACCAAGCAAGTCACACTTCTCAACTCCAAAAATGCACCAATTTGCACTTCTCACATCCAAAAATGCACAAACTCAAGAGTTATGTGGACTTTGTAGTACTTATAGGAATGATGCTAATACTTTTCCTTTTGTTTGTGATTCTCATGTAGGTACTAATCATGAGCAAGTGAATGCAATTGAGGGTTACCAACCTAGACCTAGGAATGGCCGTTATGCAAACACTAACAATTCAGGTTGGAGGAATAATCCCAACTTCTCTTGGAAGGGAAATAACAACCCTATCTATGCTTAAAACCATATTCCACACAATCCACTTAATAAGCCAACCTTAGAGGATAACTTGAATGCTTTCATTAAAATGAGTAGAGATAATCAAATGCAAACTGATCAAAAGTTGGCTTCTTTGGGGGCATCTATGAAAAAGGTGGAGGTTCACATAAGGCAACTAGCTGAGAACTTGTAAAGATAAGAGAAAGGGAAGATGCTTGAACAAGCAATGGCTATTAGATTCCTTCAAAGTAGTAAGGTGCTAAATATTGATTTTTAAATTTTTTTTCAAGATTTACCACTTGATGTAGGAAACAAAAGTGAAGTGCAAGCAACTTCCAAGGAAGGTATGGACATAACTGCGAAAACTATGGAGCCTTCTGAGAAGAATCAATGAGAGTCATCTGACCCTCTCATGTTGCAAAAGACACCTGAGCCATACCGATAACCTATCCCATTTCCACACCATTTAAAGGATATGTTAGTTTTAATATTAATATTACTTTTGGATTGATAAGAAGGTGATTAATGCCTTACTCAATATACTAGAAACTAGGTTTGAGGGATTTATAAACGACAACCATGTCGTTTCCATTAGCTAATAGGTGTGTCACATATTCAAAGGGTGTGTCTATAGTGGGAGTTTAATGATGATAGTCTTGGGAGAGATTATATACTTTAAATTTTTTGATTTTTCACCTACTACTTCTATTTATACTATTTATAAATATCTTTATATTGATTATGTAGACACACCTATTTATGACATTCATTTCAAAAGAAGATAGGTAATAACATTGATAATTTAGGTAATAAAAGAAAGGTGAAGGAAACATTAAAAGCCTTAACTCAAGATGATTCCTACAAAGAACGAATTAAGCATTTCCATGACAAAGACTTGAGTTGTAGGATCTCTTCTACTCTTTTAAACATTTTCACTATGATTCTAAAATTGTTAGATGATCTCTGTAGATTTTACATTGGATGTTAGGATTAAACAATCAAATGAAGTCTCATTTACTCACTTTCATTACTTTGATTGAATGTATGTTCCTATCTTCATTTCATGCTTGACTTCTAGTGAAAAATGATACATATGTGGTTCACTTAGAAAAAGAAGCTATAATAGCTACTCAAAGTACTATATATATATCTATCGGTCTATTCTATTTCTTGTAAAAAAAAGAGAAAAAGAAAAAAAATGGTATAAATAAATACTATGACCATAAAATCTAGTAGTAATATGGTTATTGGAAGATAGTAGAAAATAACCCATTGAAGTCAAATGCATTTTCATTTATCTATAAGCACATACTTGATATTTCTTTCTTAATGAGTTTGAATGAAGTATGATATGATTAATATGATGCCTTTATAATCCTAGCATTTGATTCTATTCATGAGATCTACTTTATGCACATTTGAGCCATTTTTCTTGTTTATAAACATATGCAAACCTATTTGCTTTATTTTTTACATAACTTCTATTCATGTATACTTTGTTGAGTGCTTGAACCCATAAGGTCGGTGTAATATTAAGAGTGTATCTTATGAGGAATAGAGTTGATGAAAATTCAGATTCTTAACATTAGGTTTGGAGGAATTGATGTTGATATGTTTTGAGTAATGGGGCATGGATTTGCTATGCAAAACTAATTATGCACAATGAACCTTGATGTGTTCAGATGTTGGATGAACTTATGCTTGAGTTTTAATTATGAATTGGAAAGACACTGAAGCATGAGAAATTTTATTAATTTGAGTTTATAGTTTTTTCTTTATTATTGTTATTTGTCTTTTTATTATTTGTTTTGCTAGAAGGCTATCAAACTATAGGTTTGAAGGAATTTGATAAACATATTTTTCACTTATAATTTGGTATGCTTTTATGCATTAGTTTTATGTTATTTTAGAATTATGTTGCTCTGGAAGTTATTGTTGTGTTTTATAGGTAGTGTGCTTTTGGAAGAATCTTGGACTAAAATGAGCAAAAAGAGTGAAACTGGGTCAAGAAATGACACCATTACATAAGATCCTCATCTATAGGAACTGTTACATTCTTGCTACTAACAGTTAACACACACGACAACTCAACTCTGAGAGAAACTCCTCAAAATGATGTGGCTCTTTGCTAGTCAACTATTCTTTTGACTCCTAACAAAACCTTACTCAATTTCACATTTTTTACACTCAACCTAGTGTTTGAAAAATATAAGAGGAACTCCTTTACCATGTTTTATGTCTCATAAATTTACACATTATTTCATGAACCCAACACTTAGAAGGAAAATAGATTAAGAATGAACCCAAGAATTCTAGTGCCAAATAGGTAGAGCCTCCACATAGATTCTAGCCAAGAAAAAAAGAAGAAAAAGGATAGGAAATTTATAGGAAACTTTACCCTCTTACTACCTTATTGGCCCCTCATCAAAAATTTTGTCGAGCATAGAGGTGAGCCTTTGTTGGCTTTGGTGGCAAGGGTAAATAATCATTTCAACACTCATTGGCCATGGTGGTAAGGGGATGGTGAGAACCCTTGTGAGTCAACCATTATAACATTGATGGTTGAGCAAGCTTACTCAATTGTTCTTCTAATTCAAATAGGTAATCATGACATAGATAAGGGGTGAAAACACCAATCCATAAAATCTTTTCGTGAGCTTTATACCAATTCAACCAAGTAGGAGCCACAAACATTAATTAAGAAAATAGCATAGTGGAAGTGCAAAACAACATGCTCAATTCAACAGATAACAAAAATTACAATTAGTAAGGAAGAACAAACTGCGATAAACACATGAGTGATAGTGTGCCTTATAGGCTCTTGTCTAGGCTAACATCATGCATAAACATATCAAACAACACACATTATTCATAATAGTCATATATTCTGAAAAGCCATAAAAGATTTCCAATCATTTAAGATCTCATTTATGCAAATAAACATATATAGAAAATCATAATAAATAGTCTAAGACCTGGTACACTTATAGGGTATGGATATACAGACTCTTTAGAGACTCATCCCAAACATGCAAACAACAGTAATTAAAATACTTAAAATAAAGTAATTAATGTAGTAAACATTAATCATATACAACCAATAATAAGCAACAAATATGTTATATAGTAATTAGAAAGCAGACGGTAAATATTAAAAGCTCTCTAATAAGAATTTAAACTATGGTATGTAGAGACATATACCATTTAAACTCTGATTGTACTAGGCATACATTAGAGCATGTATAACATTAGATATAACAAGGTAAACCCATATAGAAACCTAATCTATATGGTAACATTATCGGGTTGCTTATGGCAACCACTCGGTTGCAAACAAATCCACTAACTAGTAAAACAATTAAAATCCCGATAGAAATAAAATCCCTATTATATCTATCAACGAGGACCTCTATTCGAACTACCTAGTACTACCCTCACTTAATATCTCTATAACAACTTGATTTTAAACACGAACCCTGTTCTCTTCCAAAGAAAGCATCACCCAAAGTGGTGTGATCAGTAACCGTGAATCAGTAAAGTGAAGCGTAATGAACTTACAACCTTGAAGACCTCACTCTATCACGAACAAGAAATAATCAACCAACTATAACATTGCTCACCAATTAAGAAAAAAGTTATGAAGACAACTACTAGTCGACATACAACTAGCACCTACATAAGCTCCTCACATAAGAAAAATTTGCACGAGGGCAACTATCAACCACCACATGGCACACACAATCACGAATTACTAATACCCAACAACACTTAAGGTAGTAGTGATACGGAGCAAGATGTCAACTTAATAGAGCTCTTTACATATTTTTGGATAATAAAAAATGATAGAAAGGGTATTTATAGAAGTTACCTAAGAACACGACCAACCTCACTAGCCACCTAACAAAGGGTGTTGTGAGGTTCCAAAAATCATATTTTTCATTCCATAAAATGTTGAGTAATTTTCATAAATACTTACACCCGAACCGAACTAAAAACATAAGAGATAATGTTTGTTGATGAATGTGTGCATACTATGAAAACTAGCCCCATCATTCTCATATACAAAGTGTACCTAACTAAGTGCATGCGTGCATTAAAAATCCATAGTAACCAACCTTACACAAAGGAAGATAGATACAATAAGTAAAATAAATAGTCTCTATGTTTTGTACATAGGCATAGACATAAAAGACTACAATACTTATATTCTTCCCCTTTATATTTCCATGTCAAAATACTATATAGTTAAGTATAGATATTCATTACTCATGAGGTGATCATGAAGATGATCTAAAGATGTTTGTTCCTGTAAACAAAACATCGACGTATACCCAACACCTAGAAACACACTTAGTCTAAATGCATTCATCTTGTGTGTTCCATCCATCTTATAGGATCAACTTATTTGTACTCTACCAATATGAAACATGAAGATTTTAACACATCTACATACTACATGTTTGAATCTTGACAATCCACACCTATAACCTACACACACAAAACAAACACACACCTCATTAAGTGTATCTTGTAGAAACAATATGTAATCTATCAAAATACTATCGTGTTATCCCTACACAAGTACATATCGATAGGCTAAGTACATTCAATATGTAGCACAAACAAAAACAATCTACATGTAATACTAACATAAACTCCCTCTAAACATATGGAAAACTCCCCCTAAGTGTATGCATATTAGGTATCCATGATGCAATGCAAACTACACTCACCATCCCGTGTAGCAAATAACATGTTAACAAATAAACACTATGCACAAACAAACACAAGTTGTGCACACTTCTCCTTATTTTTGACATGGAAAGTCAAATAAAGCACACACACAGTTTGCAACATACCACATCCTTATATATGAAAGAGAAAAGTCAAACATAAATGCAATATCCCTAACACTCATATAGCACATCAGACCAGATTAGAACAAATACAATAAGAAGTAAAACATGTAGTAAAAAAAACACAAAGATTGACACCAAGGCAACATCAATATATAAAAACATGCAACAAACAACAAATTGAATGCACATACAAACTAAGAGAAGTGTAGACCGAAAAAATCTCCTTAATGCAATACATAGCCAAGAGCCCCACATTTATACCTATTATGGGAGGGCATGGGGGGTTCCGCAATGTGCTTTACAGGTGATCAAACACCAATGTCATATAAATGTGTTAGTGAGTTTGTAAGAAGATATTGATTAGAAGTCCAACTCTCTTCCAAGTAGATAAACTCTTAGTGGCTCAACTATCTTCCACCAATAAAACTTAGGTGTATTCAATCATACAATCTCACCCTATACTATGCATACATTTATGGAAAGACATCCTAATCTCCTAATGAAGATAATTGTCTTGCATTCTAATAGAAAACACCAAGCAAATAACTACATGTAGGAAACATGCATACTATGAAAACTAGCTCCGTAGTATGTGTAAACATACTAGCATACAAAGTTTACCTAACTATGTGCATATGTGCATTACTGATCTAGAATAGCCAACCTTACATAGAGAAAGACATATATCTATATTTTGTAGATAGGAAATCAACATAGACACAAAAGACTATAGGACTTATGAATTTTAGATACAGAGAAATGCTTTGTCCTCAAAGGGAAAACACAAGAAAAATAAACACCCAATAAAGTAAACTATATACAATCTAAGAAAGGGAGAGTGTATAACACACAAACATGAAATTATGTCCTATGCGATATTGAGAAAATAGTAATCAACCTTATAAAGGACAAACATAAACATCAAATAGAATATAGACATCGTGTTTTTCATATGGAAATGCAACACCAAAATGACAGAATTTATAACTTTGACTATTATTTTGTTATATTTGGTTTAATTGAGCCATTTTAATCACACAAATGAAAAATTTAATTTTTACTTCCATTATTACTCTAAAATAGGTGATTTAATATGGTATATGAGTATAGTTCAATGATGAAATTGTGTTAGAGCACTAGTTGGTTGGTATTGAATTTCTTTGTGGTTTAATATGGTATATGAGTATAGTTCAATGATGAAATTGAAAGCAAATAATTATTGTATCTTGAAATACATGATAGAGGATTTGGTGTACTCTAAGGATTTATATGAGCCAATAAAAGGTAATAAACCAAAGCGAGGTGATAATAATGATGATAATGATTGGTACATAATGAATATAAAATGTGTTGCATGTAATAGAAGATGTATTGATCCAAGTGTGTTTCAGAATATTACTAAAGAAATTAAAGCCGATGTGTTGATGCAGAAATTAGAGACATTTTACGAAAATCAAAGTGCCCAAAACAAAGCATTATTGGTTAAGAAGCTTATGAATTTGAAGTATAAAGAGACCCATAACATCAATGAGCATATTAATGATTTTGAAGATTGTGTGAACCAATTATTGAGCATGGATGTTACTCTTGTTAATGAATTACAAGCACTATTGTTGCTTATTTCTGAGCTAGATAGTTGGGATACATTAGTAGTGTCAATTAGCAACTTAGTACTTGGAAAAAATTGAGAGTTAATCTAGTTTGAGGCAGATTAATTAACGAAGAAGCAAGAAAAAATGATTCAGGGAAATCTTCTAGTAGTAGAGCACCTGTGATAGAGAAAAATGAAAAGAAATGTTATAGCCAGAGTAGAGACCATTATAGATATGAAAAGTATGACTTTTTTGGAGGCAAAAATCCAATCAAGTACTATCATTGTCAAAAGTTGAGGCGTATAAGGAAAACATACCGCTTATGGAAAATCAATCCGCCCATAAAAAGAGGTGATGGCCAAAAATACAACTTGAGACTTTTGCTACAACTATAGATGGGGATGCAGTTATTACCTATGATGATGGTTCCATTAATTTTGGTAGGATGTGTTATTGACTCTAGTGCCATCCTATCATGTTACATCACATGGTGAGTTCTTCACATCCTAAAAAAATGGCAACTACAATTTTGTTAGGATAGGAAATGGTGGATCTTCCATGATTGTAGGCATTGGAAATATTTTCATAGAGACAGATACATGCTGCAAGTTAGTACTCAAAGATTTCAAACATATTTTAGATATCCACCTTAACTTGATATCTATTGGAAAACTAGATGATGATGGCTATGTGATACGCTTGGAAACATGCAAATATTCACGATCAAATTGGGAAAGTGATAAGTAAATTAAGAAAAAAAGGTTGTTGAACCCACAAGGATTGTGACAGTGACTATTACTACCTATTAGCTTTTTAGTTAATTAGCAAATTGGTTTGGAAATTGTTTTTAAATAAAAATTAAAAATTAAAACAATAAATAAAGGATGAAGGACACTAAGAGTCATACAAATTTCAATAAAAATGCACAAAAGTCCTATAGCTATCAAATGCTGCACAAAAGTTTTTTAGTTATTAAATGGTGCACAAAAGTTCTTTAACTTTCAAAAAAGGTGCAAATGGGCCGTACATTGACAATTAACTTTTGAATTTATTAAGATTATGAATTAGCTAGTTTTTACGCTAATTTATAATTTCAAAAATGCCTCTTAAAATGTGATCATGTGCTTGGCATGTTACTAATTTCAGATAAATGTTGAATTATTAATTTAGGACCAATGTGCACCTTTTTGGAAGCTATAGGACTTTTGTGCACTTTTATTGAAAGCTATAGGAGCTCTAGGGTCCTTCACCCATAAATAAAGTAGAGAGCACACAGATTATGAAAACATGTGATTGTGGGACTATCCTCACTACTAGTGATCGCCATACACGAAGTGTGTGCAATGAATATGCAAGTATACATATCATAACATGTAATATAATGATAAAGAAAAGATCGTTCCCACGTAGATTATTTTCTTAGAAACTAATTTTTAAAACTAAAAAATAAAAATCAATTTTTTTTGTGTTTTCATATTTTAATGAAGCAAAATTAAAATAACTAAAAGTAAGTAGCAATAATTAATTAAATTAGATTTGGTAACTAAAAATATATATGAGAAAATATCTAAGAATACTTAATCCCCCAATTTTCTAAACATGTGAATCACTAAAATCCTCCCAATATAATTGTCAATTAATTATATGATCAATTGAATCTAACCTAGTATGTAATCCTCTCTCAAGTAAACTACACACCATATAGTAATTAATTTAATCACACTCTTATGCCAATTAAATTCCATACTACTCATTAAGTTCATCAATTATGAATCACATACATTAGAATCATACATCTTTGCATAGAAACTATGCATGTTATTTGATCAAGAAAAACAATTAAACAATTAAACAATTCTCTCAAATCTATTTAATTGTCTTTATAGATAAATTGTTGGTCAAACAATTAATAGTATACAAATAAGATTGAATAATATAATTAAAATAAAATTATAACTGGGGTAAAATATTAGATCATCACATGGTAAAAATTGGGTTCATAAGATCCTTGGATTAATAAATTAATTACACATAATTGTGTTCATGAAGCTCTTATTTTTCATAAAGGAAGAAATAAAAATTGATAAAGAAAAGAGTAGAAGAAGAAATACAATCAATCTCTTGAATTGTAGTATTAATTTCATCTTGAATCTCCACCAAAATTGTGTTCTCTCTTGATTTTTTTGTATTTTTCTCTCTTTTTAACTTCAAAAATTGACCAAAATTATGCTAATGGAGGCTACTTAGGGTTTATAGAGTGATTAGAGGCTTAGATATTGCTTAGGTATGACAACTGTAGCCAATCACATTGTGACATATGGCATCATAATTCACTAGGCGAATCAAGGAGTGATGCGTGGTAGGGGAGACCGGTCAGAGTCAATGCTTGTTTAGTCAATGACATGCAGCATGACATGATTCGTGGAAAGAGATGGCGTGTGTACGGGTGGAACACGCGGGAAGAGCAATGGCATAGCAACACGTGGCATGGCGCGTTGACATATCTTCAATATGGATTGAACGCCGTTGACATGTGGCACATATTTTTTCCTCCTCACAAGTGGCATAATTTTATTCGCTCTTCATGATTTCATGGCATCTGTGTGGCTTGCCCAGTCAGCTCCCCTACTTACGTGGTAGTTCCTTATTGGTCCTACATTAAGAATTCATAAAAAAATCCTTAAAAATTCTTGAAAAATCCCAAAGATTATATTTTACCCCTTTCACTAAAAAGTTTACACTTTAATATTTTTGAACAAAAAAAATACTTATTATTAAATAAAACAAGTAAATATTAAGTAAAACAATGCGCTAATAACTTTATTTTCATAGAGTCATCACCCCCCAAACTTAACTCTTTGCTTGTTCTCAACTAAAGCCAAGTATATCCAAATAAAATAACTTGGGTAGTAAATTCATAAGTATACTTCTATTAGTACATGCATATTTCACGAAAACTATCCCTTTCAAAACTCGTACAATTCTATGATAAAGGGTTCACATATTCATCAATTAATGTTCCATCAATAAAAGGATATGCAAGGTTTTTGACCAATTGATTCGTGTGTGTGCGCTACATATGATATCATCCAATGCACTCATGAAATCTACCTATATGAGCATGCTAATCAATTCAATCTTAGAACGTATCTCATAAGTCTATTTTTCACATCCTTTTTCACTAATATGAATATGCACTTAGCTCAAGATCAATAAGGACTTTACATGGTTCTAATGTAAGGCTTAGGTGGGGGGTTCGATAAATGAGCTTTTACTTGATATTTTAGTGCACCTTCTTTTGACATTCTTTTCATAAATTGTTTTTCACATATTTTTTTGTAACTTCATAGCACTCCCAAAATTATTTTCAATTCCAATTTCTTTGTCTTTAGAGGGATAATTGTGTTGTGAGTTCTGCTTCTTTTTCTTCTTTTTTTTATAGGGTGAATTACATTTCACCTTCTTCTATAGCATAACACATGATTGTTTTTTTTCTTTTCATACAAGATAAAGGTGCAAGGATAAAAATAATGCTTATTCTTTTGGCATATAATGTGGCTTAAATATATGAATGGTTTTTTGTTAGACTTAAATGGGTAACTAAAGATATTAGCAATGGTTAGATTGAAAGGCTCAATCAATCCAAATAAGGCCTAAATCATTTCTCTTACTAAATACTATTTAGGATTTTGCTTCAAGGGATGATCAAATAGATTCTAAAACTTGGTAGATCTAATCGACTCGCATAACTCACTAAAATTTTTCTCTCAATATGAACACCAAAATCAATCATGAACATGTGCATAAAAAACTGAATCAATCCATTATGTTACATTTCTTATCCTAGTTATGACAACCAATTTTTATCATTGAGTTCATATGTTTCATATCAAGCATGCATGCATTTATTTTCCATATATTTGTTCATTTTCTACCCAAATCATGATTAAAAACATCCTAAAATTAAAACAATTCCCTAAAAATTTAAAATTTATACTAAAAAAATGTAGAGAATGAAGTTCCATCCCCTAAACTTAAATTACACATTGTTCCCAATGTGCATATATAAATATGAAAAGGTAAAAGAAAAGAAAACTCCCTTAGTCTTAGAAAACCACATCTGTTGTTGAAATACTCATTCTTGTTGTGTCATTGCTCTCCACATGTATTCACCAACAAAACAAAAACAATGAAATTATAAGTAAAATAACATTGGGTTTCCTCCCAACCAATGTCACGTTTAACTTCCTTGACTAGACTGTCATATCATGTCCTAAGGCATATCCCTTTGTATCCATTTACTTTTTAGTTTTCCTGGAAACAACTTGTTTCTTGATTTGTTCAATAATACCTTATGCTCTGGTTCACAAACACGGTGTTCAATTCTCTTCTTATGCCATATTTGTTTTTTTCTTTTTGAACTTTTTGGCATTCTTATTCGCACTCCACCATAACTCACCCAATATATATATTTCTAGCATTTTTTCATCTCTCTATTGAAATATTTAACTTTCATACTTAACTAGAGATTGGAGGTTAAAATTGTGGATCCTAAAGTTGGTGGCTCTTCAATTGATGGTTTGAACGTAGATCCTATCACAAAATTTTCCAAAATTTCCTTTGATACACACATGAGAGGCATGTCTTCCAAAAAGGTCAGACAGTCCAAAATATCAACCTTCGATGCCACAATTTCAAAGTTAAAATAAGTTAAGTTGTTTTCTGGTGAGTTTATATCCTTTTTCATAGCATCATGTGTAACAGTCTTAAGTATGGGTAACTCAACAGATTCTTTTAAGGTTTCTCTATATTCAGTAACATTTATCCTTAAGCATTCAGTAGCACTATTAATATCAAGGGGTTCAGGTGCTTTAAAAACTTTAAACATTACTTGTTCATCTTGCACTCTCATTGTAAGTTCACCTTTTTATACATCAATGAGTGCTCTTCTAGTTGCTAAGAATGGACGACCAAGTATGTAGGAATGTCACGGTCCTTTTCCATGTCTAGTATAATAAAGTTTGTCAGAAAGATGAGTTTGTCTACTTTTACTCGCAAATCTTCTACTATACCCAAGGTCTTTTAATTGACCTATATGCCATCTATAATGTTACTGAAGTAGGTTTGGCTTTACCAACCCCTAATCTCTGGAATACTGATAATGGCATGAGGTTAATACTGAACCTAAATCATTTAATGCCTTGCCAAAACGGATGTTCCTAATAGTGCAAAGGATTTCAAAACTACCTGGATCTTTCAATTTTTTGTGGTAGTTTTTTATCAAGTCACCATAGCTGGTAAGGCTCACCATCGTGGACTAGAACGCACCTACAATGCTTAGATTTTTCTATAAATTCCCCTTCTTTTAATTATTTGAGAAATTAGAAAAATGTGGGAAAACTATGGAAAATTTGAAACTCATAATTTTCAAAAGAAAAATGTTTTTTGATTATATATTGCTAATACTTTGAATGGAATCAATATTATTAGTTTGTGAGAGTGTTTAGCAAAGACTATTTTATTGGGTTTGATTGATTTAATAAATTAGCACCTATGACTTAGATTTCTTGGTTTGATAGCTTGTTTGTTCTACCTTTAGGATTCACGTATATAAACTATTGGTAACTAATTATTCCACTAGGTGGTGGTAAGGGTTACCTCCCAACCAACATCACATTTAACGGCCTTGACTAGACGGTCATATTACGTCCTAAAGCACATCCCTTTGTGTCCATTTACTTTTGAGTTTGCATGTGAATAGTTTGAGTCTTGACTTGTTCAATAATACTTTGTGTCTTGGCTTGCAAACATGGTACTCCATTCTTCTCTCATGCCATATTTTTGTTTTATTTTTGAACTTTTTGGAATTCTTATAAGGACTCCACCGTAACTCATCGAATTTATGTATTTCTAATAGCTTTGTTACCTCTCCATTGGACTTTTTTACTTTTATACTTGACTGGGGATAGGAGGGTGAAAGTGTGGGGTCCAAACTTGGTGGCTCTTCAATTGATGTTTTGAGCTTTGATCCTATCTCAAAATTCTCCATAATCAGTAGAGTTGTCACATGGCCTAGCGCATCTCCTAAAAAGTTCACACAGTCTACAATGTCAACCTTCGATGCCATACTTTCAAAGTTATAATAGGTTAAGTTGTTTTCTATTGAGTTAATGTCCTTGTTTATAGCAGCATGTGTTAAAGTCTTAAGTTTAGGTAACTCAACATATTCTTTTAAGCTATTCCCACAGTCATTAACATTTATCCCTAAACATTCATTAGCATTAACAAAATGAGGGGATTTAGATTCTTTAAGAAATTTAAATTTTACTTGTTCATCATGCACTCTCATTATAAGTTCACCTTTTTGTATATCAATGATTGCTCTTTCGGTTGCTAAGAATAGATGACCAAGTACGATAGGAATGTCACAGTCCTATTCCATGTATAGCATAATGAAGTCCACCGAAAAGATGAATTTGTCTACTTTTACTAGTAAATCTTCTACCACACCCTGAGGTCTCTTAATTTATCTATATGCCATTTGTAATATTACTGAAGTGAGTTTTTCTTTACCGACCCCCAATCTCTTGAAGACCGATAATGGTATGAGGTTAATGCTAGAACACATGTCACATAGTGCCATGCCAAAATAGATGTTCCCAATAGTGAAAGGGATGTCAAAACTACATGGATCTTTCAGTTTTTGTGGTAGTTTTCTATTAAGGATGGCACTATAACCTTCAGTCAAGGTTATTATTTCATGATCTCCAAGCCTCCTTTTCTTTGATAGTATATCCTTCATGAATTTGGCATAAGATGGAATTTATTCAAGTGCCTCTAAAAATGATATGTTTATATGCAGTTTCTTGAAGCCTTCCAGAAATTTTGAAAACTACATATCTGACTTTTGGTTTTACAGTCTTTGAGGGAAAGAAATAATGGGTTTATAGGGGTTGCTCCTTTTTGACTGACTTATTTCCTTTCCATCATTCATTTTATCCTCTAATTCCTTCACATCCTTTTTAGTTTCTAGTTCCTTCTTATTATTTTGGGTCCAATATTCCTCTAAATTTTAACCTGTCTATGGCATTGCAATGGTTCTTACATTCTCTTCTTGTGTTTACAATTATGTCACTTGGAAGGTTACCTTGAGGCCTTTGACTTATAGCCTGAGTAAGTTGCTGCATTTGGTTCTCTAAATTTCAAATTGAATCCTCTTGAGTTGACACTTTTGTATTAAATGATTGGATGAATTCTTTCATCATCCTCATTAAAGCATTTGTATTGTCCTCAGTAAGTGACTTCTTTTCTTGGGCTTATAATTGTTGAAAACCAGGTGGTGAAAATGATTGATGGATGAATTGATTACCACATTGATTGTTGTTATTCCAAGAGAAATTTGGATGTTGTGTTCATCCTGGGTTATATGTGTTTGAGTATAAATTATTGTTTTGATTCACATTACCTATATAGAAGACTGATTTAGGATTATGTGGACAATTATCAAACAAATAAGCTCCATCACAAAACACACAAGACACTCTTGCATCTTGGACTTGGTTTATACTCGCTAGAGAGTTTTGAACCATCAAAAGATTTACCAAAGGGGACACTTGAGTTGCAAGTGCCATGATATCATTTACCTATGACAATTGTTAGCACAAATGAAAAATAGAAGCTTACTTTTCTTGTGGCTATCATTCCGTTCATTGACCATGGTTAATTATTGCTAGCCATTTTCTACTCTATGCTTTTAATAGCAGTAAATGATGTGTTTAAATTAAAAATAAATAATAAATAAAAATTAAAAAAAACAACTAAATCAATAAATTAAAGTTAAAAAATAAATAAAATAAGTTAACTAAAATAAATAAATAAATAAGTCACTAAAAAATAAGTAAATTAAAATTAAAATTAAAGTAAAGAAAAATAAATTAAGAAAACTAACTAAAATACAAAAGTAATAATAAAAAAGTTATAAATTTGTAATAGTTATAATCCCCGACAACGGCGCCAAAAACTTGATCACCACACACGAAGAATGTGCAATTAATACGCAAGTATACGTATCACAATAAATAATATAATTATAAGAAAAGATCATTCTCACATAAATTATTTTATTAAAAACTAATTTTTAAAACTAAAAAATAAAAATCAAATTTTTTATGTTTTTATATTTAATGAAGCAAAATTAAAATAACAAAAAGTAATTAAAAATAATTAATTATATCAGATTTGGTAACTAAAAATATATATGAGAAAATATCTAGAAATACTTAATCCTCCAATTTTCTAAACATATGAATCGCTAAAATCTCCTCAATATAATTATAAATTAATTACATAATCAACTGAATCTAACCTAATATGTATTCCTTTCTCAAGTAAACTACACACCATATAGTAATTAATTTAATCACACTTTCATGCTAATTAAATTGCATAATACTGATTACGTTTATCAATTATAGATCCCATACATAAAAACCATACATCTCTCCCTAAAAACTATACATGTTATTTAATCAAGACAAACAATTAAATAATTCTCTCAAATCTATTTAATTACCTCTATAGATAAATTTTTGGCCAAGCAATTAATAGTATACAATTCAAATTAAATAATATAATTAAATTAAAATTATAATTAGGGTAAAATATTAGCTCATCACATGGTGAAAATTGGGTTCATAAGATTCCTAGATTAATAAATTAATTACGTATAATTGTGTTCATGAAGCTCATATTTTTCATAAAAGAAAGACATAAAAATTGATAAAGAAAAGAGTCAAAGGAGTAATACAATCAATCTCTTGAACTATAGAGTTAAGCTCCTCTTGAATCTCCACCAAAATTGTGTCCTCTCTTGAATTGTTTATGTATGTTTCTCTCTTTTTAACTCCAAAATCATGCTAATGTAGTCCACTTAGGGTTTATGGAGTGATTAGGGACTTAAATATTTCTCAAGTGTGATATGGACCATCAGATCAGCTTCAGATCAAGGGCTATTATCAAAACTAGCAAAATTGATAGCTCTAGCTAATCACAATGTGACACGTGATGAGCGAAAACCGGCATCGCCGATTCTTGCCAATACTTTGCTTTTAATATTTATAAAACTCTCGCAAGTGCACGAATCATTTCGAAGAAAATGATAAGTATACTCCCAAGGTCGATCTAAGGAAGGAATGTATGTGGTTTTTAATTTATTATTCAAACTTTTAAAGATGAAATTAAATCCTAAACATCCTGTCACGATATTTTGGGGTTTTGTGTTTTTAATCTAATTACATAAAATTAAACATAGATTCAACAAACATTCATGCAAATTTTATCATTTATAATGGCGGAATATTTATGGATATAATAACTAAGTTAATTATGCTTGCTCATATTATCTAGGTTATTAAAGATATGAATTGATATTTATTGATTCTCCCTTTTTTGTATGAATACCACCTTTGGTGGGGTTAGATATTCTTTGCTAACTAAACAAATCAATTAACACCTATGGGTGGGGTTAATAACTAATATGCTTAATTAAATTAATTCCTTTTTCTAAGAGATTGAAAATGAACCATTTAAATGCCACATTTGGTGGGGTTAGACAGTTTAAACTTTATTCAAGGTGTCCAAATTAAACCTAAGAATTTAGTTATCCGGTACTAACTTTCAAGTTTTAAAACCACTACCGAAAACATGTCGTCAATACATTTTCAGATAATAATTCTTATAAAAACTTTTGAAATAGAGCTTCACTCTAACTACCGGGCGATTGTACCATCAAATAAAAGAGCACTACTCTAAATTAGACCGGATAACTAAACCTTAAAATCTAATTTTCAGGTTTAAGTTTGTAATGAAAAATAATATATTTCTATCTAACATTCTTAATATAAAATCATGAATAAAAATAAAATCAATCCATTTTAGAGATTTTTACCTATTTAATATTTCGCAAGCATAACAACGTTATTATTACATCATGTTTACTAAACAGCCAGCACAGTTAAATTTAACCACAGACAAATTAAATATAACATGTAAGAATAAAGCATAAAAATAACTGTAAAGAAAATAAAATCCTTACAGAACTTCGACGCTATTCCCGTTGCTGGAAAAACTCCAAGTGGAATTTGCACTCCCATTTATTGAATCAAAAAGCTAATAAATTACATAAACATAACTAGTTCTTCCCAAAAAGGGAAGAACTCTAAAACTAAGAGAAATTAACTAAAAACTAAGAAAAACTAAAGAAAACTAAATAGAGAGAAAGAAAGAGAGAAAAGAATGTATTTGGAGGTTTTGAAAGTGTGTTTTGAAGTGAAGGGAAGGGGGTATTTATAGGTGAGGATGGAGAGAAAAAATGAGTAAAAAAAATGTTAAAAAAATGTAAAAACGCGTAATGGAAATGCTGAGGTCATTGATGACGTCAGCATGACGTCATGAGGCAGCTGCACGTGAAAAATGGGGCGAAAAGGCGTCGGCGCACGCGGAAGGAGCTGCTGGGCGCGCGTGAACAGTAGCCGCACACGGGTGTTGGCGCTGGGGGGGCGCGCGGGCGTGTGCGCGCGGTTGAGCAGTTGGGCGCGATTTTCTCCTTTTTGACCTTTTTGACCCATTTTGTCCAATTTTTCCATGTTTGTTGACCTTTCCCCATTTATTTATTAATATATTTGTGATGTATTGCTTCAAGTATTCCTCTTTGAGTCTTTAAGTTGCGTTTTTAAGCCAAAATACCTGAAAAACAATAAAAATACCCGTGATTCCGAAAAAGATAAATTTATATAAATATATGATAAAACATATAAATATATATATTTTTAATCAATTAATGTGCATAAAATCATGGTTATTTTAGTGCTTTTTGAGCACTTATCACAACCCTCAACCAGCTTCTTGCTAGTCCCTTAGCAAGAGAAGCGATAAAAACTAAAAATTAAACTATCCTAAATCACTTTCGTGGATTGAAACGGTTGCATATAGCCTATGCAACAAGCCTTTAAATCCCTAGGTTGCCCTAGTGGACGAGTTTGAGTCTCGTGAGGGTTTTCAGTAATGATACCCACAAACATTGAACTAAATGTAAAAATAAAAACAATCAAATCAAAAACTAAAATTACAACAAAATCAAAAATTAATTTAAGAATAAAAGAAAACAACATATCACAAAAATGTCTCATACTTTTTTAATCTCTTTTAAGATCATAATTAAAATCTCAAGAATAAGTTATTTTAATCTCTTTAAACAATCATGATTTTATTATAATAATTAGTCGAAAATCATTTTCATATTTCCTATCAAAAATGTATCAATTATAATTTTACCCAATTTCAGTGTCATGAATTAGAATTCGCTTCAACTCTATTCCTCACAAGTCAATACTCTCAAAACACTGAATCCTATGGGTTTAAACACTCATACTAATTTATATGCAAAATAGTTGATGTATAGAAATGAACTAATATGTTCGCATATGTATAAAGAATAAAGGCTCAAAGTGTTATTTTAACATTGATCTCATGAAAGGAATCGAATGTATAATTTATAAAGATATCATATATAAAAATTATTTTCATGCATAAATCAACTCATTAAGAAAGAATTTCAAGATATATGCTTTTTACAAATGAATAAATTGTAATGACTTTTTAGGGAATTACTTCCTATATCTTTTTGTAATTAGCTTGTACTCACAACTTTGTAGGCAACGTGGGTCATAGTATGTAGATGATACTATATATATTTTTTATCTCTCTATTATTATTATTATTATTTTTTGTATATATTTTTCAATATATGTATTTTTTTAGACAGTCAACCAATGTACAGATTGTACATTTTTTTTTTGGATTTTGGTGAGTGGTTAATTTTGTGGCTTTTCTGTTTGATCTTGGTTTAGGTAACCCCAGATATGTCTTTTTATTTTTGTGGCAGTCATGCATAAATGAGATATAAGCATATACTATCAATTTATACTCAAATCATTTAATCTAAGCAAAAATAATAATAAAAAAAATATATATGATACTCTATTAAGATGAGAAAAAATTCATACATTCAATGCTAATACCTATAGAGATCATCTAAAATTTGAATAAATAAGAAATGTGTTTGGAGTATAAAAAATATATATTTCACTCTGAATAAAAGATATTAGGCTCAAATTATATCTCACAAGGGTAGTCTCTACTAAAAAAAATTCATAAACACCGATTTTGGGTTTAATATAATTTTCACATTTTATCAAGAAATACTAGTTATGACAAAAACTAACTAATTATCAAAAATAATTACAAAATATTTCATGATATGTTTTCAAAAATTAATCTAACAGTACAAAAGACTTAACTATTTACTTAAATTTGATTTAAAGAAATGATAAATTTTTGTGAATTTTTTTTTTAAATTGTTAAATTTTTTTTTTCTAATTAAGCATGGTAACTGTTCATCACTCCCAACCTAGAACTTACATTGTCCTCAATGTAACAACTGTAAATTAAAGATAAAGAGAAAAGAGAAGAAAGATTACCTATTTCTTGAGAATGTGTAAGTAGTAATGGAGAAATGCAGGTGCATTCATTATATTCATCATTAAAGTGTATACAGACAGATCGCTGTGAATTTCTAACATCTCAACAAATATTTTTAGTTTTAACAATTTAAAAATTATTAAACTACAATAAAATTAAGTAAATAAAATAACAGAAAATTACCTAAAATGATGGGTTGCCTCCCATCCAGCGCTTAGTTTAACGTATTAGCAAGACGTAACTTGGGGATTGCCTTTTAAGTAAACTCAATGTCCCCTCATCATTGAGTCAATCAAACCTACAAGTAAGACAAGGTTGTCTACCTATACTGTTTCAAACATGTCCTATTGATTTTGAAATTTTTCTGTACCAAAAACTAGGGGCATGCTTGAGGGTTTTAGATAACCCACATCTAGGTGCAAATCAAATAATTAAGGCATCAAAACACGATTGTACCTAGATCAAACAAAGAAACTAACTCTTGAGATTGTAATTAAAACTTTAAAATTTTGGAGATAGTTTCAGTATTTTTATTTTTATTTTTTTATTTTTTTTAAGTTAAAATAACATAATTAGTATTAACCAAGAGTGCTCCCAGAAAAGAATAGTGGGGCAAAGGCTCCTTAAAAACCATCCTCTTAGACAGAACAACGTTCCCAGGAAAGACTAGTGGCACAAAGGCTTCCAAGAACTAGTCTCCTAGACAGAACTACCTTAGATCTTTATTTTTCATGCTATTAAATTTAATTAAGTTCAGTTAAGTAAAAATCTAAGTTAATTAAGTTAAGTGAAGTAAAAATCTAAGTTAATTAAGTTAATTAAAAATCTAAGTTAATTAAGTTAATAAAAGTAAAAATCTAAGTTAATTAAAAAGCTAAGTTAATTAAGTTAATTTAAGTAAAAATCTAAGTTAAAATCTAAGTTAATTAAGTTAAGTTAAAAAAATCTAAGTTAATTAAGTTAGGTTAATTAAAAATCTAGGTTAATTAAGTTAGTAAAAATATAAGTTAATTAAGTTAATGAAAAATCTAAGTTAATTAAAAAAAATCTAAGTTAATTAAGTTAGGTAAAAATTAAGAAAAAATAAAAAATAAAAAAATAAAAATAATAAAAATAAAAATAAAAATAAATTGAATTGAAATTGAAATAAAATAAAATAAAATAAAGTAAAATAAAATAAAATAAAATTGAAAAAAGTAAAGGAAAATAAAATAAAAATAAAAATTGAGTTTTTATTTTTTTTATTTTGTTTTTATTAAAAAAAATAAAATTAAGATTTTAAATAAAAACTTAAAGTTAAATGAAAATTAAAAATTAAGTTTTTTATTTTTATATATATATATATATATATATATATATATATTTTATTTTTACTATTCATGAACGGTAATTTTATTTTACTATTTACACTAAATTTTTTTTTTAAGTTTTGAAGTTTTTTTTTATTTACTATTCATGAATGGTAATTTTATTTTAGTATCTACGCTATAAATTTTATTTATTTATTTTTAACTTAAAATTGTTGATTTTTTTTACTATTCATGAACGGTAAAATATTTTACTATCTACGCTATAAATTTTATTTATTTATTTTTAACTTAAATTTTTTTGATTTTTTTTTACTATTCATGAACGGTAATTTTATTTTACTATTAACGCTATATTATTTATTTATTTTTATCTTAAAATTTTTAATTTATTTTTTTTTATTTTTTTTTAATTTTTTTTAATTTTTTTACTATTCATGAACGGTAAAATTTGTTACTTCAAATTTCAAATTTCTAAATTATTTTAATAAAAATTTTTATTTTTTTATTTCTTATGAAATTTGAAATTTGATTATTATTTTTTTTATTAAAACAAAAAAAATCACAATTATTTACAGCACAAAAATGTTTTTAAAAATTTGATAAATAATTTAAAAACCGCAATTCCTTCCCCGGTAACGGCGCCAAAAACTTGATAAGCGAAAACCGGCATCGCTGATTCTTGCCAATACTTTGGTTTTAATATTTATAAAACTCTCGCAAGTGCACGAATCATTTCGAAGAAAATGATAAGTATACTCCCAAGGTCGATCTAAGGAAGAAATGTTTGTGCTTTTTAATTTATTATTCAAACTTTTAAAGACGAAATTAAATCCTAAACATCCTGTCACGATATTTTGGGGTTTTGTGTTTTTAATCTAATTACATAAAATTAAACATAGATTCAACAAACATTCATGAAAATTTTATCATTTATAATGGCGGAATATTTATGGATATAATAACTAAGTTAATTATGCTTGCTCATATTATATAGGTTATTAAAGAAATGAATTGATATTTATTGATTCTCCCTTTTTTGTATGAATACCACCTTTGGTGGGGTTAGATATTCTTTGTTAACTAAACAAATCAATTAACACCTATGGGTGGGGTTAATAACTAATATGCTTAATTAAATTAATTCCTTTTTCTAAGAGATTGAAAATGAACCATTTAAATGCCACATTTGGTGGGGTTAGACAGTTTAAACTTTATTCAAGGTGTCCAAATTAAACCTAAGAATTTAGTTATCCGGTACTAACTTTCAAGTTTTAAAACCACTACCGAAAACATGTCGTCAATACATTTTCAGATAATAATTCTTATAAAAACTTTTGAAATAGAGCTTCACTCTAACTACCGGGCGATTGTACCATCAAATAAAAGAGCACTACTCTAAATTAGACCGGATAACTAAACCTTAAAATCTAATTTTCAGGTTTAAGTTTGTAATGAAAAATAATATATTTCTATCTAACATTCTTAATATAAAATCATGAATAAAAATAAAATCAATCCATTTTAGAGATTTTTACCTATTTAATATTTCGCAAGCATAACAACGTTATTATTACATCATGTTTACTAAACAGCTAGCACAGTTAAATTTAACCACAGACAAATTAAATATAACATGTAAGAATAAAGCATAAAAATAACTGTAAAGAAAATAAAATCCTTACAGAACTTCGACGCTATTCCCGTTGCTGGAAAAACTCCAAGTGGAATTTGCACTCCCATTTATTGAATCAAAAAGCTAATAAATTACATAAACATAACTAGTTCTTCCCAAAAAGGGAAGAACTCTAAAACTAAGAGAAATTAACTAAAAACTAAGAAAAACTAAAGAAAACTAAATAGAGAGAAAGAAAGAGAGAAAAAAATGTATTTGGAGGTTTTGAAAGTGTGTTTTGAAGTGAAGGGAAGGGGGTATTTATAGGTGAGGATGGAGAGAAAAAATGAGTAAAAAAAATGTTAAAAAAAATGTAAAAACGCGTAATGGAAATGCTGAGGTCATTGATGACGTCAGCATGACGTCATGGGGCAGCTGCACGTGAAAAATGGGGCGAAAAGGCGTCGGCGCGCGCGGAAGGGGCTGCTGGGCGGATTGGAAGGCTGGCGCGTAGGGGCGTGCGCGGGTGTGGGCACTGGGGCGCGCGCGGGCATTGGCGCTGGGGCGCGCGGCTCGGCAGCTGGGCGCGATTTTCTCCTTTTTGACATTTTTGACCTTTTTGACCCATTTTGTCCAATTTTTCCATGTTTGTTGACCTTTCCCCATTTATTTATTAATATATTTGTGATGTATTGGTGCAAGTATTCCTCTTTGAGTCTTTAAGTTGCGTTTTTAATCCAAAATACCTGAAAAACAATAAAAATACCCGTGATTCCGAAAAAGATAAATATATGATAAAACATATAAGTATATATATTTTTAATCAATTAATGTGCATAAAATCATGGTTATTTTAGTGCTTTTTTAGCACTCATCAACATGTGGCATCAGAAATTCACTGGATGAATCGAGGAATGATATGTGATAGTGGTGAATGATCAGAGTCAACAATTTCTGAGCCAGTGACACACAACGCAACATGATTCATGGAAACGGATGGCATGGCACACAAGTGGGATGCGTAGAGCAATGGCATAGCAGACACGTTGACTGATCTTTGAATTCGGATTGAATGCTATGTTGACATGTGGCACACGTTTCATCCTCCTCACATGTGGAGTAATGTGATTTTATCTTTGTGCTTGCGTGGTGTCCTGGTGGCTTGCCCAATTAGCTCTCTTGCTTACGTGGTAGCTTATGATTGGTTTTTTTTTTGTTAAAAATTCATAAAAATTCCAAAACAATATCAAAAAATTCAAAAATTATATTTTTACCCGTTTTCACTAAAAAGTTTACATTTTAATATTTTTGACCCAAAAATACTTATTATTGAATAAAACAAATAAATATTAAGTAAAAAAGTGCGCTAATGACTCTATTTTCATAGTGTCATCAACTAGCCTATAATCTAACCAATTATCTCATGAATCAATATTTGGTTTCTTTCTTAATACTAAGTTACTATCGTAACCTAGAACCATCTTTAAATTATTAACGTTATCTTTAGAAATCTAGGTACACTTAAGACTTCACACCTTTTCTTATTGTTTAATGATTATTGATACAATTTATTAATTAATCTAAATCCTGAACACCCTAGAGGTACATGTACAAGATTTAATCCATTTATTAAATTAAGTTCTAAAAAGAAGATAATTAAACAACGCAAGATTATAACCATTAATAAAGGTATTCAACCTTACTTGTCACACGTGACAACAAGGTACATTTCGAATAAGAATATTAGCGATTACATACCTACATCTTATACTAGAATTAGAAATAATAATGTAATAAATTAGTTGATCACTCTAATTAATACATGCATAGATATGGCATTTTAAGAAAAAGAGTCAATACATAAAAAAGGAAGGATTGAATCTAAAAATTCATCATGACATTATATAAATTATAATTATAGTCTAGGGCTTAGAAATTGTCTATAAAGACATAAATAAATTAGCTGCTAGATATGGATTCTGAAAGAATCATAATTAAAATTGTAGTAAAACTAAGAAGAGAAAGAAGAAGAAGATGAAGAAGAAGCTAAGGACTAATTTCTATGGGTGATCTTTAACTCTTTAAATTCCTCTTTGATTGCTATCTTACTTTTAGCCTCCAAATTATCTACAGACCTATATATTTTCTGTAAAATTCTGTCTAATCTATAATTTTTTTGGTTAACCTTAGTTACATATTTATAGTATAGGAACACACAATTCAATTAGGATTAGGGTCATAGGAGTTTAAAGCAATTAGAGTTCAAAGCTAGAAAATCTAGAGTAAATGGAATAAGGATGCTGAAAATCTAATGTTTTAATACAATTATGAGAGTATGGGTCTTGGGGCACATAGAATTATGCTGTGATGCCACCTTAATTCTTGTTCTATGAAATTTTATCTTAAAGGATTTACATGCCTATATTTTTCCTACTTTCACATTTTGACCCCTCATTGTTCTATTATGTATAATTATATGCATTTAGACCTCCATTGTATGACATGTATGCCCTTGATTGTGAAATTTTGTTTGGTCCTTTGTCATTTGCATCTTTTAACATCCAAAGGTACCTAAACTACATCAAAACATATCCCATGATTTTGAAAACACAATTTATAAAATACTTAGATAAAAATACAATATTAAAACCTATTTCATTCTTTTAGTCCTAATAAATCACAAGATATGTGTGCTTTTAGGTACATATCACTATGGTATTTAGTTTGGTGAAGGTAAATGGAAGCTCACTTGGGGTTTCCTAGTAATTTCTAGAGGAATGAAGATACATACATTTTACTACTTGCATGGAAAGTTGAGTAAAAGAGAGTTGAATATAGTTGAAAAATAATATGGCATAAAGGTTTGGAAAAAAAGAAGGAAGAAGACTACATACACTTGCTAGAAAGAAGCACTACTTACCAAGCTTGACATGTACACATTTGAAAACATGTCTCCATTGCTTAGTTGGTAAAATTTAAAAAGTTTTTTTCATAGTTATTACCCTTCTAGAAGAAAAAAATGTATTTGATTTGATTGATACTGCTAAATGTAGCATGCAAGATGGAGCACTTAGTGGTACATATTATTTTCACTTTTATTGACGACCATTATAGAAATGTTTGCACATGCCTTTAAAACACGAAAGAGAAAATATAAATAGAATAACTAGATGGATTCACAATCAAAGAAAAAGAGGACTATATCTGCTAACTTAGAAAAAATTATATGGTTTGAAGCAAGCACCTAGGCACTAGTACAAGAAATTTGAATCTTTCATGATGAGTCATGAATACAATAGAACTACATCTAATCACTATGTTTAAGTTAAAATATTTTTGAATGATGATTTATTCATTCTCTTGTATATGTAGATGACATGCTGACTATTGGTCATAATACAAACAAAATAGAGAAGTTGAAGAAACAACTTAGAAAGTCTTTCTCCACAAAAGATTTAGGATTTGCAAAACAAATTCTTGACATGAAGATTACTTGAGATAGGAAGAAAAAAAAACTCCAATTATCTCAAGAACTATACATTGAGAATTTTTTAAGATATTTAACATGAGTAATGCAAAGATTATTTTTTCTCCAGTTAGGACACTTCAAGTTGAGTTCCAAGCAATGTCCTACAAGTAAGAAAGAAAAAAGAAAAAATAGAAAGAGTGCCTTATGCATCTACAGTAGGTAGTTTGATGTATTCCATGGTGTCCACCAAACTAGAAATCTCTCACCCTGATAGAATGGTCAATCATTTTCTCTCAAATCTTGTCGAAAATACTAGGAAGTAAGGATATGGATTCTCATGTAACTTATAGGTAATTCTAAGAAATTAATATGTTTTGGTAATGGTAAACCTATGTTGGATGGGTACATAGATGTATATATGGCATGTGATGTTGTTTCTAGGAAATCTACTTCAGGTTATGTGTTCACTTTTACAGTGAGAGTCGTGTCATGGTAGTCAAGATTACAAAAGTATGTTGCCTTTTCTTTTATAAAAGTAGAGTATATATCTATAATTGAAGCATGTAAACAAGCCTCGTGGATAAGTAAGTTACTATAAGATTTGAATTTGACATAAGAGAAATATTTGATCTATTATGGTAGTTAGAGTGTCATTCATCTAAGCAAGAATCATATGTTTCATTCGAGATCAAAGCATTACTTATTGGTTTTGATTCAAAAGAAAGACATGATCAACATCAAATATTTATCCATTTAATGAAAGCATGGTATAACAAAATAATTTTTATTTTATTAATATAAATAATCATAAAGAAAATAGAATTTATACCTTTCAATTATGGGAAGACAAACATATGAATTGAAATCTTTGATCTTCCAAGCCTTTCTCCCAATGATTGTATGAATTGGAAATATGGAAAATTTTGATCTTCAGCTTTATCAATCACAAAGTTCTAGTCTACAGTAGAGCACACAAATAATCGAATACCCAAAAGGAACCAAGAAGAAAACTATTTTTCTCACTAGTTATGTTTGGAAGATTTTGTCTCAAAAAAATTTCACTATCAATAGAGATTTGTTTTTTGAAATTTCTCCAAAAGATTCTAACGCGGACCCTACTCCACGTGGGGTGTGAATTTCTTTTCCTTTTATAACGTGTATTAGGGTGACAATTTTATTAGAATGTAATTCCAATTAAAAATCAACTTATACAAATAAATTTGTAGTCAAATAAGAAACTAACTCTCTTAGGAATCTTAGTTTTTTCAAAATCTTAACCCTTAAAATTTGACTTTGTCTTTGATTCAAAAATCAACCCAAATCCTATTTGGATTCTTATTTGATTTGTAAGCAATAATTAAATTTATTTAATTATTCTCTTAATATTTAATTTAATTTAAATATTAAATCATATTTAATATTTACTAAAATGTACATGCAACAAGCTTGCACGCCTACTTTGAAAAACTATTTTTACCTTCATTAATTAAATACTATTTATTTAATCAAACTTAATAAAATAAATATTCACTTAATTCATAAAATTAAACATTCTTACACAATATTACCAAAACACCCTCACATATTTATTTGACAATTATGAACTTCATAAATTATCATAATAATAAATATGTCCATTAATCAATAAATGATTTATTCATAATTAATCGTTTTCTCACAAAGTGCAACATAGTTCACATCGTTGTTATGTAGCAGTTTCGTCAACCAATGGAACTCCAAATTTGAACTTAAATAAAACTTAACACCTTATTTAACTCCTTAATTAATTATTAACTTTATTTAATTTATACATAAATAATCTATTGATATAACTATTAGGTACAACTCAATCCTCTGTGCATAGTCATAATTAGAGTTGGTCAAAATGTCTCTTATCCTTTTAATTACAGTTTCTCTTTGAGTACCGATGGTTCTTATGAATATCTGCACTATAATCATATTATATGGTATGCATAGTCATCAAAACTCTAGAATCATCAAACAAGGGAACTAACATCCATCAATAGATATGATGGGATTCTTCATTTTGTGAGATAATCTCTCAATCTACTATTAATACAAAGATACTAAGATATAAAGAATCTTAGCTCAACAACCAATGGAGCATCTTCGAGTTGGTCAAATACTAAAATGCCATGAAAAATGGGTCAGTCACATGACTCAAGAAGAAGATAGTCTCGTACATGGTCATTAGTGACATAATGAAACAACTATAAGTATATGATGTTAATGGTGTACGCATTACGTCTGGTCTAGTTCTGTATGATCTATGTCACATATAGGTACCCCAACTAGATGTCTCCAAATTAGTTACCGTGGATCAGGTTCACTTCATTTCTACTGGATATAGGCCATACTAGTGACATAATTAAATATCTCATACTTTAATTAATCATCGGGAACATTTTAGAATATTTTACTTAAACTAAATCCACTTGTATATGCTCTTATAAACCGAGTTTAAGTAGACACTAATAATTAAGGATTTTGAGATTTAATTTAACGAATTAAATAACACATATGCATAAAAATAATGTATTTTTGTTTATTCTAATTTCATCAATAAAATACAAACTCATTTTCATTTCAGAGCTCTAGTCGTAATGATCTCCCACTAGCCATAAGGAAAATAGGACATTTAGTCAGATAAGAAAAATAGATATATCTACACATATATATATTTTTAGTAGGCTTTTGAAATGAGATAATATATATATATATATATATAAACTTTGAAGCTCAAAAGAGGTATACTACGGATAACGCATGTGAAGGTAGATAGAAAGGCTCAAACGATCCAAAGATGGCCTAAATCATTTTATTAGTTAAATGTTATCTATAATTTCGCCTCGAGAGAAAATCAAACAAATTCTAAGAACTGTGACACCACAAATATCAATCGAATTGCATACTTACATAAACCTTCTCTTAATTATCATAGCAACTCAAAAATCATGAATAGTGCACATAAATATTTATTCTTGTAAAAATGAAACATACGTAAAAATTATTCATTGCTTACACAATATTCAAAATTTTTAAGGAGCTATGCATCATTTAAACTGAAAGAAATAAAAATAAATCACCATTCAAAGAAAAATATCTTCAATCAACCAAATAAATAAAATTTCACAAGCAAGAATATCTAGAAAATACTTCAATTAAGTTCAATATCTCCACCACCCCCAAACTTAATATACGCATTGTTCTCAATGTGTGAACGTTAAAGAACATATGAGATAGGTTTAATGAAAACTTCCTGGTTTGGTTTGAATGGTTAAAATCCAAATTAGCTTCATTTCCTCCGATTTGCACCTACAAAAAAAAATAACAACATAAAGAAATGTAGATACATGCGTAAATAAAGAAAATAAAACACATGGGTTACTTCCCAAGAAGTGCTTGATTTATAGTCATCAACTTGAATTCTCAACTTTTTTTTCTTTTTGTGAGTTAAGATTTGTGTGTCAAACAAAATCTCAACTTACGAGAAAATTGAAAAATAAATTAAGCAAGCAGCAATAAGCATAAATTTCTTTTTGAATTAAAATTAGATTGATTGGTATTAATATCAACAATGAAAATAGTAAACGAATCCTCGGCAATGGCGCCAAAAACTTGTTGCCTCTTTTAGAGAACATAAAACGTGCAAGTATACAGGGTCACAAGTAATAAAATTTGATAAGTAAAATATCGTTCCCACGGAGATTTGTCACCATAGTTTGTTGAGTACTAAAATTATTTCACTCTAATTTTATCCAAAACAATCGTTAATTGGAAGAAGTTAACTAAAAAGTTGTATACCAAAATAAAAGAAATCTAGGATTGCATTTTTTCACCAAATTAATCCACTCGAGTCATATTATTTTCTCTTGATTTATAGTTTTATAGTACATTTAATTTGTCAACTGAAAACTTCTAATTTTATCCATACATCTCTACCGAGCTCCGTATAGACACACCTTGTTAAATTAATTCACTATATTCCTAAAGAGAATTAAATTCACCAAGATTCATATATACATGTTATTCTATCCATGAGCAATATACATCTAAAAAAATACATTTTTTTGGACACGCGGGAAACATTTACATCAAAAAGTAAAAAAACAAAAGTATCGATATTCAATATCAAAATTGTTACTTTAATATACGGGTGAGAGACAAAACCGAGGCACCGTTTCTGATGATTTTTTTAAATTAATCTGCGTGCCACGTGTTAGCGTATGATTCACTACAAGGAATGGTGGGACACATGGCAGCATATCATTGGGTACCAAGAAAGGGTGCACGCGGAATTGTCGCATGGGATAAGCAGCACCGAGAAATGGGGGACAACTATTGGAACGTGTGCATGATTCTGCATTTTTACGTTCATCGAAACATGCCATGTGTCAGATGTTGATTGGGTGCAAGGAATGGTGGGCCACGTGGCAGCTTTTAATTGGTGGAATAAACGGGCACATGTGATTGCACTGTAGGAAATCATGGCTTTGGGAGAAGCGTAAAGACATGCGCGTCCCACCCTGTACACCGGCCTGCGCGGAAGGTGGGCCCTACACGGGTACGGAGTAGCATGTTTCCATAAAACCTACGTCCAATTGCTTTGGTCGGGTGTGAATGAGATGCGCTCATCTTTACTGTTGCTTTTCTGATTTGATGGTTCACGTGGCACGCGTGTATGATGGCGCGTGGACTTCTTCTCTCATGTGCAGAAAAATAAACTTTTATTAATTGCATTTTAGCCGTCCAATTTAATTCAAATTAAATTTTAAACTTTATTTAATTACAATTAAGCCCTTTTCTAATTTAAATTAAATTTTAAACTTCTAATAATTAAAATTAAGCCCGATTTTAATTCAAATTATATTTTAGACTTTTATAAATTGCAATTAAGCACTCTTTTATTTTAAATTATATTTTTAGACAAATTTGCAATTAAGTACGGTTTCGATTCAAATTATTTAATTTTCTTAAAAATATATTCCTTAACAAATAAACACTAAATATTAATTTATTAAACTAAAATTAACTAAATATGTCAAGAACATAGCAATTATAATTAATAAAATAGATGAAAATAACTTTATAAAATATAGTTATCAGGACATGTATTTAAACTCCATCTCTTCTAAATGTCCCTTAAAGCTCTTAACAAGCAATGTCTTTATAAATTGGCCAACAAGGTTATCATCTGAAACAATCTTCAAAACAACATCTCCTTGATGCATTACTGCTACCACTATAATTTATGTGCAAATGATAATATTTAGAACCACTTCCAAATATGTCAAGAGCTTATGGAGCCATACACCTTCCATTGTTACTTCATAAGCAGAAACAGGCTCGACTTTCATAGTGGATTTAGTAATGCATCCCTGCTAAATGCTTCTCGATGTTATGGCCCCATAACTAAAAATGAATATTGACATTGACGTGGATTTCCTAGAATCCTTACCTAACTTGAAATCAAAGTATATGTAGCATGGGGGGATCAAATCACCATTAGAATAGACTAGTATATAATTATCATCCTCCTAAGATAGTTAAGATGCACTTAATTGCAACTCAATGATATATTCCTAGGTTGACTGATATCAATGACTATGATAATGACATAATTGATGTCAGGCATAGTACACAACATATCGTACATTAGATTGCATAAGACATATCTCTCATATATTTTTTCTCTTAAGATGTCTTGGGACACTGTTCCATGCAAAGAGTAATTCCATGTCTTGTAGCAAAAGCTTCTTTCTTGGATACTATGTCAAAAACCTTAAGAACACCTTGTCAACATACAATCTAGAGATAGAGCTAACAACTTGTTCTTTCAATCACTTATGTTATGCATGAAAAGATCATAGCTTTCCTTTCCCATATCTTTCATTTAGAATTACCTAGCTAGCCACTACTTTATGTCAGTCAATAACTTCACAATATTCCCAATTAGTAGAATGTTTTCTACAACACGAGGAATACCACTTTTCCATCCTTTATTAACTTGTAGACATAAGGTTCATTAAGGCTTTGATCAAAACCATAGGACTTCATGGTTTCATCAAACTAGATGTTCCATGATGTAGACACTTGCTTTGGTCCATAAATAAATCTTTTGAGCTTACCAAATATTTTCTCTTGGCCTTCTACTAAAAACCTTTTTGGTTTGACCCTATAAATGGTTTCTTCAAGATAGCCATTTAAGAATTTTGTCTTGACATCCATTTGCTACATCTCATAATAGAGAGCAACATCTATTGACAAATTACCTGAATGGATTTAAGCATAGCTAGTCGCGAGAAAGCTTCTTCACAATAAAATCTTTTCTTTTGGATAAAACCTTGTGAAACCGTCTAGCTTTGAAAGTGTCCATTTTCTCATCCACTCTTCTTTTTCTATTTTAGAGCCATTTACACCCAATAGGTTATACCTTATTATGCTTGTCTACAAATTCCCAGACTGAGTTAGAATACATGGACCATCTCAAGTTTCATAGCTTTAATCCATATATCCTCATCAACATCCTCCATTGCATGTTTATATGACAATATGTAATGAATATGACTATTATACACAACCATTTATGCTTCTGTTTCTCCCATGTAATGTTCTTGCAAATGTATTACCCTCCTACTACATCGAGGCTATGGTCAATTTTGACTATGGTTTATGGTATACATGACTTGTTGAGTATCATCTTTAACCATCGGTGTTTGTTTGATCCTATCAGACTGCAACTACTCAAAAAACACCTTACTTTAAGGTTTTTGGTTTGTCATATAATCACTCTTGAGGAATATAGTGTTTTTCGACATAAACACTATATTCTCTTATGCATTATAAAAGATATGACCCTTGGTTTCCTTTGAATATCCTACAAACACATATATTTTTGATCTAGATTCCAACTTGCAAGTCTTTCTGACGAGTGCTCAAAAAGCACTAAAATAAGCATGCTTTTATGCACATTAATTGATTAATATATATATATTTATATGTTTTATCATATATTTATATATATTTGTCTTTTTCGAAATCACGGGTATTTTTATTGTTTTTCAGATATTTTGGCTTAAAAACGTAACTTAAAGACTCAAAGAGGAATACTGGAAGCAATACATCACAAATATATTAATAAATAAATGGGGAAATGTCAACAAATATGGAAAAATTGGAAAAAATGGGTCAAGAAGGTCAAAAATGGAAAAAAGGAGAAAATTGCGCACGTAGCGCCCCAGTCCCGCGCCAAGCTGCGCGCACCTTCCTCCAGATCTGCACGCGCCCGCGCGCGCTGCTACTGTTCACACGCACGCGCCTGCGCGCAGCGACAGCCCTTCCGCGTGCGCTGCAACTATTCACATGCAAGCGCCTGCGCGCAGCGATAGCTCTTCCGCGCGCGCCCCTGCTTCCCTCCACACACGCCGACGCCCGTTTCGCCCCATTTTTCACATGTAGCCGCTCCATGACGTCATACTGACGTCATCAATGACCTCAGTATTTGCACTCCGCGTTTTCACCATTTTTTATCATTTTTTCACTCACTTTTTCTCTCCATCCTCACCTATAAATACCCCTCTTCCCTTCACTTCTAAACACACCTTCAAAACACACTTATCTCTTCTTTCTTTCACTCTTTTCTTAGATTTTTAGGTTTTTTTTAGTTTTTCTTAGTTTTTAGTTGATTTCTCTTAGTTTTAGAGTTCTTCCCTTTTTGGGAAGAACTAGTTATATTTATGTAATTTATTAGCTTTTTGATTCAATAAATGGGAGTGCAAATTCCGCTTGGAGGTTTTCCAGCAACGGGAATAGCGTCGAAGTTCTGTAAGGATTTTATTTATTTACAGTTATTTTTTATGCTTTATTCTTACATGTTATATTTAATTTGTCTGTGATTAAATTTAACTGTGCTGCCTGTTTATAAACATGATGTAATAATAACGTTGTTATGCTTGCGAAATATTAAATAGGTGAAAATCTTTAAAATGAATTGATTTTGTTTTTATTCAAGATTTTATATTAAGAATGTTAGAGAGAAATATATTATTTTTCATTACAAACTTAAATCTGAAAATTAGATTTTAAGGTTTAGTTATCCGGTCTGATTTAGAGTAGTGCTCTTTTATTTGATGGTACAATCGCCCGGTAGTTAGAGTGAAGCTCTATTTCAAAAGTTTTTATAGGAATTATTATCTGAAAATGTATTGACGACATGTTTTCAGTAGTGGTTTTAAAACTTGAAAGTTAGTACTCGGATAACTAAATTCTTAGGTTTAATTTGGACACCTTGAATAAAGTTTAAACTGTCTAACCCCACCAAAGGTGGCATTTAAATGGTTCATTTTCAATCTCTTAGAAAAAAAGAATTAATTTAATTAAGCATATTAGTTATCAACCCCACCCATAGGTGTTAATTGATTTGTTTAGTTAACAAAGAATATCTAACCCCACCAAAGGTGGTATTCATACAAAAAATGGAGAATCAATAAATATCAATTCATATCTTTAATAACCTAAATAATATGAGCAAGCATAATTAACTTAGTTATTATATCCATAAATATTCCACTATTATAAAAGATAAAATTTGCATAAATATTTATTGAATCTATGTTTATTTTTATGTAAGTAGATTAAAAAGACAAAACCCCCAAAATATCGTGACAGGATGTTTAGGATTTAATTTCGTTTTTAAAAGCTTGAATAATAAATTAAAACCACATACATTCCTTCCTTAGATCGACTTTGGGAGTATACTTATCATTTTCTTCGAAATGATTCGTGCACTTGCGAGAGTTTTATAAATATTAAAACCAAAGTATTGGCAAGAATTGGCGATGTCGGTTTCGCTCATCACTTTCCTCTCAAGACGTATGCTGAATACCCCTAAATGCAAATACGGCACAAACTAGGTTCACAACCACTCAACAACTTGAATGGTATCTTAGAAACTGAATTGGAAGGAATCAAATTTAGCGTGTACATGGTAGTTTTAAGTACATATCCCCAATATGATATAATAAATGAGTAGCTCATAATGGACCTAACCATATCTATAAATGTCATGTTTCTCCTTTCAACCACACCATCCTACTGGGTCACGTTGGGTGTTATGAGCTATGATTCAATATCATGCTCTAGAAAGTAATCCTTGAACTTAGTGTCAAGGTACTTGCATCCTTGATTCAACCAAAGTAGCTTCAAAGATTTACCCAATATCTTTTCCATTTTAGCATGAAATTCAACAAACTATCCAAAAACATTTGGACTTCTTCTATTGATTGCCACACACAAAGTGTGTGCAATGAATACACAAGTATACATATCACAAAAAGTAATAAAATGATAAGAAAAGATCGTTCCCAAGGATATTATTTCATTAGAAACTAATTTTTAAAACTAAAAAAAACAATTTTTTTGTGTTCTTATATTGAATCTAACCTAACATATATTCCTCTCTCAAGTAAACTACACACCATATAGTAATTAATTTAATCACACTCTCATGCCAATTAAATTGTATACTACTCATTAAGTTCATCAATTATGCATCACATACATAAGAATCATACATCTCTACCTAGAAACATGCATGTTGTTTAATCAATACAAATTCCTTAATGGGGGTGATGAAAAATTTCATCTAATCAGTTATACAAAAGTGTCCACTTATGAGGCTTCGATTCGCAGTTTGGAGAACCAAATGGGGAAACTTGCCTAGACCATAAGCCAAAGGCCTCAAGGTAACCTTCCAAGTGACACAATTATAAACCCAAGAAGGGAAGGGAAGGGAAGGACCATTGCAGTGTTATAGCCTTGAGAAGTGGTAAAGCTTTAGAGGGAGATGAGACTAAAAAGGATAAGGAGGAATCGAAAACTAAAAAGGATGAAAAGGAAGTAGTGGATAAATAAAGTAATGGAAAGGAAATAATTTAGCCAAAAAAGAGAAACCTCTACAAACCCACTATTCCTTTTCCTCAAAGGTTGCGAAAGTAAATTGCAGATACATAGTTTTCAAAATTTTTAGAAGTCTTCAAGAAGCTGCATATAAACATACCATTTGTAGAGGCACTCAAATGTCGTCTTATGCCAAATTCATGAAATATATACTATCAAAGAAAAGGAGGCTTGGAGATCATGAAATAATAGCCTTGATAGAAGGTTATAATTCCATCCTTAATATAAAACTATCACAAAAACTGAAAGAACCAGGTAGTTTTGACATACCTTGTAGTATTGGGAACATCTGTTTTGGCAAGGCACTATGTGACTTGGGCTCTAGCATTAAACTCATGCTGCTATCGGTCTTCAAGAGATTGGAGGTTGGTAAGGCAAAACCTACTTCGGTAACATTACAAATGGCAGATAGATCGATTAAGAGACCTCGTGATGTGGTAGAAGATTTTCTAGTAAAAGTAGATAAATTCATCTTTCTACTGGAATTCATTGTGCTAGACATGGAAGAGGACTATAACATTCCTATCATACTTGGTCATCTATTCTTAGCAACTGGAAGGGCACTCATTGATGTACAAAAAGTTGAACTTACAATGAGAGTGCAAGATGAACAAATAATGTTTATAGTTTTTAAAGAATCTAAACACCCTAATATTGATAATGCTATGAATGTTTAAGGATAAATGTTACTAAATGTGGGGACAACTTAAAAAATCTGTTGAGTCGCCTACACTTAAGACTGTTACACATGATACTATGAACAAGGACATAATCTCACTAGAAAAAAACTCAACATTTTTTAACTTTGAAAGTATGGCATAAAAGGTTGACATAGCGGACTGTGTGAACTTTTTAGGGCATGCACCTCTCATGCATGTATCAAAGGAACTTATGGAAAATTTTGAGATATGATCTAATTAACTCAAACCATTAATTGAAGAGCCACCAAGCTTAGACCCCACACTTTTACCCTAATATCCCCAATTAAGTATGAAAGTGAAAGAGTCCAATGAATAGGTGAAAAATCTATTAGAAATACATAAATTAGATGAATTATGGTGGAGTGCTTATAAGAATGCCAAGACGTTCAAAAGGAAAACACAAATATGGAATTAGAAGAGAATTGAGAACCCTGTTTGCGAGCCAAAACATAAAGTATTATTGAACAAATCAAGACTCAAGTTGTTTCCAGGCAAACTCAAAAGTATATGGATACAAAGGGATGTGCCTTAGGACTTGATAGAACCGTCTAGTCAAGGACGTTAAATGTGACGTTGGTTGAGAAGCAACCCAACGTTATTTTACTTATATTTTTATTGTTTTTGTGTTTTAGGTGAATAAATGTAGAGAGCAATGATGCAACAAGAATGAACATTTCAATGACAGATGTGGTGTGCCATGATTAGGAGAGTTTTCTTTTCTTTTACCTCTTCATATTTATATGTGCACATTGGGGAAAATGTGTAATTTAAGTTTTGGGGAGGGAACTTCGTTCTCTACATTAGTAGTATGAATTTTAAATTTTTACTGATTTTTTTTTTAATTTTTAGGTTGTTTTTAATCATGATTTGGGTAGAAATTGATAAATATATGGAAACTAAATGCATGCATGATTGATATGAAACATATGAACTCCATGATAAAAATTGGTTGTCATGACTAGGTTAAGTAATGTAACATATTTGTTAAGATATTTACATTAATCATGTGATATTCTTGCTAGTTTTGATTGGATTGATTCAAATTTTTATGCATATTTTCATGATTGATTTTGGTGTTCTTATTGAGAGAAAATTAGTAGTGAGTCATGTGAATTGAATAGATCTACCAAGTTTTAGAATCTATTTGATCATCACTTAAGGTGAAATCCTAAATAGTATTTAGCAAAATAAATGATTTAGGCCTTATTTGGATCGATTGAGCCTTTCAAGCTAACCATTGTTAATATCTTTAATAGCCTATTTGAGCCTAACAAAGTACCATTCATATCTTTAACCCACATTTAATGCCTAACTAATAAGTATTACCTTTACCCTAGCACCTTTAGCTTGTATGAAAAAAATATTACAATCATGTGTTGTGCTTTAGAGTAAGGTGAAATGTAATGCACCCCATAAAAAAAGAGAGAAACTCACAAAACAATTATCACTCTAAAGAAAAGAAAATAAATTTGAATAAGTTTGGGGGTGTTGCAAAGTTACAAAAAAAATACGTGAAAAAATGAAAAGAGTGTGAAAGAGGGTGCACTGAAATATCAAGTTAAAACTCAACTGTAGTTAAAAAGTGCATGATGAAAAAAAGAAGTTAAGGTGTGGAAAGAGCCTAAAATGTCTTCATTTATTGACCAGTCACCTAAGCCTTACATTACAACCATGTAAAGTCCTTATTGATCTTGAGCTAAATGCCTATTTATATTAATGGAAAGGGATGTGAAAATTACACTTATGAGACTTGTTCTAAGATTGAATTGATTAGAATGCTCATATAGGTTGATTTCATGAGTTCATTGGATGATATCATATGCAACACACACACACATGAATCAATTTGTCAAAAACCTTGCATATCTTTGTATTGATGGAACATTGATTGATGAAAATGTGAACCTCTTTATCATAGGATTATATAACTTTTGAGAGAGATAGTTTTTGTGAAATATGCATGTACTAATAGAAGTATATTAATGAATATACTACTCAATTTATTTTATTTAGTTATACTTAGCTTTACTTGAAGACAAGTAAAGATTTAAGTTTGGGGGTGCAATGACCCTATGAAAGTAGAGTCATTAGTATACTTTTTTACTTAATATTTACTTTTTTTATTTAATAAATGATATTTTTATGGCAAAAAAATAAATAAAAACCTTTTAGTGAAAAGGGATGAAAATATAATTTTTGGAATTTTTTGGGATTTTTTTGGATATTTTATGAATTTTTAACGCATGATCAATCAGGAGCTACCACGTGGCATGTCACACAAGTAGAGGAGCTAACTGGGCAAGGCACGTGGATGCCACACAAGCACAAAGAGTGAATCACGTTACGTCGCATGTGAGGAGGACGAAATGCATGCCACATGTCAACACGATGTTCAATCTGAGTTCAGAATTTGGTCAACCCTTGTCGCCATGTGTCACCATGTCATTTCTCCGCGCGTTCCACCCATGCATCACACCATCCAATTTCGCGAATCATGTCATACCATATGTCACTAACTCAGCGAGTGTTAACTCTGATCGGTCTCCCCTACCATGCAACACTCCATGATTCGTCTAATGAATTTCCCCTACCACGTGTCACGTTGTGATTGGCTAAAACTGTTAGTTTTACTTGTTTTGATTGTAGCCCTTGATCTGAAGCTGATCTGACGATCCAGATCAAACCTTAGCTTTATTTAAGCCCCTAATCACTTCATAAACTCGAATTGGCCTCCATTAGCATAATTTTGGTCATTTTTTTGGAGCTAAAAAGAGAGAAAAATATATAAAAATTCAAGAGAAGACACAATTTTGGTGGAGATTCAATAGAAGATTAACACTTCAATTCAAGAGATTGATTGTATTTCTTCTTCTACTCTCTCTTTATCAATTTTAATGTCTTTCTTTATGAAAAATATGAGCTTTATGAATACAATTATGTGTAGTTAATTTATTAATCTAGGGATCTTATGAACCCATTTTTCACCATGTGATGATCTAAAATTTTACGCCAATTATAATTTCAATTTAATTATATTATTTGATCTTATTTTTATGCTATTAATTGTTTGGCCAACAATTTATCTATAGAGGAATTAAATAGATTTGAGAGAATTATTTAATTATTTGTCTTGATTAAATAACATGCATATGTTCTAGGCATAAATGTATGATTCTTATGTATGTGATCCATAATTGATGAACTTAATGAATAGTATACAATTTAATTAGTATGAGAGTATGATTAAATTAATTATTATATGGTGTGTAGTTTATTTGAGAGAGGAATACATGTTAGGTTAGATTCAATTGATCATGTAATTAATTGATATTATATTGGGGGGATTTTAGCGATTCACATGTTTAGAAAATTGGGGGATTAAGTATTCCTAGATATTTTCTTATATATCTTTTTAGTTACCAAATTTGATTTAATTAATTATTGTTATTTAATTTTAGTTATTTTAATTTTTCTTTTTTAAAATATAAAAACACCAAAAATAAATTGATTTTTATTATTTTTAGTTTTAAAAATTAGTTTATAATAAAATAATCTTTGTGGGAACAATCTTTTCTTATCATTATATTACTTGTTGGGATACGTATATGATGAGTGCTCAAAAAGCACTAAAATTACCATGATTTTATGCACATTAATTGATTAAAAATATATATATATATTTATATAAATTTTTCTTTTCAAAATCACAGGTATTTTTATTGTTTTTAGGTATTTTTGCATAAAAACGTAACTTAAAGACTCAAAGAGGAATACTGGAGGTAATACATCACAAATATATTAAAAAATAAATGAGGAAAAATCAACAAATATGGAAAAATTGGACAAAATGGGTCAAAAAGGTCAAAAAGGAGGAAATCGTGCATGTAGCCGCCTAGCCGCGCCAAGCAGCCGCCGCAGCACGCCCATTCCGCGCGTGCCAGCGCCGAGTCCCGCGCGTGCCCTTGCTCCCTTCTCTGCACACCTATGCCTAGATGCGCCCCATGCGCGCCCAGATGCGCCTTATCTGTGCCCTATTTGCACGCGCATGCGCCCCATCTACGCGCGCCACTACCCATCTACCCCAATCTGCACTTTTCTACCATTTTTTATCATTTTTTCACCCAATTTTTTCCCCATCCTCACCTATAAATACCCCCATTCTCTTCACAACTAAACACACCTCAAAACACATCTTCTCTTCTCTTTCTTTCTCTCATTTCTTAGTTTTTTTTATTTTTTTTAGTTTTTAGCTTTTCTTACTTAGTTTATCTTTGTTTTAGAGTTCTTCTCTTTTTGAGAAGAACTAGTTATGTTTTTTTTAATTTATTTGCTTTTTTATTCAATAAATGGGAGTGCATCGAAGTACTGTAAGGATTTTATTTTCTTTACAATTATTTTTTATGCTTTATTTTTATATGTTATATTTAATTTGTCTATGATTAAATTTAACATTGTTGGTTGTTTGTAAACATGATATAATAATAACGTTGTTATGCTTGCGAAATATTAAATAGATAAAAATATCTAAAATGAATTGATTTTGTTTTTATTCAAGATTGTATATTAAGAATGTTAGAGGGAAATATATTATTTTTCATTACAAACTTAAATCTGAAAATTAGATTTTAAGGTTTAGTTATCTGGTCTGATTTAGAGTAGTGCTCTATTTCAAAAGTTTTTATAAGAATTATTATGTGAAAATGTATTGAAAACATGTTTTCAATAGTGGTTTTAAAACTTGAAAGTTAGTATTCAGATAATTAAATTCTTAGGTCTAATTTGGACACCTTGAATAAAGTTTAAACTGTCTAACCCCACCAAAGGTGGCATTTAAATGGTTCATTTTCAATCTCTTAGAAAAAGAAATTAATTTAATTAACCAAATTAGTTATCAACCCCCATAGGTGTTAATTGATTTGTTTAGATTAACAAAGAATATCTAACCCCATCAAAGGTGGTATTCATATAAAAAAGAGAGAATCAATAAATATCAATTTATATCTTTAATAACCTAGATAATATGAGCAAGCATAATTAACTTAGTTATTATATCCATAAATACTCCACTATTATAAATGATAAAATTTGCATAAATATTTATTGAATCTGTATCTATGTTTATTTTTATGTCAGTAGATTAAAAACTCAAAACCCAAAAATATCGTGACAGGATGTTTAGGATTTAATTTCGTTTTTAAAAGTTTGAATAATAAATTAAAAACCACATATATTCCTTCCTTAGATCGAGCTTGGGAGTATACTTATCATTTTCTACAAAATGATTCATTCACTTACAAGAGTTTAATAAATATAAAACCAAAGTATTGGCAGAATCGGCGTTGTCAGTTTTCGCTCATCACTATACTTGTGTATTCATGTGTGGCGATGACGGGCGCACAGAAATTTGATGGACCGTGTCATAAGGAGTTCGTGCGGTGAGTAGTGCATACAGGCTGGGTCCCACTCTATGAGTTGACATTGTAGACAAGTGGACTCCATACTATGCACTGACTATGTAGACAAGTTGGGCCCTACTTTGCACTCACTTGAAGAGAGGTTGGTAGACCCCACTCTGCACTGACATGAAGACAGGCGGGAAATCTTAGTCCTTCTCCTAGGTAGGGTGTGAAGATCACTTTATTGATCTACACCATTGAATTTCAAATCCAACTGCTTGAGACATACATGGCTCATTCCGTGCATGGAACTGCATTATGCGCCAAAAAAAAATAAAATTTGTTAACTTTTGTTATTTACATTTACGCCCTTTTAATTCAAATTAAATTTTTAGCTTTTTCTCTTTGCATTTAAGTCTTTTTTTAATTGTTTTCTTTTCTCTAAAAATATAATTTCTTACAAAACTAACACGAAATAATAATTTGGAAATTTAAAATTAACTAAAAAACATAAGAACACAACAATTATAATTAATAAATTGGATAAAATAACTCTAAAACACAGAGTTATCATATATGCAGTAAATTAGTTAATTACTCTAATCCTACATGCATAGTGATGAAATTTAATCATAGAGTCGAACACATAAAAACTCAAGGATGTTATCTAAAAATCATGGTAACATTTTATCAATTAAAATCATAGCCTACATCTTGAAAATTACCATAATCATATAAATAAATTAGCTAGGCAGAATCATAATTAAAATATATAGAAAATAACAAAGAAGAATAAGAAGAAGCAGTTTATTGATTAATATTAATGACTGAATTACAACTCCTTAATTATCTCTTTGAATTTCTATATTACCTCCAGCCTTCCTCCATATTTTTTTGTATATTTATGTATCTATAATTTGTATAATATATGGCTTCTTTTGTTATTAACTCTAGCTCCATATTAATAGTAAAACTGAGTTACGTTGTAATTAAAAATTAGTTAGGATAAGGTTGCAGAGATCTAAAACATTTAAAATGCCAATCTACAAATATGGAATAGTTTGGATAAACATGTACTAAAATTCTTAGGATTACTATGCATATCTATCTATGTGGGTCGTGGCATGCGTCAACTCTTACCGTGGTTGCACTTTGTTTCTAGTTCTATGGAAATTCATCTTGAGAGTGCTATGTTGTGATGCACATATACTTATACCATAGTACACCCTTAATTTTGCCTCTTTAATGTTTTTCCCCATCTTTATGTATCTTGTACAAATGTTTGTATTTAGGTCCTCCATTGTATGAAAATTATACCCATAGTTGTGAGATTAGATTGTTCTTTTTTCATTTGAATTTTTTAAGTACAAAAATGCTTGTAATACATAAAAGTATATCTTGTGATTTTGAATACACAATTTATAAAATAATTAGGTTAAAATATGATATTAAGATCTAATTCATTATTTTAAGTACAACAAATCACAAGATATGTGTGCTTTTTAGGCACGTATCAGGTAGGATTGACTTATTGTAGCTTTGTAGATATATATCCTTAATTATCTCTTTAGGATAACTAAAGAATAATTATAGGGCCTTTATCTCTTTTAAATAATTATCTTGTAGTTATATTGTATGATGACTTGACACTTATTGGGTTTGGACAATAAAACTTTTTGATGACTCTGACCACTCTTTGACTGTCATATGGGATGTATGAATTGCCTCAACATCTACCTATCCAAAAAATATTCCAAAGTAATCCATAAAAATCTTAAAAAATTCTAAAAATTCACATTTTCTCAAAAATTACAAAATATATTACTACAAAAATGGGCATTAAAGTCGGGTTTTAACTGACTTTAAATGGAAAGACTTAAATTTAAAGTCGGTTCAACTCGTGAACCAACTTTAATTTTGTTTTTACATATTTTACTCATTTTCTACTCTACTTAAAAACCTGTATTCAATGACATATAAATTTATATGACAATTTTGTGATTATTAAGATTTTTTTAAATAACTACACTACTTGAAATAAAAAATATTTTAATGAGCATCATATTATTGAATCGTGTCTTTCCCATTTCATTTTAACATAAATATATATAAATTTATTTTATTACGAAATACTTATACAAAATCTACATAATAAAAATAATAACATACATAATACAAAAATTTATACACATAATATACAAAAAAAATAACGCAAAGTGAATAATAAGTGCGTGCGTAGGATTAATAAAAATACTTACAAAAGTAAATGAAGTGACAAATTGAAGGAAATGAAGAAAGAAAGTGTTTAAAAAGTGAGAAAATAGGTATAAAATATTTGAGTATTTTGCTCAAAAAAATAGGGGATGTAGAAGATAATTTAGAGAGGAAGAAAACTCACTAAATGGTGCTAGAATTGGTGGTCGTAGGTGGTAGAAAAATGAGAAAGAGTGGAGGAAGTAAAACTCGGTTTTGGGTTTTTAAGTGTTGTTCACAGCACTGCAAATTAAAAATTGTGTTTGATGGGGGAAGAAGAAGAGAAAAGGAAAAATCCATGTGTGTTAGTGTCGGTTGATGTCTTGAATCGACGCGACATAGCGTCAATTCGACACGTCAATGACTCTACTATGTAGCATCAGTTCTACACCGAACTGACTTTAAATTCATTATAAGTCGGTTTTTTTCAAAAATCGACTTTATATATCAACTTAAATGCCACATTTTGTAGTAGTGATAAACAATTATAACATGTCAATAAAAAATATATAAATATAAATGAATTTATATCTAAAAATGTGCATTAAATAAAACTTATCAAACTCTCGTACATATATTATTTACTAGTCCTCGTACAAAGTCAAAACCCATATAAGATAATAATTTTTTGACATTTATCTTATGGGCTTAACTATGTTATGGTCTCAAATTCAAATTAATATTAGATATTGCCTCTAGTCATTGATTTGTTCTTGCTACTATATAATAGCCATTTTCAAAGTGTGTGTGTGAAGTAGGATGAATTAACAATAGTCAAGCCATGTAAATTAAACATGTTAGAATATTATTATTGTCTATAAAATATCACTATTCGACTTAGAATTGAATTAGATACCATATTTTTTTCTTCTTAAAATTATATATCTACTCACCAAAAGTATTTACTAAAATGGAAAGATTTTTTATTTGATTGTAGTGTGGTTGGATTTGTTGGTTTAATAAAATGAAAGTGAAAAGGGAAAAAAAGGTGTATTAGTCCATAGAATAAGAGACCTATATATATATATATATATATATATATATATATATATATATATATATGTATGTATGTATGTATGTATGTATATATTAGACTTGGAATGAAACATCATTATTAGATTTTTTCATGTCAATCCTTTTCACCACAAAACTTATATATATATACACATATATATTTTCAGGTTGTTCCCTCTTATTTATTTATTGATTATTTATTTTATTATCTTTTTCTATTACTTATTTTTTTTGTTATAAATAATAACATGGATAAAAATTAAAATAGGTGTTGTTTTGTATGTGTTAGATATTTAATCAATTATAGCACACTTGACATTCTTAAATATTTTTCCAACATTTTCAAAGAATATGTTTTCTTTTTATGCAACTTCATTTTTCCTCAAATTTTAGCATGACGAATCTATTTGGTTCAAAGTGTAAGGAGTAGGTACAAACAAATAACTAACATATATATGATCAAATTAGTTTACTCGAAAGAGTTATTATTAAAAAGACAACAACATTAATTTGGTCAAAGGTTAACCATATTACCTTGATCATTTTTCAAAAAATACATCTTGCATTCATCTTAATCAACCTAAAGAAAAGTTCTAGAATCTTCATCATATTCAATAAAATCATAACAAGGTTCTAAGAGATTAATAACATTATTCACAAGTTCAAGCACATAAAGTCTCATATTACCAAGTTAGCTATTTTGCATGCAAGTTATAAGCAAAATTACCATAAAGTGGCCTTCATTTAGGAAAGAGCCCCACCAACATCCATCATCGTTTGGAATCTAATATTATTTAGCTAATTCTATCACAGATGGTAGAAAATAAAGAAAAAAACATATTATTAGTTTCAAGCCATTTATTGATCCTAATTAAAATAAAAAAATTCATGAAACAATAAAAAAAATTAAAAAAATATTTATGCTGCCTAAAGTATACTAATCCTAAGTCACATTAAATTGTTAAAGGAAAATAAGACAACACTAATAAAAGAGACATGTTTACCTTTCCCCGCATCTAATTCCTATATTGTTCTCAATAGATGCATATGCATTAATCTACAGTTAAAATTAAGTAAAAGGGAGTAGAAAACAAATATAATAGGTTGCCTTTCAGAAAATGCTTGATTTAAAGTAGTTAGCCTAACTTAGCCAATTTTCATCCAAAGTCATCTCCACCATCATCTTGATACTTCATTGCTTCAAAGTTTTATATGTTGAAGTGAATTATCTCCCAATCAAACTCAAGAGTCACCATTATCTTCATCAATATTGGTGGGATACATTTTCATAAATGGTCTCCCTAAGGTCAATCATGTACATATGGTGTGAGACTCACCACTCTTGTCCAATACATAGAAATCCATCATAACGATTTTCTTATCCTACTGCACTAAGACATCTTCAATTGCATCCTTTGGATGGACATTAGTCCTATCAATAAATTGTATGATAATACCAATTTCTTTTAAAGGACCAATATTTATTGAAGCACAAATATTATAAATCATGCTATTAAAAGATGCTCTTATATCTAACATGGATTTTTCAAGGCTAATGTTACATATTTTTACTAGGATAATGAAACTACCTAGGTCGTGGCACTTGGGTGTAAGTTTTCTTGGTAGCATGGTAAACACATTTTCCCTCTACACTTACCACTTTGTTGCCTTTGAGTTTATGTTTGTGTTTGGTAGTGCACAATTCCTTAAGGAACTCGGTATATCTAGGCATTTGCTTTATAGCATCCTATAATGGTATGCTAACTTGCAGCTTTCAAAAGGTGTCCAAAATTACCATTTAATGTTCTTTTTTTTCTTAACCTGCTAAGAAAAGGCAAAAAAAATGCTTATAACTAGAAAAGGAAAGTTTGGGTACTACTTTGGGTGCCACCTTAGCTTCTTGTGGGGTGGTCTTCACTTTCTCAAGAATTTACTACCGGCTAATCTCTTCTTTTTATATGACATTTTTTGGGAAATGTTGTGGGATCTTTTAGCTGCTTGTAACTTCTTAAGGCGATGTCTCAATAGGATTTACTACAATTTGTGAGGATAAATTATGGTTAGTTGGCCAACTGGGGTTTCTAGGTTCAAAATTAAAGATTTTTTTCCATGTTGAAACTTAACATTATTAGTTGATAAAACAATGAATAGTTCTTTTAGAGACTTATCTTAGGACTGTTTGTAAACTTGTGGTCTACATTTGTATTACTGTAGGGGACTAGGGTTAGGAAAACCAGGCTAGTCATTAGAGGCTGCTTGATTGTGGCCTAAATACCTCAGATTTTCATGATCCTTTCATTATGCATTATAAGTGCTAGAGTATAAATTATACAAAAGGGCTCTAGTTTTGGTACCCACATATAGCATTGACTTTCTCATGACTGTTGTTCTGAAGTGTGGGACATATGCTAGTGGGCTATCCTACATTAGTAAAGATACCCTATGTCTTCACCTATCCTACAACTAGTTGTTGTACACAAGTAGTGAGGTTATTTAATTTACAAGAGAATTGACAGTTCTGATGAGACAAGACCGACATCAGGTTAGCAATACTGATCTTGGAGATACTTTGGTTTTATATTTGTAAAAATCTCGCAAGTGCATGAATCATTTTATAGAAAATGACAAGTATACTCCCAAGGTTGATCTAAGGAAGGAATATGTGTGGTTTTTAATTTATTATTTAAACTGTTAAAAATGAAATTAAATCCTAAATATCCTGTCACGATATTTTGCTTTTTTTTTCTAATCTAATTACATAAAAAAGATAAACATAGATATTGATTCAATAAAAAAATAATACAAATTTTTATCATTCATAACAATGAAGTATTTTTGGATATAATAATTAGGTTAAGTATGCTTGCTCATATTATTTAGCTTGTTAAAGATATAAATTAATATGTGTTGATTTTCTCTTTTTGGTATGAAAGTGTCCTTAGGTGTGACCTAAATTCTTTTATTTAATATTAATTAACTAATATTCTTAGTTAGGGCTTATTAATTAAATAATTATTAAATTTCAATTTTATTTCTAAGAAAATAGTAAACCGTTTAATCATAGCTTTAGGTGGAGTCAGTTAATTAGATTTTATTTAAGGTGTCCAAATTAAACTTAAGAATTTAATTATCCAAGTACTAACTTTCAACTTTTAAAACCATTATTGAAAATATGTTGTCAATACATTTTCAAATAACGGTTTTATAAAAAAAAAATTAAAAAATATAGCTTCACTCTAACTACCGGGTGATTGTACTCACAAATAAAATAACACTACTCTAAATAAGACTGGCTAATTAAACGTTAGAATCTAATTTTCAAATTTAAGTTTGTAATGAAATTTTTTATATTTCTATCTAATATTCTTAATATAAAATCTTGAATAAAAACAAAATCAATTTATTTTATAGAAATGTTTTACCTATTAAATATTTCAGAAGCATAACAACGTTATTATTATATCATATTTACAAATAGTTTGCATGCTAAAATTTAATCATAGAAAAATTAAAAATAATATATAAGAATAAAACATAAAAAATAACTATAAAGAATTTATTTTAAAATTATACTTCAAAAGAATCATAACAAAACTTTGTTGTTAATTCTGTTATTAGAAAACCTCTAAATAGATTTGCACTTCCATTTACTGAATCCAAAACTAGAATTCTAAAAAAAACATAGCTAGTTTTTTTCAAAAAGAGAGCAACTTCAAAACTAAAAAAAACTAAAAAATAAAGCTTTCTAGAGAGAGAAAAAGAAGAGATTTTGAGGGATTATTTTTACAATGGGGAAGATGCTCCTTTTATAGATGACAAAAAGACCAAAAAAAGTGAAAAAAATATCTCAAAAATTGATTTTTGGACCCATTTGGATAGGTTGGCACACATGTGGGGGAGAGATTTGTGGAAGATGGGAATTGGACCTCACGGGCACGCGGGACAGGTGCAGACGTGTGTTGGGCTTGTGGTGGGCGTGTGCTGGTTACGCACGCACAACACGAGCAGGACTCGGCATTTTTTACGATCGTTTTGACTCATTTTGTCCAATTTTTTCATTGGTGTTATGTCAGTCTTGGTATTAAACTATTAAGAATTAATAGCCATAGTTGTAATCAAGTTACTTCCCTCAGTTGGGGTTTTGTTTACTAATTTTCCTCCATTAGCTATGCCTACCATCTTCTTCCCATTAACAATAGTTACTCATAAAATTATTGAAGAAGAAGTTGCTCGCTAATGGAAAATTGGCACCCAATATCTTAAACATATCCTAGTACTTATATAGGGTCTCCTTATTAGGTTTCTACATCCAACAAATTTCTGTACTAATAAATATGGCCTTGGAAGCTAGAAAGTACCTCATCATAAAATATTTTTTTTCATTTTAACCCATGTGGTGACGATAACTAAGAAGAGGTAGTAGAGTCACTCCTTGGCATTGTCAACTAGTGAGAATGGGAAGGCTTCCAACTTGATTTGATCCTCTATAATCCGTACAGGTTTCATGCTAGTGCAAACTACATGAAATTCTATAAGGTTTTTTTTGTTGTCTTTTCAACCAAAATTTGTGAAAATAGGTAATAGATGTATTAGTCCATATTAAAGTTCAAAAACCACCTCCACTCGAGATATAGGATGCGTAGGAGTTGTTACTCCATATCAGGTGTAGCTAGTTCCTTGTGAGTTGGATCAACATTGGTAATGTCTTCTTCTTCTGTTGGTTCAATTGGTCGTCTTGATCTCAAGTTGTAGTTACGTCTCTATTGCATTCAACACTTAAAGAAAGAGAGGATTAGTACAAAAAAGTTAGAAAACAAAACAAAAATAATAATAATAAATTAAAAGAAAACTAGCAAGTAATATAAAATTGTTAATCTGGTGACATGATGCCAATTTATCTATGATGTTTGTTTTATTTAAAAAAAAATCCATTTTTTAAAATTCTTTTTTATAATTTTTTTTTAGTAAAGTTACTATGGTTTCAAATTTCTTTTAAATTTTATATACATGTTCATCACAATTTATCTATGATGTTTGTAATGATTAATATGTTTTTATATTATACATTAATTAATTTTGATTGTATAAATAAATAATAATAAATTAAAACAAAATAACAAGTAATAAAAAATAAAGATATATAAAGATTTAAGTGTTTGAACGGTGAATAATCTATTTTATTGGTGACAACAAGTGGAAAAAAATATGTTAATAATTAAAAAGAGTGTATAAATACAAATATAAAAAACTCACTTTAAACCAAAATCTCAAATACACACGTTATCATCGAATAATACAAAGATAAAAAGCAAGAACAGTTAACAAATCTTTGTAAGTATCAAATGTTACAACATACTAAAGAGAATTAAGGTGCTCCAACTTGATATGTTTTGCTGTTGTGAAAGTGAGTGGTCAAAACATCCAAATTACATAAAAAAAAAAGTTACTTCTACATCAATTTTCTTTATTTCTAGTATTTGGCTTCAAATATTCTCACATTCGTTCGGGAGAAAGCGGGTGGCAATATATATATTACCAAACTTGAGTATTAATTTTCAAATCCTACTAATAATAGAAATATTTAATTAAAAAACTAAATAAATAACATCTTAATCTAATAAAAAAACAAGACATTCTAGAACCATAATATTATTGTGAATACTATTCTAATTGTACTAAAACATTTAGAAGCCAACTAAATAACAATTTATATAATAAAAAAATATGAACACATTGTACTATTAACATGTGTTATTATGAAATTTTAGTTGTCATTTAATACTCTAAACATATGTTTAATTGAATGAAAATATGAATACATGTTAAAATATAAAAATGTATTTTTTTTAAAATGAGTTTGAACAAGTGCTCAAATCTAACAAATATTTTTGAACATATTATTCACTTGTAGTTTTCATATTTTATGGTTTTTACTATCGATCTTTATATAGGGTAATGATATTGTTGTCACAACTATTTTTATTGATTTCACAATAAAAATGTAAAATTATCCTTTTAATTATATTTTAATGATATTATTATTCGAAAAATTTGTTGTTAAATGAAAAATAGCTGTGAAAATAACAATTAAAATTATGATAATATTTAGATAATGTATTTATACCACAAAAATTGATCGTTAAACAATGTTGCCAATAATGTTATCAAGAAACTTAGGCCCATCATATTGCTTTTGGGAGAAGTTCCTCTGGCTTAAAACCGGTATTGAACTTAATTACACTATTAAATCATTGCTTTGCTAAGGATGTGGTTTCTTAGTAAAAGTTCAACGTTGAAATCCATCCCTACATGTAGTATTTAAAATGAGTGTTTTTACCGTTTAAACCAACAAACGAATTTCTTTTGTAAGATGAGAAGAATTAGTGCAAAATTTTCAAGAAAAATGCCATGTACGTTGAAATTACAATTCCGTAGCATGTAGATTGGAAAGAAAAGTTTGTTTCCACTCAAATTAGAGAGAGCCACATGCTTTAAGTTTGAGTTGTTACAATTTTTTTTGTTTAGGCATTCTCTAGTTTTCATTAGGCAACAAAGTTCAAACCCATTGGTACGAGGCTTGTGCTGTTTTTGGCACACAGATTCCGCCCATTTACTGCAAAAAGTAATTTTTTTTTCAAAAAAGGATCTTCCCGCCGATTATTTTGTGAAAGAGCATTTGGCGGCATGATCTTTGCTGGAAGGTTTTGATTTGGCTTCGTCGGAGTAGGATCTTCCATTGGCTTCTTTTTAGAAGGATCTTCTAATGTTGCCTTCTTATCTGAAGAATTTCTATATGATTTTTTCTTAACTATTGTAAAACTTTTACGTACTTTTGATGCAATCCAAGAGCGAAGGGAAAGTTGTCGTTGTGGCCGAGCTTGAGGCAGCAACAACTCTATGTTATTGTAACTGTAGTTGTACATGATCTTGTCAACATGACTAGCAGCCTTGGCATCAAAAGTATTATAAGCAAAGATAAGCGAAAGAGGAGGTTGCTTAGTTTTATTAGCTTCCACAATATAATCATATAAGATTACCATAATTATAACGGACTTAATGGTAAAGCCTCTACCAATTTCTTTCAACCCCATAATAGTTCCTACTTCTGATTATTTTGGGTGGTTATATATGCACATACACACACAACACACACTTCTATTACCTAGTAAGAATACCTTGGCCTCCTTAATTGGGGGAAGGCAATGCATTACCATAGTTTTGAGTAAAAGAGTAATTTAGTCTCATAGTTATCACCCCAAACATTTTAGTTCATAATTTTAAAAAATATGTACTATAATCTCATATCTTTTGTGTAAAATTGTAATTTAGTAATATTTTTTTAGATTTTTAGGACTAAAATATTACACTTCAAACCTACGGGATTAAAAGTGTTGCTTTTGTGAAACTTATGGAACAACCGAGCCCCATACCCCTTATTAATTTGAAAAAGTTTATTAATTTTGTGACAAAAATGACGTGACAATGTGTTGTTTGTAAGTACAATTATACCGACATAATTATAATGGTAAACAATAATATCATTTGTATTTACCATAAACTTTTAATGAAATTTTTAACGTAGCATTGGGTGATTAATTTTCACGTCCTTATATGAAAATATAAAGTTAAATAAGTGTGTTGAATTTTTACATATCTTCGTGGAAATGAAAAGTTAAAAGAGTAGAATTTTTACATAATCATGCCAAATTTTATATATCTTTATGAGAATTTCATATTTCCTTGCAAAAATTTCATAATGACTTATATCACATTACATGTATATATGAAATTTTATCACGAGTATAAGTAGACTGTGTGGAGGTGAAGATTGAAAAAGTAAACAATGTTATGAATAGTGATTAAAATATTTTAGAAAATAAGATAAATTTAAATTAAATTATAAATATTAATAACTTAGAATACTCTTTTTGTTTTAAAAAGGTAAATTGGAAAAAAAAAATCAAAGTGTTTAAGTTAAAATATGATGGCTTTGGATACAATAAGCCGACTCTTTAGCTTTACTTAGGTTTCCATTAAGAATATTAATAAATATAGATACAAGTAAAAAGCACCAAATGTCACAATTTAGGCATATTTGGACAAACAACGCATCAATACAGATACTGGGTTATTGCTAATTATTACTCAAAGGATACCATCAGCCAAAAGTGAAAAAAAAAAAGATACTAAGATGATCATTCTAATTCAAAATTAAATGGATCTTTATTTTTTGCTAATCAATTATTCTATACGATTAGTAGGTAATTTGTTTCAACTAAGTAGGAAAGGTCGGAATTAAAAAATGTTTTTGATTGAACTAAGCCGTACATGGTTTAGTTAACCAAATATTAAATATAAGATACATAAGAGATAACGAATTGTAACCTAAATAGAAAGTTATTTGTAACCCAATAATATGAAGGTTATTTTAACACATTGAAGATTTAGAGATCAAGTCTCATTTATAATTGTATTAATTGAGCTGTATAAAAAAATTCAAAAATTATTATAAGCGTAATTTATATTTATTTAAGGTCCAATCATAATTATATATAATTGATATTTTCAATATAGGACAATACATTATTATTGTATTATTCATAATTGTATATCTTATAAAATTTTTTAATATAATTATTCAATATAATCGTTCACATTTTATAAAAAAAATGTCATCATCTAATAATAGTTAATGAAAAGTAGTATTTTATAGTCAAAATGTTTTGTGAATTAAAATAAGCTTCTGGTGTATAAATGACTCAGTTATTTAACATAATTTTACTTTTAACTCCCCTCAGTAAAAAAATATGTTCATGGTCGTAAAACCTTAAAAAATGTATTCATTTATTTTATAAAAATAATGAACATATGTTTTTTTTAGTGCGTTAAAAATGATACTTTATGTACGAAACAAGATTATGTCATGCAACTAAATCTTAAAATAATCTAGAATTAAAAAATAATGTGTTAAAAAAATCATTGATGTTAATTAGAAGTATAATTGTTTTTAATAACTACCTATTGTTTATGGTTTAAAATTTTAATTATGATATTTTTCAATTTTAGAACTAAAATAATGTAAATAATTATTATATTTTACAAATTTAAGAATAAATAAATTGTCTTTATATATTAAAAAATTAGTTTTCCTTAGAAAAAATAAGAATAATCACTTCTTAATACTCAAATATACAAAAAAAAATAGTTATTTCTTACATAATATGAATTTACCTTTAAATTTTATTGAAAATAAAAGAAATATTTTTAATTAATATATGGGTTAGAGGCTAGTAAATTATTTTGGACAAAATATTACCTGGGTTCAAGCCCAGTGTAACCCACCATTAGTCAGAACCTAAAAATATGAAGTAATCTTAGCATGTTATATCTTTTCTGTATGTTACTACTTGAAAGCGTTTAACTTTATTGATAATTAAAATTGTCTAAAAAAGATTTCAAAATTTTCGTAAAAGCACAAATCAATAGAATCAAGCAAGATAATAAAGATGTTCAAAGTGGTTGAAATTTGAAAACAAAGAAAGAAAAAAATATCACGTAGATTTTGGTAGCAAAATTTGATAAAACATGCTATCTCCCCAAAAAGAGAAAATATTCATATTATATGAACATAGTTTTGAGAAAACAAAAAACTTTATCATTGAAATTGATTAGACATGGTAAGGTTTAGAAATATAAATTAGGAAATGAAATACAATAAAAATATGATATATATAAAAGTTTATAAATTCATTAAAACTGAAATGTATTGATAATAGAAGTATGATAGTTTTATTCACATTAGTTTGTAAAATAAAAACCTTTAACCAATTGATCAATTTGCTAAATTTCAATACCAATGCTAGATCAATCAATTGATATGAAAAGTGTAGGCTTGGTTTGCTATCTTACTCATTTCTTTTTCAATCAATTCTTTTTTTTTAATTTTTTAATTTTTCAATTTTTTCACTACTTGTTCTCTAATATTTTCCATAGATTCATATTGTAAGGTTTAGGTGAGTGTTGACAATATTCGTGAACAAAATATACAAATATAATTTTAGTTTTTAGGTTTATTTTTCAAGAATATTTAAAACTAAAGAAACTATATATCTAGCTCCAACGAACACATATAAGGTATATCTATGTTCTTATATACGTTAGATTTCATATTAAACATATAGGAACATTTTGAATTTAGGTTACTCAATCGATCGAGACATATCTAAATCGATATACTTAGTTTAAAAAATCATGAATTAATTTTTTAATTGACTAGAACGATCTAGTAATTAATGGCTAATTGATTGAGTCCTTGATTGATCGATTAATTATATAGATTTATCTAACCTAGTCAGTATTAATTATTTATTACACAAGATCAATCGAGAATTGACTTGATCAATCGAGCATGCTTTGATTATTGTATTGAATCGATTGATAAATTTTTTGATCAATCAAACTATTTGTTTGATTGATTGAGTGGTTAGGGCTTCAATTTTAAAACCTATTTCTAATGAGAATCGAATTAGTTTATTACTATATTTTCCTCATTCTTTAATTTTTTTTAACTAATTTTATGGATAGAATTGTAACATTGCCTAGACCTAGTGCTTCAAAATATTATATTTAAAAAAAATAAGAACACAAGTTTATCAACCATATGAGAGCATTCTTCTCTTCATCTTAATCTCTCTTTCTTGTTTTGCAAAACTATTCAAGTAAGCTTTTTCATTTAGTTAATTTATCAAAAAAATTGTGGTTGTGTTTGTGTTTGATTGATTAACAAGATTACAATATTTGTGATTTTGTGCTTAAACATCTGTTCTAGAGTTTTTAGTTGATTTTGATTTATCTTAATTATTATTAAATTTTCTAGTTAGTGTTATTCACTATTGAATCTACACTAGAACACACAATTGCAATTGTATTATTGTGCTAACGTTTCAGGTACAGTTGAATGAGTTCGATTGCTTGTGTAACTCAAGTTATCATAATGTTGGCCTGGATTCGAACATCATGCTCGTAGAAACTATGAAGGAAAGTAGTGACTTGTAAGTAGATTACTTGAGGGCTTTATCTTGGTGGGTAGTATAAAACCTAGCCTTGTAATTGAATCTTATTTTTCATAGTAGATAGTCAAGTGGTTCGTTGGTTTTACTCTTAGATCATTGGTGTGGTTTATGTTTTTTCCACCTAAAAATCTCGTGTATTGACATATATTCCTGCATTACTTTATTTACATTTGATTGCGTCTAGCTATCAATGCAAATTTTAATTTATCATAATTTTGCTAATTATCTATTCACCCCTTCTAGCTAATTAGATTTATAACTAAATAGAACATTTCATTTGGTATCAAAGTGGGTCACTAGATACACTTAGTGCTGCCTAGGACCTTGTTATGGATTATTTGAGAAAGGGTTCATCTACCATTCGTGCTTCTTTCTTTGATAGGTCTAACTACCTATATTGGAAGGCTCGTATGAGAGCCTTTCTATGGTTATAGATGAGAGTCTCTAAAGCTCTGTGCTTTATGGTTAGGAAAACTGTATGGATACTAAAGATAATGTTGTTACTCTTAAACCTAGGAAAGACGGAACCACTGAAGATAAAACTGATAGTAACTGGAATGAAAAGGGTATTAATGATATTTTTAATGTAGTATTTGTTGATGAGTTTCGTTGTATTTCTCATGTTGATACTGCTAAGTATGCTTGAGATATTTTTGAGGTTGTCCATGAGGGTGCCTTAGTGGTTAAATGAACAAAAATTTACATGCTTATTACTCAATTTGAGAATATTAGGATGAAAGAAGATGAGACCTTTTCTGAATTCTATACTAAATTATGTTATATATATTACTAACATCTCTACCAATCTTGGAAAGAAAATTGAAGATTTCAAAATAGTTCAAAAGATTTTTCGTTCATTACAAGATTGCTTTCATGCAAATGTCACTACCATTGATGAAAGCAAGTATATGGATACCATGAAAATATAGGAAATGATTGGCTCCCTTCAAACATTTGAGATGAGCTTTCAAAAACTTTTAAAGAACAAAGGTATCACTTTCAAAATTGTCAAGATTGATGATGGTGATATTGAGAATAATGAGCACAATGAATATTTTATACCCTTAGCTAAAATACTTAAGCAAATCTTTAACCCAAAAAATGCATAGAGTAAGCCAAAACCAAACCTTTCAAGGGATCATAATCCAAGAGAACTCAAAACTATAAGTTTTGAAGGTTATAAATCTAAACCCACTAGATCTTAATGTTTTGAATAAATGACTTATGATTATATTGTAGTTGAGTATGCTAACAAAACGAAAAGAGCTGAAAGAACTTTCAATGCTACACTTAGCGATTCATAAAGTGACAACGACAATCCTAATGACTTAAAAAATTATGGCACCAACTACCAGACATTTACTTCAACTATTAGTGGACACTAAAATGAGTCTGACATTGGCAATGAGGAAAGTGATGATAAATTCTTACTTCAAAAATTTAATGTCATTAGTTTAGAAGAATTGGTCAAAGAGTTTGTAATATGCAAAATATATAAAGATAAGTTGCCTGTAGAAGCAACTAAATTCAATGATAAACTCAAATCCTATAAAATAAATTCCTCCATGGTAGAAAAAGAAAAAAAAATTGAGTTGTCTGAACGTATTGATGGTTTGAAATCAAGTCTTGTAAATCTTAAATAGGAAAACAAGAAACTGGTACATGAACTTGAACAATCCAAAGAAGCTATAAAAGGCTAAGAATTGGATTTGAAAGGCTAAAAAAACTATAGATTATGAAAAACCTATTGGAGACAAGAGAGAACTAGGCTATGTAGATGAAAATTTTATGCCATCGTCTAAAAAAACTGAGTTTGTAAAACCCTCTAGCCCTTCATCTTCACAAGCTATGCATACAGCTTCAACCTCAAAAACCACATCTACAAGGCCTTCTAACACTACTCTTAATGTTACTCATTATACACAAAGAACAATTGCACCTATCATTGAAAAATCTATTAAGTTTGTACCTATCTGTCATCATTGTGATATAAAAAGGTCATATTAGGTACAAGTGTAGATTTTTGATGAATGCTCCTAAATTTAATAATACTTTCCATGCTTTACATAGAAGGAATCATAACCATCATCCATATATGCATGTTGTATCATATTCTAGGATAAATTAAAATTATAATAACATGTTCAAAATTCTACTAGAAAGCATGAAGTTCTTGGTTTAAAGATGTGTCTAAAATTCAACACTTGTAATTTTAGAACTAATCACCATCATCCAATCGTGCATATTGCTTCTTCATTTAGGATGAATGGAAAATCTAAAGGTAAGTTCAAGAATATGCCAATGACAATTAAGGTAATTTATTTTCAACCCAAAGATATATAGAAACCAAAATTCATGAAAGTTTGAGTTAAGAAAGATTGTCTATTTCCGATCACCTAAATATCATTCATTTTTCACCCATATACTTTTGTTCGAGTGCTTAATTGATCCTAGGTAAGCATCTTTAATTTTTTTATTCGTTTTTATTTTTATTTTTATTGGTATTTCTTTAGTTTCAAGAAAAGATAAAAAAAAAAATTGAGAGTAGTAGACATGTTGTAACATTGACATGATCATTACATACTTCATTCATATTTATTTTAATTGGCTATACATTATACAAATTGATGTTGTGCACTCCATTCATAATTAGGTAATACAAATTGACTTGTGCATTTATACATTTTTTATATCTGGTGATCGATGTTGACATGAACCTACTTACACACTCACTGGACACATATGTAGGTAATAATACTTAAAGTTTGTGAGATTCTAGGGAAAGAGATAACCTTGACTACAAAGTTTTTTTTTGAGATATATATTTCACTTTCTAAAATTCTACTATAGAGAGACTCCTAGTTTTGAGAGGGCTACCCACAATAATGTGTGAAGCTACCACAGTAAGCGAAAAAGGGTTACCTCATAACTAGTGTGAAAGTCATGATACTAGATTTTTTTTTTTCATGCATATTTCCTTAGAAAGATGATAATATTATTAAAGGAAAAATAAAAATACAAAAGCTTTTACATGTAGAGAAAGAAAGAACCACAAATGGTTATACAAAAAAAAAATAGTGACCAATCCCTCACACACAAAAAAAACAAAAGGGGAATACAAAAAAATAATTAAATTCTTGTATGATAAGTAAAGTTTTATTATGTAAAACTAAGAATTCAATTGTAATATTTTCATGATAGGTGATATTTTTTTCTATAAATCTTTCATAACTAATCATATATGGACAAATTGACTTCCTATTGTAGTTCTAACACATGTTTTACTTCTGATGATTGTTGATATGTGACCATATATGTTATTATGGTTATATGTCTTGTCTTTATATATTTATGTTGTCAATGGATAGTCATAATTTCAACAAAATTAATTTCCTTTTTTTGTGTTTACTATTGTAGACATTTTTAACTAAGTCTACTACCCTTAATTCAAAAATATATATACATCGATTTTTATAAATTTTTGTTTTATTCTAATTTATTTAGAGAAGTTTCAGAACTCAGGGAGAGTTTATTCATTTTTGAAAAACATATTATTTCTAGCTCTCTATTTTGATTATCACTGAGCTTTTTAGAACGTGTACTCCTCTTTTTAGTCATTAAATACACTGTTTACTTGTTCAACTTATTTTTCATTACTTCATGATTATATTATTTATTTATATAACAAAAAGGAGGGAGAGTTATTGAACATTAATTGAATATATATAAAGGGGGAGAATTAATTAAGGGGAGTTATTGATTGAAATTTTTCTTTGAGAGAGATTTACACAGGGGAGTTATATTTTTAATTTATATATTGCTCATTCCTGTGAATATTCTTTGTTTTTTCATTGTTATATACACTGACCTAATGAAGAATGAGTTAAAACAATTTTAAATAATGATGACAATTTAGTAATAAGCCAATTCATTTGAGTTAGAAATAAGTTTCAAAAGTGAAGCCCTAACCACTCTTCAATCTAACATTGAAACCCTTACTGATCAATCCATTAGTACAATAAAAACATGTTCGATCAATCCAATCAATTATAAATTGATCTAGTGTAATAAATAATCAATTCTAACCAAGTTAGATCAGTCTAGTTAATTAATCAATCGATCTAGTGCTCGATTGATAAATCATCGATCTAATCATTTGATAAATTAACTTAGGACTTTTTAAACTAAGCTTAATCGATCTACACACCTTGATCAATCTAGAAATGTCTCAATCAATTGAGTAGCCCAAATTTAAAATGTTTGTATGTATCTAATATGAAATCTAATGTGCATAAGATTAAATATATACCTAATATGTGTTTGCTAGAGCTTGATAGTTTTTTTGGCTTGAAATATTCTTGAAAAACACACCTAGAATCTAATATTATATTTGTATCTTTTGTTCACGAATATTGACAACACTCACATAAGCCTTACAATCTCCCCATTTTCTTTATTCATGTGACACAACCTATTTCTCACTACATAATGCTCATAGAAAAAATAAAATTTCTACATAGTGGAATTATCATTTGATCGGGTGAAAGCATCTTCATCTACATAGTGAAATTATCATTTGATCCGGTGAAACCATATTCATTGGAATCTCGAAACTCATGTACACTAAAAAAACAAAAGCATAAACAACAACCATTCAATGAAGGGAAAACCTTCCAAATTCTGCAACAAAAAATAACCTACCTAACCCTAGACACAAAAGAAAAAATGAAACAAAAGAAAAAACCTTTCTAATCCCATCTACTACTAAAAAAGACTACCACATCCTCAGTTATGCTTTACATAAGGCATATCATCGTAGGAATTGACAACTAGATCCCTTGTCAGTGCTTGTCGGCCTCTCCATTGTTCAGAACCTCCTTGGGATTTGCATTGTTTTTATTCTTGATAGCACCTCTTGCAATCTCCATGCCTAGGTTGTCCATTTTGGTAAGAATAAGCCTTGGGAAGGCATAAGTGGGTTTGTTTTTGACAGCAGCTGGATTTCATTGAAAATAAGGCCATACAAAATTATTTTTTATTTTTCAAGTTTTCAAATTTTTTTGTTTTAAATATGAGTTCTTATTCATCCAATATTATGCAACCATATGTGTTGCCGATTATTTCTTATCCATCTTGTTTCCTTGCGGTCATATAAATAGCTCCTTAGGATCTTGAACTAGGGATAGGGGTGGGGATGGACGAGCACGGTTATGATAACAACATAATTGTCCCTACTAATTTATGGTAGTTTTAGTTAATAACTGTCAGCTATGAATAATATTTATTCAAAAATATTTTGAGTTTTAAAAAATCAAATTGAATGAAATTGTTTAGGATCATGATTTTGGTTGATTCCTTTGAATTTTTGTACACCCTTTCTTAGGGTATAGGATTTAAGTTGACTGAATTTTGTACATTTTGGGGACTTTTCTACATCACGTTTGCTGTTAACATCATATTTGAATCAAAACTACATACTTCATAACATTTGAAAGTAGGTGTTTCACAAATGCAAAATTTGCAAGACTACTAGCATTCAGACCGCATAGACCATCTCTATGGTATGCCTATAAGTTGGGAAGGATGCTACTCCATTGTGGTTGGCTGCTGGGTGGTGGCTTCACTTTGCATAGCAACTCCAATCGTTGCCCAGCTTGACAACCATTATTCCTACTTCTTTCACGCATGTATGTTATGCTGCTCGTCTAGTTCAATCTCTTTTCCAAAAAAATTGATTTCATAAATTTGAGGTACTTTATTTTGAAAAATTATTTTTTAATTTAAACCCACATGGCATGGGCCCAAATTTGCAGAAAATTGTAAGGTTGGGATATGTCCCAATTTAAAATACATTTACAATAGTTGCTGGTTTATTTATTTTAATGTAAAAAAAACCTGATTATAAATAAGGTCATATTTACTTTTTGTCGTGAACGTATGTTTGTATTGAATGTTCATGCTTTGATATTAATATTTACTTACATGACATGCATTATAGAATAAGTGCACTTTACTATTAGTTAATTAATTTTAATTAAATGTACGTCACATGCATAACATGTAATAATGCATTATAGGAATTTTTTTGTAAAAATATTTTGCAAAAAAATTGTAACCACGAAAGTTATTAATTTAATGGGATTAAATTAAGATAATTAATTCACTAAACATTTTTTGAAACCCAATATTATTATAAATGTTATAAATAAAAATATGTTGAAATTACATGATAAATTATTTTATATTGAAGTTATTAGAATTTAAATTATTTAAATTTCTCGATGTTAAACATACAATGTTTTACAATGTAAATTTTTGACATATTGAATGAGAGAGAAAAAAGTACAAAAAAAACTTGACCTAGAGTCTCCATTGTTAGTGCACATCCCGAAAAGACCAACTATCACATCAAGATGTCTTAGCACATCCTCTCTAACGAAGGTTTTCAATTGGGAAATGTAATAAACATGGCTTCCGATGTAATAGGAAACCACTATTGAACTCTAGAATTGACTCCCGTAAGGGAGGGTGAAGTTTTGGAATCTAGCTAAAATAGTGGCTATACTCAACAAATACGTAAAAGGAGTTGAATTATTTTTGGAACAAAAATATAGTGGTTACTTACATGAGTTATCAACATGGTGATGTTGGTAATTTCATTAATTGAATACGTCTCATCCAATAGGAAACTTTAATGAACATTCATAAGGTTGTTTATAAATTTTCAACGAGTTGGATTGTGAGTAAAAGTGTAAATTAGTATACATTCATTCATCATCTTACCATGTATATATGAATAGATAAAGTGTTAAGCATGATAATTAAATGTTTTATTTTACTTATTATTTTACCTTCAAAATGACCAATAATTTTAATCCTATTTGGAAATGAGAAACCTAATTGTGATAACTTTTGTAAGTCATGTAGTCCTTTGAGTCATTATTGACTTCCAATGTACAAAACATGATGTCTAGTTATTTTACTTGGCGTATATTTCTTTCTCTGCGTTGGTTACTAATGATTAGTATAACATGTATTTATATGGTTAGGTATACTTTGTATACAAGTATGTTTACACACAATACAAGGTTAGTTTTCTAGTATGCATGCTAGGTTGGGCACTCTCATGATCCGACATTACTACTCATGTTTTTGTTTCATTTTGGATGCAGGTATTTATGTAAATTACTCAATCATTTTGGAAACAAAAAATGGGATATTTTGGCACCTCAACGAGGCCCTAGTTAGACCCTTATTGAAATGGTCGGTTAGGACCCTTGGTGAGGTTAGCAATGAGCTTGGGTAAGTTTTATAAATACCCCTTGCTCTTCTCATTTGTGATCCAAAAAAATCATAAGGGACATCTATCAAATTGACATATCATTTTGTATTTTTGGATCACTGTTACCTTGAGTGTTTCTCGATTTTAGTGATTTGTGAGTGTGTGAGTAAAATAGTGCTCTAGTGTAGGGAGTACTCAACCTGGTGTTTATGAGTGGGTTTTATGTGAGGAAACTGTGTGACTATGACCCATATGTAGGTTGGTAGTTGCTAGGATATAACTATTTCTTAAGTGAGGAGCTCATGTGGTAGTGAGCCATGTGTTTGACTAAGTGTATTTCCCATATTAATTGTGTATGATACGTGGTTGAGTGTAGTTCCCATGTGTGATAGTGGGTGATTCATGGTTGAGTGTGTCTCCCAGGTTTGGTAGTTCTCTTTCTTGTTCACTTTACTAGTCGTCGGTTACTGATAACACCATATTAGGTGGTGTTAGCTTTGGAGGAAATTTGGATTCATGTGTCAAACCAATTCATTGTAAAGGAAATAAGCAAGAGTACCAATAGGCAATTTAGATAGAGGTTTCGATTGATAGAGGTATTAGTAGTTTGATTTCTGTTAGGGTTGTGTTTATTTTATTTCTTGGTTAATATTTTTGTTGTCGAGTGTTTTCTATAACAAACTTGAGGATGTTACCAAGTGAGTTTATCTCGTTATATCTGTTCTTATGCATGATCAGCTATAATGTTATTATAACATAAGTCTTTATCATGTATGTTCCAACATATTAGATTTAGACTCTGATTAGAAAGCTTATGTGACTTATGTTGTTACATGTTTTCTTTCATTTCCTTGTAACATGCCTATGGATTTCTATTTTTTTGTTGGTGTATTAAATTAATCTTCCTACCTCCTGATTAATTTTATTGCTTTTTTTATTATCTGCATACGAGTTTGATATGAGTCTTTAAAGAGTTTGTATCTTCTTACCCTAGTTGTGTATTGGGTGTTGAACTCTTTTATCTCTTTGTTGTAAGAGTATAATCATACCTTACCAAATATTTTCCCATATACTAGGTCTTAAAGTGATTGGAAATCATTTATTTCTTTTCAATATGTATGTCTGTTCACATGCTATTTGAAGTTTTCCATGCTTATGTATGTTGCTAGCCTGGATAGAATTATGTTAGGCACACCGTCACTACTATGCTTACCACAAATTGTTATTTCCTATTTGTTGGTTGCATTTATTGTGTGTATAATTATTCATGTTTTTTTGTTCTTCCTCTATATTATCTACTTAAGTCATGTTGTGAGGCCCACTTGGTAGAATTGGAATATAGTTCGCAAAAAGATTCTGTGGGTTGGCATTTCCACCTTTCATCTAGATCTCGGATGCCTATTTATGTTGAAAGAATAATTAACCTTTGTACATTAGTTTCTATATATGGAATTCCCAACTTTAACAAGTGAAAAGGTAATCTAAACCTTGTCATGTTAATTGAGAATGTGAGCTTTACACTTATAGAAGAATGTGATCGAATTCCATTTCCAATGATACATAAATTTTTGTGAAGCATATGATTGTTCGATTGAGGCAAGCAATAAGGCATGGTGCTACCTCTTGGTAGAAACCTTAGATGTGATTAGGACCCAAAATGAGAGGATAGAGAATACTTATAAGATGATAGAGTCTATACATATCAAAATAGGCTAGGCATGAGGCTCCGAAAGCTATCATGAATGCAAAAATGAAGGAAGAAAAACTATGCATCAACATGTGCTAAATATGATTATGCATATCAATGATGTTGAGATCAATGGTGCCATGATTGATTAGGCCATGCAAGTTGGATGATTTTAGAGACACTGTTGTACAACTTCCCATAGTTAAAAGGTAAATACTTAATGAATAAGCCCATATAAAATCTTGAACATTTGTTAAATGAATTGACCATTTTCGAAGTTGTTACATAGAATAAGAAAGTCGAAGAAAATGTTGTCAAAATTCAATACTCCTCTAAGAAGAGGAAGGCACATATGAGAGTGAAGAGCAAGTAACCATCCAAGAAAACTAATAATTTCAAAGGTCAAAAAGGCATGACAAAGTAATCTATAAAGGAAAACTATCTTCATTGTAACCAACCTAAGAACTGGAGAAGAAGTTGTCCTTGCTACATAGATGAGCTTAAGAACAAGAAGTAGGAAAAGGATAAATATGATTAACTAGTCCTTGAAGCTTGTTTGAATGAATATGGTATGTCTCCTTGGATAATTGATTCAGGTGCGACTAACCATCAATGTTCTTCTTTATAGTTGATTGGTTTGGATATTGAACTCAAGGATCAATGTTTCACCAAATGAATGGGCACTAAGGATGTTGTTTTACCCAAAGTAGTGGGAGAAGTACGAATTATATTAGGGGTTAATAAATATATAGTATTAGATATTGTTTATTTCATTCATGGGTTTATGAGAAATTTTTATTTCTTTATCAAGGTTGTATGAACAAAGTTATAAAGTTTCTTTTCCTAAAAATAGAGCTACTATTTTCAAAAATGGAAGAAATATTTATATTGCACATTTGTAAAGTGGTATTTATATTTTAAACCTCAAGAAACATTCACTAGTTAACACAAAAATATTTAGGGTTTAACAATTGAGAACTAAAAAGCAAAAGACTTCCCCTGATGATGTTACCTACCTACAGCATCTAGGTTGGGTCATGTAGGCCTTGGTAGGATCCAAAGACTGGTATATGATGGTTATTTAAGAGAACTAAATTATGTTACTTTGCAAGTCTATGATTCATGTTTATAAGGTAAAATGATTATGAAGAATAGGGGCACAAATCCACTCAAACTAGTTCACTTAGTTGTTTGAAGACCTATAACTATACAAGCTAGAAGTGGTTACGAGTACTTTTTTACCTTCATTGATGACTACTCTAGTTATGGGTACATTTACCTAATGTAATAGAATCTTAAGACTTTTGGAAAGTTTCACGAGTTTCATGAATAAGTTGAAAATCAATTATGTAAATATTAAAAAAAATGCTTCGATTATCAAGGTGGTGAGTACTTTCATGCTGAGTTTGAGGTGTTAGTTTTCAAAAAAGATAAAAATACTATTTTTATTAACAAAAATAGCAAATGCAATTAGTAGCTTGTGAACAAACAATTAGAACTTTTGGGCTTCCAAGCATTGTCTCCCAATGAGAAAGACCAAGAATAGTGGGAATCCTTGTAAAGTCCAAATTGATTAAAAATTGCATATAGTTCTCCAACTATAATCCCTTATTATGATGAAGAGCAATAATTTTTAGTCAAGAACACCTTCTTCAATAACTATGGCTTTGGAGTGAATTTTGCTCTCATAAAATACTCTTAATTGAGTGCTAGAAAAATTGTCTATTTTTCTTAATAGTTTCTTGTTTAAGTAAAGTTTCCACATATGGAATTAGACAATTTAAATCCTTAAAGAAATTTTCCTATTCGTAACCGATCTATAACAATTACATTAACTCAAAATGACTAGCCAAAGTTTCCTTTTTCATTAACTCAAAATATACCAATTCGATTATAATCAAATGAACACAATTTATCAATCAAATGGATGGACCTTATCACTACCCTTAAATCCTGTCTTTGCCCCTTTTCCTTTTCAAATGGTGAAAGCATTGTTAAAAAAAACAAGTTATTATATAGCTTGAGTGTAACAATAATGAAACTCAATACCAACATTTTGAGATAAAAAACAACATTTTCAATATAGAGAGACTCAATAACTACCCTTTTAGACACAAGCCAATAATTACAAGTCCACCCTTTATAATAATCAATAAATACAAGACAAAGCATACATAAAAATTCAATTCAAAGATAAAGGCCACAAAGCAAAGAAATTCTTGTTACCCACTACCCCTAACTTTTCTAAGAAAATATAATTTTATAAACAAAAAAAATAATAAAAAAGTAAAACCCATGGAAATGGGTAAAAATTGTGGTCTTACCATTTAATAGGCATTGGTCATCCTTTAGCCTCAAATTTAAATCTTCTTCATTATCTTTCATTTCCATATCATTATCAAAAAATTTCAAATAGCTCGAATTAAATTCTCATTCATCCATTACTAACCAACACATATTTTGTCAAACCTTTAAGAATCTCATATACGAATAAATGAAATAAAAATGTAATCTTGATTATGGGCAAGATTATGAGATTAGCTTAAAAAATATTTAGGGTTTTAATTTTATAGAAGTGCGAAAGGGATATGTGCGAGGGATTTGCATTCGACTTCATGTATTAGGTGGGAGATTTGGGATTCTAAGCATATAGGCTTCATCTTCATCTTTTTTTATAACTTTTTAGTTCTTTTTCTTCTTCTTCTGGATTTGAGATTTAATTATTTATCTTTTTATTTTTTAAAATTTTTTTATTTAGCAAAAAAAATTAGTTAGTCATTTATATTCCAAAAATATCCTTACACATTTTAAGTATATAGATTTTGTGGTATTTTGTACCTGTATGCAACTTTAATTAAATTAGTGTAACTTGTGTAAACTTACATGCTCTACTTTTAAAGTTTTAGTAACCCATGTGTCCCATTCAAAAACTATGTGACAATATATATATAAGAAAAATGTCACAAAAGTCCCTTAGATTTATAAAAAGGGATAATTAAGGACAAATTACATTATTTTAATATTTTTCTATTAAAAGATAATTATTTTTCTACGAAGTTATTAAATGTGATTAAAATATGAGTCATTAATAATGGTAAAGTCATAATTTCATATGAAAAAAATTCAAAAAATATTAATTTTTAATATTTGTTAATTGTCACTATTTTATTTTAATATTTTATTAATTTCAATTTTTATTAAAGAATTAAATATATGTTTGAACAAATTTTTGTTTGAATTTTATTATTGTTGATTTTTTCTTAAACAAATTTATATTGAGTTTTTCTTTTATCTTTGTCAAAGTATTTTAATCACTTGATAGAAAATAATAATATATTAATAGAAAAATCATTATAATAATATAACTTGTTCTTAATTGACCCTATTTTTACAAAACTAAAGGACTAAATGACACTGTTTCTTATCTAAAGGACTAAACAATATAATTGATTTAATCTAACTGACTTTTATGACACCTCACCCTATACACACACACATAAGAGTCAATAAAATTGCAAATTTTTATTACTACAACAATATATGAATTTTGGGATGTATCAAAAATAGAAAATTCACTCAATTATCCATAAAGTGGTATTTTAGGGGTAATTATAAGAAGAGATTTACCAACGACGCTACGTCTTACGTGGATAGCGTCGGTTCTACACCGAACCGACTTTAAATTCATTATAAGTCAGTTTTTTCCAAAAATAGACTTTACATATAGACTTATATACCTCTTTTTGTAGTAGTGATTAATTTTCCTTAAAAGTATTACTAAATAACAAGAGGAAAACACGTGATTATTAAAAACCATTTTGGGACACCATCGCTAAAAATATTTCCACACTTATACAATCTATTCCTATGTTTTCCTCTCACATTCTCTCTAGTTTTTATAGATACACAGGCTAGCCATGAACAGAGCCTCCAATTGCTATTGTCATCGTAGTTCTCTTCTTAGTTGTCATTGTTCTTACCTTAACCATTATTTCTCTCCCTCTCCCATCTCTCAAAGAAGCTTGATTTCTTATTTTATCTTTTGATAATGACATGGTAATTTCTATAATTTAGTATTAGGAAAGTGGAATCATGTATGGTTTAGACAGGCTTACTTATTTCACATGCTTCATAGATTGAAAAAGACATTGTAGCATGTAAAAATTATCATGGTTTACTTATTAGAGAAAAAATTATAGGAGATAGGCCTTAGTAAGTGCACCGTGGCATCCCAACTAGGTTGGTACCTCTGTAGCACCCTTCTTATATAAGCCCTCAAATACAAGTATTATTAAGTAGAGAAAAAAATATATGCAAACCAAATATCAGTAAAACTTGTAATTATGCTTATTGTTAGCATCCAAATAAATGAAAAGGCTAGCGAATAGTGGGAGATCCCACCATTAAGTCACGGTATAGATACTAGGAGCCTATAGGCTATACTATTAGGTACGACATTACCCTTTCTATAAATATCAGAACAATAGAACTACATGCAAGTAATTTTCTCAAAGTAGTCAACCTAGACATAATGCTATCTCCATGGCACTGAAAGTGATGGAGTTCAAAAACTAGAGATAACATAAAGAGAATTTAACTCTAACCAAGGTTTATGACACCCAAAGGTGATAGCATACATCATCACATTAATCGTCGTTTTGAGTTTTCGTACAAAACCACATGAGATCCTAAATGGGATACAAAAACATCCCTTAACGAAGGATCATGGTTTACTTATTTAACTGCAATATAAATAATTGAGATGCAATGATAATGATTCATCTCTTTTATCTCTTCAAAAACCTTGTTTAATATGGTCTCTTTGGTTTATGTTGGAGATGAGTGGGCATGTTTGATGAAATAATGTCCTTATAGCTTGTAGATCAACCAATGAGTAGAATATATATACTTAGATACTATTTTTCTATATCTTGATAGCAATGGTAATATTTTGACCATATATTTTTTTAGATTTGTAAAAAAGACATTTCATAAAAATAACTCCAAGTTTTGTAATTAATCACTAATTCTATATTAGTGATTCAATTACATATATATTCTATATACATTACAGGTGTACATTGAAAATTAAAAAAATAATTTAACTTGGGAAATTAGTTAGCTCAAAACCGTTCTAATTGTCCACAAAAGCTAAAAATACAGTTGTTGAAATGTATTTTAGGATATGGTTATTAACCATCTTAAAAGTAAGTCTAAAACCATTCCAAAAGATCTTTTGGTACATTTTGTTTTTTGGGAAGATTAATAACAATTTCATAAAATCATATCGTTTGATACGTTTACATACATGGTTGTTTCCAATGAAAAAACAATTGTCCCACAAGACTTTGTGTGATGTTTAATAATTGCCTCAAAGACAATTTTTGTAGTATCATATTATTTAAAAAAAATTACATTTAGATGTTTAAATTTTAAACTATTCATTTAAAACATCATTAACCACTCGCTATAGGTGATAAAAATAAGCAATTTAAGGTAAGTTTTTTGAATTTGTTTCGATATATATATAAATGACTAAAATATATATTTATAGAAGATCATTAATATATTAAATGATTTAATTTAACAATTTAATTATTAAATTATTATATTAATTAATAATTATAAGTTATTGACAACACTATCATTGCCCTAAATCCATAAATAGACCTTCTCCACCTTAAAAAAGGTACTAAGCTCACTCAAATAGAAACTGACTTAAACATCAGAGTTGATACAACATACACGGTGGCATTCCTTCTGATGTATTTCCTAGTTACTTTCATGATCGACATGAAAAAATTTGGTGAACATAAAAAATGCTTCAACATCTAACGTAGTCCTTAGAGAAGAAATTTGGTGTTCTATTTGATTTGAAGAAAAACTCTAGAACACTCATCGTGTTCCTTGAGTTCTTTTTCGTATTTTTTCATTATTCATTTATATTTTCATTCAAAGACCCGTTCAGTCTATTAAGTCACTAAAATGAGCTCCCAACATGTCCCTAATGATGTTTTGCTTATGTAGAAAGTTAGTGATTCAACTGGTACCCAAGACAAGCCATTGACCCATTACATGCTTCTAGAGAACAAGAACACTTAGAATGAGTCTAGTGTTATTGATTTTGGGCCATAATAAATGGATATCTATATCATAGTCAAATAATAGACCCCTAATGAGAAACCCATTGAAGTATCAGAGTAGGAATTAGAACCTAGATTGCGCTATACTTTGATCATCGAACGAGTTGAGGGAACTATGTTTTTTTATCTTGTTAAAAAATGAACCACATAAGACTATGAGTGTTAGCAGCTCTCTACCAAAGAAATTTCAGATTGCCCAAGATGAATTTCTGCTACCAAATATCAAAGTGTTAACTTATTCACTCAAGGACATGCTAGGCATAGATATAGAAATAATGGTTGACAACCTGAATAGAGACCTGGGCATCAAACTTGTTAGGTAAAAGAAGTGGTCATACAACGAAGATAGATATGATTGCATGAAGAAGGAAGGTGATAAGCTTTTGAAAGTTGGATATATAACTAAAGTGTACTAACCAGACTGGCTCCCCAATATGGTAATGGTAAAGAAGGGCAACGACCTGTGGCTAATTTATATAGAATTTAAAAACCTTAATAAAGCTTGTCATAAAGATAGCTTCCCAATGCTCAAGTTAAATCAACTCATGGATGCCACATTAGGACATTCCACATTCTCCTACATGGATTCTTAATCAAGGTACAACTATATTAAAATGTATAAGCCTCATAGAGTTCATGACAAACTAAGGACTATTCTACTACAAAGTAATGTGTTTTAGATTAAAGAATTCTAAGGCTACCTACCAGTAAATAATCAACAAGATGTTTGTACAACTCATTGGTAATACAATGGAAGTCTATGCGAATGATATGATCATTAAGAGCAAAAACTCATGACCTTATCAAATACTTAGGGCTCACCTTTAATACCCTGAGTGAGTATGGAATGAAACTAAAACTCAACAAGTTTTTCTTTAGAGTGAGTTCTAGGATGTTCTTAGGCTTCATGCTAACTCAAAGATGCATTGAACCAATCTAGAGAAGACTAGGGTACTCCTAGACATGCATCTACCTAGAATTGTTAAGGAAGTCTATAGGGAAATTGGAAGACTAGCGGCACTCAGTCGCTTCATCTTTAAAGCAATCGACAAATTTCACAAATTCTTTAAGACACTCTAGGTAAGCCACCAGTATGAATGGAATAGGATTATGAAGACGCCTTTCAAGAACTCAAAACTTACTTGTTTAACCCAAATATGCTGGCAAACCTAAAACTAGGGGACAAAATCATCTTTTACTTGACTGCCTCAAAGTTGGTACCTAGCATTGCTCTCTTAAGGAAAAAAGGACAAGATCTAGAGGCCAGTCTACTATTCTTGCAAGTTATACCAGGGGCCGAGCACCTACAAAATGTGGCATTTAATTTAAGATTTAAAGTCGGTTTTTGGAGAAAACGGACTTATAATGAATTTAAATTCGGTTTATTGAAAAACCGATGCTATCCACGTAGTTTTTATCGTCGGTTGATGTGTTGAACCGATGCTACACATAGGACGTAGCGTCGGTCATACGTGTCAACCGACGCTATCCATATGTAGCGTCGGTTGACACATAGAACCGATGCTACGTCCTAAGTGTAGCGTCGATTTAACACATCAATCGACGATATAAATAGATATTTTATTTTTCTCCTCTTTCTTCCCCATCAGACAATATTTTTTATTTGCAATGCTGTAAACAACACCCAAAAACCTAAAACTGATACTCTTCCTCCTCCACTCTTTCTCATTTTCTGGCCATCTACGACCACCAATTCTAGCGTCATTTAGTGGATTTTCTTCCTCTCCAAATTATCTTTCAAATCCCCTATTTTTTGAGCGAAATACTCAAATTTTTTATACCCATTTTCTTACTTACAAAACACCATTTTTTTCTTCATTTCCTTCATTTTGTTACTTCATTTACTCTTGTAAGTATTTCTATTAATCCTACGCACTTATTATTCACTTTGCGTTATTTTTTGTATATTATGTGTAAACAAATTTGTATTATGTATGTTATGATTTTATTATGTAGATTTTATATAAGTATTTCGTAATAAAATAAATTTATATATTTATGACTGTGATTTAAGATTGGTGTTTAATTTATTTATTTATGTTAATATGAAATGGGAAAGACATGATTCAACAATATAATGTTCATTAAAATATCTGTGATTTAAAGTAGTGTAGTTTTTTTAAAAAAATATTAATCATCACAAAATTGTTATATAAATTATTTTTTATGCATCTTACATTTTAAATCAACTCAAATTATGTGACATATTATTATTAGTAATTACAATCAATCTCATATAATTATATTTATGTGTATATATTTGTTATGTTTGATTTTTATGTATTTATTTTTATGTGATGTTTTGGTATATATTATAATAATTAGGGAATTCATATATAATAATACCTAAAATATATTGATTGGATACATATTTAATATGCTTAATGTCATTAATAGAAAATGGATAAATATTGGATGTCAAAGTGTAGAATTGAGCATGACTACATTTCTAGAGTTGAAAGTTTCTTAGAATTTGCTTGTAAAAATAGTAATAATGAAATTAATATGATTCAATGTCCATGTGTTAAATATAAAAATGAGTGATTTCATGATATTGACGAGGTTAAGTATCACCTTATTCATAGTGGTAATCTTTTGGGTTATAAATTTTGGTATTATCATGGAGAAAATATTGATAATACTCATAGGAAAGAGATAAATAAGAATATGAGTGGATTAAATACATCTTATCATATTGTACAGACTATAAATATGTTTCATGGTGTTAAAGATGAGCTATATGAGGATGATCCCAAAACCTTTAAAAAAACTTCTAAAAAATACCAAAAAACTGTTGTATCCAGAATGTAAAAATACACTAAAATGTCAGGATTGGTTCATTTGTACAATGTGAAGGTAAAACATGGTTTTTCTGACAAGGGATTCACATAATTATTAAATCTACTAATAGATATGTTTATTGAGGGTATTGAATTTCCATCTTTAATGTATCAAGTAAAAAAATCTCTTAGTCGATTTGGCATGGAATATCATAAGGTTCATACTTGTCCAAATGGTTGCATTCTTTATAGAAAAGAATATGAGACATTAGATGATTTTTTAATGTGTAAATAATCGAGATGGAAGCATGTAATAAATGAGACAACACCTAAGAAAGGCAAGCCCACAAAGGTTCTTTGGTACTTTCCTCTGATTCCTTGTTTTCAAAGGTTGTTTAAAAGTAAAGAGACATCAAAGATGTTGACTTGGCATTCACATAATCAATCTGATGTTGAAGTGCCATGTCATCCTTGTGATTCTCCAAATTGGAAAGTAGTAGATAATTTATCCCCTCAATTTGCATTTGATCCGCATAATCTTTGTCTTTCCATTGCTGCTGATGGAATTAATCCACACAATTCTCTTAGTAGTAAATATAGTTATTGGCTAGTAATTATGGTAACATACAACCTTCCTCCCTGGTTGTGTATGAAAAGAAAATTCATGATGTTAACATTATTGATCTCAGGACCGAAACAACTTGGTGTTGATATGGATGTATATTTACAGCCTCTGATAGATGATTTAAAGACGTCATGGAATAATGATGTAAATGTTTACAATGCACATAAAAAAGAACACTTTAACTTGAGGGGATCGTTTTATGGACAATTAATGATTTTCTTGCCTATGTGAACTTATCAGGACATGCAACAAAAGATTATATGAGATGCCCTATATATAGTGATGACACTTCTACAACTTATCTTATTCATGGATGAAAGATGTCTTATAGAGGACATAAAATATTTTTTCCATCTGAACACAAGTTTAGATACCAAAAGAAATCGTTCGATGGTGAAGATGATCATGATCATACACCCTGACCTTTGTGAGGTGTTGAGATATTAAGGAAGTTGAATGGTATGAAATTCAAACGATATGGAGTGATGAAAAAAGAATGCTCGCTAAGGTAGGGAAACAAAAGAGATCAACTAATAAAAGGGATGAAAATGAAAATGTTACTGAATCAGTAGATCATAGTTGTTAGAATAAAAAATCAATATTTTGGGAATTACCTTATTGGAAAGACCTACACATTTGTCACATCTTATATGTCATGCACATTGAGAAAAATGTATATGAGAGCTTGATTGGTACATTACTTAATGTACCTAGAAAAATAAAGGATGAAATTCAAGCAAGATTAGATTTAAAGAAACTAGGCATACGACCAGAATTGGCACCAAGAGTGGAAAATGATAAGAATTGAACATACTTGCCACCAGAATCATATACAATGTCAACAAAAGATAAGGATGTGTTTTGTAAATGTTTGGTGGGTGTGAAAGTTCCTGATGGTTACTCATCCAACTTAAGAAATTTTGTGTTTATCATCGATAAGAAACTTTATGGATTGAAATCACATGACTATCATACCTTAATGCAATAATTATTACCAGTTTCTATTAGATCAATTCTTCCAAAACATGTTTGATTATCAATAATTCGTCTTTGTTCATTCTTTAATACAATATGCAAGAAATATATATATCAATTGGCGAGTTAAACTCTTTATAAAAAGATGTTGTAGAGACTTTGTGTATAATGATTCACTTGTGTATTCATTTAGTTCAAGAGGTTCAATTATTTGGTCCTAATTAATTAAGGTGGATGTATCCTTTAGAGAGATACATGCAAGTCCTTAAAGGATATGTAAATAATAGAAATAAACCTGAAGGATGCATGGTGGAACGTTACATTGCTGAATAGGCCATTAAGTTTTGTTTTGAATACTTTAGTGGTTGCACTAAAATTGGGAATCCTATGCACAAGTTGTTCTTAGAACATCACATGATCCAAGTAGGTAATCCTATTCTTGGTGGAAGTAAGAAATTTTTTATTGATCGCACTTGATGGGGAAAAGCACACCGAATCATTTTGGTAAATAATAATGAGGCACAACCGTACATAGAGTAAGTGATGACAGGTTCAACCTTTCCATTTAAAAAGAAATTATTTTTTATTTAACTATTAATGATGATATCTACTTGATATATCTTTAATAAAATTATAAAATGCATTTAAACTTACTAAAGATCGATCCTCGTTATAAAATAATGAGGACAAAATTGGTTGTATGATGAACATAAACGAGAGCTTATTAATTGGTTTTGCAACCATGTAAGTGTCACATACAAGAATTCATTAGTGCTTCTGTTCACTGTTTTAAAACTTTGCTTTAAACACATTTCATGTTTTTGTATGCATAGATTCGAGTTGAACTTAACAAAACCAATCATAAAATAACAGAAAGTTTAGAATGGATTGCATATGGTCCAAACTTTGATGTCAAATCATTTTATAGTTTCAAAATTAATGGATGAGGTTTACGAATTAAGCAAGGGACAAATTCCGAGTAAATCAGAATAGTGGTGTGAAGATGGTTGCACAAACTATGCAATTTGCCAGTTCAAAAGATGTAATCCTGTACTTTCTGATAGAACATATTATGGTATAATTCAAGAAATTTTGGAACTTGATTATGAGGTCTTTCATGAAACAATATTCTTATGTGATTGGGTTGAAGATGTTATCAATGTTGGATATAAAATAGATGATTTTGGATTTACCCTTGTAAATTTATCCAAGATAAGTCACACTGATGATCCTTTCAAGTTAGCATTTTATGCAAAACAAGTATTTTACGTGAACGATCAAATTGACATAAGATGGCCTGTTGTGTTAACGCCTCCACAAAAAGAGTTCTACCATTGTGATGCTTTAAAATATGATGACCCTATGCTTGATACATTATCCAATGTTAGTCATTTCTCAAACAAATTGCCTAATGTATGTGATGATCTAGTTGATAATGATGATTCTTCATCATTGACTCGAAGTGATTGTGAAGGAATATATGTATACGATCAACAACCTAATTAAACATAATGTATGTTCTATATTATTCTAATAACCCTTGGATGTTTATATGTATGCACTTAAAATTGTCAATTAATTTATATTTCATCATCGTTTGCAGATATTTCATGGATCCTTGGGTACCAGATCTTGTAGATCCAAATGATCCATTAGGGCATTTGAAAAGAAGGGGTTGGGAAAATATACCTAATGCTTCACTTAACCCAGATGATAGAGTATCTGTTTTATTTTATGCTACTAGTAATCCAATAGGGGAAAATGACCAACAATTAAAATCCTCTATTGGTAGACTTTTGAAATCAAGTATACCAATCACTATAAATGATTGAACTCTAGTTAAAGAAGCTGAGAAGTTCATAATGTGGAAAACCATTTGTGTAAATCTTTTTTATTTTATAAATAATTACATATATTATATCTTTTTTGTATTATATCTCATCTTTTGTAGTGTGTTTTTACAAAATCATTATAAATCCCCTAACACTTGGAAGATCAAGTGTTATAAGAGTGCAAATAAGGCATGGAAGGAATACAAAACTTTCAGATTGGCCAAGAATTATGTGTTTTCATATTTAGAACCACTTGATGAAGTAAAACTATACAAAATCCCTGAAGGACACCCCTAGATTATCACCTTAAGTTTGGAAATACTTCGTGGATTATAGACATACGAATAAATATCAAATTATTAAAGAAGAACAACAGAATATACAATTGCATAAAAAAATTTCTAACCGTATTGAGAGGTCTTCAAATCCTGAAGTTAGTTATAGAATGATATTATTAATTTGTATTAATTTATAAATATTTTTATATTTATTTTCCTTAAATTTAAGTTGATGTCATGGTTAATAAATTTATTTAATTTGTGTAGGAAGTTGAATTGGGTAGACTGATTACTCGATTTGAATTATACATAGAAACAAAGACCCTCAAAACAAAAAAGTCAAGACCAATGACTAAGCGAGGAGAACAACAACTAAATAAGTTGGTTAGTAATTTAACTTGATACAAAGTCCTTGTGATTTTTGCTAATTGATGTAATAATTTCTGATATGTTTGTTTGTTTTATTATTTGTAGAGAGCTGTTCAAGAACAAATAGTTAGGGTGAAATAATCAAACAACGAGGGAGAGATGCTATATATCATGCATTCGGACGTGAGCATCCTAGTCATGTTAGGGGAGGAAGCCATTATGATGTTTATATGGAATATTTTAACATTCCAAAACAAAAGCCTCAGATGGTCAGTAAGGAAGAGTATAGTAAAATTGAAGAAGAACTCAACTCTTTTAAGGCCTTAATTATAAGTGAGATTACTACTTTAAAAGAATATCAATCACAACACATGTCAGGCATGGAAGCATACTAAAATCTAGGCATGCCACCATCCATGCCATGCATGGCATCCATGCAATCTCATGACGCCCAACCTATATCCTTTATAGGATATATCCTTTATGCCAAGAATGCAGATGTAATCAGGTAATGGTTTATTTTCTCCAATGCAATCTGTGCATTGTTACCATCCATCACGATGAAAGTTTTGATGAGAATGTACTTCCAATAGCTACCCCATATGGGAGTTCTCCTCTATTTGATGAATCATTTTTGGTAAGATTTAAATTTTATGTAGATAATATAGTATTTTATTTTTATTATATATTTTATTTATTATATATAACGCTTAAATTATTTACAGAATATGAAACGTTTGTTGAAAAATCCTTCATCAACGAACTTTGTTGCTATTGAAACGATATAAAAATTGAACGATGATCGGATAATTCATAATAAATATTTGCCAAATCATTGGTGAATAGTAATTGATCAATCATTGCTCCATGATTGTCTACTACCTATGCCTTCTGATGCTATCATAGTCCAAAAGGTAGTTGGACAATATGTGACTTGGCCGTCGATTCAAGTTGTGATAAATTTTGATGTGGTACTATTTTTTTACTTAAGATAACACTTGTTACTACAATTATATTATTATTCTTTTATTGTTACTAACATACATAATACTTCTTCTTTAGTCTATTATACCAAAATTAATAAGTACGACACTTTTAAGAGATACAAAGCAAGTATCTCAGGGTAAATCTATGTCTAGTGGCCAATCATCACTCACTAAGTCATTCAAGAAGAAGCCATGAAAAAAGTATAGTTATTTACGAAGGCATCTAGCATAAATGATGGATGGAATGTGCCACTTCCTATAGAAATTTTGGTGTAGACATCGGTCAAATATATATATCGATTGAGTGTATATTGTAGCTATTTGAATATCAAATGATCGATTTAAGTATAATTCAAGTGTGGACAAGGTGAGTCCTCAATCAGTAAATAACTTTCATTTATGTATAACCCATATAATTATATTTATATTATCTAATTATTTATATATATTTCTTTTATATGGGGCATGTTATTATCGACTTCAAAATGATCACTCATCACATTTAGCAATGTTCTATGATCCTTCATTTGTCAATCAATATCAAGAGAAGGATGTTAGCATCAGAGCTAAACAATTATGTGATATGGAATTAACGTTTAACAGAAATCAGAATTTGATAATTCCTTGGTCACTAAAGTTTGAACAAGGCCAAGATCATTGGATGTTGGTAATCCTTGATCTGTATGGTAATCATGTTTGGTACTATGACTCAGCTTCCACAATATTGAGTAAAGATACAAAATAAGTTGTTGAAATGTAAGAGTTATAGTTAGCTATTTTTCTTCTATTGTTCTTTGTAATATTTAATAAAAAAACTAACCGTTTTAAACTTTGATAGGGTATGGAAGCTATGAAACAAGAGTAGGGGCATTGCCCTTAAAAAATCTCATAAGCTTATATGGGACAAAGTTATGGTATGTACAAGTGAATATTACTAATTTTATTAATTTTACTATTGAATAATAAATATGTTCGTTAATGAAAAATCATGTACACTTGTTTTTTGTATGTTCCACAACAAAATGATGGAGTCATGCGTGGTTACTATGTCATGAAGTTTATGAGCAAAATCATCACAATTATCAAAATTCTAATTGAAGAAGTGGTAATCTTTTTTACCAATATACATTTTTAACATATATGAGTTATTTTTTGTAAATTCGTGAAATTAAATTCTTATTTTGAATTTAAATACATGTAGTTCTTTGGTTCGAGCAAGACGGGCTATAACCTTCAATTTTTTGTTGATTTAGGAGAGGAATGTGAAGAACATATGGTTCAAATTATATCATCACAAGAAGAATCAAGAGAAGATTTTGATGATTTTGAATAACATATAACAACATCATGATAATTTTTATAATGCTTTAATTTCTCTATTCTTGTGTCTGAAGCTTGAACAGCTTGTTTGATGGATGTTAATTTGTACTCATGTATTTAGGAGAATGAATTGTTATATAAACCGGTTTTTTACTAAGTCTTCTACCCTACATCCAAAGCACTCACATCAGGGTAAGAATAAGCAAAAACATTACTAACTATAACTCTCAAATTTACACAAGAACCACTACCACATGTGGGGCTCGGTGCATAGTGTCATGGAAGGAAACATTTTCACTTAGATCCATACAGTGACCACTACCCCACAAGGTTCAGTGCATGACATCACTAAGGCCGACACTGAATCTGAAATGTCACATCTTAACTCAAATTCATGTAGAGATCACAACCCTACCGGGCATGGCACATAGCATCACTTGGTCCTACATTGGATTAGAAGGTTATACCTTCCCCAAAAACAATACAATAAAACCAGCACATGAAGGCCTAAAGCATAACAATCATACTCCCCATATAAAACTTAAGGCACGTTATGCCACAAAAATCTGCTTGAGAACTTAATGACCTCCCACCCTGGGCTTAACAGCGATTAAGCCTTACTAGGAATAAGGTGTAATGTGCCTTCCCAGACCATTGTCTTAATGGACTATGTATTATACATAAAATGAGGTAGGTACACAACCCCTTTGGGACCCACAAGGCTGCTATTCAAGATCTAGACAATAGCATTAGTGTCTCAATATACTAAGTCATTTGCAAAAAATAAAGTAGAAAAAAACCTTTCAATGCCTACAATGATGCCGATCTATTATTCAGATATTAGCACACTATTCTTACATAGACCATTGTCTTAATGGACTAAGTCTTGTGTAAAAAACAAAGCAAGCAAGCAAGCAACCTATTTTGTGCACACAACGAAGACGATGTAGGATCCAGAGATAATGGAATCAGTGTCTTAATAAACAAAATCTTATGTGGAAAATAACGGGGCATATAGCCCTTTCAGTACCCACAGTGACTGGAGCCCAAGATGCATGCATTGACACTTAGGAAAGCTCGTCGCATGAAGAAGATAAGTACTGCATCGTTCTTATACGAGGACTTACCTACTAGATATCAGGAACTCGTATAAGACTACCGAAGGTCATGGTACACTTCCAAAGATACGAGGCCTGTGATTAAATAACTCAATCTCCCTAAAAAAGAAAGATGGAAGCTACAGATTGGCATCTAGAGAATACTTATTGCTTGCCATAACGAGAAAGTTTGCCAAGCAAGGGCACTACCTAAAAATTAGACCACTCAACTAAGCAGACCACTACCTTGGGGTAGGGTTCCGTACACTTACCACCCATACACATGGAAAACATTTCAAGAAAATAAAATAAAATCTCCATATATTATTCTGAGACCTGAGAACATTACAGGGCACTTGTAAAAAAGACTCAATAAAAAATTGAAGTCAGTAGAAAATTAGCAAATGGGAGCTCTAGATGAAGTCACAACGGAAACATATTTCCATGTCGGTATAGTGAGACCGCCAATTAATAGACCCCCATCTAGGAGGACTATGATCAATAGACCATGGATTATTGTAATGACCACTAATGGATTCTGACTGATAGACCAACAGATTAACCAATCGAATAGCCACCCAATCACTACCATAAAGTGTTGTCATAGATTGGGTAATTGGTGGACTAACTAGTCTATGGGACAACCAACTGACTAGTTGACCAATTGACCAACCAACTGATCATTTGTCGGTTGCATCATGGTCTGATCATCAATCATACCATGGTCCATCTGCCATTTTTCTAGCCTAAACCCACTCTCACCTTCACTTTCGCTCGCTCCAATGGCTACCATATGGGACTTTCCTGATTCACATTATAGAGTGACTCTGTGGTCATTGTGGATAACTGAGGCTGACTCCTTCTGATCCAACGTCCAACTTGTAATTTTTTTTGCAGAAGTATCGAATTATTTCCTGGGGAGTCTCAAGGTTAATAAGTGCTAATGAACACCTATGACCCAAATCTCAACAATGTATGGAGCCAATTGTTATCTCTATGCAATGGTGTGTTCATAACTAAAAATGTATGTCCCACATCAATAAAAATGAGTGCCCCACAACGACAAAAAATGAGTGCCCTGTAACAAAAACAATGCATGCCACACCTCCACAAAAAAATGTGGGCCTTGCAACAACAAAAAATGCGTGCCTTACAATAACAAAAATGCGTGCATGTAATTAATGAGTTATTGAAAACATTTTATGCATTTTAAATGAAAAAATGATTTATAATTGCATAATTTTATCATTCTTTTAGTAAATCTATGTTTTTATAATCATAAATATTTGTTGCCCTTCAAGTATTTTTGGCTTACAAATGATTCAATTGATAAACACATCAAGAATCTTATTAAAATCACTCAATTGTGAATAAGAATAATACAAAGGATAACATATGTAAAGCCTTACATAAGCACCAATCAAGTTTGTAAGGTGTGAAATAAAAGAAGATGTAAAACACGTAGTTTAATGTGTGCCACGACACGAGTGGTTTAAGTCAAGATTATAATGCATACAAAACTATAGCATACCATGGCGGTGGAAAATTTCATGCTACAGCACAAGACTCTTTGATTCTTTTTTTTTTCCTCTCTTTTTGTAACATTTTCCAATCCTATAAGCAGGACCCCCTCTCCCCTTCATTTCAAAAATCCCTTCTCATCCCTCTCGACTATTTCTTAGCTATTTCTTAGTTTTTAAAAAAATTCTATAATTTTTCTCTCACTTTAACGGTTGACAAGTTTTAGTTTAAGAAGTAGTTCTTTCAATTCAACAAACAATATTAGCAAATATGTTTGGAGGTTTTCTAAAGCACGAATTAGTATTGAAATTATGTATTTGGAAAGATATGCTTGAGGTATAAATTTTAAATGTATTATTCTATTTTTAGATTAATTTTATGGGCTATTCTCAAAGATATTTGTAATATTTTTATTATTTATTAATTATGAGAAATTAGTAATGTTTTTATGCTTGTAAAATATTAACATGGGTAAAATATTTTTATAAAATAAAATTTATCTTTATTTCTTAATTCAAGAATTCTTAAAGGTATGTTATAGAAAATATATGGATGAAATATTTTTCATAATAAAACTTAAAATATGATAGTTAAATTTAAGATTTGATTATCTGGATATGATTTAGAGTTATACTCCTATATGTTAGATGCCATTATTTGGATCTAATTTAGAATCATGATCTATTTCTTAGATTTTTATAATAATTACTATTTGAAAATATATTGAAAACAAAATTTTCTAGTAGATTTTAAAATCTAAAATTGGTTTTAGATACATCAATTCTAAATATAACTTTTGATACCTTGAATGAGAATCTAAATTATGTGCTCCGTCTTACGTAGTGATTAGATAATTTGTTGTTTTCTTAGAAATAAATCAGACATTAATAATTAATCATTTGATAGGCTATTCCTAAGGATATTAATTGGTTCTTTATTGACAAAGAATTTGGGCCCCACAAAAAGAAATTTTCATACACTAAAGGAAAAAAATAATAATATGAATTTATATCTTTAATAACATAAGTAATAATGAGTAAGTGTGGTTAACTAACAAATCTAACTCATAAATTCTTCGTTAAGTGTTAAATATTATTTACATGATTTTTGTTGATTTTATCTTTAAATTTATGTATTTGTTTAGATATTTTCAAAACCAAAACTTAGTGACAAAATGTTTAAGTTTATTTTTTATTTTTAATAATTTTGTTGACTTATTTAAAAACCACATAGTTTCTCTTTAGACTGATTTTGGAAGTATACTTATCTTTTTTTAAAAGTGATTTGTTTACTTGTGAGCTATTTAAAAATATACAAAATTTGTTTATCAAGTTTTTTTCAATCAAGTTTTTGATTTAGTGTCATGCTCTATTTCGAAGGCATCAAGTGATTTTAATTAACAACAAATAGTAGACCTAATCAAAGGCTATATATATATATATAAGAAAATCGTTAATCTTAATTTATATTTTTAATATCCTAATTATTATTGAGTAAATACGATTAACTAACTAATCTATTCCATAAATTCTCCATCGAATGTTGAATCTTATTTGCCTAATATTTTTTGAATCTATCTTTAAATTTATGTTAATAGTTTAGATATTTTTAAAACCCAAAATTTGTCACAGAATGTTTAGATTTAACTTTCATTTTTAAGAGTTTTGTTGAATTATTTAAAAACCATCTAGTTCCTCTTTAGACTAACCTTGGAAGGGTACTTGGCCAACAAAGTAACTACTTAGTGAATGATAAATACAAAGAAATAAAAACCTAAGTCCTATGATGGCCACCCTTACCAACATCCTTGGACAGAACGACCAAGATGTGTATCACATATATTACCTTTTTGACCCCACTAGTCCCCAGGGGTTCTTTGGCATTCCAAGCACTAGTAGACTTTTGAGACACTACCCTAGATGAGGTCTCACTCTACACAATATTCGAGCTATCATCATAATTTTATTGCTCAATTAGAAACTCTGGGAAATCTGGAAGTTAGATAAGAGAAGGATCCAACTTGGAGTACACTTTCTTAACCCCCATCTTGGCTTATTGACAATCATGTTCACAAGAAACACCTTATCAAGTGCATAGTCATATGAGTCCACATACTCATTCAAAAATCCTCAGCTACTTCTTGAAGTTGGGTAGAAAATCTTAGATTTCCAATTCTTAAGCTCTCACATTCTGACACTTTTCGAGTCATCCCTTCCTGAAGTCTATCTTTACCTTCCTCAACAACTTCTTGAGCCTTCTCAAGAGTCTCTTAAGCATGGCTAGGAATCTCCAGATCATTGTTAATCCACTACTTCTCCTCAATAACCCAATTCAGTAAATCCATGGCCCAATCTCTTTCAAAAAAAAGCTACTCGAGTTGTATCCTTTAAGGGTTGAAGACAAGCTAATGCCCCACTGAAGACTTATTTAGCTATCACTTTGAATCTTTGAGACCTCTCCCTTAAACTGTTAGAATGATCATCTAATGGTGTAATCTCATATGTACATAGAGATAAGACATTTAATGGGGTGCTAATGGGGCTCAGGTATGTGACATCCTCTTTTATGATAATGTTCTTTGCTAAGGGAACAATTTGAGTTATGTTGACTACTGTTGCCATTTTTGTGGCCTTGGCTTGGAAAGTAGTAGCCTAGAGCACTTTCTTCCACCCTAGCATGCAAACCTACTCTCCTGATTCTTGAAGCGACTGCCTAGATGTCTAAACACAAACTGGAATGCATTGGTAGATGAGCATTTTTGAGAAGTCATATGATGGGATAACATTTCTACTATAGAAAACAAAGTATGTTAGACAAAAAATATTCATTAAGTAGCACACCAAACCATAAAACACATATCTATGGGAGGGGGCCATCAAGAGTCTTGGGTATAGATGAAGAAAGGTATAACACCCATCACGTAACCTTCTCAATAATGGATAGTCTCTTGCAACTAGAATCTTGAGGAGTTAGAGTGAATAGTTTCTTGACAATGGTTTACCTCTCATTGATGAACTTCATGTTAGAGATTTCTATAAATCTCCTTAATTTAAGGAGCAAAATAAGTAGCTTAATTCAAAGAGCAATTGAAGGAACCATTAATTTACTGGACCTCAATGCTTTAAATATATGGATTTTGCTCACTTTGTAACCGACTGTGAAAATAGGAAGAAAAAACACTAGAAGAGGTTTCAACATTACCCTTACTAACTCTAAAAGTGATAACGATAATATAATTGAATCATAAAACAATGACACCAATTTTCTACTATTTTTTGCAAAAACTGATGGACACTCCAGTAAGTCATATATTGATTCAGACATTGAGGAAAGTACTCTAAATTCTTACTCAAATATGTTAATTTCAGTTGTATCAATGAAGTGTTTATAGAGTTCGTAATATGAAAAAGAGTTAAAGATAAGTTGCTTGTAGAAGTAACTAAACTCAATGAAAAACTAAAATCTTATGAAATAAATTCATTGGTACTGGAAAAAGGTAATCTTGATCTGTCTAAATGCTCTAAAATTTATAATTCAAGTCTTTTAGGTTTAGAATAGGAGAAAAATATATGATACAAGAACTTGAAAAATCCAAGGAAGTTGAAAAAAGGCTATCAATTAGAGGTGAAAGGTTGAACAAAGTTCTTGATTATGGAAAGCTAATTGGAGATAAGAGAGGTGTAGGATTTATAGATAAGCACAGTATGTCATCTTCTTCAAAATCAACTAGATTTGTAAAGCTTTCAAACATGTCTATCTCATATGCTACACCTTTAACATTGATAATTGAATTGATACTACATTGTAAATCTACCTATATTATTACTTATTATACTCAAAGAACAGTTGCACCTGTGATTTAAAAACATATTAAATTTTTGCTTGTCTATCATAACTCTGGTATGAAAGGGCATATTAGAACTCATTATAGAATTCTTGTGAAAGATCCTTATTTTAAAAATGCCTTTCATGCTAGATATTCAAGAATTAATTTTCATTATCCATACATGTATGCTAAATCTCCACCAATGATGAAAAAGAAAAATAACAAAGGTAAAAATAAGGATAAACACAAGATCAATTCAGAAATAACTAAATCAATTGAATCCAAACCCAAAGATATTATGAAACCAAAATTCAAGAAAATTTGGGCTAGAAAAGATTATATTTTTTAGTCAATTAACCATATCTCTCCTTTACTTAGGAATTTTTACTGTGTGCTTGTTTGATCTTACGTAAGCATGTTAGTTTGATTAGTTTAATTGTTTTCATTTTTGAATTTAGTAGTTTGATTCTTGTTTTTGTTTTAGTTCATTTAAATTAGTTATTTAAAAAAAATGAAAACTTCAAAAATAATAAGGGGTGTACAATTGTCCTAACATTGAAATAAACTCAAATATTATTTTGGATCAAGAAAATAAATATTTCATATAATCTAATTTACTTTGATTAATTATTCATTGTATAATTGAGTATCTTGATATGTGCATTTATATTCTTTCATACACCTAGTGAATGATGTTTAACAAGAATTCACTAACATACTCACTAAACACATAAGTATGTCACGCTTAAAATTTTAATCAATGATGTGAGATTTTAAGGCTAAAGAAAACCTTGAGTATAAAAATTAAGGTTGAAGTCTATCTTTCACTGTACAAAATGTTGCTATAAAGAAACACCTTGTTTTGAGAGTGCTACCTATTGTGATGTGTGAAAACTACCGCAGTGAGGGAAAGTCATTATACTAGGGATATTGGCTCATTCATATTTCCTTTACAAAAGAAAAATAATATGATAAAGAAAATAACTATATACAAATAATAATTGAATCACAAAAACAAAGAACCACAAATGGTTATTCAAAAAGAAAAATAAATAACCAATCACTCATATAAAAAATGAGAGGAAACTAAAAATAAAACTATCATTAATTAATAAATTTCTCTCTTAGTAATTTTTTTTTATTATGTACAAGTATGAATTTAATTGAAATTTTTGCATGAATGATAGTGCTTTTTACTTTAAAATTTTTCATCACTAATCATAAATGGAAAAATTAATAGGTTTTTGTAGCTCAATATTTATTTCATCTTGAGCAATTGTCAATATGTCAGCATATATGTTGAGATATATGTGTTTGCTTTATCAGAATACTTATGCATGTTATGAATAATCAGTTTTTATTTAAGAATGATTTTTATTCCAAAATTGATTATGTAACTGATGTTTATGTTTGAATAAATCTACTATCTTTATTCAAAAAAACTGAAATAAAAATAATTTTTTTTTAATTTTTTATTTGTTTATCTATATTTAAGTGTTTATTTTAAAAATTTGGATAAATATAGAACTTGGGGGGAGTTTATGCTATTTCTAGAAATTAAGAATGTTGATCTATCAAGTATGAACTAGATCAATTAAGGTATGAATGTCGATCAATTGACATAAATCTCAATTGATCAAACTGGTTCTATTTATATACTCCTATTTCCTCCCCTCCCCATGAATCCTAACCCTCCATACACGGCCCCTTACATTTTTAACTCAAAATACCCTAAATCCACTGATTTTTTTCATAAATAATTTAGAATTTATTGCTATTCACTTTGTAGGCATCAATCTCTACAAAAAAACATACATTTGGGTAGAGATCCTCACAACTCCAGTATCCCTATTTTCCCTCATTTTTCTCACAAACAAACACCTTTCTTGAGTTTGATTATGCAACCTCTTCTCAATAATGGTTCATTGATCTTGTTTCAACAAAAGTTTTGGGAAAAATTCTATAGTTTAGGTACTTTGTAATTTAGGGGTATTTTCATCATTTTGTGATTTGTGCTTAGTTTCTATAATAGTAGCAGCATGTTGTGAACATCCTCCTAATGATCTAGCCCCACATTCCTCTCAATGGTGGCATAATTAATCAAAATCAAGGTATCACACTTCTTTATCTAAAAATCCTATTTTACTTGAATATGGGATGACCTAGATAGAATTTTATGAAATCAAAATAACCCCACCAGTTAGGGCTCTAGCTTGGCAATCTCTATTCACACTAGACAAATTATGTTGCTTATCCCTTGTTCGTAAATTGTATGCATGTATTGACCCTAAGTTCTATCACCAAAGACCTATGAGCTATAAAGTTTTTGTTCAAAGTACAATTGTTGACATCTTAATTTAGAGAATCAATACTTTTTTGTCCATTTCAAACATTAGGGATCCTAGTTTTAAGTTAGAATGATATAGCATTGCTAATGAAAAATTTCAACTGAAATTTTTGGTTTACCTTATGTCGGTCTCAATTCTAAATGGTTTTTTTATCCTAAGTGAGTTCATTCCCCTCTATTGGGTGGTATGTGCAAACCTGCTACCCTCTAAGTACTCCTTTGAGATTGGACACCTATATGAAAAGATATTGTGTTGTATTGGAATAGGTATTGCATTCAATGTAGGTTCAGCTATTCAAGATGAGATTATAAACCAATATGAGATTATTAACCCAAGGATTGGGATTGCCTATGGCTGACTAATCACCCAAATGATTCTTTAGGTGTACAACAAATGAAGGATCTGATACCGTTGGTTTGATGGGTGACGTTGGAAATTTATCCATCTCAAAGACCATCTACTCAGACATCAAAGAAAGAAAGATCGTCGATGTTAGAAGATATGGTGCAGGATATGTATATGATTCTTTTTGTAGATGAGGAAATGGAAAATATGCATGCTTTTGAACCATCTCGTCAGGATTTATTTGAAAATGAGATGCGAATGAGAATGGAAATGTTGGAACAATAAATTAATACTATGAATGAATGTCAAGAAGCAATGTTTTCCATGATTAAAGACATTCATTCATATTATAGGTTTCCTCTTTCACGATAATGATTTATTTTGTTTTAATTTGCTATTTTGTCTTGGGTTTTTTATTATGTTTGGAAGTTAATATATTATATTATTTTCATATTTTAAAGTATAATTGATGTTTGCTTAAGTTGTATTCAGATCATATTAATCAATACACTACATTTGTTGCATTTGATAGTTTGTGTTTCATCTGTATGTTGCATATTTTCTTGAATTTCCTATGATATTTCACATCTATTTTGATTTTTTTTGGTTTGGTTTATTTGTATGACAAAAAGGAGAAGAAAAAGTGGAATATTAAATTTAGAGTGAGAAGCAAAATTGAAAATTTTGCAATTTGTTTGAAATATTATTTATTTTTTTATATTGTTATATGTATTGAATTAATGGACAATTAATATTTTGGGACAAGTTAGTTGGGTATTTATATTTTTGACATTTAGTGTAAACATGAGCTTTCAAAATTTAAGTGACGATGGTTTTATCGGATGATAGGATACTACCACTATGTAAATATTTATTTTTCCTATGAGCGTTATGGAGTAAGAGAGAGATTTTTTCACACGAATATGCCAAAAAATAGATTCTAAGATTTATGTTAGCATTAGTGATATTCATGAACAAAATATACAAATGTGATTTTGGTTTCTAGGTGTGTCATTCAAGAATATTTTTAAGCAAAAGAAACTATTGAGCACTAGAGATCACAATTCAAGTATATCTCTTTTCTTATGCACGTTAGATTTCATATTATACACGAAGAAAATTTTTGAGATTAGGCTACTCGATTGATTAAGACATCATTATATTGATAAATGATCGATCCAATCAATTTAAAAAGTTCTAAATTAATGTTTTCAATGATTGAATCGTTTGAAATTGACTAGATTGATTGAACTGAGTACTTGATCGATCAAGCATATGTTAGATTGATCAAGCGGCTAGAGATTTGATTTTAAAACCTATTTCTAACTTGAATTGAATTGGTTTTTTACTATATTATCTTTTTTCTTTAAAACTCTTTTATTGATTTTATGGACATATAGTAATTTTACTTTGACCTGATGCTTCAAAATATACTATATATACAAACTAGGCATACAAATATATTTAACCATGTAAGAATTTTCTTTTCTTCATCTTAATTTCTCTCTCTTGTTATTCAAAAACTATTCAAGTTAGCTTTTTTCATTGAGTTAAGTTTTCAAACGTTTGTGGTTTTGTTTGATGAATTAACAAGCCTGCAATATTTGTGATATTGTGCTTTAATTTTTTTTATAGGATTGCTAGTTGGTTTCAATTTATCTGATGTATTTATTAAAGCATCTAGTTAGGTTTATTAATTATTGAATTTGCTCAAGGTATTACATTTTCACTTATGTTATTGTGCTTACTTTTTAGGTATTAGTAGAATGGGTTCGATTGCTTATGTGAATCAAGTTGGTAGAATATTATAAGTAAACTACTTGGGGATCTTGGTGAATATTATACGTAAATTACTTGGGGATCTTAGTGAATATTATAGGACATGGCTTTGTAATTGGACCTTATTTTTCATAGTGGATAGTTAGGTGATCCGATTGACAAGTGGTTTTCCTCTTAGGTCATTGGTGTAACCTAGCTTGTTCCACCTAAAAATATCTTGTGTCAATTTTATTTATTTTTATTTTATTTTATTTACACACAATTTCATATCTATACATTTGCAAAAAAATATAATTTTTCATAATTCTACTGATTATCTATTGATCTCTTCTAGCTAATTAGGTCTGTAACTACAAGAAAGGAAAATTTTCCCATGATTACTTCATATTTTGATGATTGTTCTAACAGACTCAAACTTACTCATTTTCTATTTTAATACACATAGATTTGCATAAATATTTACATAAACATATTATAATCAAACCTATTTGTTACATTTAAGCTCAATAAAATCATGAAATATTAATTCTTTTCAAGCACTTATCATGCGTCAGTCTATAGAGGTTAATTTTAAACACTACTTAAAGATTAGAGTATCTCTTTTGAATAATCTCATACTTTTTCATGAGATCACTTTAATCAAAGTTAACTCAAGACTTCCTTTCCTTAATAGTTTTCTCAAGATTGGCCTTCAGCATGCTCAAATTTTCGTATTTTATTTCAAGACTCTGCAAAGCTTGTTTCCTTGCTTTTTTCATATTTGATATGCTCATTGAGGAGCTCATTGCAAGTGTCAATAAGTTTTTCCTATTCATCTTCATCATCTTTAAAACCTTGGTGGCTCTATGAGATTGTAATGGAAGGATTTTTCAAAGTCTTAGAAGCCATAAAGGTTATATAATTACACTCCTCCTCATTAGCACTATTGCTACTATCTAAAATAGTAACATCGACCTTCGTTTCCAATTTCCCAGACCAATTTTGTTTTGAAAATAATTTTTTAGCAATATATCTTAGCTTTCCATATTCAACGCACTTTATCTGATCACATAGTTTCTGCTAGGCTGTCAATCATATTCATCTTTAGAATCTTATTTCTTTCCATACCTTAAGTCTGTGTTGCTCAAGGTATACTTTCTAAATCCTCCAGATGGACTCTTTTTGTTTCTGAGGAAACTTGTAAAATTTTCAGCAAGAAATTCCATTTCTTCTTCATCTAGGCTAGAGTTCTCATAACTAGTCACACCGTTTCTCATTGTGGTACTACTAACATTTCCTTTAGTGGTTTTGAGAGAAATTCTTTTTCCTCATTCAATAGCATGTTGACCTTTTCTTGAGATAAAATGGTGAATCTCATAGGCTTGGAGACCACCAACAAAGTCATAAACAATTAACTCATTCGGTTTAAAGTATGTTTCCAATGCAATAGTCTTGGCATGAAAACATAATGAAAATAGAAAGGCATACTGGTAAGAATCTTCTTAACATATTTTTGTTTGTCAATAGACCCACCAAGGTTGTGAGAAAAGTTAAGGATGTTTGAAAAATGAGCATAAAACTTGTCACATGTTTCATCCTTCTCCATTTGGCATAACTCAAAATCTCTATTGAGTCTTATGATTCTGGATATCTTAACTACAGAAGTACCCTTATTCATAGGATCTAGAATGTGCCAAGCTTCCTTTGAGTTATGAAAGCTCTAAAACCTTTGATACTCATTCTGAATGATGACTTTTATAATGGTATACAATCTCATATTGTTCCATTCAAACTCATTGCTTTATTCTTTCATCTACTAATTAAAAAGAGAAGGTATACCTATGTTTTCTCCTTCTCTAGAATCCATATAGGGAGTGTGTGTGTGTAAAGAAGTGAGCCAAATGAATTAACATCATAGTAGTAAATCCCAAAATGGTGTACTTGCTTTGATATTATCTAAGAAAGTCCACTATCTAAGAGTAGTCAACTACTCTTGAAGACTCACCCCCAACTCGTAAATAGTGGAAGTAAAACAAAAAAAGCAAATGCAGTAGTGAAGTAATAAGATAGACAAAAAAAAATGAATTAAACATATAAGTAAGAAGTTTAATTTATACTAATTGAGATAGCAACCTCAGTAGACGCAAGATAAAGTAAGATAGACTAAATCATAAGCTTGTGGTAGGAAAAAAAGTGTTTTCCAATCATAATAGAATCTTCATATGTTGGCACATACTTGAATAGAATTGTGCTTGTACTAACTAAAATAAGAGAGCATGCAAACACGATGATATAATGAGGTAAACCCACATAGATCCCTTACTATGTGGAAAAATCCTTGTGTTGCTTATGGAAACCACTCGGTAGCAAACAATGCACTCACAGAATAAAAATTATTTACAACTCAATAGAAAGGTACCTTTAATGCCTCTATCAATTAGGACACCTATCCTTATTACTCCTATACTACCTTCACTAGTTGCCTCCATAACAACTATAATCTTAGCTAAATCTAGCTTTCCTTATGAATTCTACCACCACCTAGTGGCAAAATTAGTTACAAATTGTCGATATAAGTGAATCACATGGTTTAATTTACTTTTAATTAACCCAAACACGATAAATTAGTTTTTTTCTAAAAATACTCACGAACTAGTAATATCTAAACCACACTCGATGAATTAAAAATCCAGAATCATAAAATAATTTAATTTTAACAGAAAGTTTTAAATTTTTTAGAGTTTTCCCATGTTTTCCTAACTACTCGAATAATTAAAAAAGATGGGTATTTATAGAAAATTTCATGTACTTCGGGTACCTCATCTTCCTCCTATCGTCATTCTCATTATCCAAGGTAGTAAGGCTCGTTGCCCACGATGGTGAGGGTAATAGTTGTTATACACTCAAAGATTAAGTGTAGAGATTGAGTGGGGAGATCCCAACAAACACACAAAAATTCTATTTTTTTGTGAAATTTGTCAAGTAATGTTTTACAAATAACAAGAAAACAATTTGAACAAAAACATGAAAAATAACCTAGCTTGCATACTAATGAAAAAACTCCTATGGTTATTGTAAAACATGTAAACATACAATATATAACCAGCTATATGAGTGTATACAGTATTGACCATACTTAGGGGATAGCAAAATGCTAAGTAAGCATATAGAATCCATAATTTTCTCATGAAAATGCTAACAAAAACACAAATAACTTACATGATTTACGGTTATTATTAATAGTTTCTTGAGTTCCCCTTCACATCCCTTGCAAAGGTTTTTAAAACAAACCTCTATCTTGGCTGATAAAAATTATATTCTTAGATTTCACACTATTTATGATTTATTGCATGGATTTTAAGGTATATATATATATATATATATATATATATATATATATTAAGGATAGGCAATTGAGAGAGAATAAGGCAATAATGATAGACATAGGAACTAAACTAGACTAAAAGGGGTATACTAAGAAATATTCATTTCATTCTTTCACGACCCAATAAGCCCTATTACCTAAGGGCCCCTCTCTCATAAGGAAAGAAACAAAAGAATCTCAAATTTATGACAAATCTATTCTGATGGTTGTTCTTGACTTTGTGTGTGTATAGATATGTGTGTATGATGTTCTCGATTTTATGTGTATATGTACATGTATATGTATATTTACGTATGTATATATCATATGTCTATATATATATATATATATATGCACATATATATCATTTGGGAAGAAATATGATATTAATGGTGATTATGAGGCATTTTCTCCCAATAATAAAAGGTACATGGATCATCTTTGGCCTTTATTTTAATGTCATAAATTGGTGTAATTTCCCTTTAGTAAATACATGACCAAATCTCTAGACATTCCAAAGGAGTATACATATGAGCCATGGATAGCTCCTCTAAACATTCAGACCAAAGCAAAGTGCATAATTGAAAAGGATTATCTTACACCAACTGGTAATTTTTGCTCATGCTTACTACTAAATTATTTTTGTCCATTTTCACAAGTCAAAATAAGTAGCATTTTCATCAAGGAAGGATTTGGAAGTGCGTAGGACTTTGTTACTACTAAAAAACATACATATGGCCTTGGTTTTTAACCGTGACCGTAGGCTTATGGCCACCGTTATAAGAACTGAGGCCTAAGTGAGAGAGACCATAAAATGTTACCTATGGCCTCAATTTTTTAACTGAGGCCATAGACATACCTATGGCCTCGGTTATTGAAAGACCGTGGCTATAGGACATGTCTATAGCCTCGATTTTTCAATAACTAAGACCATAGGGTATGTTTATGGCCTCAATTTTTCAATAGCTAAGGCCATAGGTATGTCTATGGCCTCAGTTTTTCAATAACCGAGGCCATAGGGTATGCATAAATAAAAAAATACAATTAGTAATTACAATATTAAAAATCATATTATATTAAAATTGAAAGTATAATTACATTTGAGAGTTTATTATACACTAAAATATAATAAAAACTTACTATTACAAACTAACTTTTTACTATTAATTACAAGCATTTATAAGTGTACTTCAAACCAACATAGGCGCCGGTGTGAACTACTAATGTGATTGAGCTAAGAAGCCTACCAAGTGTAAATGGCCAACATGATCAGTAACAAGCCAGTGTAAGAAAACTAATTGAGAGCTTTATAATCCATCTTTACGTGGAAACAAATAAGTAACAAGGATGCATGTTTATACAAACTTAAGAATTGGAACCTTCAATCTCACTAGTTGAATCAAGACTATAACGTGTATACTTGGAAGAATTTACCAAATAACCTGGTACCATTCAACATTTTTGTCAGTAGGTGGCCATGGTTAGAAATTGTAGATTTTCTGATAGATGTTCTCTACAATTATTTTCACAAGTCGGGTCAAATCTATATGTTTATGTGGCTTGGATACCTACTCATTATCTTTCCTTTTCTTCAATATAGACTTTTGCTGGGCTTTTTCAATATAACAAGGTTTCTTACATTCTGTAGGATCAGTAATAATAGAACTAAAATTCTGAGCATCAACGTCATCTTCTTCCAGTTTAACTTTCGCAGCAAGGTGATTAACCCGTACAAGTAAGTAACAAGTATCTACATATGCTACAAAAATTATTATAATGATAATTCTTGCTTTTCAGCTAATTGAAAAATCTCTCTCAAGTCTTTCTTGACTCCATCTTCTGCAAATGTATATTCGATTGCATCTTTTTCCAACTAAACATCTAGGGAAGCCATTGTATTAGTCCTGATGTTGGATGTCAAGAAAATATCAACCTAAAAACTCATAAACATATTTACAAGAAATTAGAAGTTAGCAAAGAAAAAAAATACTAAATTAATATAATGAAGGCTGGAAAGAGAAAATTGAGACTAGCCATCTTCATAAAATCTGTATGCAGATAAAAAAAATCAAAAGGAGGGAAAAATAAGAAGAAACCAAGAATCATAAATTCATGGGAATTAAGTGAGATATTCTGTTCTTGACATGTTCTCTATAAAATTTAGCGCGGGAAAATATGTATCCCTATAACACATGAAACACGTTAGAAAATTTACATATAGGTTGTAATACTAACTGCACAAATTTTAATAGTTAGGATCTACTATTCTCCCATAATAGGGTTTCCAGAAAGATCAATACCAACTACCCCCATAGGTCTTATTTCAAGTGCAAGGTTCACCTGTAATATTAAGCAAGAATAAAAAATCAACTGAATTCTAATTATAGAAACACATTAAACGTGCTCAAACATTCCAGTTTCATACACATAGTTTCCATTGGAGCCTCTGTGGTTTCCCTACGGTCAATGCTCAAAAGAAGCCTGACATATATCTTCTTCCTTCTAGTTCCATTACATGCATCATTAACAAGAGCATTCGAGAGATTGCCAGCTGCATCCAAATCATGTGGCATAAAGGTTACCACCAGCACATTAGCACCAACACCAACACCAGCACACCAGCACCAAATGGCAATTATGTAATTGGATATGCTTACAAATTATGATAGGTTACTGTTGTGTCTTTTAGGAGAACATAAAACGTGCAAGTATACATGGTCACAAGTAATAAAATTTGATAAGTAAAGTATCGTTCCCACGAAGATTTGTTACTATAGTTTGTTGAGTACTAAAATTATCTCACTCTCATTTTATCCAAAACAATCGTTAATTGGAAGAAGTTAAATAAAGAGTTGTATAACAAAATAAAAGAAATCTAGGATTACAGTTTTTCACCAAATTAATCCACTCGAGTCATATTATTTTCTCTTGATTTATATTTTTATAGTACATGATGCTTGTTTTTGCAAGTGTACGAATCGTTCAAGTAATAAAGTGTACAAAAAGTACGGATATCGAACCCACAAGGAATGGCGTTACTAAGTACCAAAATTGACTAACCCTAATTTTATTTGAAAACCGAATTGTTGAAATTGTTTTAAAAGAAAATTAACATAAAACTAAATGCAAATAACAAAATTTAATGTTGTTCACAAATCATGAAAAACGCTAAGGCATTTGATTTCGCTAAATCAATTCAATCTGATTTCAAGTCATGTTATATGAGAATCAAAGCTAAAAGTGATGGTTGAAAAACACAAACTTATCTAATACTCTCTCTCAAGTTATATTAGAATTACTTATCTATGAAAACCAACTATATTTCTATGAAGATTTAATCACAAATAAGCACATTACGATTTATGGAATTTCTAGAATAACCACATACATCATGCATTAGATGTCAAACTCGTATTCAACATACAATATTTATCACAAGAAGCATTCATTACACATCTCTTCTCGGTCTCAATATAATGCAACAAATCATCTAAATCTTGATCAGAAATTTAAAAGCATTAAGCATGAAAATAAATATTCAACTTGAAAACAATGAATTCATATAACAATAACAAAAGAAATCAGATTTCCTTGATTTAACTACATCATAGCCTTAACAAAAATGAATTAGTTCATAACGGAAATAAGAACAACCATTATTTCAATTGAATCCATGAATAACAAAACCGAACAAATTACAGAATATAAAAGCTGAGGAGAAGAGATGAAAAACTCTAGAAGATGAAGACTTGGTAGTAACAATGGTGAAGATCCTTCAAGTTTCTCCAAAATTTCTTTCTCTCCTCCAAAAATGTCTTTGAACTCCCCTTTCTGATGTGGCCCCTTTCTCCATCATATTGTATATATAGATCTAGGGTTTTAGTGGTAATTTTGGAACAAAACAACCAAAAAAATGTGTTTTCGGACGAAAATCGCCGGTGGCGACATTATTCTCGCCGTGGCGATATTTCTGGAAAATAAAATTTTTGGTTTTCCGATTTTGGCTAGCGGCCAAATTAATGTGGCCGGTAGCTAGATGCATTTGGCTGACGGTGAGATTATTTGACTGGCCGGCGGCGGGAGTTCTAAATTTTGAAACTTTGTTTTCTTTTTATTTTCACTCAATCCCGATCATTGAACTTTGTTCCAAACTTCTCCAAAATCATGATTTTACTTGAAATTACACTTTAAACACGAAATACCCGTGAAATGACATTTGTGGATTAAATAATCAAATAAACGCAATTTTCACACAAATATCAACATTTAAATCATAACAAAAATGCAATAAATTGACTCTTATCAGTACATTTGATTTGTTAACCAAAAAATTCTAATTTTATCCATACATCTCTTCCGATCTCTGTATAGATACACCTCGCTAAATTAATTCACTATATTCCTATGAGAATTAAATTCACCAAGATTCATTACGTTCTAAGTTCTCAAATGGTCACACATACAATTAAGGTATATTCCTATCCTTCATATATACATGTTATTCTATCCATGAGTAATATACACAAAAATGCCTCTTCCAAGTTTATTTAAGTGTCATAGATCATTTGATAAATTTTCCAATAATCAAAAGCATTAAGCACAAATAGAATAAAAAAATCCAACGTCTTATAAATCTTTCAAAAATAATTAAATCCAAGGTTCATAAATTTAGATAAAATGCAATCCTAGAAAAATTAAATTACTTCATAAATTAAAATTAAAATTACAACAGTTAAGGAATAAAAGATGAAGAACACAAAAAAAATTAAAAAAATCTTGGTTCGTAAATATTTGGCACACGCAGAACACAACAGAAACCAAAAATGGCTTCTGCGTGTTCCACAGTCCAGCCCCAAACGAACCAAAAGCCAAAACTCCAAAAAACTCCATTTTCTAGCAATAAATACCCTATTTATAGCTTAAAAATACATATAAAAAAATACATTTTTCTTTAATTATGCAGACATGCGTATGGGAAATGGGATATCGAAATTATTATTTAACATACGTGTGAGAGACATCACAACAGAGGGCGCCGTTTTTGATCTTTTTTTAATTCAATATGCATGCCACATGTTAGCGTCTGATTCCCTGCAAGGAATGGTGGGACACGTGGCAGCATCTCATTGTATACCAAGAACGGGCACACGCGAAATTGTCGCACGGGATAAGCGGCGTGAGAAATGTGGGGGACAGTTGCTGGAACGCATGTGTGATTCTGTGTTTTTGCGTTCACCGAAACGTGCCACATGTCAGCACATGATTGGCTACAATATATGGTGGGACACATGGCAGCTTTCAATTGGTGGTATAACAGACGCATGTGATTGCACCGCAAGAAATCGTGGCTTTGATAGAAGCTTAAAGACACGTGGGTCCCACCTTGCACGCCGACCTGTGCGGAAGGTGGGCCCCACACGGGTACCGAGCGTTGGGCAACCATAAAACCTACGTCCAATCGCTTTGGTCGGGTTTGAAGGACACGCGCGCATCCTGATGGTTGCTTTTCTGATCTGATGGTTCACGTGGCGCGCGTGGATGATGACGCGTGGACTTCTTCTTTCCTGCGCAAAAAAATAAACTTTTCTTAATTACATTTTAGCCCTCAAATTAAATTTTAAATTTTGTTTAATTACAATTAACCCCTTTTCCAATTTTAATTTTAATTTTAAACTTTTAATAATTAAAATTAAGCCCGATTTTAATTCAAATTATATTTTAGATTTTTATTAATTGCAATTAAACACTCTTTTATTATAAATTATATTTTCAGACATAAATTTGCAATTAAGTATGTTTTCGATTAAATTTTTTTAATTTTCTTAAAAATATATTCCTTAACAAATAAATAGTAATTATTAATTTATTCAACTAAAATTAACTAAAAATGTCAAGAAACTAGTAATTATAATTAATAATATAGATGAAAATAACTATATAAAATACAGTTATCAGTTACACCTAAAATTTAGTACAAAAATTATCATAGTTTGTTAATCATAAAGTATCACAGTTTCAGAAATAAAATGTCCACAAAGGGAGCAATATTCCCAAAGAATAAATGTGAAATTCCTTAAAATGATGAGGGGGAAAAAAACTCTGTAAGGAAATGGACGTGAGATAATTTCATACATCGATTTCTAAATTTAAAATAACTTCACACATTGGTTCAACTTTTGAAACATACAATTTAAAATTTTCAAATCAAACGAGAACTGAAATATTAAGTATCACAAATTTTTTTTGAGCTTTCTCCTGTTAAAACATAAAATATTTGACGAAACTATCTACGGTCTTTAAATAGAGCTTAATTGTGCCTCATTGTCATCCCTATAATCATGATTTTCTAAAACTAGAGAAGAGCAAAAATAGAACATTAATCATTTTAGTAAATTTACGCTCAATAATAAATAAATAACTACTTTTCTTTAAAGTGAATTACCATTATATCACAGCTTTTGTAGACCTTTTGCAATGTAAATGTTCTTAAATGATTCCGCAAATGCTAGATCATTTAAGTCTTTTAATTCATTTGTGCAAAAAAAGGAAAAAAAACTTTATCCTAACTTCAACATGGAAATCATAACAGTTTCAACATGTAAATCATAACACTTTTAGTAAATAAAGTATCACAATTTCAACAAGAAAATGTCACAGCTTAACTTCTTACCTTGATAGCCAAATAAAAAGCACTCTTTCTTCGTGTGATGCATATACAAAATTCTCTACCAGTTAATACATGTATCAACATCAACACCAGGCACTAAACACTATGAACCAACACACCAACACCAGCGCACTAACACGTATCAGTACCCAACATCAACACCAATGCAATGATGGTACTAGTACTTTAAATTTTGAATATTGCTTTGTTGCACCTGTACCAGCACCCTGCACCAACACCAGTGCACCACTGTTAATGGTAATTTAAATTTTGTTAAGTAAATATAAGTATGGTAATTTTTAAACATATTTATTATAAATAGTAATTTAATTATTTCTAATTTATGAATACTATAAAAGAGGGGTTATTATGATTGCTAGCTATAAAGTCTACGGAGAACACTCACGATATAAAAATCATATTTAAAAAAAATGGAAGAAAAAAAGAAACTGATCATTTGCTAGTAATAATGTGAACATGATACAGATACAAGTTGTTCGATCTCGCTCAGAAAATGCTTACTTGATATTTTTTAATGTATTATTAGTACTTTTTTCTTCATTTAACTAATTATAATTTTTTAATACAACATAGAAGTTGACGTAATCATTTCAGAGATGCTATTATAATGTCTCAGTTATGTTATTAGAAATTATTTTTTAGTAATTTTAGATTGTATTTTTATTAATTATAGAAATGAATGTAATTTGCACATTCATTTCTAACTTGGGATTCAATATATTTTGAATACTGCTTTGTTGCTTTGTTGAAATGAAATTTTGTAGTCATTTTATTCTCTTACAATTTTTTTTTTTAATATTTTGTCCCATAATGTATTTTGTGAGGCAAATAATTGTAATGATTTTGTTAGCAAATATATTTTAAGATAAAAATATTTTTATAGCAAATTCATCTCAATCTCAATATGTTTTAGGATTCTAAATTAGAATAAATTTATTTGTCTTACAAAATAATTTTTAGGGACAACTTTTAATTTTTAAAACAAATATTTTATCCTTCCAAAAATAAATTTTCTTGTAGTGCGTTCGATGTAGACCTCGCGACGAACTTCGAGCTATGGCACCAATGGGGGGTTGCTTTCCAGAGATTCTAGAGACGTTGAGCAATGATTATCCAGCCAGACAGTGAGGCAACTCAAGATTTGTCAGTACTTTGTGATGAAAACATAAGTATACACATGATTAAACTTTGCGAGGGAAAACTCTGTAACTATTGAATTGAAACATTTTTATAAGGGTCGTTTAATAACAACTGTCATGAAAAAATAAGCAACAATACGTTTTCACGATGGTCAATTTAAATAATTGTCATAAGAACATAAAATAAACTTTTTCCCCTTATTTTGAATTTTTTATGACGGTCATAAAAACTAAAAAGTTCCGGCCTTAAAAGCCCCTTTTAGCATAATTATGAGATTTATATTATGTAATTAAACCTCAAATTAATAGGAATAAAATTAAGAATTGCTAGAAACATCAATTGGGGCAAAATGTTTATTATATATTATAAAGAATGAAATAATAATTTAAATTAATAAAATTAAAAGGAGTAAATTAAACAGTGGAAAGAATGTCAATGACTTCATGTATGTGAAGCAATATTTATTTTGGTTTATGGGTTCTAAGCTGTAAGTGATGAACTAGCCAGACCCAAGGCAAGGCTAGCACTCAAGACACAGGATTTCCAACCAAGCATGTCACAATTAAATTGATCCCACCAGTTATATTATATATATCTACATTGTAACTAGCTAGTTGGTAAGTATATTGAGAAGTGCAACCCTTGTTTCAATCAAACGTCTAATCATACATTCCAATTCCATTTCAAGCTCTTCAATAGCAATTTCAATAGCCTCCAATCTTTTCTTATTCGCATTTTGAACTGCCACTAAATCACAAACATCATACAAATTTTGACCACTCACTTTCATAATTAACATCGCAGCAAATGAAGACCCTTTTAATCTCCTATCCAACCAAGGAATAGCAATAAGAGAAAACAAAGACTCCACTATAGAAATAGTTATGACTCTCACTTTCCTCAACACATCGACAACTACTCTAAGGTTATGATCTATTGGAATACTGATCAAACCGGATATTACAGATTTACCCTTCATTCCTTTTAAACAATTCAAACACTTGAGAGTCTCTTTCTTGAGCATCTTCCTATAACAATTGTATGTAGCAATTTTGTTACCAAAATCAGTTTCGCCGTCGTTTATAGTTACTCTTCTTAATGTGAATTGAAGGTCTTGAAGATGATGTTTAACTAGCGAAAGAACATCTTTTGAAATACTACAAATATCTAACATTGTTAAGGATGCTTCTGAGACCTCATTAACCCATTTCTCTTGTCTATAATCAGCAAGAGCTTCTTGGATTTTTGGGGAATGGAGGAGATTATTAGCTGAGTTGTGTAAGTCTCTTAGAGCTTCAAAGTTTAGGTTTGTCATTTTCAAACAATTTATGGGAATAGATGGTATTTTAGAAGGGATATTCAATTGTGTTTAGTTAATATGAAATTTGAAGAGAGAAACTTTTTGAGTGGTATAAATAGAGAGAAGTAATAGAAAGGGAGGTCTTATCTTGAAATATAAATGGATCTGAAGAGTAAATAAGAGGAGGGATATTTAATAATGATGAAGTAACATTGAGAGTAAGGAGCAGTGGGTACAGGTGGTAACAGCTAAGAGACCAAAATGTCTGTGGGGGAGATTTCAAGCATTAAAATTTAATGAAAATTTAATTTTAGGAACAAATCTAAGAGATATATATATATATAATATATTATTCATATTTACAGAAATTTTGGTAAAATATATAATAATTTATAAGTTTATAATTAAAGTTATCACGATTTTTTTTTTGTGTCACTATCCTTAAATACGATATATCAAATATATTCTGGATTTTTTAATCTAGACTCAAGACAAAGGCAAAATAGTTATAATTTTAAGATATATATATATATATTTAATATTAAAGTTTATAATTAAAGTTATCGACGATTTTTTTTTGTGTCACTATCCTTAAATACCCTCTTATATATATATATATATATATAAGACATGACAAATGAAGCAAATGATACATGCACGAGGGGAAGGGGAAGGTATAGCTGCCAGCCTGTTTTGAAGTTGATGGAGCAGACAAGATATTGCAATTTGATATCCTGATCTTATACTTAATTAGTTAAAAGAAAAATTAAATTCAAATTAATTCAAATGTGCATGGTTTTGTTTTCTGTGTACGTGACATGGAATCTGAGAATATGATCTAACAGTTTTGTTTTGAGGTAATGAAGTTCGAAGAAATTGATATGAAGTTTCCAAGGATGCTCCAAATATATTAAGACAAAGCACTCATATATTAATATAGAAAAAGTATATTTATTATAAATGATAATTTATGTAATAAAATATTAATTTATACATTCAGTTACATCTAGTTATATTCGATAAAACATTTTCATGTTAATTATAATTTTAATATAGTCTCATTAAAAACATACATCAAGAAGTACTCCTCCTGTATCTACTTATCTTACAGATCGTGACCGTATGGTACGGATCGGATCATCGGATAATGTTTTTGTCGTTTTGCTCTAAGAAATCAAAGCAAATATATAGTCGGTGTGTTAAAATGGCAATGAAAGCCATGTAAAATATAAGTAGAATAAAAATATATATTAATAATTAATCAGTACAAAATTTATTAAAACAATTAAGGCAATTTTAAATTCAAATTTATAATTTTTTTCAAAAATATATAAAATTTATAAATAAATATATAAATAAAAATATATAATAGTAGTTACGTTATATTAGAAAATAACAAGGAATCAAATGAATTTTTTTTGATTGAATTAGTATAACAAATTTCTATTAGTCCCAACATTGAATAGGCGTCTTAAAGAAATAACAAATTCGAAGGCTGATTTTATCTTTAAAACGTGTTATTTTAAATATTTATTATCAAACGATAATTTTGGACCTGGAATAACTACGATTTTTCTTAAGATACCAAGAGAGAGTATAGTAATGTTTTAAACGTAGAAGAATTTAAAATTGGGTTAATTATGTTTTATGTTTACAATATACAAAATAATTTTTAAATACGTTCAAACATTTACTTTGTTGTAATTATGCTCATAATATATAGATAAAGATAAAAATATGATCAATAATGTTCATTTTGTAAAATTAAAATTATGCCCATAATATTATAATGATGCAATTATGCCCAAATTTTATCAAAAAATAACTTTGGACATGGATTAATGAGGTTATTTCTTAAGATATAATAATTTTTGGCACAATTGTATCATTATCCAAACGTTATAGGTATAATTGTAACTTCAAAAATATACATTGTTGGGTATGTTTTTATTGTTGCCCATACATTGTGAAACAAAGTAAACATTTTGACCATTTTGACCATTTTTGCAAATTGTCACATAAGTTGTGAGCATATAACATAATTAATCCTTTAAAATTTTATGAAAGGTTGCAACTGACAGACCATAATAAGTATATTGGGACATTCCAATCAGGTAGACACCTCATTAGCATCCTCCTTATCTAGCCTTTCGATTACAAGTATTATTAAATATATAGGACTAAAAGATATAAAGCAAGTCTTAACATAATCTATTATTTGGTTTGGTTTTAGCATCTGAATAAATAAAAGACTTACTGAATGATGGGGCATTCCATTACCAAGTAGCTATACAAATACTAGGGGCCTAAGAAGCTATAATATCAGTTGCGGCATTACCCTCTTTATAAATATAGGAGCAATAAAACTCCATGCGACCAATTTTCTCTAAGCAGTTAGCTCAAGCTGCGTCCACCTCCATGGCACTGAAAGTGACCCAATCCCAAAAGAAGTGACAACACAAATTGAGTCCGACTCTAGCCAAAGTTTCCTCCACTCAAAGTTGGCTGCATACATCACCGTATGAATGGATGCTGCAAGTTTTTCCTTAAAAGCATATGAGGCCCCAAGCAGGATATAGAAATATCCCTAAACAAATTATCATGAGGTTTGAAGAACACTTGCCTATCCAGATAGGCCTGGCGACCCAAAAGCAACACCATTTGTATTGAACTTTATCCATCCTAAAGATGGTACCCTCTAAATCACCTCTACAATTTGTGAAGCCTATCATGAGACACCTAATATGTGCAGACATCTAAGTACTTGAAATTCATCTACCGTATTTTGCATGGAGTCGTACCTAGATAGAGTTACCTCACGAATAAATCGTGAAACTGTGGTAAAAGCAAAACTCATAGTTGTTTATTTATTCCCAAAACCATAATCATTTCTAACTGTTTATGTCAACTAGATGACATAAATAATCCATGATTTTCATAAATTACTAACCTATGACCCAAAGTTTGTTGCCATTTTGGTTGCCTATAGATCAAGTATGAAAGAATCTATTCATGATCTCCTACCAAAATAGGAGCATAAAAGATCCCAGAAAGTGCTTGCAAAAGAATAGCTCAAAAAAGATGAGATATATTTTCCTCTGTTAAGCCACACAAGAGGCATCTAGAAGTAAAGGACTGTCTTCTCTTCTTTAACTTGAAATTCGTGGGAAATTTATCCTGAATAGTTGGAAAGACTAAAATACACCATGAGGGTGGTATGAAAGAGGCCTAGATAACCTTCCCTCAACTCTTTAGTTACTCGACCACACGTAGAGAATCATAATCTTTATTGGTTATGACTTCTTATTTAGTCGAGCATGTCCAAACTTTGGTGTCTATACCATATTGAGGAACTGTCAATCAAATCTCCAAAGCAATATTTGAGTAGTAGTCCTCAAAATATTGCAATAGGTGCCATCCTTATGCTTGTAAATAATCTCCCACTATAGAATGGATTAGGGGATCTATTAGAGGATGCTTATCTTTTCAATTAGAGGAGTTCCCAAAAACTTGATACACTTGGATACATGCAAGTATACATGACAATATTGTACAAGTGATTAGTAAATTATGATTAAGGGTTGTTGTATCCATGATGATTGTTAACAATATCAATACTTATTAGATTGTTAGTAGATTAGAAAAGGGGGATTTTCTAAAAGTTGTTTTAAAATAAAATAATGTAAAGCAATAAACAAAATAAACTGAGCATAAAATGAGAGAAATATGTGATCATAGGAATATATTTACCACTAGTCTACAATTTAACCAATTAGGTTGTGAATCAATATTTAGTTTCCGAATCCTAAATTACTATCGTAATCTAGAAACATGATTGAATTCTTAATTTTAGCTTAGGAAATCTAGACAACTAAGGCTAGATTTCATAATGTACCTTTTCTTACTTTGTAATGATTTAGAATATCATCATAAATCATGAATAATTTAGAGGTACACTCACTAGATTTAATACATTTATTGCATTAAATTCTAAAAAGTTGATGATTAAACTACGCAAGATTACAATCTAGCTAGACATAGACTCTAAAAGAATCATCATTAAAATCTTTACTCTCAAGAAAGAAGAATAAAAAGAAGAAGGAAATTTATTGATTACATGGTGGATCTCCAACTTGTTTTTACCTTTCTCTTACCTCAACTTCAAACCTATAATTCTCTGTATTTTCTCTATAATTTTTGTACGTTTTGTGTGTATTTTATGGTTAACCCTAATCATATATTATAAGTCTTATTGTTCTTGTGTCTATATATTGGCATCCTATGTGCAAAATACAATTTCTATTTTATTCTTACTTAGTGTATTTGTCATCTTCTGTGTAAGGTTGGTTACTATAGATCAGTAATATATACATGCACATAATTAGGAACACTTTGTATGCAATTATGTTTACACACACCACAAGGTTAGTTTTCGTAGTGTGCACATAGTTAGGAACACTTTGTTTACACACTTGTGTTTTTTGGTTCATTTTGGATGCGGGTATTTATAGAAAATACTCAGTAATATTTGAAAAAAAATGTGACATTTTTGGTACCTCACCACCAAGCTCACCATCGCTTTGGCTAGCACCCTTGGTGATCTGGTTGGGTGAGGTGGAAAGTTTGAGTTCTATAAATACCCATATTTCTTCTTATTTAGAATCCAAAAAAATGTAGTGGTGCTCTATCAAATTGACATCTCATTTTTTTTATATTTATGGATCTCTAATACCTTGTGCATTTTTATTTGTGATTATATGAGAAAAATTGTGCTTATGAGTGGTGAGTACTCAAGGTGGTGTTTGGAAGTGGTTTATGTTAAGTGAGTAGTGTGTTGGCTAGTATTGGCCTGTATGCAACTTTTGATATGTGAGAACCTCTTTGTGAGAGTGGACATTATTAAATTTTTTAAGTTCTTGCAACTTGGATCGTGTGTCCCTTGGTGGTCTTGGTGGACTGTGTCCTTGCTTGTTTATCGGGTGTTCGTGTTTGAGAGTGGTTTTGTTTTTTATGCACATCACTCATTACTAATTTATAGTTTATGATCATACCACATTGGGTGGTGTAGGCTTTAGAGGTGAATTAGGTTCATGTGTCAAACCAGGTTGTTGTGGAGGTAGCAAGCAAGCGTCGTAATAGGCAGTTAGGACAAAGGTCCCAACTGATAGAGACAATAATGGTTTTATTTCTTTTAGAGTTGTAACTGATTTATTATTTAGTGGTTTGTTTGCTACTAAGTGGTTTCCTTAAGCAACCCAAGGATGTTACCAAATAAATAGGGTTTCTATTTGTGTTTACCTTATTATATCCAGAGTTATACATGCTCCAATATGTGGCTAGTATAATCCAAGTTTAAATGGTGTATGTCTTTACATAATGAAGTTTAAACTCTGATTAGAAATCTTTGAATATTTTTCACTTGCTTTCTATTTACTAAATTTTATACCTATTGCTTTATTATACTACTTTTTTGTATTTATTTATATTGCAGCTATGGTTATTTGTTAGGTGTTTTTATCTATGGTGTTTGTGAGGTTGGGTTGAGTCCTTAAGGAGTCAATATCTCCTGAACCTAATTATGCATTGGGTCTTAGGCTCCTTCTTAGTAAACATGCATATTTAGAATATGTGTTAATATAATCTGCCTTTTATCTACATACATGCTTGGTGTGAGTCTCTAAGTAGTTTATATCTAATGCACAAAATTGTTGCGTACAAATTTTGTATAAATTATAAAATAGCGTACTAGTACATGAATCACTTACAGAAAATGATAAGTATACTTTTACAGTCGTTCTAAAGAGGAATCATGTAATTTTTAATACATATAACCAAAATTTTATTGAGTTTCTGAACTATTGTCATAAAAGCAATTAAACATTTATCATATAATGGAGAATTTATGGGATATATTATTTAGTTAATTATGCTTATTCAATATTAAGTAGGATATTAAAGATATGAATTAAGATGATTGATTCTCTCTTGAATTTAAAATAGAAGATTAATTTAGTCTACAATTTATTATTAATTAAAATCACTTACCAACTTTAATCGGATCTAGTAGTTAATTTTAATTAAATCATGTTTCCTTTTTAAGAGATAGTGAATCATTTAATTAACACATTTGGTTAGATCTAACAATTTAAACTCATATCAAGGTATCTAAGTTAGGTTTATGACTTAAGTATCTAGAACTAACTTTTAGATTTGAAAATTATTATGAAAGACATGTCATCAATAAACCTTCCATAATAATTCTTATAAAAATATTTGAAATAAAGTCCAGTCTAACTATACAGGTTATATAGACGAAAATATTTAATAGTGCAACTCCAAACCAAATAGAAATAATTTAAATCATAAATCTAACTCTCTTGTTTATTATAAAAAATAATTCGTTAGCATATTTTCCATTTACAAATTTTGGTTTAAATCTTGATGATGAAAAATAACTTAATTCATTTTATAAAAGTTTGCAATCTACTTTAATATTTCAAAATTGTAATAACATTATTAATATCTCATACTATTTAAAAAATTATTTAATTATGGATCTAAATATCTAGTTAGTGAAAGTATGGTATATTAAAATTTCGTAAATAGTTTAAAAACCAATCACTTGTACATAAAGTAATGTGGAAATGAGTATCCCGTTAGGTTGTTTAGGTGGAAACAACCTAGGCCACACCAATAACCTAAGAGGAAAACAGTCAGTCCACTAGAACACCTAACTATCTATTATGAAAAATAAGTATCCCATTACAATGTTAGGACTTAGACTATCCACTTAGGTAATGTCCCCAAGTAACCTACTTATAAACCACTACTTTCATCATAGTCTCTACAATATAGGCATTCAAATCTGGACTAGTGTTCCCACAAACTTGAGTTTCACGAGTTAATTAAACCTGGACCATTGTTACCTAAAGAGTTAGCACATAAACACAAGTGCAAGTGTGTGTCCTAGAGTAGATTCAATAATGAACAAACCTAACTAGTTGATTTAAATAGTATATCAGATAAATTGAAAATAACTAGCAACTTTAGAATAATCAGTTTAAGCACAAGTTTAGTAAAGATAGCTTCTTTAAATATTGATAATCAAACCATATAATTATGATAGGACATACACAATTATTTGATCCAACAATTCAAGAATGGAAATAAAGAAGGAGCTATAAAATCATATAACCAAAATATGATAAACAAGTTAGGCTTATTGATCAATAAAACACAACCACTATGTTTGATAGATTAAATAAATAAAGAAGCTTAAAGAATAATGATATTATATTTGCAAAATAAGAGAGAGAATAAAATATGAAGAGAATAAGCACAATAGTTCTTGTGTGGTTAGTTCCAAATGTATGCTTAGGTTTGTATTTATAGAATATTTTGAAGCACATTAGGTTAAAGTGGAATTACCATATTGTTCATAAAATCAGTTAAAACACTTTAAAAAAATTACAATATAGTAAAAAGCCAATCTAATTCATTAGAAATATGCTTTAATATTAGATAACTGGTTGCTCGGTCAATCAAACCAAGTTCTTGATTGATAGAGTAAATTAGTGAATCAATCGAATGATCATTTAATTAATATTAAAAAAAATGGATCGATCTAGTCCTTGATCGATTTGGTAAATCCCTCGATTGGTCTATTGATGAACGAAAACCGGCATCGCCGATTCCCGCAAATACTTTGGTTTTAATATTTATAAAACTCTCGCAAGTGCACGAATCATTTCGTAGAAAATGATAAGTATACTCCCAAGGTCGATCTAAGGAAGGAATGTATGTGGTTTTTAACTTATTATTCAACCTTTTAAAAACGAAATTAAATCCTAAACATCCTGTCACGATAGTTTGGTTTTTGTGTTCCTAATCTAATAACATAAAATAAAACATATATACAGATTAATTAAATATAATCTAAAATCATAAAAATAAACATAGATACAAATTCAAATAATTATCTAGAAATAAACATATATACGGATTCAATAAATGTTCATGCAAATTTTTATCATTTATATTAGCGGAGTATTTATGGATATAATAACTAAATTAATTATGCTTGCTCATATTAACTAGGTTATTAAAGATATAAATTGACATTTTATTGATTCTCTCTTTTTTATATAAATACCACCTTTGGTGGGGTTAGATATTCTTTGTTAACTAAACAAATCAATTAACACCTATGGGTGGGGTTGATAACTAATATGCTTAATTAAATTAATTCCTTTTTCTAAGAGATTGAAAATGAACCATTTAAATGCCACCTTTGGTGGGGTTAGACAGTTTAAACTTTATTCAAGGTGTCCAAATTAAACCTAAGAATTTAATTATCCGAGTACTAACTTTCAAGTTTTAAAACCACTATTGAAAACATGTTGTCAATACATTTTCTCATAATAATTCTTATAAAAACTTTTGAAATAGAGTTTCACTCTAACTACCGGGCGATTGTACCAACAAATAAAAGAGCACTACTCTAAATTAGACCGGATAACTAAACCTTAAAATCTAATTTTCGGGTTTAAGTTTGTAATGAAAAATAATATATTTCTCTCTAACATTCTTAATATAAAATCTTGAATAAAAACAAAATCAATTCATTTTAAAGATTTTTACCTATTTAATATTTCGCAAGCATAACAACGTCGTTATTACATCATTTTTACTAAACAGCTAGCATAGTTAAACTTAACCACAGACAAGTTGAATATAACATGTAAGAATAAAGCATAAAAATAACTGTAAAGAAAATAAAATCCTTACAGAACTTCGACGCTATTCCCGTTGCTAGAAAACCTCCGAGCGGAATTTGCACTTCCATATATTGAATCAAAAATCTAAATTATTACAAAAACATTACAAGTTCCTCTCAAAAAGAGAAGAACACTAAACCTAAGAGAATTGAACTAAAAACTAAGAGAAAAACTAAGAAAAGCTTAGAAACTTAGAAAGAAACTAAGAGAAACTAAAAACTAAGAAATGAGAGAAAGAAAGAAGAGAGAAGTGAGTTTTGAAGGTGTGTTTTGAAGTGAATGGAAGGGGGGTATTTATAGGTGAGGATGGAGAGAAAAAATGAGTAAAAAAATGTTAAAAAAATATTAAAAAATGTAAAAACGCGTATTGGACTTGCTGATGTCATCAATGACGTCAGCATGACGTCACAGGGGCGGCTGCACGTGAAAAATGGGGCGAAAACGCGTTGGGCGCGCGGATGGGCGGCTGCTGGGCGCTGCGCGCGCTGGGGCTGTCGCTGCGCGCAGCTCGGCGCGCGTGAACAGTGCCAGCGCGCTGCGTTGCGCGCAGCTGGGCATGCCAGCGCGCGCGGGATGGGGCGCTGGGGCGCGCTGGGGCGCGCGCGGCTGGGCGCTGGGCTGCGCGCACGGCCGGGCTGCGACGCGCGATTTCCGTCTTTTTGACATTTTTGACCTTTTCGACCCATTTCGTCCGATTTTTCCATGTTTGTTGACCTTTTCTCACTTATTTATTGATATATTTGTGATGTATTGCTTCAAATATTCCTCTTTAAGTCTTTACATTGCGTTTTTAAGCCAAAATACCTGAAAAACAATAAAAATACCCGTGATTCCGAAAAAGACAAATTTATATAAATATATGATAAAACATATAAATATATGTATTTTTAATCAATTAAGGTACATAAAATCATGGTTATTTTAGTGCTTTTTGAGCACTCATCACAACCCCCAACCAGCTTCTTGCTAGTCTCTTAGCAAGAGAAGCGATAAAAGCTAAAAATTAAACTATCCTAAATCACTTTCGTGGATTGAAACGGTTGCATTTAGCCTATGCAACAAGCCGTTAAACCCCTAGGTTGCCCTAGTGGACGAGTTTGAGTCTCGTGAGGGTTTTCAGTAATGATACCCACAAACATTGAACTAAATGTAAAGATAAAAACAATCAAATCAAAAATTAAAATTACAACACAATCAAAAATTAATTTAAGAGTAAAAGAACACAACATATCACAAAAATATCTCATACTTTTTAATCTCTTTTAAGATCATAATTGAAATCTCAAGCATAAGTTATTTTAATCTCTTTAAACAATCATGATTTTATTATAATAATTAGTCGAAAATCATTTTCATATTTCATTTCAAAAATGTATCAATTTAATTTTACCCAATTTCAGTGTCATGAATCAGTATTCGCTTCGACTCTATTCCTCACAAGTCAATACTCTCAAAGCACTGAATCCTATGGGTTCAAACACTCATACTAATTTATATGCGAAAGAGTTGATGTATAGAAATGAACTAATATGTTCGCATATGTATAAAGAATAAAGGCTCAAAGTGTTATTTTAACATTGATCTCATGAAAGGAATCGAATGTATAAATTATAAAGATATCATATACAAAAATTATTTTCATGCATAAATCAAACTCATTAAGAAAGAATTTCAAGATATATGCTTTAACAAATGAAGAAATTGCAATGACTTTTTAGGGAATTACTTCCTATATCTTTCTTTTGTAATTAGCCTTTACTCACAACTTTGTAGGCAATGTGGGTCATAGTATGTAGATGATACTATTTTTTTATCTCTCTATTTTTTTTTTTTTTTAGAGAGTCAACCCATGTACAGATTGTACATTTTTTTGGATTTTGGTGAGTGGTTAATTTTTTTGGCTTTTCTGTTTGATCTTGGTTTAGGTAACCCCAGATATGTCTTTTTGTTTTTGTAACAGTCATGCATAAATGAGATATAAGCATATACTATCAATTTCTACTCAAATCATTTAATCTAAGCAAAAATAATAATCAAAAATATATGATACTCTATTAAGATGAGAAAAAAAATTCATACATTCAATGCTAATACCTATAGAGATCATCTAAACTTTTTGAATAAATAAGAAATGTGTTTGGAGTAGAAAAAATATATATTTCACTCTGAATAAAAGAAATTAGGCTCAAATTATATCTCACAAGGGTAGTCTCTACTAAAAAAAAATTCATAAACACCGATTTTGGGTTTAATATAATTTCCACATTTTATCAAGAAATACTAGTTATGACAAAAACTAACTAATTATCAAAAATAATTACAAAATATTTCATGATATGTTTTCAAAAATTAATCTAACAGTACCAAAGACTTTAACTATTTACTTAAATTTGATTTAAAGATATGATACATTTTTGTGATAATTTTTTTTTTTTATATATAGCATGGTAACTTTTCACCACCCCCAACCTAGAACTTACATTGTCCTCAATGTAACAACTGCAAATTAAAGATAAAGAGAAAAGAGGAGAAAGATTACCTATTTCTTGAGAATGTGTAAGTAGTAATGAAGAAATGCAGGTGCATCCATCATATTCATCATTAAAGTGTATACAGACAGATCGCTGTGAACTTCTAACATCTCAACAAATATTTTAGTTTTAACAATTTTAAAAATTATTCACATACAAGTAAACTAAAATAAACAATAAAATTAAGTAAATAAAACAAATAACAAAAAAAATTACCTAACATGATGGGTTGCCTCCCATCCAGCGCTTAGTTTAACGTCTTAGCAAGACGTATCTTTTTGGTGCTAAGGGTTACTCAGCCAAATGCAATCCATTTCAGCAATGTTGTTTGGTTCTTCCACATAAGGCTTGACACGATGGCCATTAACTTTGAACGTTTTTTGTGTCTTGGAGTCCAATAGTTCTACTACTCCATGTTCAGATACCTGAACTATTTTGAATGGTCCATCCCATCTTGATCTTAGCTTTCCTGGAAACAATCTCAAACGAGAGTTAAATAAAAGAACTTTCATTCCAGGGTGAAGAGTCTTAGGAACTAGCCTCTTGTCATGATAGCGCTTAGTACGCTCCTTGTATAATTTGGCATTCTCATAGGCTTCATTCCTAATTTCTTCCAACTCATGAAGCTGGAGTACTCGTTTTTCACCTGCTTTATCTAAATGCATGTTTAGCTCTTTAATTGCCCAATAAGCCTTGTGCTCAAGTTCAACTGGAAGGTGGCACGCTTTCCCAAAGATTAACCGGTAAGGGCTCATCCCAATAGGTGTTTTGTAAGCGGTGCGGTATGCCCATAAGGCATCATTTAACTTAAATGCCCAATCCTTCCTTGAAGGACGCACAGTGCGTTCCAGTATTCCCTTGATTTGCCTATTACTTACTTCCACTAATCCGGAAGTTTGAGGATGATATGGAGTAGCTACCTTATGTGTGATGTTGTACTTGTTTAGTACTCCATCAAAGAGTTTGTTACAAAAATGGCTACCTCCATCACTTATTATAGCTCTAGGCGTTCCGAACCTACTGAATATGAAATCTTTCAAGAATTTCACAACAACATTAGCATCATTGGTTTTGGTGGGGATAGCTTCTACCCACTTGGACACATAATCCACAGCAACCAAAATGTATTGAAAACCATTAGATGGGGGAAAAGGACCCATAAAGTCAATCCCCCATACGTCAAAGAGTTCAACAACTAAATTAGATGTCAAAGGCATTTCATCTCTTTTGCTTATGTTTCCTGTTCTTTGACATCTATCACATTGTGCACAAAACATATGAGCATCTTTAAAAAGAGTGGGCCAAAAGAATCCAGACTGTAATATCTTACGGGCTGTCTTTTCTCCTCCAAAATGACCCCCACAATGAAGTTCATGACAAAAAGTCAGAATGCTCTTATGTTCTTCTTCAGGTACACATCTCCGGATGACTTGATCTTGACCAATCTTGTATAAATAAGGGTCATCCCAGAAATAGTCCTTAATAGTTTTAAAAAACCTTTTCTTCTCCTGATATGAAGTGTTAGGTCGCAAAACACCAGTGGCAAGATAGTTTACAATATCAGCGTACCATGGGTTCGGACCTATGAAAAATAACTGTTCATCAGGAAAGGTTTCAACTATATCGTCATTACTCTCATCTTTAAGAGAATTAAAGTCAGAAATCAACCTAGACAAATGGTCAGCTACTAAGTTTTCACTGCCTTTCTTATCCTTGATTTCTAGGTCAAATTCTTGTAAGAGTAAGACCCACCTGATTAACCTTGGCTTGGCATTTGGTTTACTTAATAGGTATCTTAAAGCAGCATGATCAGAATGCACAATCACTTTAGATCCTACTAAATAAGACCGAAATTTGTCTAAAGAGAATACTATAGCCAAGAATTCCTTTTCAGTGGTGGTGTAATTCATCTGGGCATCATTGAGTGTTTTGCTAGCATAGTAGATGACATGTAAACGCTTTTCCACTCTTTGTCCCAGGACTGCTCCTATTGCATAATCAGAAGTGTCACACATTATTTCAAAGGGTAAAGACCAGTTTGGTGCCATTATAACAGGGGTAGATGTGAGTTTATCTTTCAAGGTATTAAAGGAGGTAAGGCAGTCATTGTTGAAATCAAAATCAGCATCTTTGGATAGCAAGTTACATAATGGACGACTTATTTTAGAGAAATCTTTAATAAATCGTCTGTAGAATCCTGCATGTCCCAAGAAGCTTCTTATCCCCTTCACAGATGTAGGGGGAGGTAGTTTGGATATCAATTCAACTTTTGCCTTATCAACTTCAATACCCTTGTTTGAAATTATATGTCCTAAAACTATCCCTTGTTGAACCATAAAATGACTTTTCTCCCAACTAAGGGTTAGATTGCATTCAATGCATCTTTCTAAAACCAAAGTCAATTTATGTAAGCAATCATCAAATGAGTTCCCAAAGACAGAGAAATCGTCCATGAAAATCTCAATGAATTTTTCCACCATGTCCGAGAAAATGGATATCATGCATCTCTGGAACGTGGCAGGGGCATTGCATAACCCAAATGGCATTCTGCGAAAAGCAAATGTCCCAAAAGGACATGTAAATGTGGTCTTTTCCTGATCTTCTGGTGCTATGGGTACTTGATAATATCCAGACAGTCCATCCAAAAAACAGTAAAATTCGTGCCCAGCTAATCTTTCCAACATTTGATCAATGAATGGAAGAGGAAAGTGATCCTTTTTCGTATATAAATTTAGTTTCCTAAAATCTATACACATTCTCCATCCAGTGATTATTCTAGTGGGCACTAATTCACTTTTGTCATTCTTAACAACTGTTATCCCAGATTTCTTTGGTACCACATGCACTGGACTAACCCACTTACTATCTGCAATAGGGTAGATAATCCCTTCTTCTAATAATTTAAGAATTTCCTTCTTAACTACCTCTTGCATGTTTGGGTTTAGTCTTCTTTGGGCCTCTCGTACAGGTTTAGCACCGTCCTCCAAGTTGATCTTGTGCATACACATTGTTGGACTAATGCCTCTTATATCCCCTATACTCCAACCTATAGATTTCTTAAACTGTTTAAGCACTTTGATGAGTTCCTTTTCTTGTGGTTTGGTCAAGGTTGAAGAAATTATCACTGGATAAGTTTCCCCTTCTCCCAAAAACACATATTTTAAGTGCTCAGGTAAGTCTTTGAGTTCAAGTTCAGGTGGATTGGCCTCTTTAATAGATGAAGAACTGGGTAGATTTAAAAGTGTACTAGATTTTGTCATCACTTCATTATTGTCTAGTTGTTCAAGGTACCCCTTTATTTCCTCATCTACATCTTCTTCAACCTTTTCAAGTGTAAGAACGGTTTCAAGCTTGTCTTCTATTCTGGTTCGGAAAAAGGTGTTTTGGACAAGATTATCCAAAGGATCAACATCGAATATTTCATCGATGGCAGAAATAGAAGGGAAAGGTGAAGAATCAAAAACTTTAAAATGAACAGTCTCTCCTAAGACTGTCATTGTCAAATTTCCATCTTGGACATCAATAATAGTTTTAGTAGTTGCCATAAATGGTCTACCAAGCAATATTGTGTGCTCTCTGTCCAATGCTGGATTTTCTTGCATATCCAGAACCACAAAGTCAACAGGTATTATCAGTTTGTCTACCTGTACCAAAACATCCTCAACTATTCCCTCTGGATATTTAAGAGATCTATCTGCAAGTTGAAGGGACATAGTTGTGGGTTTTAAATCCCCTAGATTGAGTTGTAAGAATATAGAGTAGGGCATCAAATTTATACTAGCACCTAAATCAAGCATTGCTTTAGCAACCTTCTTATCCCCCATAGTTATGTTTATAATAAAACTTCTAGGGTCTTTCAACTTAGGGGGTAGTTTGTGCTGAAGTACAGCGCTAGAAATTTCTGATACTACTACTCGTTCATTCTGTTCATACCTCCTTTTCTTAGTGTTCAATTCTTTGAAAAACTTGGCATATGAGGGCACATTCATGATCACTTCTAATAGTGGTAAATTGATATTTACTTTAGAGAGCATATTAAAAAGATCATTGAATTGCTTATCTTGTTTGGATTCTTTCAACCGGTGGGGAAAAGGTACTTGTATCTGGTGTGGTTCTGTTGTCTTTTGAATTTTGGGGGTGTCAGATGACCCCCCAATGAGTTTTTCAGAAGGCTTGTTAAGTTTAACACTTGTCTCTCCTTTTTGCGAGATTAGAATATCGCCTTCTTTGTTACCGGAACTACAAGGTAGATTGTTAGAGATTTCAGGTAAACTGGTATTGACTACCTTACCACTTCGAAGGGTTCTAACATCCTTTGCTTGTTCTGGTTGACTGGGCAACTTTCCTGGTTCTTTCTTTTGCATTTGTTCAGCCAGTTGCCCAACTTTAGATTCAATCCTTTTAACCGAAGCCTCCATGGTGTTCAACCTTTGATTAGTCATCAATTGGTTGTCACGACTAACTTGAATAAAAGCATTCAAGCTATCTTCTAAGGTTGGCTTAAAAGATTGGCTTGGTGGGTAAGGGTGGTTGTTATCTGACCTTAGTGTTGGATATTGGGTGTAGGCTGGGTGATTATAGGTGTTTGGATGATATCTTTGAAAAGATTGAACTTCCTCTATGGCATCGACACTAGAATCACAAGTATTTGAACAATTATGAGTACCATGCCCAATTGAACAACACACTTCACATACCTCTTGATTTGAAATTTGGTGGGAAGTGAGGAATTTCACTTGTTTAGTCAATTCAGCAAGTTGCAAGGTTATCTCATTATCAGAGCCGACTTCATTGACCTTTGCTTTCCTTCTACCACCTCTTTGTTGGGAATTAGAACCCAACAGCTCATAAAGATTATAGGTTTCCTCTGCGGTCTTTTCTCCTACAGCACCTCCAGCAGCATTATCAACCATGTATTGACTCTGTAGTGTCAATCCATCATAAAAGAATTGGTTTTGTAGCTGTAAGGGAAAGCTATGATTTTGACATTGAATGAAAAGGAGTTTGAATCGTTCCCAAGTTTCATGAAAGGGCTCTTCATTCATTTGAGAAAATGTTGCTATCTTTGTTCTTAGATCAACAGTCTTTTGATGGGAATAGAACCTACCCATAAAAATTTCATAGACTGCCTCCCAAGTTTTAAGAGAACCTGACTGTAGAGTAATGAACCATGACCAAGCTTTATCTTTGAGAGTGTAAGGAAAACACCTCATCCTAAGTTGATCTTCATTAATTGCATGTAGTGGAAAGGTTTGGACAATAGCATAGAATTCTCGAATGAAATGCAAAGGGTCTTCATTAGGGATACCGTAAAAGGAAGGCAACAAAGAATAATGAATCTTTTTCAATTCATAATTCCTTGCAGCCTCTTGTAATTGGATACCGGAAGTTATATTGCCAATGATTGGCATTGTATATTCTTTCATCTTTTTCCGCCTATCTTCAGCATCTCCCATGGTTGTTTGTAGTTGAAAATGATCCTCCTCCTATTGTGTATCAACATTTTGCTTTTAGTAGATATCTCTAAGAAATATGTATAACTTGATAAAACGTAAAAGCAAAAAGTGCAAGGAACCTAATATTTTTTTTTTTTTTTTTTTTTTAAATTTAAGCGAATGGACAGAATTTTTGAAACAAACGAATTTTATTTCATCTGAATTTTTATTACACGCAAACTAAAACAAAGGAAAATACAATAATGGGTGACCTCCCATACAGGACTAAAATTTAGCGTCTTCTAGTAAGACGTTGCTTGGAGATTGCAGAATGAAAAACTCAATGTCTCCTCTTCATTGAATTAGTCTTTGCCTTTTTGCAAATGTTCAACTAACTGTTCAACTTGAACTTCCACCTTTTTGATAGAAGCTTCCACAGAGTCCAACCGTTGATTGGTTTTAGATTGATTATCCCTACAGACTTGAATAAAAGAATTCAAGTTGTCCTCCAGGGTTGGTTTATTGGGAATGCTTCTTGAAATAGGTGGGTGGAATTGCTGACCTGCCTGGTTTGAGCCTTGAGTGAAAGGAGGGTTGTTTTGCCTCCAAGAGAAATTTGGATGACTTCTCCACCCAGGATTATAGGTATTTGAGTTGGGATCAAACCTTGGTCTCTGTTGATATGCTCCCAACACATTGACCTGTTCAGGTCCAGTTGTTTCTCCTTGATATGGACAGGCTTCAGTACCATGTCCCATGTTGCTATACAAACCATATTGATCATTATTGGTGTTGGTTTGTGTAGCGAGAAGGGCAACTTGCTTAGTCAGTTGAACAAGTTGTTGTTGAACTTCATTACTGGAGTCGATTTCATGAACTCCAGCTTTTCTCACTCGGGAGCTTTTCTGTTGGGAATTAGCACCCAACATCTCAAAGAGGTTATACGTCTCTGAGGCAGTCTTTTCTCCTATTGCTCCTCCTGCAGCGTTGTCGACAATGAACTGACATTGTTGTGTAAGTCCATCGTAAAAGAATTGGTTCTGCAACTGCAGGGGAAAGCTATGATGGGGACACTGAGTGAGAAACATCTTGAACCTATCCCAAGCTTCATGGAATGGTTCTCCATCCATCTGAGAGAAAGTAGCAATCTTTCCTCTCAACTCTGATGTTTTTTTATGGGAATAGAATTTTCCCATGAATTTATTGTAAATGTTACCCCATGTCATCAGAGAACCTGGGGGAAGTGACATCAACCAAGCTTTGGCCTTATCCTTTAGAGTGTAGGGAAAACATCTCATCCTAAGTTGATCCTCGTTTAGAATACCGAGGGGGAATGTTTGGACCGTAGCATAGAAATCTCTCATAAAGGAAAGAGAATCTTCATTAGGTAACCCATAAAAGGAAGGAAGCATAGAAAAATGAATATTTTTACCAAAAACTTGATGAACGAAAACCGGCATCGCCGATTCCCGCAAATACTTTGGTTTTAATATTTATAAAACTCTCGCAAGTGCACGAATCATTTCGTAGAAAATGATAAGTATACTCCCAAGGTCGATCTAAGGAAGGAATGTATGTGGTTTTTAACTTATTATTCAACCTTTTAAAAACGAAATTAAATCCTAAACATCCTGTCACGATAGTTTGGTTTTTGTGTTCCTAATCTAATAACATAAAATAAAACATATATACAGATTAATTAAATATAATCTAAAATCATAAAAATAAACATAGATACAAATTCAAATAATTATCTAGAAATAAACATATATACGGATTCAATAAATGTTCATGCAAATTTTTATCATTTATATTAGCGGAGTATTTATGGATATAATAACTAAATTAATTATGCTTGCTCATATTAACTAGGTTATTAAAGATATAAATTGACATTTTATTGATTCTCTCTTTTTTATATAAATACCACCTTTGGTGGGGTTAGATATTCTTTGTTAACTAAACAAATCAATTAACACCTATGGGTGGGGTTGATAACTAATATGCTTAATTAAATTAATTCCTTTTTCTAAGAGATTGAAAATGAACCATTTAAATGCCACCTTTGGTGGGGTTAGACAGTTTAAACTTTATTCAAGGTGTCCAAATTAAACCTAAGAATTTAATTATCCGAGTACTAACTTTCAAGTTTTAAAACCACTATTGAAAACATGTTGTCAATACATTTTCTCATAATAATTCTTATAAAAACTTTTGAAATAGAGTTTCACTCTAACTACCGGGCGATTGTACCAACAAATAAAAGAGCACTACTCTAAATTAGACCGGATAACTAAACCTTAAAATCTAATTTTCGGGTTTAAGTTTGTAATGAAAAATAATATATTTCTCTCTAACATTCTTAATATAAAATCTTGAATAAAAACAAAATCAATTCATTTTAAAGATTTTTACCTATTTAATATTTCGCAAGCATAACAACGTCGTTATTACATCATTTTTACTAAACAGCTAGCATAGTTAAACTTAACCACAGACAAGTTGAATATAACATGTAAGAATAAAGCATAAAAATAACTGTAAAGAAAATAAAATCCTTACAGAACTTCGACGCTATTCCCGTTGCTAGAAAACCTCCGAGCGGAATTTGCACTTCCATATATTGAATCAAAAATCTAAATTATTACAAAAACATTACAAGTTCCTCTCAAAAAGAGAAGAACACTAAACCTAAGAGAATTGAACTAAAAACTAAGAGAAAAACTAAGAAAAGCTTAGAAACTTAGAAAGAAACTAAGAGAAACTAAAAACTAAGAAATGAGAGAAAGAAAGAAGAGAGAAGTGAGTTTTGAAGGTCGTAATTCCGAGCAGCCTCCCCCAACTGGATAGCGGCAGTTGCCGTGCCTATTACCGGTCTTGCAAACTCTTTCATTGTGGTTTCCCTAATATGTTGGTTTTCCTACATTTCTTTTGGTTCTAGTAAAGGATTAAGACTTGGTTCTATGTTTGGCTCAAAAACAGGTTGATGGGTAGAATCCAGTTTTGTTGACACTTGTTTAAATTTATGAAATTTATTTACATATGGTGTAAGGGGGTTTCCTAAGGATCTCCTACCACGCATAGACTATTGTAAACGTAAATTTAAAACTCCTGTCAACAAAATAAAAAAATTTAGATAAAATTTACATGTTATTTTATACAAAACACTAAACAAAACTAGTTAAACCCTAAAAAAAAGAAATTTTTTTTTTTTATTTTTATTTTTATTTTTTTATTTTTTATTTTTTATTTTTTTATTTTTTTTTGTAACATAATTAGTATTAACCAAGAGTGCTCCCAGGAAAGAATGGTGGTGCAAACGGCTCCTTAAATACCATTTTCCTAGCCAGAGCAACGTTCCCAGGAAAGACTAGTGGCACAAAGGCTTTCAAGAACTAGTCTCCTAGACAGAACTCACTTAGATTTTTACTTTTCATGTTATTTAGTTAATTAGGTATAAATTCAAGTAATGTTTTTTTTTGGTTTTTTTTTTTTTACTATTTATGAACGGTAAATTTTTTTTACTTCAAATTTCAAATTTTTAAATTATTTTAAAAAAAAAATTATTATTTTTTTTATTTTTTATTTTTTATTTTTTTTTTATTTTATTTTTTATTTTTTTTTTTATTTTTTTTTTTATTATGAATTTTGAAATTTGATTATTATTAAAATATCACAATTATTTACAGCACAAAAATGTTTTTAAAATTTTGATAAATAATTTAAAAACGCTATTCCTTCCCCGGCAACGGCGCCAAAAACTTGATGACCAAATCCCCGGCAACGGCGCCAAAAAAACTTGATGACCAAATCCCCGGCAACGGCGCCAAAAACTTGATGAACGAAAACCGGCATCGCCGATTCCCGCAAATACTTTGGTTTTAATATTTATAAAACTCTCGCAAGTGCACGAATCATTTCGTAGAAAATGATAAGTATACTCCCAAGGTCGATCTAAGGAAGGAATGTATGTGGTTTTTAACTTATTATTCAACCTTTTAAAAACGAAATTAAATCCTAAACATCCTGTCACGATAGTTTGGTTTTTGTGTTCCTAATCTAATAACATAAAATAAAACATATATACAGATTAATTAAATATAATCTAAAATCATAAAAATAAACATAGATACAAATTCAAATAATTATCTAGAAATAAACATATATACGGATTCAATAAATGTTCATGCAAATTTTTATCATTTATATTAGCGGAGTATTTATGGATATAATAACTAAATTAATTATGCTTGCTCATATTAACTAGGTTATTAAAGATATAAATTGACATTTTATTGATTCTCTCTTTTTTATATAAATACCACCTTTGGTGGGGTTAGATATTCTTTGTTAACTAAACAAATCAATTAACACCTATGGGTGGGGTTGATAACTAATATGCTTAATTAAATTAATTCCTTTTTCTAAGAGATTGAAAATGAACCATTTAAATGCCACCTTTGGTGGGGTTAGACAGTTTAAACTTTATTCAAGGTGTCCAAATTAAACCTAAGAATTTAATTATCCGAGTACTAACTTTCAAGTTTTAAAACCACTATTGAAAACATGTTGTCAATACATTTTCTCATAATAATTCTTATAAAAACTTTTGAAATAGAGTTTCACTCTAACTACCGGGCGATTGTACCAACAAATAAAAGAGCACTACTCTAAATTAGACCGGATAACTAAACCTTAAAATCTAATTTTCGGGTTTAAGTTTGTAATGAAAAATAATATATTTCTCTCTAACATTCTTAATATAAAATCTTGAATAAAAACAAAATCAATTCATTTTAAAGATTTTTACCTATTTAATATTTCGCAAGCATAACAACGTCGTTATTACATCATTTTTACTAAACAGCTAGCATAGTTAAACTTAACCACAGACAAGTTGAATATAACATGTAAGAATAAAGCATAAAAATAACTGTAAAGAAAATAAAATCCTTACAGAACTTCGACGCTATTCCCGTTGCTAGAAAACCTCCGAGCGGAATTTGCACTTCCATATATTGAATCAAAAATCTAAATTATTACAAAAACATTACAAGTTCCTCTCAAAAAGAGAAGAACACTAAACCTAAGAGAATTGAACTAAAAACTAAGAGAAAAACTAAGAAAAGCTTAGAAACTTAGAAAGAAACTAAGAGAAACTAAAAACTAAGAAATGAGAGAAAGAAAGAAGAGAGAAGTGAGTTTTGAAGGTGTGTTTTGAAGTGAATGGAAGGGGGGTATTTATAGGTGAGGATGGAGAGAAAAAATGAGTAAAAAAATGTTAAAAAAATATTAAAAAATGTAAAAACGCGTATTGGACTTGCTGATGTCATCAATGACGTCAGCATGACGTCACAGGGGCGGCTGCACGTGAAAAATGGGGCGAAAACGCGTTGGGCGCGCGGCTGGGCGCTGGGGCGCTGGGCTGCGCGCACGGCCGGGCTGCGACGCGCGATTTCCGTCTTTTTGACATTTTTGACCTTTTCGACCCATTTCGTCCGATTTTTCCATGTTTTTTGACCTTTTCTCACTTATTTATTGATATATTTGTGATGTATTGCTTCAAATATTCCTCTTTAAGTCTTTACATTGCGTTTTTAAGCCAAAATACCTGAAAAACAATAAAAATACCCGTGATTCCGAAAAAGACAAATTTATATAAATATATGATAAAACATATAAATATATGTATTTTTAATCAATTAAGGTACATAAAATCATGGTTATTTTAGTGCTTTTTGAGCACTCATCATCTATTCATGTGTTAAAATTAATTTAATCAGGTTATATTGCTCAATCGATCTAATCACTACTCAATCAATCGAGTTGCCTATTTCCATATTGTTTCTATTTCATCTAATATGCAATCTAATGTGTACGGGAAAAATATATAAATGAAATGTGATTGTTGAGACTTGATAGTTTCTTCGGCCTAAAAGTATTCTTCTAAGACACACCTAGAAACTAAAATTACAATTATATATTTTGTTCCACTAATATTGCCAACCCTATCATGAACCTAACAATCTCCCCTTTGGCATATTCATGTAATGAAATCTCTCTCTCATTACATAATGTTCCTAGAAAAACTAATTTTTTACATAGTGGTACCATCCCATGATCTAGTGGAGCAATCTTCGCTTGAATCTCGAAAGCTCTTATTTACACTAAAAAACAAAAAACACCAATAAGAAAACAACTTGTCCTAAAGATCTTATTCTTAATAATAGTTTAGTATATCCAATAATAGAAAAGTGAAGAATATACATAAGATTGAGTAATATCATTCGATAGAAGTTTTTTTTAAATATAACCCCTGTGTGTGATATTTCCAAAAAAAAAACAATATTTTTCAAAGTTAAATTCTTAAAGAAATTCTCTCCCTAAATTAGCCCTCCCATTTTTGTAGATTTTTCAATTAATGTTCCAATTTTTTGTCTTCCCCTTTTTATCATATGAATAAAGGACATAATCATGAAGCAATGACAACAGGAGGAGCAAACAAGTAGTGTATTTAATGACTAAAAAGAGAAGTATGCATTTTGAAAAGCTTGGAACAAACAAAATAGAGAGTTAATAACAATAAGTTTCCCAAAGAATGAATAAACTTCCCCTATGTTCTATGACTCCTCTAAATAAATGAAGATAATATAAAAAAATATGAATTATTTTATATATAATATTTTTGAATTGAGGGTAATAGACTTAGCTTAACATGACTATAACAGTACATACAAATGATGAAACTAATTTTGTTCTGAGTGTGATTATCCATTGACAACATAAATATATGTAGACAAGATACAAAAATATACTACACATATGGTGACATATTGAGGATCATCAAAGTAAAATATATGTTTGAACTACAATAGGATGTCAATTTTTTCATTTATGATTAGTTATGAAAGATTCAAAAGAAAGAATATCATTTGTCATAAAAAATTACAGTTGAATTCATACTTACACAGAATAAAATTTACTTACCAAGAGAGAACTTTAATATTTGTTTTATTCCACTTTTGTATTAATATTTTTTTGTGAGAGGTTGGATATATGTAGACAAGATACACAAATATACTACACATATGGTGACATATTGAGGATCATCAAAGTAAAATATATGTTGGAACTACAATAGGATGTCAATTTTTTTCATTTATGATTAGTTATGAAAGATTCAAAAGAAAGAGTATCATCTGTCATAAAAAAAATTACAGTTGAATTCATACTTACACAGAATAAAATTTACTTACCAAGAGAGAACTTTAATATTTTTTTATTCCACTTTTGTATTAATATTTTTTTGTGAGAGGTTGGTTATCTATTTTCTTTTGTTATAGCCAATTATGGCTCTTTCTTTTTGTTCATGCAAAAGTATTGGTATTTTTTCTTTTTTCTTTAATATTATTATAATTATTTTGTAAGGAAATATATACAAGTTGATATACCTAGTATTATCATCTCAAAGGTTTGAAGTGAACCAATGAGTTCCTCTATTTTGATGGTGTTCAAATCCTTGCTTTCATCAATAGTAGTGACCTTTGCATGTAAGCGATCTAGTAATGAAAAGAAATTTTTTTGAACTATCTTGAAATCATCATTTTCTCTCCAATATTGGAAGAGGTGTTAGTAATATCACATAATCAAATATAAAATTCAGAAAATTTTTAATTTTCATTCATCCAAATATTCTCAAATTGTGTACTAAGAATGCGAAGTTTTGTTTGTTTAACTTGTGAAGTACCCTTATAGGAAATCTCCAAAATATCCCAAGCATGCTTAGCACTTTCAACATGAGAAATACAAAAAAACTCATTAACAGACACAACACTAAAAATAGCTTTACTACCTTTTTTATTCTAATTACTACCAATTTTATCTTGATTGGTCTATTCGTTACTAGGCTTACAAACAACTACATTATCATTGGTAACCGTAAGTGATTCCCATCCATAAATCATAGAGTTCTAGACGCTTTCATCTATAGATCATAGAAATTTTCTCATACGAACCTTCCAATAAGGATAATTTGACCCATCAAAGTAAAAAGCATTGTGATCGGCAAGTACATAGTATCGTAGTTTTATAATTAAGTGATAAGAAGAGTATCATCTTCAGGGATTGATAACTTATTTTTGACAAATACCAAAATTATGATAACCTCAATTTTATCTAGAGAAGTCACTAAAGTTGTTGTATTTGAAAATTTAAATAAAATAAATTTAAAGAAAATGCACAAAATAAAATAAAGATATTGTTCGAAAATCAAATTTATGGGAAGAAAACTTCTAGGAAATCGATTTTACCTAATCCTTCACTATGCTTTACTCATCTAGATAATTGAATTTAATTCTCTCTGTTTGTTAGCAATCTCCAAAAATATCCAAAAGCCTCTTTCGATAGTCAATTGGAAATAATCTTGTTTATTAATTTACACAAGAGTATGCAATTTAATAAAGCAAGAAAGTATTAAAACCAATGGTTTTTAAAACTACATAGGTTCATACAAGTCTTTCAATCTCTATATTTACCTATGCCAAAATATTCTAGATCTATCCTATAATTCCCTCTTTCGATAGTAAATAACAAGACTAAAATCATCTAATTAATGGCTAGTTAATTAGAAGCATCAAACTCAGAATAAATTAGACAAACATAAAGAGAAATAATTCAAATTAACATAGAAAATTAAGCATAGTTTGGAATTAAATTACATTTTTTCCTAGAATAAAGATAAATTAGTTCATGCTAAATATTAAATTAAACATAAACGAATTCACCATAATTTTCTGAGAGAAATTGAAAGAAAATTGTCTCGCAAAAAAATCTACTTTATACGTAGTTTTTTGTTCTGCTATATTTTTTATTTTTTGTTCACTTCACGTTCTTTTTCTATGTTTCTCCTTTTTTCTTATTATTTTCTCCCAGTGCCAACTTTGTTTGTTTTTTATTTATCAATATCCTCCATATATTTAAGATGTACATCAATATATATATATTTAGAGAAATCTTAATTTAAATAAATCTAATTTAAATTTAAGAATTCTTAGATAATATGATTCTACAATTTTGGATCTTCATTATCTTCAAATCTGCAATAAAATTTAAATAATTATAAAGAAGTCTAAATTTGATAAAAATAAATAAATAAAATTAGACTAAAATTAAAGTTGAGAAGTGATAAATTATGCCAAATTATGCAAGTCATCACATTGGTTGTAGACGAGACCTCTCTCAAGTGATCCATAACAAGGTCCTAGACACTCAAAGTGTATCTAGAGACCACTTTGATACCAATTGAAAGTTCGTTTAGTTATGGATCTAAATATCTAGTAGCTAGAAGTACGATAAATTAAAATTTCATAACCAGCCAAACAACCAATTACTTGTATGTAAAGTAATACTAAAATAACAAGATCAACACATAAGAATTTTAGGTGAAAACAACCTAGGCCACTCCAATGACCTAAGAAGAAAACCACCAGTCCATCGGACTACCTAACTATCCACTATGAAAAATAAGTATCCAATTATAAGGCTATGACTCAAGCTACCCAACCACGTAATGGCTCATGTAACCTACTTACAAGCCACTACTTTGATCATAGTCTCTACAAGATAGGCATTCGGATCTGGCTAGCGTTCCCACAAACTTAAGTCTCACGAGTTAATTGAACTTTGACCATTTTCACTTAAAAAATTATCATATAAACACAAGTGCAAGTTTGTGTCCTATAGCGGATTTAATAATGAACAACCCTAACTAGTTGATTTAAACAAATATCAAATAAATCGAAAACAACTAGCAATTCTAGAATAATCAATTTAAGCACAAGTTCAATAAAGATATATTCTTTAAATATTGATATTAAAACCATATAATTAAGATATGACATACAAAAATATTTGATTCAATAATTCATGAACAAAAATAAAAAAAGGAGCTATAAGAACATATAACGAAAATATAATAAACCAATTACGCTTCTTAATCAATCAAACACAAGTACCAATGTTTGATAGATTAACTAAATAAAGAATCCTATAGAATTATGATCTTATATTTGCAAAACAAGAGATAGAATAAAAGATAAAAAGAATAAGGACAATAGCTCTTATATGGTTAGCTTTACATGTGTGCTTAGGTTTCTATTTATAGAATATTTTGAAGCATATTAGGTTAAAGTGAAATTACCATATTGTCCATAAAATCTATTAAAACACTTTTTTGAAATAAGGATAATACAATAATATGTCAATCCAATTTGTATTAGAAATATGTTTGAAAATTAGATAACTAGTTGCTCGATCAATCTAACCAAGTTCTCGATCAATTGAGATCAAACATCCTCTTGATGGATCTAATGATCATTTAATTAACATTCAAAAAACGGATCAATCTAATGATTTAAGTCTATTGATCTAGTCCTTGATTAATTAATTTAGTCATGTGTTAAAATTAATTTAATCAGGTTATATTGTTCTATCGATCTAGTAGACTATTTTCACATTGTTCCAATTGTGTATAATATGCAATCTAATGTGTAGAGGAAAATAAATATACATGATATATGATCGTTGAGACTCGATAGTTTCTTTGGCTTAAAAATATTTTTCGAAGATACATCTAGAAACTAAAATTACATTTATAAGTTTTGTTTCCTGAATATTGCCACTACTAACATAAAATTAACACTATTTATAGCTAGATAAGGATATTTTAATAAATGAAACATATAGCATGTAAAACAACACTTAAAAATATTATGAAAAGAATACATTTTAAGTATACCTCAACAGAATTTTTAGAATTCCTTTTGGAAAACCTCCGGATTGAATTGGTACACTTCATTGAATTGAAATTGAAAGCTATTAAATTAACTAAATATGTTCAACTCTCAATTGAGAGAAGAGCTTTAAAATACTATAAGAAATTAAAAGACTAAAGAAAGCTAAGAAATCAGCTACTATGGAATTCTAAGATATATTTTTACAATAGAAATATGATCTTATTTATAGGGTGAGAAAAGTAAGGAAAAAGTGAAATTTTTAACTTTGCATTGCGACATACATTTATTCATGTTGCAGCATACATAGCTTATAATACTCATACTCACCTTCTCCAATATGTACTAAATTAAAGTGAGAATTTATCTCATTAGGTCCTCATGGCACTAGCACATTCCTAACATCAGGAAAATTTGCATAAAATTCTTACGCTAAAGATTTAACAACTGCCTCTAGTTTCTAAACAAACTTTCTCCAGCCTAGAATTGCTATTACATTAATAATCCCTTCCAATACATCATAAAATTCTATCCCTTTTTTGGAATAAAACCTTTGTTAACTTTAGCCTCTTTTTTAAAATGGACTTTAGCATTAAAACTTTAAAATTTTGAACTTTCAAAATCTCTAAAAGTTGAAACTTCATTTCCTTTCCTAAACCTTTTATGTGCCATTTTCAAGTTTTTAACACAAATTCTAAGCAATGGTCCACCAAAATTTTCAACAACATAATTTTATTCCAAATAATTCTTAGCCCTATTTTTATCCTATATATGGTTTTGAACTCTTAGTAAATATATAAATATTCCACAAATTTCAAAAAAATTATTGAAGAACTTAATTCTAAAAATTTATGAATACTTATTTGTTTTTGTTGAAGATTTTAAGAAAAAAAATGAAGAACACCCCTTTTAAGATGAAAATGTTGATTTAACTTGAAAAAATTGAAATATTTTTGATAAAATGGTGGAAACTATTAAGGAAATTGGTTTTTAGAAAGGATTTGTGAAAGAAATTTGAAGAAATGTGATATTTTGGAGGGATTAAATGTGTTTGGGAGATAAAAATTAGGGTTTAAGAGAAAGTGTGAGAAAATGGAAGAAAAGGATGAGCTTTTCTTGTAGGAAAAAGTTTCATAGGTAAAAAGGTTGTATGCATGCAATAGTGCACATAATTTTCATGCCACAACATGTATCTCTTTGTTTCACTTTGTTTATTATTTGAAGTTTCCCTCCTCTTTTTTATATATAATAAAAGAATAAAAATCTAAATTCAGAACACATAAATTAAAATCACAAAAAATAAATAAACTAAAGCAATAAATAAATAATTAATGGGTTACCTCTTATCGAGGACTTTTTTATAGTCTTTTAGCTATATTTTTCTATTATGGATTTCAATGTTTATGTAACTCAATATCCCTTCATTATTGAGTTCATTTATTTTTTGACCTTGTAGTTATTCCTTGCCTTGCTTCTACAAGTGCTTAATTAACTACTTCACTTGTATTTCCATCTTCTTAATGAAAATTTCTATAGATTCCAACCTTTGATTTGTTCTTGACTGGTTATCTTTGCTCACTTGAATAAATGAATTCAAGTTTTCCTCTAGATTTGGCTAGTTTTTGGTGGAATTTCTAGATTGGTGGATTTGAACTTTGGAAAAATAGAGGGTTGTTTTTCCTTTAAGAGAAATTGAGATGATTCATCCACCCAAGATTATAGGTATTATCATTGGGTCAAGTATCATCACCATGTCCTAAAGTATTGCATTTATCACATTGTTCTTTATTTATGGTGGAATAAATAGTTAGAAGTGAAACTTGCTTGGTCCACTGAGCAAGATGCACTTGAACTTTAGTACCGACAACAATTTCAAAGAATCTAGCTCTTCTCACTCTAGAGCTATTTTGTTTGGAATTAGCACCCAACATCTCAAAGGGATTGTAAGTCTTTAAGGTTGTTTTCTCTCTCATCGCTCCACCAGTAGCATTATCAATTGTTGACTAAAATTGTTGTGTTAATCCACTATTAAAAACTTTGTTTTGAAGCTATAATGGGTAGTTGTGATAAGGGAAATAAGTGAGAAAGAGTTTGAACCTATGCCACAATTCATTTTAAGGTTCTCCCTAAATTTGAGAGAAAATGGTAATCTTTCCTCTCAATTCTGATGACTTTTTATTGGAATAAAATTTCCTAAAAATTTGTTGTAAACTTCCTCCTGAATCATCATGAAACCTGAAAGAAGTGATATTAACCAAGCCTTGGCCTTGTGTTCAAGAAGGTAGGAGAAAAACCTCATTTAGATACATAATCCATACATGTAAGATGTATATGTAACTATTAGATGGAGGAAAGGGTCCCATAAAATCTATACCCCAAACATCAAAAATCTCAACATGAAGTATGGGTGTTTATGGAATTTGACCTCTAGGCCCTATGTTACCTTTTCTTTGACAACTGTTCCAAGTTTTAAGCCAATATAATCCACTCTGAAGAGCCATGACAATAGTTCTCTTGGTACAAAGTCTCCTACACTTGCATAAGTATGAAAAATGTTGAGTATAGAATGGTTTATCGGTACAATATGTCCATAAATATGGATCATCACTTAAATAATACATGGCTTCCATTCAAAGTTTGTATTTATGTGCCACTGATAGATTGCTCGGCAATTGTGTGGATGCATAATAGTTCATAAGGTTAGCATAACATTGTGCTATCTCCTCTATAGAGAAGAGTTTCTCATCTAGGAATTATTCCTATAATTGTAGGGACTCTTCTTCTTGTGTGATTTGGCTCAAATGGTCAGCCACTTAGTTTTCAATTCCCTTTTGTCTTTGATTTCTAGGTCAAATTCCTAAAATAGGATAATCCACCTAACAAGTCTTGTTTTTGCATCCTGCTTTGTTTGTAAATATCTGAGAGCTGTATGGTCAGAAAATACAGTTATTTTGGTGCCTACTAAATATGAACTAAATTTTTGTAAACAAAGATAACTACAAGTAATTCATTTTCAGTGGTGGATTAGCTTATTCGAGCATCATTAAAAGATATGGAGGCATAATATATCATATGTGGTTGTTTACCAACTATTACCCTAGCACTGCTCTAATTGTAGTCATTAGCATCACACACTAGCCTAAATAGTTTACTATAGTCAGATGCCAAAATGATGGGAGCTATAGTGAGTAGCTATTTTAGCTTTTCAAATTCTTCCTTGAACTTTTCATCAATTATGAATGGGTGTCTTTTTGAAGTTGTCTACATAATGGTCTTCCAATTTTCAAAAAATCCTTAAATGATTCACCTGTAAAAACCTAAATGATCAAGAAAAGAATGAATCTTCCTCATATAGTAGGAGGTAGTAATTAAGCCATGAAAAATATCAATTTTAGCCTTATCTACTTTATTCCCTTAGAAGAGATTACATGCCCTAAGACAATCCCATGGTCTACCATAAAATGACACTTTTCCAATTTAATACTAAGTTAGTTTCCACACATCTTTCAAGGATAAGTATTGGATTATGTGGACATAAGTCTAAAGTATCCCTATAAACTATTAAATTTTCCATAAAGACTTAAAATAGTGTTCTCAATTTACTCTAAAAAATACTTATCATAAATCTTTGAAAGGTGGCTGGTGCATTATAGAATTTGAAAGGCATTTTCCTAAATGCAAAGGTTCTAAAGGGGCAGGTAAATGTAGTCTTTTCTACCATTTTATCAACAAATGGTAGAGGGAAATGATCATTTCATGTATTGGTTTTTACTTTCCTGTAGTCCATGCATACTTTCCAACCTATTTGAATTCTTGTAGATACTAATGCATTATCATCATTTTTTACTCTATTTATACCATATTTCTTTTGTACCACCTGTACTGGACTTATACACTTAGTATCAGAGATTATGTAGATAACCCCTGCATCTAACCATTTAAGTATCTCTTTCTTTACTACTAACATCATTGGTAGCTTTAATCTTTGTTGTGTCCCACTTGTTGGTTTAGGTTTGTTTTCAACTAATATTCTATGTCTACATATGGAAGGACTCATACTTTTAATATCAGTAATAGTCCATCCTATAGCAATCTTTTGATCCCTTAAGACTTTAAAAAACTTGTCTTCTTGTAAATGATACCAATGCTTGCAATGATGATAGGTAGGGAAATATAGTTTGAATTATGTCATTAATTGATTAAAGATTCCTATATATTTTTGTCATATATATTCTAGTCGTTGAGTCTTACGATTTAAAATTAGTTCTCATTTATTTTTCAATTTTTATAATTTTCTATTGTCCAAATAGTATTAATCATAATTATATTGGTACTCCATTTTAAGTTACATAGTTTCCTGTGGGATCAATATTAGTACTTAGGTACATTATATTACTTGTATAAAATACATACTTGTGGATTGCATCATGTTGATAAATTTTTTGATGTCGTTCCAATGATCAAACCTCGGTCACCCACGTGATAGGCTTACCACTTTCAAAGATAGCTATGCTTAGAAACGTCATTACTTATTTTCACCAATTTGTAGGGGAATCACTTTATGAAGTTTGGGAACGTTACAAAGAGGTTTTGAGAAGATTCCCACACCATGGTCTTTCTACTTGGCTGCAAGTTCAAACATTCTATAATGGATTAATGGGGAAGCTAAGGACCATAATTGTTGCTACAAATGGAGGAGCTTTAATGAGTAAAACTAAGAGGAAGCTTTTTCTTTACTTGATGAGATGGAATATAACAATTTCTAATGGCCTATGGAGAGGATCAAACCTTAGAGAATGGTTGGAGCATTAGATGTAGACACCATAGTAGCATTATAAGCCCATACAATTGCTATATTGTTAGGTTTAACTAAGTAGATATATGGTGCTAGTGTGGGGGTAAATATGGTACAAAGTCCATTCATGGTGTGTGATAATTGCAATGGACCTCATTCTACTGAGGCATGTGGGAACCTTCTTAAAGCAGTAACCTATGTCAATAATCAAAACTACCAAGAAAACCCATAATCAAACACATACCACCTAAGATGGAAAAATCTTGTTCCTTTTGATCCAAACATAGAGAGAAATTTACTTCACTTAGGAAGGAAATGGTCTGCATAAGATCAATTAGGGGTTATGGCCTAATAAGGAGATCAACGAGCTATTATAGCCCCTAAACCTTTAATGGATTTTGCAATCCCATAAATATATAGATTCAAATCATCTATCAATAGATCAGGAATCAATGCTAACAATTTCAAACTTAATCTAGGAGTCATTCAAATAGAACAAGAAAATTAGTTTGGAGGGTTAGTTAATGACGATCCAAATCTTCACTTGGCTTTATCTTGGAAATATATGACACTTCAAGATGAATGGTGTATCAGATTATCCAATTCACCTTCATTTGTTTCATTTATCATTAAGGGACAAAACTAAGGCATTATTATAGTCACTACCTACTAGGTCAATGAATACATGGGATCAATTAGCCCAAAAATTCTTGGAAAAATACTTCCCATCTTCATATGAAGCATGGGAACCCTATAAAGAGTTGTTAAGAAGATGCCCACACCATGGTCTTCCTACTTGGCTACAAGTGCAAACATTCTATAATGGATTAATGGAGTAACCAAGGACCAAAATTGATGTTGCAGTTGGAAAAGTTTTTATGAGTAAAACTGAAGAGGAACTTTTTGCATTACCTTATGAGATGGCATCCAATAATTTCCAATGGCCTGTAGAGAGACTCAACCTAAGGAGAGTGGTTATAGTAGAGTAGTAAGATGCAGACACCATAGCAGCATTGCAAGCTCAAACAAATGATATACTGTTAGGTTTAACTAAAAAGTTAGATGGTACAAAGCCTATTCATGGTGTGTGATTACTATAATGGTCCTCATTCTACTGAGGCATGTGGAAATCCACTTGAAATAGTCAACTATATCATTAAGAAAAACCACCAAGGAAACTTATACTCAAACACATACAACAGTGGATGGAGAAACCACCCAAATTTCTTATGGAACAAGAACAAAAATCAAGGTGGTAATCAATTTAATTGTCAACCTCTCCCATCACCATGTTTTCAATGACCACAAGAACCACAAGCCCAAGAGAAGAAGCAATCTAGTGAGTACAACACAAGTTCTTTAATGGGAATGATGGAAGATTTCATCCATTCAGTAAATACAAAATTGGATCGTATAGAATCCACTCATAAGGCTTCTATTCATAATTTGGAGATTCAAATGAGGCAACTAGCCCAAACCATAAGTCAAAAGCCTTAAGGTAACCTTCCAAGCAACATAGAAGTTAATTCCAAAAGAGAATGTAAAGAGCATTGTAAATTAATAGCCTTGAGGAGTGGTAAAACCTTTGAAGAAAAGGAGGAAGCTAAAAAGGATGGGGAGTAAAAAGTAGACAAAGGAAGTGATTCAACCAAAGAAGAGCAACCCCTATAAACCCACTATTCCCTTACCTTAAATATTTCAAAAGAAAAAATTAGAAAATTAGTTTTAAAAATTTCTAGATGTCTTTAAGAATCTGCATATAAACATACCATTTGCATATGTCCTTTATAATGAAGTTGGAAGTATTATTTACCTTTTCCGTAGCTCAGACTATGGAAGACACTTTGGAAGAATAAAAATGGTAGCTAAGGTACTTCAATCTGATCATTTTTGGTCTACACTATTTAGTGATGCCTACCTATATTTAAATACATGTGATAGATGCCAAAGGATAGGTACTATCTCCAAAAGAAATAAGATTCCCCTAAATAATATACTTGAAATGGAATTGTTTGATGTTTGGGGCATTGATTTTATGGGACCATTTTCCTCATCCTTTGATAACCAATACGTAATAGTAGGTGTGTATTATATGTCAAAATGGGTTGAAGCCATTGTTAGTAACAAATGTGATGCCAAAGTTTTTCATGAAATTTCTAAAGAAAAATATTTTCACTAGGTTTGGAACTCCTAGGGTTATTATTAGTGATGGTGGTAGCCACTTTTGCAATAGAGCTTTCAAATCTTTATTGTATATATATGGGATTAAGCATAAAGTATCTACCCCATATAATCCCTAAACAAATGGGCAAGCGTAATTTCCCAATAGAGAGGTGAAATTTGTTTTTGGAGAAAATGGTGAATAATTCTAGAAAGGATTGGGCCTCTAAGTTAGACGACAAATACATGGAAACCAAATGCATGCATATTTTATATGAAATATATGAATCCAATAATATAATTGGTTGTTATGACTAGGATAAGGAACATTACATGCTCATTAAGATACTTACATTAATCATGTGATATGCTTGCTAGTTTTGATTGAATTGATTCAGATTTTTATGCATATGTTCATGATTGATTTTAGTGTTCTTATTGGGAGAAAATTTGGGGTGAGTTATGCTAGTTGGTAAGGTCTACCATGTTTTAGAATCTATTTGATCATCCCTCAAGACAAAATTCTAAATAGCATTTGGCTTGAGAAATGATTAAGCCTTTATTGGATCGATTGAGCCTTTCAAGCTAACCATTGTTTATATCCTTAGACACCCTTTTGAGCCTTAGAACTATTCATATCTTTAAGCCATATGTTTAACCTAACCAATACACATTACCTTTACCATAACATCTTTAACTTGTATGAAAAATGCAAGCATGTGCTGTGTTATAGAGCGAGGTGATACACCCTATTTCTTCACATCCACCCAAAAAAACTCAAATTACCCCTCTAAACATAAAGAATAAAATTAAAAATAAGTTTAGGAGTGTTGTTAGGCTAAAATAAAGGGAAAAAAGAAAGAAAGAAGAGAAGAGAAAGTGAAGAAGAGGTGGAATAAAGAAAGAAAATAATGGAAAGATAGGGTACATAAAAATATCAAATGAAAGCTCAATTGAAATTAAATATTGCATAATGAGTAAAAGGAGAGATAAGGGGTGGAAAAAGCCTAAATATATTCATTTATCTACCCTCACCTAGGCCTTACACTACAGGTATGTAAATCCCTATTGATCTTTAGCTAAGTGCATATTTACATTAGTGGAGATAGGCGTGAATAATAGACATATAAAACTTGTTCTAAGACTTAGTTAATTATCATGCTCATATAAGTGCATTGGATGATATCACATTCAACATACACACATGAATCACGTCAAAAACCTTGCATATCATGGTATTAATGGAACGTTGATTGATGGATATGTGAACTTCCTTGTCATAGAATTGTATGACTTTTGAAGGGGATAATTTTCACTAAACATGCATGTATTAATAGATATATATATTTATGAATGTGCTGCCCATATCATTTTAGCTAGTTAGACTTGGCTGCTTGAGGGCAAGCAAAGAGTTAAGCTTAGGTGTGTGTACACTCTATGAACCACTTATTTATCTTGTTTCTTCTTACACTAATAATGATCAATTTTAGTCTATTTAAAGCACCATAGAGAGGTCATAAACAAAACAAATTAAGAATTATAAAACCCTAGCAGCTATCAAGAAAATAGAGGAATAGAGAAAAAGTTCAAGAGAAGATTAAAGAATACACAATTTTGTGAAGGATTCAAGAGAAGATTAGTGCTACAAATCAAGAGATTGAATGTATCTCTTCTTCTTATCCTTTCTTTATCAATTGTATTGTCTTTCTTTATGAAAAATATGAGCTTTAGAAACATAAATATGTCTAGCTAATTTATTAATCTAGGAGTCTTATGAATCCAATTTTCTACATATGATGATCTAATATTTTACCCCAATTGTATTGCAATTCAATTATATGATTTAATCTGATTTTTGTGCTATTAAATTTTTGACAACAATTTATCTATAAAGGAAATTAAATAGATTTGAGATAATTATTTAATTATTTATCTTGATTAAATAACATGCATAGTTTCTATTAAATAACATAATTTTTGATAACTAATTTGGTTAATTAAATTAATTCCTTTTCTAAGAGATTGAAAATAAACCATTTAAATGTCACCTTTGGTGGGGTTAGATAGTTTAAACTTTATTCAAGGTGTCCAAATTAAACCTGAGAATTTAATTATTTGAGTACTAACTTTCAAGTTTTAAAACCACTACTGAAAACATATTGTCAATACATTTCACATAATCATTCTTATAAAAACTTATGAAATAGAGCTTAACTCTAACTACCGGGCGATTGTACCAACAAATAAAAGAGCACTACTCTAAATCAGACCGGATAACTAAACCTTAAAATCTAATTTTTAGATTTAAGTTTGTAATGAAAAATAATATATTTCTCTCTAACATTCTTAATATAAAATCTTAAATAAAAATATCATCAATTCATTTTAGAGATTTTTACCTATTTAATATTTCGCAAACATAACAACATTATTATTATATCATGTTTACAAACAGCCAACAAAGTTAAATTTAATCACAGACAAATTAAATATAACATGTAAGAATAAAGCATAAAAAATAACTATAAAAAAATAAAATCCTTACAGTACTTTGTTGCTATTCCCTTTGTTGAAAAACCTCCAAGCGGAATTTGCACTCATATTTATTGAATCGAAAAGCAAATAAATTACAAAAACATAACTAGTTCTTCTCAAAAAGAGAAGAACTCTAAAACTAAGAGAAACTAACTAAGAAAAGCTAAAAACAAAGAAAAGATTCTTAACAAAGAAATGAGAGGAAGAAAGAGAATAGAAGATATGTTTTGAGGTGTGTGATGAACGAAAACCGGCATCGCCGATTCCCGCAAATACTTTGGTTTTAATATTTATAAAACTCTCGCAAGTGCACGAATCATTTCGTAGAAAATGATAAGTATACTCCCAAGGTCGATCTAAGGAAGGAATGTATGTGGTTTTTAACTTATTATTCAATCTTTTAAAAACGAAATTAAATCCTAAACATCCTGTCACGATAGTTTGGTTTTTGTGTTCCTAATCTAATAACATAAAATAAAACATATATACAGATTAATTAAATATAATCTAAAATCATAAAAATAAACATAGATACAAATTCAATAAATAATTATCTAGAAATAAACATATATACGGATTCAATAAATGTTCATGCAAATCATTTATATTAGCGGAGTATTTATGGATATAATAACTAAATTAATTATGCTTGCTCATATTAACTAGGTTATTAAAGATATAAATTGATATTTTATTGATTCTCTCTTTTTTATATAAATACCACCTTTGGTGGGGTTAGATATTCTTTGTTAACTAAACAAATCAATTAACACCTATGGGTGGGGTTGATAACTAATATGCTTAATTAAATTAATTCCTTTTTCTAAGAGATTGAAAATGAACCATTTAAATGCCACCTTTGGTGGGGTTAGACAATTTAAACATTATTCAAGGTGTCCAAATTAAACTTAAGAATTTAATTATCCGAGTACTAACTTTCAAGTTTTAAAACCACTATTGAAAACATGTTGTCAATACATTTTCACATAATAATTCTTATAAAAACTTTTGAAATAGAGTTTCACTCTAACTACCGGGCGATTGTACCAACAAATAAAAGAGCACTACTCTAAATTAGACCGGATAACTAAACCTTAAAATCTAATTTTCGGGTTTAAGTTTGTAATGAAAAATAATATATTTCTCTCTAACATTCTTAATATAAAATCTTGAATAAAAACAAAATCAATTCATTTTAAAGATTTTTACCTATTTAATATTTCGCAAGCATAACAACGTCGTTATTACATCATTTTTACTAAACAACTAGCATAGTTAAATTTAACCACAGACAAGTTGAATATAACATGTAAGAATAAAGCATAAAAATAACTGTAAAGAAAATAAAATCCTTACAGAACTTCGACGCTATTCCCGTTGCTAGAAAACCTCCGAGCGGAATTTGCACTTCCATATATTGAATCAAAAAATCTAAATTATTACAAAAACATTACAAGTTCCTCTCAAAAAGAGAAGAACTCTAAACCTAAGAGAATTGAACTAAAAACTAAGAGAAAAACTAAGAAAAGCTTAGAAACTTAGAAAGAAACTAAGAGAAACTAAAAACTAAGAAATGAGAGAAAGAAAGAAGAGAGAAGTGAGTTTTTGAAGGTGTGATTTGAAGTGAATGGAAGGGGGGTATTTATAGGTGAGGATGGAGAGAAAAAATGAGTAAAAAAATGTTAAAAAAATATTAAAAAATGTAAAAACGCGTATTGGACTTGCTGATGTCATCAATGACGTCACAGGGGCGGCTGCACGTGAAAAATGGGGCGAAAACGCGTTGGGCGCGCGGATGGGCGGCTGCTGGGCGCTGCGCGCGCGCGCTGGGGCTGTCGCTGCGCGCAGCTCGGCGCGCGTGAACAGTGCCAGCGCGCTGCGCTGCGCGCAGCTTGGCATGCCAGCGCGCGCGGGCGCGCGCGGAATGGGCGCTGGGGCGCGCGCGGCTGGGCGCTGGGGCGCTGGGCTGCGCGCACGGCTGGGCTGCGGCGCGCAATTTCCGTCTTTTTGACATTTTTGACCTTTTCGACCCATTTCGTCCGATTTTTCCATGTTTGTTGACCTTTTCTCACTTATTTGTTGATATATTTGTGATGTATTGCTTCAAATATTCCTCTTTGAGTCTTTACATTGCGTTTTTAAGCCAAAATACCTGAAAAACAATAAAAATACCCGTGATTCCGAAAAAGACAAATTTATATAAATATATGATAAAACATATAAATATATGTATTTTTAATCAATTAAGGTACATAAAATCATGGTTATTTTAGTGCTTTTTGAGCACTCATCACAACCCCCAACCAGCTTCTTGCTAGTCTCTTAGCAAGAGAAGCGATAAAAGCTAAAAATTAAACTATCCTAAATCACTTTCGTGGATTGAAACGGTTGCATTTAGCCTATGCAACAAGCCGTTAAACCCCTAGGTTGCTCTAGTGGACGAGTTTGAGTCTCGTGAGGGTTTTCAGTAATGATACCCACAAACATTGAACTAAATGTAAAGATAAAAACAATCAAATCAAAAATTAAAATTACAACACAATCAAAAATTAATTTAAGAGTAAAAGAACACATCATATCACAAAAATATCTCATACTTTTTAATCTCTTTTAAGATCATAATTGAAATCTCAAGCATAAGTTATTTTAATCTCTTTAAACAATCATGATTTTATTATAATAATTAGTCGAAAATCATTTTCATATTTCATTTCAAAAATGTATCAATTTAATTTTACCCAATTTCAGTGTCATGAATCAGTATTCGCTTCGACTCTATTCCTCACAAGTCAATACTCTCAAAGCACTGAATCCTATGGGTTCAAACACTCATACTAATTTATATGCGAAAGAGTTGATGTATAGAAATGAACTAATATGTTCGCATATGTATAAAGAATAAAGGCTCAAAGTGTTATTTTAACATTGATCTCATGAAAGGAATCGAATGTATAAATTATAAAGATATCATATACAAAAATTATTTTCATGCATAAATCAAACTCATTAAGAAAGAATTTCAAGATATATGCTTTAACAAATGAAGAAATTGCAATGACTTTTTAGGGAATTACTTCCTATATCTTTCTTTTGTAATTAGCCTTTACTCACAACTTTGTAGGCAATGTGGGTCATAGTATGTAGATGATACTATTTTTTATCTCTCTATTTTTTTTTTTTTTTATATGTTTTTTTTTTTAAAGAGTCAACCCATGTACAGATTGTACATTTTTTGGATTTTGGTGAGTGGTTAATTTTTTTGGCTTTTCTGTTTGATCTTGGTTTAGGTAACCCCAGATATGTCTTTTTGTTTTTGTAACAGTCATGCATAAATGAGATATAAGCATATACTATCAATTTCTACTCAAATCATTTAATCTAAGCAAAAATAATAATCAAAAATATATGATACTCTATTAAGATGAGAAAAAAATTCATACATTCAATGCTAATACCTATAGAGATCATCTAAACTTTTTGAATAAATAAGAAATGTGTTTGGAGTAGAAAAAATATATATTTCACTCTGAATAAAAGAAATTAGGCTCAAATTATATCTCACAAGGGTAGTCTCCACTAAAAAAAATTCATAAACACCGATTTTGGGTTTAATATAATTTCCACATTTTATCAAGAAATACTAGTTATGACAAAAACTAACTAATTATCAAAAATAATTACAAAATATTTCATGATATGTTTTCAAAAATTAATCTAACAGTACCAAAGACTTTAACTATTTACTTAAATTTGATTTAAAGATATGATATATTTTTGTGATAATTTTTTTTTTTATATAGCATGGTAACTTTTCACCACCCCCAACCTAGAACTTACATTGTCCTCAATGTAACAACTGCAAATTAAAGATAAAGAGAAAAGAGGAGAAAGATTACCTATTTCTTGAGAATGTGTAAGTAGTAATGAAGAAATGCAGGTGCATCCATCATATTCATCATTAAAGTGTATACAGACAGATCGCTGTGAACTTCTAACATCTCAACAAATATTTTAGTTTTAACAAATTTAAAAATTATTCACATACAAGGAAACTAAAATAAACAATAAAATTAAGTAAATAAAACAAATAACAATAAAAAAATTACCTAACATGATGGGTTGCCTCCCATCCAGCGCTTAGTTTAACGTCTTAGCAAGACGTATCTTTTTGGTGCTAAGGGTTACTCAGCCAAATGCAATCCATTTCAGCAATGTTGTTCGGTTCTTCCACATAAGGCTTGACACGATGGCCATTAACTTTGAACGTTTTTTGTGTCTTGGAGTCCAATAGTTCTACCACTCCATGTTCAGATACCTGAACTATTTTGAATGGTCCATCCCATCTTGATCTTAGCTTTCCTGGAAACAATCTCAAACGAGAGTTAAATAAAAGAACTTTCATTCCAGGGTGAAAAGTTTTAGGAACTAGCCTCTTGTCATGATAGCGCTTAGTACGCTCCTTGTATAATTTGGCATTCTCATAGGCTTCATTCCTAATTTCTTCCAATTCATGAAGCTGGAGTACTCGTTTTTCACCTGCTTTATCTAAATCCATGTTTAGCTCTTTAATTGCCCAATAAGCCTTGTGTTCAAGTTCAACTGGAAGGTGGCACGCTTTCCCAAAGATTAACCGGTAAGGGCTCATCCCAATAGGTGTTTTGTAAGCGGTGCGGTATGCCCATAAGGCATCATTTAACTTAAATGCCCAATCCTTCCTTGAAGGACGCACAGTGCGTTCCAGTATTCCCTTGATTTGCCTATTACTTACTTCCACTAATCCGGAAGTTTGAGGATGATATGGAGTAGCTACCTTATGTGTGATGTTGTACTTGTTTAGTACTCCATCAAAGAGTTTGTTACAAAAATGGCTACCTCCATCACTTATTATAGCTCTAGGCGTTCCGAACCTACTGAATATGAAATCTTTCAAGAATTTCACAACAACATTAGCATCATTGGTTTTGGTGGGGATAGCTTCTACCCACTTGGACACATAATCCACAGCAACCAAAATGTATTGAAAACCATTAGATGGGGGAAAAGGACCCATAAAGTCAATCCCCCATACGTCAAAGAGTTCAACAACTAAATTAGATGTCAAAGGCATTTCATCTCTTTTGCTTATGTTTCCTGTTCTTTGACATCTATCACATTGTGCACAAAACATATGAGCATCTTTAAAAAGAGTGGGCCAAAAGAATCCAGACTGTAATATCTTACGGGCTGTCTTTTCTCCTCCAAAATGACCCCCACAATGAAGTTCATGACAAAAAGTCAGAATGCTCTTATGTTCTTCTTCAGGTACACATCTCCGGATGACTTGATCTTGACCAATCTTGTATAAATAAGGGTCATCCCAGAAATAGTCCTTAATAGTTTTAAAAAACCTTTTCTTCTCCTGATATGAAGTGTTAGGTCGCAAAACACCAGTGGCAAGATAGTTTACAATATCAGCGTACCATGGGTTCGGACCTATGAAAAATAACTGTTCATCAGGAAAGGTTTCAACTATATCGTCATTACTCTCATCTTTAAGAGAATTAAAGTCAGAAATCAACCTAGACAAATGGTCAGCTACTAAGTTTTCACTGCCTTTCTTATCCTTGATTTCTAGGTCAAATTCTTGTAAGAGTAAGACCCACCTGATTAACCTTGGCTTGGCATTTGGTTTACTTAATAGGTATCTTAAAGCAGCATGATCAGAATGCACAATCACTTTAGATCCTACTAAATAAGACCGAAATTTGTCTAAAGAGAATACTATAGCCAAGAATTCCTTTTCAGTGGTGGTGTAATTCATCTGGGCATCATTGAGTGTTTTGCTAGCATAGTAGATGACATGTAAACGCTTTTCCACTCTTTGTCCCAGGACTGCTCCTATTGCATAATCAGAAGCGTCACACATTATTTCAAAGGGTAAAGACCAGTTTGGTGCCATTATAACAGGGGTAGATGTGAGTTTATCTTTCAAAGTATTAAAGGAAGTAAGGCAGTCATTGTTGAAATCAAAATCAGCATCTTTGGATAGCAAGTTACATAATGGACGACTTATTTTAGAGAAATCTTTAATAAATCGTCTGTAGAATCCTGCATGTCCCAAGAAGCTTCTTATCCCCTTCACAGATGTAGGGGGAGGTAGTTTGGATATCAATTCAACTTTTGCCTTATCAACTTCAATACCCTTGTTTGAAATTATATGTCCTAAAACTATCCCTTGTTGAACCATAAAATGACTTTTCTCCCAACTAAGGGTTAGATTGCATTCAATGCATCTTTCTAAAACCAAAGTCAATTTATGTAAGCAATCATCAAATGAGTTCCCAAAGACAGAGAAATCGTCCATGAAAATCTCAATGAATTTTTCCACCATGTCCGAGAAAATGGATATCATGCATCTCTGGAACGTGGCAGGGGCATTGCATAACCCAAATGGCATTCTGCGAAAAGCAAATGTCCCAAAAGGACATGTAAATGTGGTCTTTTCCTGATCTTCTGGTGCTATGGGTACTTGATAATATCCAGACAGTCCATCCAAAAAACAGTAAAATTCGTGCCCAGCTAATCTTTCCAACATTTGATCAATGAATGGAAGAGGAAAGTGATCCTTTTTCGTATATAAATTTAGTTTCCTAAAATCTATACACATTCTCCATCCAGTGATTATTCTAGTGGGCACTAATTCACTTTTGTCATTCTTAACAACTGTTATCCCAGATTTCTTTGGTACCACATGCACTGGACTAACCCACTTACTATCTGCAATAGGGTAGATAATCCCTTCTTCTAATAATTTAAGAATTTCCTTCTTAACTACCTCTTGCATGTTTGGGTTTAGTCTTCTTTGGGCCTCTCGTACAGGTTTAGCACCGTCCTCCAAGTTGATCTTGTGCATACACATTGTTGGACTAATGCCTCTTATATCCCCTATACTCCAACCTATAGATTTCTTAAACTGTTTAAGCACTTTGATGAGTTCCTTTTCTTGTGGTTTGGTCAAGGTTGAAGAAATTATCACTGGATAAGTTTCCCCTTCTCCCAAAAACACATATTTTAAGTGCTCAGGTAAGTCTTTGAGTTCAAGTTCAGGTGGATTGGCCTCTTTAATAGATGAAGAACTGGGTAGATTTAAAAGTGTACTAGATTTTGTCATCACTTCATTATTGTCTAGTTGTTCAAGGTACCCCTTTATTTCCTCATCTAAATCTTCTTCAACCTTTTCAAGTGTAAGAACGGTTTCAAGCTTGTCCTCTATTCTGGTTCGGAAAAAGGTGTTTTGGACAAGATTATCCAAAGGATCAACATCGAATATTTCATCAATGGCAGAAATAGAAGGGAAAGGTGAAGAATCAAAAACTTTAAAATGAACAGTCTCTCCTAAGACTGTCATTGTCAAATTTCCATCTTGGACATCAATAATAGTTTTAGTAGTTGCCATAAATGGTCTACCAAGCAATATTGTGTGCTCTCTGTCCAATGCTGGATTTTCTTGCATATCCAGAACCACAAAGTCAACAGGTATTATCAGTTTGTCTACCTGTACCAAAACATCCTCAACTATTCCCTCTGGATATTTAAGAGATCTATCTGCAAGTTGAAGGGACATAGTTGTGGGTTTTAAATCCCCTAGATTGAGTTGTAAGAATATAGAGTAGGGCATCAAATTTATACTAGCACCTAAATCAAGCATTGCTTTAGCAACCTTCCTATCCCCCATAGTTATGTTTATAATAAAACTTCCAGGGTCTTTCAACTTAGGGGGTAGTTTGTGCTGAAGTACAGCGCTAGAAATTTCTGATACTACTACTCGTTCATTCAGTTCATACCTCCTTTTCTTAGTGTTCAACTCTTTGAAAAACTTGGCATATGAGGGCACATTCATGATCACTTCTAATAATGGTAAATTGATATTTACTTTAGAGAGCATATTAAAAAGATCAGTGAATTGCTTATCTTGTTTGGATTCTTTCAACCGGTGGGGAAAAGGTACTTGTATCTGGTGTGGTTCTGTTGTCTTTTGAATTTTGGGGGTGTCAGATGACCCCCCAATGAGTTTTTCAGAAGGCTTGTTAAGTTTAACACTTGTTTCTCCTTTTTGCGAGATTAGAGTATCGCCTTCTTTGTTACCTGAACTACAAGGTAGATTGTTAGAGATTTCAGGTAAACTGGTATTGACTACCTTACCACTTCGAAGGGTTCTAACATCCTTTGCTTGTTCTGGTTGACTGGGCAACTTTCCTGGTTCTTTCTTTTGCATTTGTTCAGCCAGTTGCCCAACTTTAGATTCAATTCTTTTAACCGAAGCCTCCATGGTGTTCAACCTTTGATTAGTCATCAATTGGTTGTCACGACTAACTTGAATAAAAGCATTCAAGCTATCTTCTAAGGTTGGTTTAAAAGATTGGCTTGGTGGGTAAGGGTGGTTGTTATCCGACCTTAGTGTTGGATATTGGGTGTAGGCTGGGTGATTATAGGTGTTTGGATGATACCTTTGAAAAGATTGGACTTCCTCTATGGCATCGACACTAGAATCACAAGTATTTGAACAATTATGAGTACCATGCCCAATTGAACAACACACTTCACATACCTCTTGATTTGAAATTTGGTGGGAAGTGAGGAATTTCACTTGTTTAGTCAATTCAGCAAGTTGCAAGGTTATCTCATTATCAGAGCCGACTTCATTGACCTTTGCTTTCCTCCTACCACCTCTTTGTTGGGAATTAGAACCCAACAGCTCATAAAGATTATAGGTTTCCTCTGCGGTCTTTTCTCCTACAGCACCTCCAGCAGCATTATCAACCATGTATTGACTCTGTAGTGTCAATCCATCATAAAAGAATTGGTTTTGTAGCTGTAAGGGAAAGCTATGATTTTGACATTGCATGAAAAGGAGTTTGAATCGTTCCCAAGCTTCATGAAAGGGCTCTTCATTCATTTGAGAAAATGTTGCTATCTTTGTTCTCAGATCAACAGTCTTTTGATGGGAATAGAACCTACCCATGAAAATTTCATAGACTGCCTCCCAAGTTTTAAGAGAACCTGACTGTAGAGTAATGAACCATGACCAAGCTTTATCTTTGAGAGTGTAAGGAAAACACCTCATCCTAAGTTGATCTTCATTAATTGCATGTAGTGGAAAGGTTTGGACAATAGCATAGAATTCTCGAATGAAATTTAAAGGGTCTTCATTAGGGATACCGTAAAAGGAAGGCAACAAAGAATAATGAATCTTTTTCAATTCATAATTCCTTGCAGCCTCTTGTAATTGGATACCGGAAGTTACATTGCCAATGATTGGCATTGTATATTCTTTCATCTTTTTCCGCCTATCTTCAGCATCTCCCATGGTTGTTTGTAGTTGAAAATGATCCTCCTCCTATTGTGTATCAACATTTTGCTTTTAGTAGATATCTCTAAGAAATATTTATAACTTGATAAAACGTAAAAGCAAACAGTGCAAGGAACCTAATTTTTTTTTTTTTTTTTTTTTTTTTAAATTTAAGTGAATGGACAGAATTTTTTTGAAACAAACGAATTTTATTTCATCTGAATTTTTATTACACGCAAACTAAAACAAAGGAAAATACAATAATGGGTGACCTCCCATACAGGACTAAAATTTATCGTCTTCTAGTAAGACGTTGCTTGGAGATTGCAGAATAAAAAACTCAATGTCTCCTCTTCATTGAATTCATTTAAGTATCAAATTAGTCTTTGCCTTTTTGCAAATGTTCAACTAACTGTTCAACTTGAACTTCCACCTTTTTGATAGAAGCTTCCACAGAGTCCAACCGTTGATTGGTTTTAGATTGGTTATCCCTACAGACTTGAATAAAAGAATTCAAGTTGTCCTCCAAGGTTGGTTTATTGGGAATGCTTCTTGGAATAGGTGGGTGGAATTGCTGACCTGCCTGGTTTGAGCCTTGAGTGAAAGGAGGGTTGTTTTGCCTCCAAGAGAAATTTGGATGACTTCTCCACCCAGGATTATAGGTATTTGAGTTGGGATCAAACCTTGGTCTCTGTTGATATGCTCCCAACACATTGACCTGTTCAGGTCCAGTTGTTTCTCCTTGATATGGACAGGCTTCAGTACCATGTCCCATGTTGCTATACAAACCATATTGATCATTATTGGTGTTGGTTTGTGTAGCGAGAAGGGCAACTTGCTTAGTCAGTTGAACAAGTTGTTGTTGAACTTCATTACTGGAGTCGATTTCATGAACTCCAGCTTTTCTCACTCGGGAGCTTTTCTGTTGGGAATTAGCACCCAACATCTCAAAGAGGTTATACGTCTCTGAGGCAGTTTTTTCTCCTATTGCTCCTCCTGCAGCGTTGTCGACAATGAACTGACATTGTTGTGTAAGTCCATCGTAAAAGAATTGGTTCTGCAACTGCAGGGGAAAGCTATGATGGGGACACTGAGTGAGAAACATCTTGAACCTATCCCAAGCTTCATGGAATGGTTCTCCATCCATCTGAGAGAAAGTAGCAATCTTTCCTCTCAACTCTGATGTTTTTTGATGGGAATAGAATTTTCCCATGAATTTATTGTAAATGTTACCCCATGTCATCAGAGAACCTGGGGGAAGTGACATCAACCAAGCTTTGGCCTTATCCTTTAGAGTGTAGGGAAAACATCTCATCCTAAGTTGATCCTCGTTTAGAATACCGAGGGGGAATGTTTGGACCGTAGCATAGAAATCTCTCATAAAGGAAAGAGAATCTTCATTAGGTAATCCATAAAAGGAAGGAAGCATAGAAAAATGAATATTTTTAAGGTCATAATTCCGAGCAGCCTCTCCCAACTGGATAGCGGCAGTTGCCGTGCCAATCACCGGTCTTGCAAACTCCTTCATCGTGGTTTCCCTCATAGGTTGGTTTTCCTCCATTTCTTTTGGTTCTAGTAAAGGATTAAGACTTGGTTCTATGTTTGGCTCAAAAACAGGTTGATGGGTAGAATCCAGTTTTGTTGACACTTGTTTAAATTTATGAAAATTATTTACATATGGTGTTAGGGGGTTTCCTAAGGATCTCCTACCACGCATAGACTATTGTAAACGTAAATTTAAAACTCCTGTCAACAAAATAAAAAAATTTAGATAAAATTTACATGTTATTTTATACAAAACACTAAACAAAACTAGTTAAACCCTAAAAAAAAAAAAAGAAATTTTTTTTATTATTTTTTTTTTATATTTTTTTTTATTTTTTTGTAACATAATTAGTATTAACCAAGAGTGCTCCCAGGAAAGAATGGTGGTGCAAACGGCACCTTAAATACCATTCTCCTAGCCAGAGCAACGTTCCCAGGAAAGACTAGTGGCACAAAGGCTTCCAAGAACTAGTCTCCTAGACAGAACTCCCTTAGATTTTTACTTTTCATGTTATTTAGTTAATTAAGTATAAATTCAAGTAATGTTTTTTTTTCTCTTTTTTTTTTTTTTTTTTTTTTTTTTTTTACTATTCATGAACGGTAATTTTATTTTACTATTCACGCTATATTATTTCTTATTAACTTAAAATTTTTTGAATTTTGAAATTTTTTTTTTTTTTTTTTTTACTATTCATGAACGGTAAATTTTTTTTACTTCAAATTTCAAATTTCTAAATTATTTTACAATTAAAAAAATTATTTTTTTTTTTATTTTTTTATTTTTTATTTTTTTATTTTTTATTTTTTTATTTTTTTTATTTATTATGAATTTTGAAATTTGATTATTATTAAAATATCACAATTATTTACAGCACAAAAATGTTTTTAAAATTTTGATAAATAATTTAAAAACGCTATTCCTTCCCCGGCAACGGCGCCAAAAACTTGATGAACGAAAACCGGCATCGCCGATTCCCGCAAATACTTTGGTTTTAATATTTATAAAACTCTCGCAAGTGCACGAATCATTTCGTAGAAAATGATAAGTATACTCCCAAGGTCGATCTAAGGAAGGAATGTATGTGGTTTTTAACTTATTATTCAATCTTTTAAAAACGAAATTAAATCCTAAACATCCTGTCACGATAGTTTGGTTTTTGTGTTCCTAATCTAATAACATAAAATAAAACATATATACAGATTAATTAAATATAATCTAAAATCATAAAAATAAACATAGATACAAATTCAATAAATAATTATCTAGAAATAAACATATATACGGATTCAATAAATGTTCATGCAAATCATTTATATTAGCGGAGTATTTATGGATATAATAACTAAATTAATTATGCTTGCTCATATTAACTAGGTTATTAAAGATATAAATTGATATTTTATTGATTCTCTCTTTTTTATATAAATACCACCTTTGGTGGGGTTAGATATTCTTTGTTAACTAAACAAATCAATTAACACCTATGGGTGGGGTTGATAACTAATATGCTTAATTAAATTAATTCCTTTTTCTAAGAGATTGAAAATGAACCATTTAAATGCCACCTTTGGTGGGGTTAGACAATTTAAACATTATTCAAGGTGTCCAAATTAAACTTAAGAATTTAATTATCCGAGTACTAACTTTCAAGTTTTAAAACCACTATTGAAAACATGTTGTCAATACATTTTCACATAATAATTCTTATAAAAACTTTTGAAATAGAGTTTCACTCTAACTACCGGGCGATTGTACCAACAAATAAAAGAGCACTACTCTAAATTAGACCGGATAACTAAACCTTAAAATCTAATTTTCGGGTTTAAGTTTGTAATGAAAAATAATATATTTCTCTCTAACATTCTTAATATAAAATCTTGAATAAAAACAAAATCAATTCATTTTAAAGATTTTTACCTATTTAATATTTCGCAAGCATAACAACGTCGTTATTACATCATTTTTACTAAACAGCTAGCATAGTTAAATTTAACCACAGACAAGTTGAATATAACATGTAAGAATAAAGCATAAAAATAACTGTAAAGAAAATAAAATCCTTACAGAACTTCGACGCTATTCCCGTTGCTAGAAAACCTCCGAGCGGAATTTGCACTTCCATATATTGAATCAAAAAATCTAAATTATTACAAAAACATTACAAGTTCCTCTCAAAAAGAGAAGAACTCTAAACCTAAGAGAATTGAACTAAAAACTAAGAGAAAAACTAAGAAAAGCTTAGAAACTTAGAAAGAAACTAAGAGAAACTAAAAACTAAGAAATGAGAGAAAGAAAGAAGAGAGAAGTGAGTTTTTGAAGGTGTGATTTGAAGTGAATGGAAGGGGGGTATTTATAGGTGAGGATGGAGAGAAAAAATGAGTAAAAAAATGTTAAAAAAATATTAAAAAATGTAAAAACGCGTATTGGACTTGCTGATGTCATCAATGACGTCAGCATGACGTCACAGGGGCGGCTGCACGTGAAAAATGGGGCGAAAACGCGTTGGGCGCGCGGATGGGCGGCTGCTGGGCGCTGCGCGCGCGCGCTGGGGCTGTCGCTGCGTGCAGCTCGGCGCGCGTGAACAGTGCCAGCGCGCTGCGCTGCGCGCAGCTTGGCATGCCAGCGCGCGCGGGCGCGCGCGGAATGGGCGCTGGGGCGCGCGCGGCTGGGCGCTGGGGCGCTGGGCTGCGGCGCGCAATTTCCATCTTTTTGACATTTTTGACCTTTTCGACCCATTTCGTCCGATTTTTCCATGTTTGTTGACCTTTTCTCACTTATTTGTTGATATATTTGTGATGTATTGCTTCAAATATTCCTCTTTGAGTCTTTACATTGCGTTTTTAAGCCAAAATACCTGAAAAACAATAAAAATACCCGTGATTCCGAAAAAGACAAATTTATATAAATATATGATAAAACATATAAATATATGTATTTTTAATCAATTAAGGTACATAAAATCATGGTTATTTTAGTGCTTTTTGAGCACTCATCAGTGTGTTTAGTTGTGAAGAGAATGAGGGTATTTATAGGTGAGAATGGGAAGAAAAAGTGGGTGAAAAATGATAAAAAATGGTGGAAATGCGAAGTAGTGAATGATGACATCAGCATGACGTGGGGTGGCGGCACGCACAGATGGGCGCAGGGGTGCGCGCGGCTGGGCGGCGCGATTTCCTCCTTTTTGACCCATTTTGTCTAATTTTTTCAATTTGTTGACTTTTCCTCATTTATTTTATGAATATATTTGTGACGTATTGCCTCCAGTATTCCTCTTTGAGTCTTTAAGTTACGTTTTTATGCGAAAATACCTGAAAAATAATAAAAATACTCGTGATTCCGAAAAAACAAATATATATAAATATATGATAAAATCATATAAATAAATATATATATATATTAATCAATTAATGTGTATAAAATCATGGTAATTTTAGTGCTTTTTGAGCACTCATCATGTAGCTATAGAGGTTAACTATTATGGGAGAATTGAGTGAGAAAGAGTTTGAATCTATCCCATGCCTCATGGAAAGGTTTTCCCTCCATCTGAGAGAAGTTGCTATCTTAGCTCTCAGTTCTATTGTTTTTTTATGGGAATAGAATTTCCGTAAACTTATGGTAAGTACCCTAGCCATACCTTGGCTCTGTCCTTTAAGGTGTAGAAAAACACTTCATTCTAACTTGATCCTCAATGAGTACACCAAGAGGAAAATTTTGGACTGTAAAGTAGATGTCCCTAATGGAAGATAATGAGTCTTCATTGGGTAGCCTATGAATAAAAGGTAACATCAAAAAGTGAATATTTCACCACTCATAATTCCTAGCAGCCTCACAAAGTTGAATAGAGACAGTTGTAGTGTTAATTATTGGCCTTGCAAACTCCTTCATAATGGTTTCCCTATGTGGTGGGTTTTCCCCCAAAACTACTAGTTCAAGTAAAGGGTTAAGGTTTTGTTCAATAGTTTGATCTACAAAAGGTTTTGGGACCTCGGAGTCAAGTCTTCTTGAAAACCTATTGATTATATTTATGTTATCGTTATATGCTATTAAAGGGTACCCTAAGGACCTCCTACCTCATATACACTTAAGAAAACAGAATTTGAAATCACATCTCAAGTAAAAAAGAATAAATAAATAAAATATGTTACATGTGTGTACACAAAAATACTGAACATGTATATAATACTTATGTTAAAGAAAATAAGCAATACTAAAAATTGAGTTAGTACACAAAAATATTAAAATAGAATAAAGTAATAAAAATGCAAGTGAGATAAAGAAAAAAATGCAAATTAGATAAAAGAAATCAAAGAAAAGAAAAGAAGTTAAATTAAAAAGAAAAACGATTGGCCCATTAAATAAAGAAAAGAAAATTTAAATTTAAATTTAAATTTTTATTTTGTTTTATTATTATTAATTTTTTTATCCCTTTGTTATTAAAGAAAAATAAAAGAAGGGTTGAAATTTAAAATATCTAAAATGAGTTCATAATCTAGATATTTTAAGATTTCAAACAAAAATCATATTATTAAAGAAAAATAAAAGAAGGTTTGAAATTTAAAATATCTAAAATTAGTTCATAATCTAGATATTCTAAGATTTTAAATAAAAATCACAATATTTACAACACAAAAAGTTAATAAGATTTTGATAATAACAATTTAAAAACGTTATTCCTCGTTAACAAAGGCGCCAAAAACTTAATGCATGGAAATTTGATTGTCAATGTTTTACAAAATTTGATAATTGCTTACAAGTGCATAAATCACTTATAGAAAATGATAAGTATACTCCTAAGGTCAATCTAAAGAGGATTCGTGTAGTTTTAAATTTATTTACCAAATTCTTAAAAATGAAAATTAAAGATAAACATTCTATGACAAAGTTTGGGTTTTGAAATTCTAATCTAATGACAATAAAATAAAAATAGATTCAATAATTATTCAAGCATTTAAAAAATTATCATACTATAGAAAATTTATCGAATATATTATCTAGTTGACTATACTTACTCAATATTAAATAAGTTATTAAAGATTTGAATTAAAATTATAGATTCTATCCTTTTAATTTATGTGAAAATATCATAGGACATAATTAATTCTCTTTATTAATAATAGACCTATTAAGATCCTTAGGTGGGGCTTGTTAATTGATTTTGTTATTTAATTATGCTTCTTTTTTAAAAAATTGATAAACCATCTAATTTCCTTTTTTAGGTGGGGTCTAACAAATTAAACTTCATTTAAGGTGTCTAAATTAGGTTTAAGAATTTAACTATCAAATAAGTGATTTTAGATTTTAAAACTACTACAAAATATATGTTGTTAATATTATCCTTTAATAATAATTTTTATAAAAATCTTTGAAAAATAGTTTGTACTCCAAGTACACATGTGAACCAAAGCATAGATAAAAGAATATCACTCTAAATCATAAACAAATAATTAAATCTTAAATTTAACCCATTTTTTAGGTTTATAACAAAAATTCTAATATCACTATATTTTTTGAAATAAACTTTATAAAATTTTTGAATAGAAAATAATACTTAATTTTGTAAAATTATTTTACCTATTAATACTTTAAAAGCATAACCACGTTATTAATATTTTATATTAATTTCAACCAGACATGCTCAATTTAATAATTGATAATAGAACTAAACATAAAACATAAAAATAACACAAAGAATAACTAAAAATGATATATAAATATAACTCTATATAAGATTTTTCAATTATGGTTAGAAAATCTCCAAAAGGAATGCTGAATTTTTATTGAATTTGAATTACAACTATTGCATAAAATAAAAATTGTTCAACTCTAAAATGAGAGAAAAAAATTTAAAACTACAATAAAAATACTAAAGAAAATAAAGAAGAAGATGGATGATTAGGAATGAAAGGAATGTTTGATACAATTATTTAGGAGTCCTATTAATAGGTTCAAGAAATCTACCCAGATTGGTTAGCGTTGTGGCACAAATTTATCCACGCCACGACACACGTAGCTGGCACACAGATTGTACATAGTCTAAGCACCTCACTCCATAGCACACAGGTTTTTCATGTCGCCACCCACAAAGGAATAGGGTGAGTTATCCTAAGTTTGAAAGCACTGCATCTTGTACACTATAAATCCATACTGTAGCACACATTGAATGAATGACTTTGTTCCTCTATTTTCTTGTATCACTTTTTCATTGATTTGTAGCCTTGCAATGATGTGTCTCATATGTAGTTCTTCAAGTATTCATTAATTTCATCTTTTTAACTAAAAATACCTAAAAAATAACACAACATATTTGTGATTCTTAAAAAAACAAATTTATATAAAATAATAATAAAATTAAGTACATACAAATCTTTTAATCACAAATCATGCAATACATCACGATATATTATGTGCTTTTAAGCACTCATAAGCAATACACACGACAAAGAATATGATTAGTGTTTTAAATTTTTCATCAACTCAGATTGGTGTTAGATGTTGAAGTCAATTTTTATATTCATCACGTTTTTGTTACATCGATCTTACAAGTCACTAGCAAACATATTAGAAGGAAAGACACCGTAAAGTGTCCTATCCACTCTGATGCTTAATTCAACTTTTGTATAAATGACACTAGATCAAAAGAGGGTTTAAAGAGTTTAAATATTTACCAATAGTGTCTTTTTGAGATTAAAACTGCATATTTATAGACTTATGTTAAGTTTGTAAATAACTTATATTTATTAATTAATATATAATTTTTTTATATTAATTTAAATATTAAATAAATAATATATAAATTATTTAATATATTAATAATATTTCATAAATATGTATTTGAGTTTTATATGTATATATATAAACAATTTATTTTAAATTTAAACAGAGGTGAATATATGTGAAATTTTCACACAAATAAGTGAAAATTTTCATATACCCATTATTTAACTTCATCTTTCTAGGTACCTATGTTAAAATTTAACATTAAATAATATATTAGAAAATTCGCTTAACTTATTGTTAACATTAAATTTGTATCCCCAAACTTGGTGATTTCGGTTTTTTTATATGTTAAACGTTTTCCCCCACTGTGTTTAATTATAAAACTGTACACAAGTAAAGCTGTACAAAATGCACTTATCTAAGTCCATCCCAAATTATTGCTAAAATATTGTTAAAGTAATAATTCGATTTCTTTTGCCAGGAGGACATGTAATGGTTCAGCTGACCGGGTAAGAAATAGTGGCCGAATTTGTTTGGATACTCCAGTAGCTTACTTTAAAGAAAGAAAGTTATAATAAATGTTATAAATCGTGCACGATTCAAGATAATCATGATATATATATATATAGAAAATTTACAAGAATACGTGTTAATTACATCAGATATACACAAGTGTCAAAAAGTTAAAATAGTAAAAAATAAAAGTTAAATTAAAATGCGACCAAAAGGTTTGTCGCGACTTGAGGTCATACCAAAGGGAGTCAACTTGGTGGTTCTTATACAAATAATGGTCAAGGCTCGAACACTACTCAAACACTCATGTTTCTACATTATCAGTTCAGCACTACATTATTCATTTTAGACGTTGAACCAACTGGCCAATCAAAGCATACACTGCATTATTAACAGTTCAGCACTAAAACCTTCCGAAGACAGGACAAGTAATAGATCATGCACCAACACAAGACAAAATCTTACCCCTTGTTGTTCGGTATTCTCTTGGCCACACAAAGTTGGCATGAATTTCTTTTCTTAATCATGATCCCCCTTGATGTAAAAAGATTGACATTGGAAGTTCTAAATTATGGATCTAAATAGATTATTTTTAAAAATTATTAATTTTTAAATTTCAGACATGCAGACATATAATCACATATAAACAATAAATACAAAAATAAATAAAAACAACATGATTTTTAAGTAAACATAATTAGACTATAACAATAATCTATAAGGAAAGACATCTCAGAACACCTAATTTATTTACTATGAAAAATAATGTTCAATATAAAATAGATTTTAAACTACTTCACAGATAAAACCCTAATACTCTACTAACGATCTATTGCTCTTTTTTACAATCTTCGAAGGTAGCATGCTTTGATTCGGCCTAATGCCTTGATAAATTCACGTTATACAAATTATCGAATACATTTAACACCTAAAAAGTTAACACAAATTAAAAAAATATAAAATGTGTTCTAAAAGGGATTTAACATGTAACAAATAAATCACATCAATTAACAAATCTTATAACAATTATAATAAACACAAATTTAATAAAAATAACTTCTTTAAAGCATAATATTTAAATCAATTAATCATGATCAATATTATTTGATGCAAGTAAAAATCTAAGTAAGAATAAACTATATGAATATAAAAATATAAAACAAATTGCCTAAAATATATGAGAGTGCTGAACCAAATAATCGAATACTGATATGAAAGGGTCTTTGATATGCAAAGGGACAAGTATAATTTACTTTGAAGTGCCGCTCAATTCCTTGCTGGATGCCTCTAGATCACAAGAATTAGTATGCCCCTGCTTAAATAGCCGCATTGCTTCAGTTATATCAGGCAAGTGATGCTATATGACAACATGAATTAATTCCCCCACTGTTGCTGAATCCCCTTTTGAAATTATATAATTAGATGAAGAGCCGCAATAATCCCCCAAGGGAACTTTCGAAGAGTTTTTATATTTCTTCAATTTAATACAACTCGATCAATGAATCAACATGAATAGCAATCGAGTCCTAAAGCTAATTAAATCAATCACATCAAAATATTTTGTCTACAAAATTACCAACTAGTCGTGTTCCTCTGAGACCATTTGGACACAGATTTTCATGAGTAGCTTCAGAGTTTTGTGACTTGTAAATAAAGAAGCTTCCTAATAAATTGCAACAAAAGGGTAAATTGCAAGAGATAGACTAATAAAAGAAAACTATAGATTCATACAATTGGGAATTTAACAGCCTTTCATTCCAAAATGTGTTTACAAGCGTATATACGAAACATAATAGTCGAGATTAACAAACATTCCAAAAGTAGTTTTAACCTTCATAACATTAGGCTAATCACCTTCCTTGTTGGGCTGTTACTCGATTGACTTTATTTAAAGAGATGCAGAAATTAAAAACAAAAAAACAAGAAAGATGTTTCCAGAACCGCATTTTGGACTCACATTCACATCCATCCAAAAGAGCCCTCCATGCATTCAACTTTCACTTTCTCCGTACATCTGTAAACAATACGTTATGCGAATGTTCAAATTATTATAACAATATCAAGCAAATGATTTACGTAAATAACACATGCAAGATCGGTAACAGCCTTTCATTCCAAAATGTGTTTACAAGCGTATATACGAAACATAATAGTCGAGATTAACAAACATTCCAAAAGTAGTTTTAACCTTCATAACATTAGGCTAATCACCTTCCTTGTTGGGCTGTTACTCGATTCACTTTATTTAAAGAGATGCAGAAATTAAAAACAAAAAAACAAGAAAGATGTTTCCAGAACCGCATTTTGGACTCACATTCACATCCATCCGAAAGAGCCCTCCATGCATTCAACTTCCACTTTCTCCGTACATCTGTAAACAATACGTTATGCGAATGTTCAAATTATTATAACAATATCAAGCAAATGATTTACATAAATAACACATGCAAGATCGGTAACAGCCTTTCATTCCAAAATGTGTTTACAAGCGTATATACGAAACATAATAGTCGAGATTAACAAACATTCCAAAAGTAGTTTTAACCTTCATAACATTAGGCTAATCACCTTCCTTGTTGGGCTGTTACTCGATTCACTTTATTTAAAGAGATGCAGAAATTAAAAACAAAAAAACAAGAAAGATGTTTCCAGAACCGCATTTTGGACTCACATTCACATCCATCCGAAAGAGCCCTCCATGCATTCAACTTCCACTTTCTCCGTACATCTGTAAACAATACGTTATGCGAATGTTCAAATTATTATAACAATATCAAGCAAATGATTTACGTAAATAACACATGCAAGATCGGTAACAGCCTTTCATTCCAAAATGTGTTTACAAGCGTATATACGAAACATAATAGTCGAGATTAACAAACATTCCAAAAGTAGTTTTAACCTTCATAACATTAGGCTAATCACCTTCCTTGTTGGGCTGTTACTCGATTCACTTTATTTAAAGAGATGCAGAAATTAAAAACAAAAAAACAAGAAAGATGTTTCCAGAACCGCATTTTGGACTCACATTCACATCCATCCGAAAGAGCCCTCCATGCATTCAACTTCCACTTTCTCCGTACATCTGTAAACAATACGTTATGCGAATGTTCAAATTATTATAACAATATCAAGCAAATGATTTACGTAAATAACACATGCAAGATCGGTAACAGCCTTTCATTCCAAAATGTGTTTACAAGCGTATATACGAAACATAATAGTCGAGATTAACAAACATTCCAAAAGTAGTTTTAACCTTCATAACATTAGGCTAATCACCTTCCTTGTTGGGCTGTTACTCGATTCACTTTATTTAAAGAGATGCAGAAATTAAAAACAAAAAAACAAGAAAGATGTTTCCAGAACCGCATTTTGGACTCACATTCACATCCATCCGAAAGAGCCCTCCATGCATTCAACTTCCACTTTCTCCGTACATCTGTAAACAATACGTTATGCGAATGTTCAAATTATTATAACAATATCAAGCAAATGATTTACGTAAATAACACATGCAAGATCGGTAACAGCCTTTCATTCCAAAATGTGTTTACAAGCGTATATACGAAACATAATAGTCGAGATTAACAAACATTCCAAAAGTAGTTTTAACCTTCATAACATTAGGCTAATCACCTTCCTTGTTGGGCTGTTACTCGATTCACTTTATTTAAAGAGATGCAGAAATTAAAAACAAAAAAACAAGATGTTTCCAGAACCGCATTTTGGACTCACATTCACATCCATCAGAAAGAGCCCTCCATGCATTCAACTTCCACTTTCTCCGTACATCTGTAAACAATACGTTATGCGAATGTTCAAATTATTATAACAATATCAAGCAAATGATTTACGTAAATAACACATGCAAGATCGACCAAGCCTTATTTTTTCTTGGATCTTCCTAGCCTTGTTGAATTACTAACCCCAGCAGGAATCATAAAAGAAAATACTATGATGGAGTTTATAAGAATTATGAGTCTCTCCTCTCCACCTATTGACTTAACCTTTTGGGAATTGGGCAGCCATGATCCTTATTTAGAATGTCTATATAATAGTAATAAAACCACTCCACACTATTCTGAAAGTTCCAAAGTGTAAGTAGTTACACAATTTTCACACAATCACTTCTAACAGCAAAGATATGGTGGGCATACTTAATCAAGACAAACACTGCATGCATTTGAATTAAACAAGAAAAGATAGACAACCAGTCATTAAATTGCACAGGAAAAAGTAAATAACAAGAATGAGGTGAACATACCTAATGGTGAAGTCCATGGCCGTGATCATCATGGCCATGGCCCTCCCAAGGATGTCTCCAACCCTAGCAGAATTAGAAAATAAAAAATTAAATAGAAAAACATATTAAAGTTGATGGAACCAAGAGACAACAGCATACTTACCAAGACTACAGGACCATTTTGTTTTGCCCTGTAAAGTACCCAAAACCTGAGACATCGTCAAAACCACAACAAACTTCGTGAGCGTCAAGAACATACCAACCCAATCCAAAACAAAAAGGAAATGGTATAGAGTATTAAACTTGAAAAATTCATTAACAAATTTAATACGATAACCCTTCCCACGGTTCTTCACTATTAGCCTATTAATATTCAACTAAGGTTCACTCACTAAGAGGTAGAATTGGATTGGAAACTTATCTTAAGTGCATCAATGTTGTAAAACAAACTAATAAGTAAACTGCGTGGACCAATCTATTCTGGCTCTCCAAAACCAACATATTTATTTCAGCTCAAAATACACGCATTCAGTACCACAAAACAAAAGGATCAACTTTTCCTAATTAAGCAAGCCAAGAAAAAAAAAAAGGTTCTATTGTTATAGGAATATAAATATAAAATAAAATTTCCACCTGATGATTAGCATTTAACTAGCTGATCGTAACTAGAATTTACTAGTATCGGAGCCTAGCAAAACGATGCCGTTTGACAGGAAAAAAACTCTGAGAACAGCATTGGACTTACCGGGAAAAAAAACGGAGAAAGGTAAACAGATCTGAGATAACAAAGACCTTTGATTCCGAGTTGAGAAGATAAATTGCCGAATTTAGTTATTAAAAAATGCATATTTGATATGCAGATTCTGCCAAATAGAATATTAGTATTGAGAATCGAATAAATATGAGAAACATGACAGAGACTGAAAGAAGAGGAACAATTAGTGAGAAAGAGGTTCAGTGATGAGAGTTACCACATAATAGCACACATCCCTTTGCCGGTGAGAACATGCCATCGCTTTGGCTGATGCAAAGTCATGCCCTTGAATGTGGTGCTGTCTACATATCCTCCTCCATGGCTCACACTCTGCGTCTTTCTCTCTCTGCGTCTCTCTCTCTCTCTCTCGCGATGAAAACCGCCTAGACTACCAGAACTGCGAGTGTTCGGCGCACTGTAACCGTTGGATATCAAAATAATCACCGTATATAAAGGTTGCACAAATTCGGTTACTTCTATTGCCGCACTGAATCAATCTGTCATTTGGTGGGCTATAGCCCATTTCTCATAAGAGAAAGTTCATAATTTATAGAGTTTTTGTACTTATATCCCACATATCTAATTAAATATATACCCTAAAATAGCCGTTGTATATCAAAATAAGCAATCATATATCAAGGTTGTACAAATTCGGTTATTTCTATTGCCGCACAGAATCATTCTATCATTTGGGGTCGAGCCCATTTCTTACAAGAGAAAGTTCATAAATCACAATGGATATATATAACTAAATATATACACTAAAATATTCTTAATATTTAAAATAATAAAAAATAATATTTGTAACATCTTCTCATACATCTAACACTTTTTCTTCAAATTAAAAAACCTTTCTTTATCTCCACCGGAACCTTCAATCCTATTTTTAAATTATATAATCATACATTTTATTTAATTTAAATTGAAAAACTTAAACACTCAGGTACTAAAGATTAAAGGATTGAAAGAGATATATTGTAATTTCTGTAATTGTTTTTGCAAAATCATATGTTCACCAAATCAAGGTTCTACATAATGAAAGTGTTCAACACTTTTAACATTCTGATGAACACTTTTAACATGTTCAAGCATATGTGTCGAACATTCTTAACATATTCAAACATCAATGCCAAACATTTTTAACATCTTCAAACACCTATGTCCAATATTTTTAACATGTTCAAACATTTATGCCAAACATTTTTAACATGTTTGAATATATATATCAAATATTTTTAAAATATTCGAACACCTATGTGGAATATTTTTAACATGTTTAAACACCCTTGATAAATGTGTTGAAAATGTTCAAACACCTTTGTCGAATTTTCGTGTTAACCTATAGCTATGTATTTAGCTAAAGTCTCTTTCTTTTTTTCCGAGTCATCAATTTTATATAGAACAAAATCTTTTTCTTTTGTTAAGACATTTAAATCTAAGCCATTCATTTTTATAATGTCTTTGTAATAATCACATTCACAAACATCATCTTTTTGTTTGTCGTTTTCTGTTTCAGAAGTGGATGATGACTCATAGTTGTAATGGTGCTCTTCTTCTTCAAATTCACCATTTAAGATGATCTCTGTGATTTTCCTTTTGAGCTTGTCATCTATTTGAAGCTCATTTATTTTCTTTTACTTTCTACAACTGGAGCTGTAGTGACCTTTTTGTCCACAAGTGTATCAAACAAGGTCCCCTTTGATTTTAGTTGGTGTGGCTCTTCTGGTTTTACTTGAGTGAATAGGCCTATTAGACTACTTTCTTTTAAGTGCCTTCCACTTATTGATAGAATACCTTTTAAGTTGTTCTTTTCTATTTGTCTTCTTGTGAGAAGATTCTTTGAGCATATTTATGTAGCATGTTGATAGAAATCTCCTAGGGCTTGTTTGTTCTGGAGTTTCTCTTTACTCATTTGTCGTTGGAGTTTCAAATCATTGCAAAGTTGTAAACCTTGGCCGAATATTTCTGCTGTAAGTTATCCATATGTGTAGAGTTCATATGGAATTTTACCTCCATGCTTTGCACAAAAGTAAGAACGGATTTTATCTGCAAATAATGTTAGACCATCAATATTCCATTCTTGGAGTTGATTTTCAATGTAGTTGGGACTTGGTTGCAATGGTTCCTCGATCTGTAAATTGATTGGGGACCTTCTAGGGTAATATGGTTTAGAGTGATAAACCGGTTACCAGTTTATTGACTTCTAAGTTGCTATTACCATTCACTTGATTTAGTACTTCTAGTACTTCTTCAACTTCTGCATCATACATAGTGCTAATATCTTGTTCTTCGATCATTTTAATGGAGTGAGTCTTATCTTTTGACTCTAATTTGGAGAGTCATTCATATATTTCTTTTAAGAATTCTTTGTGGGTTAGTTTTCTTAAAACCTGATAAGTTTGGAAAACGTTTAAAGAAAGTATATTGTACTTAACCTTTAAGGTATGCTTTAGATGATAAGACTAAGGTTTCTATGCTTATTGCGAGTATGGCTTTTTCTATTCTAGTAAGTTGGCTACCAATTGTTTGTAAATAAAAATTGGTGTAATTAGCTTGTTCAAGAACTTGGTTTACTACACCATCAGTGGCTGGATGATTGGGGTTTATTGAGCCTTTTTTTGTATGGAACATCTAAACAAGAATCATCAATTTTAATTGTAGTTTCTAGTGGATGGATGGCCATAACCTTATGACCAGAAGCTATACCGAACTACTTATAAACCTTTTCAAGATTTTGTACATTAGAAATTGTTATGTTCATATTAAGAGCATATTTTTTAATAAAATCAAAGAAGTCTAAATTGATTTCCCTGTTCTTCTTTTCTGCGAACTTTAAGAATGTCTTATACTTGTTGTAGAGCTTTTCTTGTTCATCTCTTTTAAGAGAATAAAATATCTTTCTTTTCTGCATATTAGTAAGGTCTTCAAACATTTGTAGGATCATGTCATTAAAGGAAAGTTTTTAACTTCCATCATGAATATGTTTGAGAATCGAGATGGTTGCTCTAGACTCATATCTGAGAGAGTTATACTAGATAGGGTGTTGCCTATAAGGCTATCATCTGTTCTTTTATATACTGGTTTACTAATTCCCAAAGGGAGATTAGTGGCTCCTTTGAACTCATGTTTGGATCTATGTAAGACCAAAAGTACTAGTTCAGATGATAAAGATGAACTGGGTGTAGAGACTCTAGAGGTGTAGGTAATTGAAGAAGGTCTAAAGTTTAGCTTGATTTTTCTTAAAGAATCAAAGCTAATGTCTACCGATCCATCTACATGCTCAATGATTTTATTAAGTTCTATGTTTTTGGGAATAATAGTAGATTGTTTTTGGGTTAAAGACCATGACTCTAGAAGAGTTATCTGATCCCATGGTACCGTTTGAGGTACTGCTAGTCTGGATTTTACCATATTGGTTTGGAATAGGATTGTTTCACCTCTCTTGTCTTGTATAAAAAACTTTAAATTTATATAAGGACAAATGATATTCATTATTTTAAAATATACTCTGTAAATAAGAGTTATATCGATGATTTCTTCTTCAATGTCAAAACCATGTGTTTTAATATCGATCTTTAAGGCCTTTTGAACATTTGTATCTTTTATGTGTACAAAGTTTTTTGGGAAACAATTAAAATAGACTGGACCAAAACATATGGAAGTTTCAAAAACTATGAGTAAAGAATTAGAGAACTTTTTATGACTCGTGTCTCGTACATATAAGAAAACAGAATTATATAGTTCATCCCTTGTAAGGGGTTTTACTACTATCTGGACTAAACCAATGTGTAAATAATTATATTTTTCTTTATATGAGTCTATTAGTCTATGAGATAATAAACTAATATCTATTGTTTCCCATGTAAGAGAAAGTGTTTATTTTACTGTTTTTATAATATAATCATATGTAAAAACAAAACTACCTTTATTATATACTAATGATGTTTCGTATTTAGGAACGCCTGAAGGTGTTTTTCAACATCTTCTATTCTTATTACTTATTTATTTATAGATCTAGCCAAGTCAGAATTATTACCTTGGCTAGAGGAACTTGAAAATCTAGAGAACAAGGATCTGGTTGCTCTTTCTATTTGAGAAGATGCGTTGTAATTAAGAGTTACTGTGTCAGGTTACTGTGCGTCAAAGGCTACCTCTTCTAGGTCTTATTACAAACGTCACCTCAATTGACCTGAAATCACCTCGATTGACCTTAATTACTAAGAATTCTTCTCTTAAGAGAGAATAGCAAGATGTTTATACTTAGATTCGTAAGTTAACCTAGTTAGCTCTGATACTAAGATGGCAACCATTGCCATTGTCTCAGGATTCATTGGCCAGTTACAAACTTGGTGGGACAACTATCTCCAATAACCACAATGAGATGAAATTCTTAATGTTGTTAAAGAAAAAACTGGAGAAAATGAAGAACCTTATAGGGTTGAAGAGGTAGTTAATACACTGAGCATTACTATTTGTTTGCATTTTGTGGGTACAACCAGGATGCAAATGGATCAAAGTCATAAGAAGTTAATAAACTTAAGATGTCCAACATTATCACTCATAACTGTATTTTATATAATTATTTTCATCTATTTTATTAATTATAATTGATACGTTCTTAACATTTTTGGTTAATTTTAGTTAAATAAATTAATATTTACCTTTTATGTGTTAAGGAATACATTTTTAACAAAATTAAATAATTTGAATCGAAACTATACTTAATTGCAAATTTATGTCCACAAATATAATTTCAAATAAAAGAGTTCTTAATTGCAATTTATAAAAGTCTAAAATATAATTTAAATTAAAATGAGGCTTAATTTTAATTATTAAATGTTTAAAATTTAATTTAAATTAGAAAAGGGCCTAATTGTAATTAAACAAAGTTTAAAATGTAATTTGAATTAAATGTGTGGGTCAAAATGCAATTAATTAAATTTGATTTTTTTGTGCAGGAGATAAGATGTCCACGCTTCATCACGCGCCCAACATGAACCGTCAGATCAGAGAAACGGCTAGGATGCACACGTGTCTTTCAAGCCCGACCAAAGGGATTGGGTGCAGGTTTTCTCGTTCACACCGCTCAGTGCGACGAGTGGGACCCACCTGCTGTACAGGCCGGTGTGCAAGGTGGGACCCACGTGTCTCACGCGTCAACCAAGGCATGATCTCGTGCAGCCGATTCACATGCGCCCGGTTATACAACGAATTGCAAGATGCCACATGTCCTACTTTATCTTTCATCCAATAATATACTGACACATGGCAAGGTTCGGTAAGCGTGAAAACACAGGATGACGCACGCATTGCAGCCGCTGTCCCCCACGTTCTCGCGCCTCTTATCCCATGCGATGAACTCTACGTGCAACCGTTTTCCTCACCGAATGAAATGCTGCCAAGTGTCTGTATTAATTATTCAACCAATCAGAGACTGACACATGACACTCGGATTGAATAAAAAAAGACAGCATTGTTTGATATCGATTCATGCGTAAAAAATTTAATATTTTCTTTCGTACGCGTGGATGCGGAATTTAAGAAAAATGTCTGATGCGTCAGTTTTATTTTCGTTGTAAATTTTTTATGCGTGTCTAAAAGATGTATTTTTTTAGCTATAAATAAGGGATATTATGATTGAATAGAGAGTTTTGGGGAGATTAGAGTTTGAGATATTTTGTAGTGTTCGGGACTGAACTGTGGAACACACAGAAGCCATTTTTGGCTTCTGTTGTGTTCTACGTGTGCCAAATATTTACGATCCGAAATGATTTAATTTTCTTTTGTTCTTCATCTCATTTTCCTTAACTGTTGTAATTTAAATTTAAATTTATAAAGTAATTTAGTTTTTCTAGGGTTGTATTTTATCTAAATTTATGAAGCTTTGATTTTAATTATTTTTGAACGATTTATAAGACGTTCGATTTGTTTATTCTATTTGTGCTTAATGCTTTTGATTATTTACGAATTTTATCAAATGATCTGTGGCACTTAAATAAACTTGGAAGAGACATTTTTGTGTATATTGCTCATTGATAGAATGACATGTATAATGAAGGATATGAATATAGCCTAATTGTATGTGTGGCCATTTGAGAACTTAGAACATAATGAATCTTGGTGAATTTAATTCTCATAGGAATATAGTAAATTAATTTAACAAGGTGTGTCTATACGGAGCTCGGAAGAGATGTATGGATAAAATTAGAAGTTTTCGGTTGACAAATTAAATGTACTAAAAAATATAAATCAAGAGAAAATAACATTATTCGAGTGGATTAATTTGGTGAAAAACTGCAATCCTAGATTTCTTTTATTTTGTTATAAAATTATTTTCTTAACTTGTTCCAATCAACGATCGTTTTAGATAAAATCAAAGAGAGATAATTTTAGTACTTAACAAACTGTAGTAACAAATCTCTATGGGAACGATAACTTACTTATCAAATTTTATTACTTGTGACGTGTATGCTTGCACGTTTTATGTTCTCCAAAAGAGACAACAATCACATTTTAAGTGGTATAAGGATATCTTTCTTTCCAAAGTTTTAACAAGAGATGATTTTAATAGCAAATTCTAGAAAGAAAAGTTCATTTTAGGACTTCCAATATTATTTGCGGATAAAATCCATTCTTACTTTCGTACAAAGCATGGAGGTATAATTCCATATGAACTCTACACATATAGAGAACGTATAGCAAAAGTAGTCGGTCAAGATTTACAACTTTGTTGATCTGAAACTCCAACGGCAAATGAGTAAAGAGAAACTCTAGAACAAACACGCCCTAGGAGATTTCTGTCAACAGTATGTCTTCACAAATATGCTCAAAGAATCTTCTCATAAAAAGATAAATAGAAAAGAACAACCTAAAAAGTGTAAGGCACCTAAAATAAAGTGGTCTAATAGATTCACTCAAGTAAAGCCAGAAGAGCCACACCAGCTAAAATCAAAGGGGGCCCTATTTGCTACACTTGCGGACAAAAAGGTCACTACAACTCCAATTGTAGATAGCAAAAGAAAATAAATGAGCTTGAAATAGATGACAAGCTCAAAAGGTAGATCATAGAAATCATCTTAAATGATGAATCTGAAGAAGAAGAACACGATTACATCTATGAGTCACCATCTACTTATGAAACAGAAAACGACAAACAAAAAGATGATGATTGTAAATGTGATTATTACAAAGCCATCATAAAAATGAATGACTTAGACTTAAATGTCTTAACAAAAGAAGAAGATTTTTTTCTAGATACCATCGATAAAAATGATGACCTAGAAACGAAGAAAGTAGCTTTAGCTAGATACATAACTATAGCTAAGGAAACATCTACCTCTTCTGAAAGAAGAGAAGCATAAGGAATACAAAGACAGCTACAACAACATAACTATAGATATTCCTTTAATGAAATCCTAAAATGGATTAAAACTCTTCCTGAAAACAAGGAACCTATGATTAAAGATCTTCAAATAGAACTTAATCAAACCAAAAAGGATCTTAAAATTGTCTTCATAGTGCCATTTGGTCATTATGAATGGAACGTTATGCCATTTGGGCTTAATAATGCCCCATCGGAATTCCAAAAAATCATGAACAAAATATTTAATCCTTATATGGATTTTACTATCGTTTATATTGATGACGTATTGGTCTTTTCTAATTCTTTTAGTCAACAATGGAAAAATTTGGAAAAATTGTTCAAAATTATCAAAGAAGTAGGCCTCGTCATTTCGACCAAGAAAATAATTTTTTTCCAATTAAATGTTCGCTTTTTAGGCCATAACATTGGTCAAGGGTTAATTACCCCTATTGATCATTCAATATTTTTTACTGATGAACTCCCTAATAAAATTAGAGATAAAAAACAATTATAAAGGTTTTTAGGTAGCCTTAATTATTTGTCATATTTTTATAGAAATCTTGCAGAGGACGCTAAGCTAAGCCTCTTTATGAGAGATTGAAGAAGAATACATTCAAGTGGGGGCCTAGCCTATACCAAAGTTGTCTAACTAATAAAGTTGAGAGCTAAAAAGCTCTCGTGCTTATCCTTACCTCACCCTGACGCATTCAAAATCTTCAAGATTGACGCTTTAGAGAAAAGATTTGGAGGGATTCTCAAGCAATGAACAGCTATAAAAGAAAGCCTAGTTCGTTTCGTTTTTGGCACTTGGAAACCAGCTCAGAAAAACTACTCCACAATAAAGAAAGAAATTGTAGCAATAGTTCTTAGCATTTCTAAGTTCCAAGAAGACTTACTCAACCAAAAATTCTTATTAAGAATATATTTCAAGTTTGCAAAAGATGTTCTTGAAAAGGACGTAAAAAACCTAGCCTCTACACAAATATTTGCTAGGTGGCAAGCCTTACTCTCTATTTTTTACTTCAATATCGAATTTATCATAGGAGAATCTAACTCATTACCATATTTCCTTACATGAGAGTATTTACATTGTCATGAAAAAGACAGGCAACCAACTCACCCCAATGGAAACTAGCTCTAAAAAGGCAGAAAAATTTCCTAAAAAGGATGAGTTTGTAAAAGCAGCAACTTAGAGATTAACAATTATCAATCAAGAAGACATCAATAAGACCCCTAACCAGGTAGCACCAATTTATCTAAAAGATAATTTACCCTTCTTTACTTTCCCTAAAATAAGGGATTATTATGAATTAATTCTTAAAGAAACTGAATCAATCGACATTACTCATAACATGAGAAATAGACGATAAATAGCCTTTTGACCATAAAAATTAAAAGAATATTGTCCAGGGTTGATTGGAATCATAACTTATATGCCATAGAACAATTTAAAATCGTGTCATACAACCTATCATTTACGATTGGTTTGATTATATTCAAGCTTGGGATTACACTTTATGTTATCAAAACCAATTAAAATCCCATACATGGTACTTATAGTTTAAAATAGGGGATCATTATGCCTTTCATGATTTCCCTAGCTGGTTTAGAAATTGGTTCTCATCTTTTGGACCAACCAATGATATTCTTCCTGCAAAGGTCTTAAAGGCCTATACCTTGTTTGAAAAACATAATTTTTCTCATATCCAATACAGTGACCTAGGTTTAATGTTCTTTATGTCTTTATATAAGCTTTATTGGATTATGAAATGATATTATTTGATTACATTCACTGATACATTCACATGCCTAATAAAGCATAGTTTTGCTAAAGGGTGGGATAAAACTCCCATTGAAGAATTTGATAATTTTTAAATTATTGAATTATTTCAAAAATTATGCATTATTCCCCCTACTGGAAAAGAAAAAGCACCTCTGGACTCAATTATTGATAAATTAAAAAGTCAAGGGAAGGACGAAGCATATATCTCTAAAAAAGTAGAGCAATTCATTGAATCTATCTCCAGTGATGAGGAACAACTCGATCTAGAACCATCTCTTGAAGATATATAGATGGATGGATCAGAATGACTCTCTTAAAAGCAAAAATAGAAAAAATACCCATTTTGGAAAACGCGACTCCACTTTCCTCAAAAGAAACATCATGGATACTCCATCCAACATATGGGTCTACCTTCACATGCTAAAAGCATCTGTTTTAATAAAGTTGAAGTTTTACTTTATTAAAGCTTACTTTTACTTTTGAATTATTATATTTTGAAACGAGCATGCTTTGCCTATATAATGTAAAACCGCTCATTTTTTTAACATCTAATTTTTGTGCATTTATGTATAATCTCTCTACTATGTAAAATATTCCTCTTATAAATAAAATATCCTTTAGTTTCAGTTTCATACATCTTCTTTGTTACTTCTCCATTCACATTCTTAGTAGGTCCTAAGCCATCTTGATATCAGAACAAACTAGGTTAACTTACGGATCTAAGTATAAACATCTTGCTATTCTCTCTTAAGACAATAATTCTTAGTAATTAAGGTCAATCAAGATGATTTCAGGTCAATCGCGATGACGTTTGTAGTAAGATCCAAAAGAGACCGCGTTCAACTCATAGTAACTTGACACAGTAACCTTTAATTACAACACATCTTCTCAAATGGAAAGAGTAGATTCCGTGTTTAATTGCATTAATAATTTCAGTAATGAGAAAGAGGTTCAGTGATGAGAGTTACCATATATGAGATAACAAAGACAAATTGCCAAATTTAATTATTAAAAAATTGAAAATTTGATATGGAGGTTCTGCCAAATAGAATATTAGTATTGAGAATCGAATAATATATAAGAAACGGGAAAGAGATTGAAAGAAGAGGAACAATTAGTGAGAAAGAGTTCAGTGATGAGAGTTACCACATAATAGCACACATCCCTTTGCCGATGAGAACATACCATCGCTTTGGCTAATGCAAATTCATGCCCTTGAATGTGGTGCTGTCTCCAAATCCTCCTCCCATGGCTCACTCTCTGTGTCTCTCTATCTCTCTCTACGTCTCTACATCTCTCTCTTTCTCTCTCGATAAAAATGGCCTAAACTACCAGAACTAGCAAGTGTTCGGCGCACTCTAACCGTTGGATATTAAAATAATCACTGTATATCAAGGTTGCACAAATTCGATTACTTCTATTGCCGCACTGAATCAATCTGTCATTTGGGCTCTAGCCCATTTCTCATAAGAGAAAGTTCATAATTTATAGAGTTTTTTGTACTTATGTCTTATATATCTAATTAAATATATACCCTAATATAGCGTTGCATATTAAAATAATAATCATAAATCAAGGTTGCACAAATTCGGTTATTTATATTACCGCATAGAATCATTTTATCATTTGGGCTCGAGCCATTTCTCACAAAAGAAAGTTCATAAATCATAGTGAATATATATAACTAAATGCATGCACTAAAATATTCTTAATATTTAAAATAATAAAAAATAATATTTGTAACATCTTCTCATACATCTAACACTTTTTCTTCAAACTAAAATATAATGAAAATGTTTAATAACCTCCACCGGCCATATAACAGAATTACCTTAGCGTTATGATAAACACTTTAAACATGTTCAAGCATCTGTGCTTCTGGTACACTCTAAGAAAAGAAATAAACTTTATGATAATTACAATAGTAATATAATTTTGGAGATAATGTTTAACTTACTGGATCTTCTTGTAAAGGATGTTTCTCCACACATCATGGAATGGTAGAAAGCATGTGTACATGATTTTGTACACGACCATGTGAAATGGATCAATACCACTCCATAAACTTTGGCACGCATTTAGAAGGATGAGAAAGTACACCACCATGAGTATCCCAATATTGGTATAGAATCTTGAACTTTATTATGCATTTGGATGCATCGGGTCCTCTTATTACTCGAGATGGGACAATTGGATTGGGCGATATGGTTCGAAAAAGTCATAATTGAAGTAAAACTCAATGACTATGGTAGGATTCCACAACATCAATACCTTTTATACATCCATGGAAGAATGTCACATCCGGTAAGTTAGTGTGCATATAAGGATCCCAAATAACCTACAAAACAATTTATAAATAACATAAAGTTAATGATTATAATAATTATAGTTTTGAACTATATTTGAACATAAATAATCTAAATACTCACAGAGGGACTAAAAGTAAATTGCTTCAACACTAACTTGTGTTGGTATCAACTAACGATGAACACGTGGCTAACAATCACTATAGTTTGGATTGAAGGAAGGAGTGCGACATGGGAAATGTTAATATATCTATTATTACAATAAGGTTTTATATCTAGCAACTAGCCTTGAACTATGTCGACTAAATGCACTAAGCTATTAATATAAATACACTGGTGCCCCTATCCCCCATTCATTCTCATTTACCCTATGAAAATTCATAAGGAGTGTCAAATAAAAAACTTGTACAAAACCACACCTTTTATCAACAATTAACATACATTTAAGTAGGTATAATAAGAATGCTCTAGCTATACAATCAATAAAGTCATCATCATTCCTGATGACTAAGTCATTGAATAGTTTCCCAACCATTCTAGCTTTATAGTTTATCCTCTATCACTCATTTGTGTTTTTACTTCCTCCTCATCGATTTTAAAAGCATTCATCAAAAGCCATATAGCATCACCTCTCTTCAATTTTTCCAAGACTGATGCAAGCCCTACCTATAATGCAAAGACCTAAAAGGTATTTGACATCATGCAAGATAATAATCATCTCTCCAAATGGCATATGAAAAATGTTTGTCCCAATATACCATCGTTTAACAAATGTTGAAACTAAAACCTTACCAACTTGCTAGTATGTTGCACTTACCAAATGTTCAAGGCCTGAGCAAGTATGCGATCTTTAAATCTCACATTGTTATAATTTTGGTAATCCTAAGCCCTTAGTTTATCTAAACGACCAATAGTTTTAAATAAACCTTGCGCCTAAAAATTTATAAAACACATTACAATTTAAAAATATAGTTATACCAAAAATTAAAAGAAAATATTTCATTATATATATTACACATACCTTATTATCCCATATTTTGGATGTTATGTGAGTGTTTTTATTTGTCAATACTGTTAACATATCTAGCTCACTCGGAAATAATGAATGTTGCTCGGGTCTCTTATCATCCTCATACATATTGTATATATATTCACTCATAAATAAATCCTCATTCTTTATCATATGATCCTTTACTTGCTCAATTTCATGACTACTGTGATGCAATATTTCTAGTGGAGTCTCAATCACCCCTTGATCTTGAGGTGATACTTCTACGGTGCTTGTTTTCTTTCTCTTTTTTTGGTAAAAAATTCCTTCAATTTTGTACCTTTCTTCATTCATTCGCCGAACAAAAGTTATTTGTAGCTATCTTGACATATTTATAAATTACATTTCAAAAATAACATTTTTAAAGGCTAATTAAACATAGCTAAATTATTTTAACCGGAGATTGAGGAACCAGAGATGGAACTTCAAGTACATCAACTATTTAAAAAGACTTGTGAAACAATGGAATTTAGAAAATTTTGTGAATGATTGTGTTTTGTCATTGTGAGTTGCGATACTTTATAGTCTTGTAGGGAAAAATGGATGATCCATATTCATTTCCCAGGGATCAGTAGCATTGTTTTAGTAACAATTCAACTCTAAGGTACAAATCCAATTTTATTTTGATTCATTTTATTTCATTTTTTAATTGTTAGGAAAATTTGTTCTTCTTTATCTGAACGTGTGTACAAGTTTTATCTTACTTCCACTGGTTGAACTAAGCTAAACATGATTATGAGACATATATAATTTCACTTGTGAAGTAGCTGTAGGCCTGTAGCTAGAATTTGATGGCTTTCTGATTCTCAAAAAAAAAAAATCTAGTAGTCACTTCTCAACTAGTATATTTGACAAATAGGTAGTAAGAACAAATCCTAAACATAACCCAGCTAATAAAAATCAAAATGTATTGAAAACCTAATAAATTTGAAAGAAAAGCAATATATATATACACCTTTTTCTCACCCAAAAAGTTACGGAGTAGTATTGTCTAACTTGAGCCGTGTGTGGGGGAAGCAGCGGCGGGATGGGTCTACGGTTTCGGACGGCAACGACGACACCAACTTCTGATGGTATGGTCGATTGGTGGGATGTATTTGGGTTTTTCATTTTCACAAAAAAAAAAAAAAATCGCTTAATTGCGTCATTTTAATTGTGCTATTTTACGTTTGTATCCTCAATTCGCTCCCAGGAGAATTTTTCCTTTTAACATGACATTAAAGTTAGACATTTCAACCAAATATTAACGAGATTTATGAGATAAATTATTAATTTTTAAAATTCATCTTATTTTATATTATTTAATTTTTAATGAGATAAGATGTTAATAAAACGATATTAATTGAAATATCTTATTTTTTTCTTAATGTAACTAAATAAGACAAGTAAGAATAAAAAATAATATAAAATTGATAATTTATAATATAAGTTTAATAAAAAATGATATAAGATATATTTAAAGTTAGTTAATTAAGACTACAATCTAATTGAGATAAGATAATATTTAAATAAAATGAGAAAATATTACATTATGAGTCTATTAGATACACTAAATGATATATGAGATGAGATGAGATGAAACAACCCACTTTACATCTCTAATTTTCATATTGTATATAATTGTTTTTGAAATAATTAATTTCTATATTGTATATAATTAATAAATAGTTTTAATATTAATGAGAAAATATTATGAAATCCTTTTGCTTTTATGAAAAGTGATATTCAATTATAAGTATGTTATTTAATTGGAAAATGTATCATTAGTTAGTAAGTACTTTTAACAATGAATTTTAATAATAAAATAATATTTAAAAAACATTTAATGTTCATTTTTGATACTTTTTTAATAAATAAAATGACTAAAAGTCACATTTGTAACTAGTGGACTAAATAACACTTTTTGACAAACCAAAGTAACTAATTTAATTATTTACCCTAATTTAATATCATCTTTTAGCTTGTGTTCCTCTCTTAACTCTTATTAAAAAAAAACACATAATATCCTTTTCTTTTAACATCTTAAGAGAGATAGCTTGTTATTATAGAAACTCTTTATAGTATATTATAATTTTTTAATTATTTTCTTTTAATAAATACAGATTATCTATGTAGTACACTTATATTTTAATTTAATATGATTTTTTTTAACCTAGACTTACATTTAAGGGTATTTTTTATGCATATTTTTTTATGTTTAGGTTTGTTTGGTTTCAAGATTTAAATGTTTGTTTTAAGTATTTATGCAATTCAAAATATAAAGAACTTAAGGTATAAATGGTCATGGATAAGGATAGTCATTTTAATCGTGATTATCCACAAAAAATTGATAAATTTATTTTTATTATAATACCAAAATTATATTTTATCAAAACTGAACATATATTAATATTATATTTTTTATATACATATTATTACGTAGTAAAAATATTTTTTTAATATCAAACAAACAATACTTGAATAATTAGATTGCATTTTCTTTATCCTTACATATATATTTCTTATTTTACTTAAATACATGTGTTAAGTAGCTAAATAGAGGAAACTAGTCCCACTATTTTAAATAGTTCAAAAGAATAAATATTATGTTAATTTTTAAATTTTTTTAAACTAAGTAAATTAGTGAATAAATATTAAAAAATAACAATTGTGGTTAAATTATTGGAAAATTGATATCAATTCATTACCACAATAGTCCACCCTTAGCCATGGATGAAGATATATTATCTTATCAATAGGAAGAGTCATACATGATTGAAAAACTCAAAGAATCAAAACAAAATTATCAAAATAATTTTACTCTCGTGCAACAAATATTTTTATTTACTAATTTGATGTATTTAATTTTCTTTTACTTTTCTTTTGTATGAATGAAATTTAAATTTTTCAAAACAATTTAATAAATAATCTAATATTTTATTTTAGTTTATCCCACCATTTTTACCTCCTTTCTCATTTCTCTCTCGTTTGGCGATGAAAATATTTCTAACTATCTAGCCTTTATCGGTGACATCTCTTTGTGGTTATCCTTTGCCATTGACAATCACTCATACTAAGGTACCTTTGTTGAACCATACCAAAGATAGCTTTGAACTTTTTGTATGCAAATGGGTTTCTTTGTCTTGTTTTTTATTTTTAAGTTTTATTTTCTTATGCTTGAAACTAGTTTTCTATTTTTAACATTTTGAAAACATTTCAACATTTCAAAAACTATTTTATAATTAATTCAAATTAAAAAAAAATATACATAAATAAATTTTAAACATGATAATCCATACTAAGGTGTTTACACTAGGCTTAACATTGTCTCTAATAAATATTGGGTGGAAATGAAATAAAGAAAATAAAGGAATAAACCTTAGTCTACTACTTGATAACACTAGTCCGCATGTCACCTACTTATGTCTACTTTGAATAATTTATAGGAAGAAGGGGTGAGTTATAACTAGCCCAATATGGGTCTATTTCTTGCAATATATCATAATAAATAAAATTACACGTGTTATACATTATAAAAATTTCATGCATATTAAAAACAAATAGTAGTCATAAATAGTATATAGCAATGTGGAGATTTTAGTTAAAAACAAATATACATGTACTTCCTTGCTTCTTGAATTAGGGAAAATACATTCCAAGTAATCTATGCATGTTTAGATAATATGTTATGCTAATTAATAAATCCATATGCATGTCATGTAATGGTCATATACAGTGGTCAACTTCAAGATACATAGGTGGTTAACTTCAAGGCACATGGGGATCAACTTTGAGGCCCATATGTGGACAAAGTCCAAGACTTATATACGATCGAGATACATATGAAATATATATTGGTCAATTCCAAGGCACATAAAAGGGCCTAGCTCCGAGGGCCATGTATGGTCAAACTCTAAGATTCATATGTGATCAAACTCCAAGATATATGTGTAGATGCATACATGTTGTCCTTATAAAAATTTGTATGATGCAAAAAATTGCACCAATGTACCAAACTCTGCAAGAGTTAGGTAGAACTCTTCATGACAATAATCTCATAATGAATGCATAAAATCACAAATACTATATATATTTTAAATATCACATTTCATATTGTAAAATCATGTGTACTAGTGTAAAAGTTAACATCACATATTATATCATAAAAATGTGCACATGCTTCCAAAAATATTTATTAACTAAACATAACATCAATTTTCATAGTTTTTTTAAACACATGAATATGCAAGCGAGCTTAGAAAAACATTGCATGAAGAAAAAGTAGAGTAATCCACTACTTGTAGATATGTTTGTCTACACTCTTACCCCTGTTACTAACTCATTTTCCTTTAGAGAGGAAATTAACAATTTATTGTCCAAGTATTGGTAACATACAAGTAAAAACTTTTCTGGGTAGTTTTGACATCCCTTGCACTATTGGGAACGTACACTTTGGAAAGACACTTTATGATTTATGTGCTAGTATTTATCTCATATCATTATAATTTTTCAAGAGATACATCAATAATATTACAAATGATAGACATGTCAATCAAGCGATCCCGAGCAATGGTAGAAGATGTGTTGATGAAAGTAGATAAGTTCATATTTTTAGTAGATTTTATTATATTATACATGAAGGAGGACTGTGATATTCCTATCATATTTGGTAGTCCATTATTAGCAACCAAAAAAGTACTAATTGATGAAAAAAAAGGTGAGTGCATAATGAGAGTGCAAGATGAACATGTAACATTTAATATTTTTAAAGCAACTGAATTTCTTAATATTGATAATGATAGAAATTGCTTTAGGATAGATGTTATTACCAGTAATGATAAATTAATAAAATCTATGGACCTACACACACATAAGACTGTGACACACGATGCTATGAACAATGAGATAATATCACAAGAAAACAATTCAATCCATTTTAATTCTAAAACTATGGAATCTTTTATGCAAGCTAAATTTGTCGACTGTGTGAACCTTTGGAGGCTATGACTCTCACATGTGTAACTAATGATGTAGTGAATGCCATGAGACAATTCTAAAACTCAAACCAAACATTGAGAAATCAAAAAAGTTAGAACTAAAACCTTTGCCCTACCATCCGTAATCAAGTGCAAGAAAAGGTGTCCAATAGAAAGGTAAAAAGGATGCTACAAATAAATAAGATAGATAAGCTACGGTCGAGTGCTTATGAGAATGCCAAGCTTTATAAAGAGGTAAAAAAAGATGACATGATAAGAAAATTGTAAACCTTATTTTTGAACCAAGATAGAAAGTGTTACTACATAACTCAAGACTCAACTTATTTTTGGTCAAACTCAAGATTAGATGGTCAGATCCATTCACCATATGCCTTAGTGTTTAGTAACAAAATATGGAGCCATTGAAATAAAGAACAAAAACAAAGAATGATTAATGGTTAATAGGTACAAAGTATAGCATTATCATGAAGACTCACTACCAAATGAAAAAAAGTTATGATGACCTTGGTAGATGCACCTTAGGAGTTGATATGATCGTATATCCAAGGATGATAAGCATAGAATTTATTAGGGGGAGCCTAACATTATTTTACTTATATTTTTCTATTTTGTAGGTGAATGAATGTCGAGGGAAATGACACAACAAGATTGAGCAGTTCCAGTAACAGATATGGTATGCCAAGGCTAAGGGAGTTTTCCTTCCTTTCACTCTTTTTCATATTCATATATGAAAATTGAGGACAATGTACAATTTAAGTGTAGGGGAGGGAACTTCATTCCCTTCCTTAGTGTTTAGTATGCATTTTCTTTCTTTAGGATTTTTTTTTCTTAAGTTATTTTTAATCCTGATTTATGTAGAAATTGATGAATACATGGAAACTAAATGCATGCATAATTGATATGGAGTATATGAACCCAATGATAGAATTAGTTGTCATGACTAGGATAAGAAATGTAACATACTCATTAAGATACTTACATTGATCATGTGATATGCTTATTAGTTTTGATTGAAATGATTCATATTTTTATGCATTGTAGTGTTGTTATTGGGAGAATATTCGGTATGAGTTATGAGGCCTACCATGTTTTAGAATTTATTTAATCATGCCTTGAGGCGAAATCCTAAATAGAATTTAACTTGAGAAATGATTTAGGTTGTAATTGGATATATTGAGCCTTTCCAGCTAACAATGGTTTATATCCTTAGTAACCCTTTTAACCCTATTTAAGAGCCATTAATATCTTTAAGCCACATTTTAAGCCTAACCAATATGCATTACCTTTACCATTACACTTTTAGGTTGTATGAAAAATACAATCATGTGTTATACTATTAAGTGAGGTGAAATATAATGCAACCTACATCTTAACATCTACAAAAAAAAAAAAAAAACAACACAATTACCCTTCTAAACAAAAAGAAAAATAATAAAATTAATAATAAGTTTGAAGGTGTTATGAAGTTATATATATATATTTAAAAAAAGAATTGTGGAATAAATAATGAAAATAATGGTAAGATAAGGTGGAAGTGAAATCCAAATTACAGGTAAACATTACATGATGAATAAAAGGAAAACTAAGGTGTGAAAAAAGCCAAAACCTCTCCATTCATATACCTCCATCTAAGTCTTTCATTACAAGCATACAAAGCCTTATTGATCATTTGCTAAATGCAAATTTACATTAGTAGAGAGGGGTGTGAAAAATACACCTATGAAACGTATTCTAAGACTTAGTTGATTTCATGAGTGCATTAGATGACATCATATACAATACGCACACATAAATCAGGTCGTCAAAAACCTTACATATTCTTGTATTAATGGAATGTTCATTGATAGATACGTGAATCGCCTTGTCAAAGAATTGTTCAACTTTTGGGGGAGATATGTTTTGCTAAACATACATGTATTATGTGTTTATGAATATGCTTCTCATATCATTTTAGCTAGTTATACTTGGCTTTGCTTAAGGGCAAACAAAGAGTTAAGTTTGGGGGTGGTAACTTAAGTAGAGTTATTTGGCCTTTGTCTTTTTTTGTGCTAAAATATCATAAAAGGCTTAATTTATGTTTAATTATGTCAATGTAGGTAGAATGATGGAAAACATGGTGAAAACGAGTCAAAAATTGGAAAAATCAATACCATGTCGTGGCGTGCATTTTTATGTGTCATAGTGCACATGGAGGAAAAATAAACCAAGAGGACCATGCCACAACGTACTTTTTTTGGTGCCCCAATGTGCCATTTATAGTGCAAAAATCATTAGAGACCTGGTCGTGGTGCGCAAAAAATATAGGGAAAAATCTTGTTGATGATGCTTATCTTCTAGTTTTTAGCTCAACCCTTAGATCTTTCTTCCTATTTAATTAACCATATACACAATTAAGAATCACAAAAACCTAGCAAATGCTAAAAATAGAGAAAAGAGAGAAAAAGTTCAAGAGGATATTAAAGGAGACACAATTTTGTGAAGGATTCAAGAGAATATTAGTGTTACAAATCAAGAGATTGAATGTATCACTTTTTTTTCTCTTTTCTTTATCAATTTTTATGTCTTTATTTATGAAAATTTGAGCTTTATGAACTTAATTATGTCTAGCCAATGTATTAATCTAAGGGTTTTATGAACCTAATTTTCTACATGTGATGATTTAATATTTTACTTTAATTTTGATTTCAAATAAATTATATTATTTAATCTGTGGTTTATGCTACTAATTATCTGGCCAGTAATTAATCTATAGAGGCAATTAAATAGATTTAAGAGAATTATTTAATTATTTGTTTTTATTTAATAACATGCATAGTTTTAAGAAGAGATATACAATTCTTATGTGTGTGATCTATAATTGACGAACTTAATGAGTAGTATGCAATCTAGTTAACATGAATGTGTGATTAGATTAATTACTATATAGTGTGAAGTTTCCTTGAGAGAAAAATGCATGCTATATTAGATTTAATTGATCATGTAATTGATTGGTAATTATGTTGGGAAATATTTTTAGTGATTCATATGCTTAGAAAATTAGGGGATTAAAGATTCATAGGTCATTTTCTCATATATCTTTGTAATTGTTGAGTTTTATAATTTAAAATTAGTTTTTATTTAATTTTCTGTTTTTATAAGGTCCTATTGTCCACACAGTATACATAATAATTATATTTATTCTTAGTTATAAGTTATAAAACTCCCTGTGGGATCGATATCTAAACTTCGATACATTATATTACTCGCATAACCTATATACTTATAGTTTTCGTGTTTAAGTTTTTGACACCGTTGCTAGGGAGTTAACTACTTATAATGGATATCAATAATGGTTATTACTATACTAGTTTGGTCCTTTTTTCTATTTTCCTAGGTTAATGGATGAAAATCTTGTACCTTTTGATTTAAAATTAGGGAGAACCTTACTCCACTTAAGAAGAGAACGGTTAGTACAACACCAATCAATGGTTATTGTAGAACAAGGGGATTATCAAGCTATAGTGATCCCTAAACCTTTTAGGAATTTTATAGTCCCATGAATAGATGGAGCCTAATCATCTATCAGTAGACTAGGCATCAATGCAAAAATTTTGAACTTAAGCTAGGTATCATTTAGAAGCTATAGGAAAATCAGTTTGGAAGGTTAGTCAACAATGAAAAAATCTTCACTTGGCTTCATTCTTGCATATTCATGACACCTTTAAGATGAATGGTGTATTAGATGATGCAATTTTCCTTTGCTTATTTTATTTCTTACTGAGGGACAAAGTTGAGGCTTGGTTACAGTCACTACCAATTGGATCAATAATTACATAGGACCAATTTTCTCAAAATGTCTTGGCAAATTACTCCCCCCTTAAAGATAGCTAAGCTTAGAAACAACATCACATATTTTTAGGAATTTAAAGGTGAATCACTTTATGAAGCTTAGGAATTGTAGAAATATTTATTAAGAAGATGTCGATACCATGGTCTTCCTACTTGGCTATAAGTTCCAAAATTTTATAATGGATTAATGTGGCTACCAAGTACCATAATTGATGTTGTAATGGAGGGAGCTTTAATGAGTAAAATGGAAGATGAAGCCTTTGCATTACTTGATGGGATGACATCCAACAATTTCCAATGGCCTATGGAGAGGCTATACCCAAGAAGAGTGGTTGGACTAGCAAATGTAGACACCATAGTAACATTGCAAGCTCAAACAAATGCCTTGATATTGGGTTTAACTAAAAAGTTGGATGGTGGCATTGTGAGGGTGAATATAGTACAAAGTCCATTCATTGTGTCTGATTATTGCAATAGACTTTATTCTACTGAGGTATGTGGGAACCTTTAGGAAGCAATAAACTAGGTCAATAATCAAAGCTACCATGAAAACCCATATTCAAACATATACAACCCAGGATGGAGAAACCACCCAAATTTCTTATAGAGTAATAACAATAGTCAAGGTGGTAATCAACTCAATCACTAACCATTCTTACCACTAAGTTTTCAATAACCACAACAAACTCAAGCCCAAGAAATGAAGTTACCTAACGAGGATAACACAAGTGCTTGAATGGGAATGATGAAATATTTCATCCATTTAGTAAATACAAAAGCGGATCATATAGAATCCATTCACGGGACCTCTATTCAAAATTTTGAGATCCAAATGGGACAATTGGTCTAAGCTATAAATCAAAGACTTCAAGGTAACCTTCCAAGTAACATAGAAGTAAACCCAAAAAGAAAGGATAATGTGCATTGCAATGCCATAACCTTGAGAGTGGTAAAATTCTAGAGCAGAAGTAGGAAGCTAAAAAAGACGAGGAGGAAAAAGTAAGTAGAGAAAGTACTGAAAAGGAATATGTTCAACCAAAGAAGAGTAACCTTTTAAAAAGCCATTATACCTTACCCTTAAAGACTACAAAAACAAAAATTAGACAATCAATTTTCGAAATTCTTGGATATCTTCAAGAAGATGCACATCAATATACCATTAACAGATGCACCTAAATAGATGTCTTCACATGAAAAATTCTTAAAGGACATACTATCTAAGAAAAAGAGGATTGGAGATAATGAGACAATAACCTTGATTAAAGGATGTGGTGCCATCCTTCATAGAAAACTACCACAAAAACAAAAATATATATCTAGGTAGCTTTGACATCCTCTACACTATTGGGAACATACACTTTAGAAAGGCACTATATGACTTAAGGGCCAGTATTAATCTCATAATGTTATCAATTTTCATGAAAACAACTTAAATCCAAAACTACATCAATGACATTGCAAATGGTAGATAGGTCAATCAAGCGACCTCGGGGAGTGGTAGAAGATGTGTTCGTGAAAGTAGACAAATTCATCTTTATGGTAGATTTTATTTTACTAGGTATAGAGAAGAACTATGACATTCTTATCATACTTGGTCATCCATTCTTAGAAACTTATCAACCAAAGAGCACTTATTGATGTACAAAAGGATAAATAAGAAACATGTAAAGTTTTTAAAGTAACTGAATTTCTTCATATTGATAATGTTAGTAATTACTTTAGGATAGATGTTACAAATAATATTGATAAATTAATAAACCTGTTGATCTGCACACACTTAAGATTATGACACAAGATGCCATTAACAATGAGATAAACTATCAAGAAAACAATTCAATACATTTTAATTCTAAAACTATAGAATCTTTTATGCAAGTTGAATTTGTTGACTATTTGAACCTTTTGGACATTATACCTCCTATGTGTGTATCTAAATTTATTGTAGAGTGTCATGAGATAGGTCCAAAACAAAAACCAACCATAGAGAAATCACAAAATTCAAATCTCAAACCTTTGCCCTACCATCCACGATCAAGTGAGCAAGTAAAGGTGTCTAAAAGAAAGATAAAAAGGATTGTGCAAATAAATAAAATAGATGAGCTATGATGGAGTGCTTATGAGAATTCCAAGATGTATAAAGAAAAATATGACATGATAAGAAAATTATGCATTGTATTTTTGAACTAGGATAGAAAGTGTTACTTAACAACTCAAGATTCAACTTATTTCTGGTCAAACTTTAGATTAGATGGTTAGGTCCATTCACCATCACAAAGGTAAGAGTATATGGATCCATTGAATTAGGGAATAAGAAAAAAAAAATAACAATTCATGATTAATGGATATCCACTACCAAATGAAAAAGCTATGATGAACTTGGTGGAAACACCCTAGGAATTTATATATGGCACTTGTTGGGAGGTAACCCAACATTAGTTTACTTATATTTTTCAATTTTGTAGGTGAATAAATATAGAGGGTGTAAGTCGGATTGTACTTATGTCTATGTATTGACATCCCCTTTACAAAACACAATGTCTGTTATTTAAATTAGTATTTTTATCTTTCTTGGTGTAAGGTTGGTTACTGATGATCGATAATTTACACACACATATAGTTAGGTACACTTTGTATACAAGCATGTTTACACACACCACATGGTTGGTTTTTGTGTGTGTATGCTAGGTAGAGTGTTGGTTTTTGATGAGTGATAAGAGCTAAATTATTGCATTTTTGTTATGATTTAAATGTTGATATTTGTGTGAAAATTGTGTTTATTTGATTATTTAATCCACAAATGTCATTTCACGGGTATTTCGTGTTTAAAGTGCAATTTCAGGTAAAATGATGATTTTGGAGAAGTTAGGGACAAAGTACAATGATCGGGATTGAATGAAAATAAAAAGAGAACAAAAATTTCAAAATTTGGAATTTCTCCGCCGGCGAGAGTATTCTCGCCGCCGGCGAAAACCTTACGGAGAAAATGTTGAAAATCATGCAGGGAGCACGGATTATGGCCAAGTGAATCTCGCCGCCAACCAAAGTATTCTCGTCGCCGGCCAAAGTATCTCGCCGCCGGCTAAAATCTCGGCGAAAATCTTCCCGAGAGCACAAATTTTGGTAAACTAATCTCGCCGCCGGCCAAATAATTCTCGCCGTCGGCCAAAGCATCTCGCCACCGGCCACATTATGTTGGCCGCCGGCCAAAGCATCTCACCGCCGGCCACATTATGTTGGTCGCTGGCCAAAGTATCTAGCCGCCGGCCACATTATTTTGGCCGTCGGCCAAAATCCAAAAACCCAAAATTTAATTTTCCAGAAATCTCGCCGCGGCGAGAATAATGTCGCCGCCGGCGAGTTTCGTCCGAAAACACATTTTTTATGTTGTTTTGTTCCAAAATTTCCCCCCAAACCCTAGATCTATATATACATTATGATGGAAAAGAGGGGGACGACAGAGAGAGCAGATCTAAGTTATTTTTGGAGGAGAAAAAGGAAATTTTGAAGAGAAAGGTTGGAGAAGCTTGAAGGATCATCACCATTGTTGCTACCAAGTCTTCATCTTCAAGAGTTCTTCATCTCTTCTCCTTAGCTATTATTTTCTGCAGTTTATTCAGATTGTTTGTTCATGGATTCAATTGAGAATATGTTTGTTCTTATTTTCGTTATGAACTAATTCATTTTTGCTAAGGCTATGATGTAGTTGAATCATGAAAATCTGATTTCTTTTGTTATAGTTATATGAATTCATTGCTTTTAAGTTGAGTATTTATTTCATTGCTTAATGCTTTTAAATTTCTGATCAAGATTTAGATGATTTGTTGCATTATATTGAGACCGAGAGGAGATGTGTAATGAATGCTTCTTGTGATAAATACTGTATGTTGAATGCGAGTTTGACACCTAATGCATGATGTATGTGGTTATTCTAGAAATTCCATAAATCGTAATGTGCTTATTTGTGATTAAATCTTCATAGAAATATAGTTGGTTTTCATAGATAAGTAATTCTAATATAACTTGAGAAAGAGTATTAGATAAGTTTGGGTTTTTCAACCATCACTTTTAGCATTGATTCTCATATAACATGACTTGAAATCGAATTGAATTGATTTAGCGAAATCAAATGCCTTAGCATTTTTAATCATTTGTGAACAACATTAAATTTTGTTATTTGCGTTTAGTTTTATGTTAATTTGCTTTTAAAACAATTTCAACTATTCGGTTTTCAAATAAAATTAGGGTTAGTCAATTTCGGTACTTAGTAACGCCATTCCTTGTGGGTTCGATATCCGTACTTTTTGTACACTTTATTACTTGAACGATTCGTACACTTGCGAAAATAAGCATCAATGAGCGAGCATACCAATATGCCAATGTTTTTACTTATGGTTTTTAATATGTTTTCGATGTGGGTATATATGGATAGTACTCTACATTTTTGGAAATTAAAAAATGCAACTCTTTATCACCTCACCACCAAGCTCACCACTACCCTTGGTAAGGTGATTGGCAAGGTGGCCAATAAGGTGAAAAAATCAAGCCATATAAATACCCCACTTATTTCTCTCTTATTTACCCCTTGTTCAAGAGTTGAAATTTTGCGAAAATACACATTGAGATTTATATATGATTTCAAACTTATTTTAGAGAACTAATATTTCAGAGTGGATCATTTTTGTGGCTTTAGTAATTAAATCGTAATCTATGCAAGTACATGGTTTAATTATGTCTTATATACGTGATTTTATATTAGAAGTCGATTGTGTGTGACGTGAGGTTGTGATTTGATACACTCACTATCACTGATCATTTGTTTCCAATCACATCACATTGGGTGGTGTTGGTTGTGAAGGACAACCGAGATCGAGTGTTGAACTAAACAGTTGTGAAAGCAGCAAGTGAATAACAATGTGTTGTTTGGATAGAGGTCCTGACTAGTACAGGTAATAATGGTTTTACTATCTATTAGTGTTGTAACCTATTTACTCCTTAGTGAATTGTTTACTACTGAGTTGTTGCCTTAAAAAAGCTGAGGATGTTACCATATAGATATAGTCTCTATATGGGTTTACCTCATTATATCGAATGTTATGCATGATCTAAGTTTGTGCTAGTACAAGGCAAGTTTAAGGCGTGTATGTTTCTACATACTTTTAGCTTAAACTTTGATTAGAAAGCATTTTTTATTTACTTGATTTATGTTTGACAAATTATAACTACTTGTAAAGTTTTTTGCTTTTGATATTACAATATTTGTACTTCTACTGTGTGAGCTATATGAGTGTTATATTGTTTAGTTCCTTATGAGCTAGGACAAGTCCTTTAGGAGTCTATATCTCCTTACCCTGATTGTATACCAAGTTGTGGTATCAAAGCTGGTGAACCCTTTTGGGCTTAACTATTTTGGTGTTGATTTTATTAACTCATGTATTCACATACATACTTCTATCTGATAGAGTTAGGAGAAGGAGGTAATGTAGATGGTCTTCTACTTTTCAATGGGCCGAACTATGCCTATTGGAAATCACAAATGAGTGACTTTTGTAGCCTCAAGGAGATAGTGTGGTTCCTTATCAAGAATGGTTGGACGTATCCAACCAAAACCCTACCTAATAGCACTATGATTCCTAAACCTATGAATGAGTGGATTAAAGATGTGTGTAAGGAATCTGAATGGAATAGTAAGGGACTTTATGCAATCATTAGGGCTATTTTTCCAAATGAATTTTGAAGAATTTAGAGTTGTACTTCTTCAAAATAAAGGTGGGACATTTTAGAGACCATTTATGAAGGCACTTTAGCTGTAAAAAGATCCATAATTCTAAAGTTGAATAGAGATTTTGATCTCTATATCATGTAAGAGAATGAAACTTTTGACAAATTCTATGCACACTTTTCAAACATTGTCAACTATTTCTACAACTTGGGTAGACCTATTGGTGAGGAAAAGCAAATTGAGAAAATCATCGATAGTCTACCCTATCATTTTCATGCCAAATGTATTGTGCTTGAGTTCATGTATGAGCCTATTTAATTTACTGTTAATGAATTAGTTGGTGACTTGCAAGTCTTCAAATTGCATCACTTGTTGCCAAGATGATAGCAATCTGCTTCCAAGAAGGGAAAGAGCTTGGCTCTCAAGACATCAAAGGATAATGGTCCAAGCGAAGATTTTTTTTCCATAGTTATAGGTAATGATAACTTTGATCCTGATGAGGAAGAAATGACTCTACTTACCTATAGATTTACTAAATTTTTTAGAAAGAAGAAATCCTCTTCTAGGGGTATTGGAAAAGGTAATTCAACCTCTAAAGGCTCAAAATCTATAAAAAGTTGTTGATGACTTAGATAATGAATCTAAGAATCCTAACAAAGGGAACTTAATCCAGATCAAATGCTTCGAATATGGGAAGGCTAGTCACATTACAAAAAAATATTTTTAGAATAAAAGTGCATAAATAAGCACATAATGAGGGTTGAGGTTACTGTTTCGGATAGTACCAAAAGTGATGACACTAATTTTCTAGCCTTAGTTGCTTCGGGTAGTGTCATTGATCCTCTAACTAATTACTCAAAGGTTTAAGAGGTTAAATATGAAGCTGATGATGATGATGAGCAAGATGAATTTCTTGACTCCTATAATGCACTCTTATTAGAGCACATCAAATCAAAAAAAGCTAAGAAAAATGATTTTTAGAGCTTGGATGAAAATGATCATGAGATAAGTGCTCTAAAGAAAACTCTTGAGGAAAGGTAGTCCTCAACTGGTGATCAACAACATGATCTCACTAACAGTATAAGATCATTCAAAAGAGACATCTAGATTTGTAAGAAAAGTTTGATGCAACTCTTGAAAGAGATGAAGATACTTGAGTAACAATTGAAGTGTTCCACCTCTAATAAAGCTACTCTATTGCATGTCGATCATGATCCCTCAAATGATTAAAAGGGTGATATTGAATAGTTGAAGAAGCATATAATTACTCTTGAAAGTGCCAAGGAGTATCTAACTTATGCTCTCGCCGAGAAAGAAGCTGAAGTGAAACATATGAATGAGAGAGTTGACAAGGAGTATCTAATGTATGCTCTCACTAAGAAATAAGCTGAAGCGAAACATATGAATGAGAGAGTTTGGATTTTCAATAATTCAACGACTTACCTGGAATCTTTCCTTAAGGAAAAGGAAGAGTTGATTATAACTTTAAAAAATAAACTTTGTATAAGTGAAAAAGAACTGGTTCAGTTTTCCTTTACTATCAATAAAATGATTTGTGGTTACTTGAAATTAAATGAAATTATCAATATCATAAATATTTTTGGTGATAAACGCAGTATCAGGTATAATAAAGAGGTTTATACCTCTACTTTTACTACTCCTAAGTTTTTTCAAGCCTATTGATCAAGATTCTAAGTTAAAGTCAGTTGTTGTCACCCTTAAAGGTAATTCAGTTGTCATGTTCTAGCATGCTTCCTATTGCAAGATGAACCTTTCACCTAAGGCTATAATGGTTCACTACCTCTACCTACTGTCACTCTCACTTGTCACCACTCTAGTGAGCTTGAGCATTTGAGATCATACTGTGAAAAATTGACTTCTCATCCGTGTATGATGAACAAAACCAGCAATGCCAATTTTGCAAATACTTTGGTTTAATATTTGTAAAACTCTCACAAGTGCATGAATCATTTTATAGAAAATGAAAATTATACTCCCAAGGTCGATATAAGGAAGAAATATATATTGTTTTTAATTTATTATTCAAACTTTTAAAAATGAAATTAAATCCTAAACATACTATCACGATATTTTGATTTTTGTGTTATAATCTAATGACATAATAAAAATAAACATAGATATGGATTCTATAAACAATAATGCAAATATTTATCATTTATAAAAGTGGAGTATTTAAGAATATAATAATTAAGTTAATTATGTTTGCTCATATTATTTATGTTATTAAATATATAAATTGATATTTATTAACTTTGTCCTTTTTATATGAATACCACATTTGGTAGGGTTAAATATTGTTTGTAAATTAAACAAATCAATTAACACTTGTGGATGGGGTCGATAATTAATTTAGTTAATTAAATTAATTCATTTTTTCTAAGAGATTAAAAATGAACCATTTAAATGCCAACTTTGGTGGGGTTAGACATTTTAAACTTTATTTAAGGTATCCAAATTAAACCTAAGAATTTAATTATACAAATACAGGTTTGCAAGTTTTAAAACCATTATTGAAAATATGTTGTCAATACATTTTCGAAATAGAGCTTTACTATAACTACGGGACGATTGTATCAACAAATAAAAGAATACAACTCTAAATCAGACGTAATAATTAAACCTTAAAATCTAATTTTCATTTAAGTTTGTAATGAAAAATAATATATTTCTCTCTAACATCCTTAATATAAAATATTGAATAAAAACAAAATCAATTTATTTTATAGAAATATTTTACCTAATGAATATTTCTCAAGCATAACAACGTTATTATTATATCATATTTTCAAACAGTCAGTCATGTTAAATTTAATCACAAACAAATTAAACAAAAATATAAGAATAAAACATAAAAAAATAACTATAAAGAATTCATTTTAAAATTATACCTCAAAAAAATCCTTACAGAACTTTGATGCTAATTTTGTTATTGGAAAATCTCAAAACGGATTTGCATTTCTATTTATTGAGTCAAAAACGAAAAACCTATAAAAGTATAACTAGCTCTTCTCAAAATGAGAAGAACTTTAAAACTAAAAAAAACTAAAATATAGAGAGAGAAAGATAGAGAGAGAAGATATTTTGAGGAGTTTGAGTGGTTTTAGAGATGATTTTTACAATGGGGGAGAGGTTCCTTTTATAGAGGAGGAAAAGGCCAAAAAGATGGGAAAATATTTTAAAAATTGATTTCGGATGCATTTGGACAGGCTGGCATGGGTGTGGGGGCGAGATTTGATGCAAATAGGCATTTGGTGCGTGTGGGCAGCCCAAAACAGGCATAGGCACGTGCTGGCATGGGTATAAATCAAAGCAATATATGCTGGGCATGCATACGCGTGCGCAGGACTCGGCGTGAATAGGAGAGGTTGCATGCGAGACAAGCATAATGTGCGCACCTCAAACCATTTTTTAACTTTTTGACCCATTTTGTCCAATATTTCCATTTTTTTTCTTTTCATCATTTTTTTCTCAACATATTTTTGATGTATTGTAATATTGATCTCATGAAAGGAATCAAATATAAGGATTTATAAAATATTATACATTACTTTCATGCATCAATCAAATTCATCAAAGAAAAATATCAAGTAATATGCCTTTGAGAAAATGTAGGAAGATGCAATGACTTCTTAGGGAATTACGTCCTATATTTTATTTTGCATTAAACCATTTCTCACAACTGTTTAGGCTTTTTGGGTCATAGTATATAGATTATACTATTCATTTTTCTCTTTTTCTTTCTATTTTTTTCCTTCTCTTATATTCCTTTTTTTATAAGATAATCCATTTTTTTAGAGAGTGGACTCATGTATAAATTGTAAAAATTTTATATGGTAAGGTGAGTGGTTAATATTTGGGTCTTTCATTTGTATTTGTATAGGTAACCCAAGATATATCTCTTTTTTAATAGAAGTCATGCATGAATGAAGAAAGACATATACTATCAATTTTTACTTAAATAATTTAATCTAAGCAAATGAAAAATAAATATATAACACTTCATTAAGATATAAAAATCCATAAATTCAATACTAAGCCCTATAGAGATAATCTAATAATGCTAAAAAAAATAAGAAAAGTGATTAGAGTAGAAAAAATAATATTTATCACCCAGAATAAAGAATAATGGGCTCAAAATATTTCTCAAAAGGGTAGTCTCCACTATTTTCTTCCTAAACACCGATTTTGGGTTTAATATAACTTTCACACCTTATCAAGAAATACTAGTGAGGACAAAAACTAACTAATTATCACATTATTTCATGAAATGTTTTTAGAAATTAATCTAATAGTGTAAAAAGCCTTAATTATCGTTTAAATTTAATTCTAAGACATGATCAATTTTTGTGAAATTTTTTAAAAACTAATCTTAAATTATAAAATTTACTAAACCACACAAAGAAAATAAATTGAAACATACTAAAAATGAAAATGTGAACATACAATTTTTAAATTTTTTTAAATTAAGCATGGTAACTTTTCACCACCCCAACCTAGAACTTACATTGTCATCAATGTAACAATTTTAAATTAAATATAAAAAGAAAAGAGAAGAAAAGTTACCTATTTCTTGAGAATATGCAAGTAGTGATGGATAAATGCAGGTGCATCCATCATGTTCTTCATTAAAGTTCACACAAACAGATCGCTGCGAACTTCTAATATCTCAACAAATATTTGTAGTTTTAACAATTCTAAAATTATTCACTTGCAATTAAACAAAAAAAAAAGCAAAAGAAATGAAATAAATAAATAAAATAAAATTACCTAAAATGATGGGTTGCCTCCCATCCAACGCTTAGTTTAACGTCTTAGCAAGACGTAACTTGGGGAATTTCATTTTAAGTAAACTCAATGTCCCCACATCATTGAGTCAATTAAACCTATAGGTAGGACAAGTTTGTCCACCTATAATTAAATCATGCCCTATGGATTTTGAAATTTTTATTTACTTAAAACTAGGGACATGATTTTGGGTTTAAGATAACCCACTTCTAGGTGCAAGTCAAATAACTAAGGTATCAAAACACAGTTTTACATAGATTTAACATAGCAACTACCTCCTTTTGTAACAGAGTGTGATTAAAAACTTTGAAGTTTTGGAGATAGCTTACGAATTTTTATTTTATTTTATTATAATCTCAAAGTAAAATAACATAATCAATATTAACTAAGAGTGCTCCCAATAAAGAATGGTGGGGCAAAGCCTCCTTAAATTTCAAATTTTAAGAGATTGAAAATGAACCATTTAAATGCCACCTTTGGTAGGGTTAGACATTTTAAACTTTATTCAAGGTGTCCAAATTAAACCTAAGAATTTAATTATCAAAGTACTAATTTTCAAGTCTTAAAACCATTACTGAAAATCTATTGTCAATACATTTTCGAATAATAGTTCTTATAAAAACTTTTGAAATAGAGCTTCACTCTAACTACTGGGCGATTGTACCAACAAATAAAAGAACACTACTCTAAATCAGACCGGATAATTAAACCTTAAAATATAATTTTTAGATTTAAATTTGTAATGAAACATAATATATTTATCTCTAACATTCTTAATATAAAACTTGAATAAAAACAAAATCAATTTATTTTATAGAAATGTTTTACCTATTTAATATTTCATGAGCATAACAATGTTATTATTATATTATACTCTTAAATACTTAGCCATGTTAAATTTAATCATAGACAAATTAAACATAACATATAAGAATAAAACATAAAAAATAAATGTAAAGAATTCATTTTAAAACTATACTTCAAAAGAATCCTTATAGAATTTTGATGTTAATTATGTTGCTAGAAAACCTCCAAACGGATTTTCATTTCTATTTATAGAATCAAAAACTAAAAATATATAAAATCATAACTAGTTCTTCTCGAAAAGAGAAGAATTTTAAAACTAAAAAAAAACTAAAAACTAGAGAGAGAAGAGATTTTGTGGGATTTGAGAGGTTTTAGAGATTATTTTTACAATGTGGGATAGGTTTCTTTAATAGATGAGGAAAAGACCAAAATATATGGGAAAATATTTCAAAAATTGATTATGGACGCATTTGGAAAGGTTGGCACATGGGCGGGGGCGATAATTATGGCAAACGAGCGTTTGGCGCATGGGGGAGAAGCACATGCTTGCGCATGACTCGATGCGAGTGTGTGCTAGCACCTACAAAAATCGAGGTAGCATGTGTTGGGCATGCGCTCATACGCATGGGGGACTCGGTGTGAATAGGCCTTGCTACGCACGACTCGAAGCATTTTTGACCTATTTTGTCCAATTTTTCTATTTTTTTACTTTTCCTCAATTTTTTCTCAACATATTTGCTATGTATTGCCTCCACTATTTTTCTTCGAGTCTTTAAATTATTTTTGAACAAAAATACTTGAAAACAATAAAAATACTCATGATTCTAAAAAGACAAATTTATATAAAAATATGATAAAATCATAAAAATATAAATATATTTAATCAATTAAAGTATATTAAATCATAATAATTTTAGTGATTTTTAAGCACACATCAATGTATTACTCCTCGTAGTCAAGGACCCTATTTTCCCGACTCTATTGTTTGTACTTGTTATCATTGTGGCATTATTGGCAACATTACTAGGCAATATCCTAGATTTATTAAGGATACAACTCAGAGTCCTCCACCGCACTCTTCCTTATCTTCTCTATCAGGATGTAGATACTATGGCTCATTTGAGCATGTTCATATAGGTTTCATTATGCATATGAGACATAAAGCTAAAAGAAATAAATTTGGCTTAAAAAGCCCTCCTTGCCCTATTTATATGAATGACATGTCTTTATTTTATAGAGATTTTAAACAAACCAAACCACAAGTTTTATATACTCCTCATGCTTATATGAGTCATAATCTATCTCCTAGTTTATTTGCCTCTCACAAATTCTTTAAATGGAGGGATGTTGTTTGATCACTATATTCAGGTGACCTATTAGGTAGAGTTGTCTATTTTCTTTCCTCTCTTTATTTGTCTTATCTCTGTATGTGAATTTTTGTTTGCTTATAGTTTGCATGCTTCTTGTTTTTGTATTCTTTCATATCTCCCCTTCTTATTTTGTTATCTTACATAGAGCATTAACTGTTTTACTTGATGTTATACATAACTATCTGACCTGTTACTAGCTTTATCCATTGCTTATTATTTACTTCGTATTTTGTGGCTATTTACATGAGCTTCATGTCACATGTTTTCATCATGTTGTGTCATTGTAGTAGGATTCTCTATTTGTGATCCTAACCTTCTTTTGACATGAAATTTAGAATGCTTCTTGTTAGTCTTACTAGGTTTTACATTCTTGCACCTAGCATATTGTGTGTTGATTATTTCTTTGTCTCTTCATGACTTTTGTCCTTCTTTTATCTATATTTTTCCCTCTTATCCTTTTTCTTTGCCTCAATTGTTTCTTTGAAGTTAATTGAGATAGTTTTCTTACTTATTTTTTTGTTGACACTCATGTTGTTTGAGTTATGCCTCTATTTAAGCATATCTTGTGTTTTTATGTTGAAACTTTTGTTTTTCTCACATGTTTAGAAGTTTTAGTAACATCTCTTTTTTCTTCCTTCTAAAAGAGATTTGCCGGTGTTGTTCACTAGTTAGTCAGTTCCTTCCTTTATACTAACTAGCGATGATGTGAGTGTTATCGTTGATCTCTTTTTAAGGCTTTTTTCTCATTTTTTTGGGCTTTGATATGTTCTAAGTCCATTCTTGTCATCTCACTTGTTTTCTTTGTTCTACGTCTTGTGAGACTGATGGATTTTCTCTTTCATAAACATTTGCAAGTAAAATTGAATTATAGAAGGATCATGTTATTATATGTTTGGCATGTATTTTACCTAAATTGAAGTATGGATGCTTGATAAGTGTATTCTTTGAGAGCATGTATGGCTAAATATTTCTTACTTAATTTATTAGAAATACATCTATTCTTTTCATTTTCCATATCTTTGTGAATTTGTATGGTTATCTTGATAAGTTTATGTGAATCTCTAGCTTTGATGATTTATATTTCTCTAATAAGCTCTAGAATCCACATTTAGTGTCTCTCGAGGCGAAATTCTATATGCTACTTCATTAGAAAGAGGATTTAGGCCACCCTTGAAGAGTTTCTTCCCTTAATTCTACCATTGCTCTCATATCCTTAGCCTCATTTCTTTGAGCCTCTATATAATCCCTTCATTTCTCTACACCTAATTACTGAATTAGCCCAAATATTTATTCCTACTTACCTTTTCCACCCTTTGTTATGCTTGTTTGTTCAGGGTTGTCAGATTCACCCTCTTAGTTTTTAGAAAAGAGAAGAGAGGAATGAAAAGGGAAAAAGGTTGAAATTGGATTGATAAATTTATAACAAAAAAATGTGAAAAATATAGAAAGAAAAAAAAGAAAAAGAAGTCTAGATATTTTTTTATGTAAACAAAAAGAAGAAGAAAAGAAAATAAAAAGTGAAAAGACGATTAGTATGTTGAGACAATGTTTCATTTACATCTAAATTTTGTATTCTGTGGTCTCAACTTCATTGATTGAATTTAGAGAAGTAAAGAAAAAAAACCATGTGTTTGAGGGTATAATTGCTATGGATATGAACTTATCTATTTGGTTGGATCAACAAACGTGTGTCAAGCCTAAATGTCTTCACTCCTCTATCCATACCTTAGCATGTCATTACAATATCTGAAAGACCTATTGATTTCTTCTTGGAAAGAAATAACATTAGTGGAGAGAGAGACTAATTATGGACATATGAAGTTTGGTTCAACTTGAGTCTATATTTTCATTTTCTTGTTTTGCATAAGCATTCCATGAAGTCACATAGAGTAAACAAATTTTGTATATCACACGTTGTAGATGTCATAAAAATTTAGTCATACCTTTACATGAATGCATTATGGATTGATGGACATGTGGATATTTATGTTAAATGTACTATTTATTCTTTAGGGACCCTCTAATTTGTTGAACATGTTTTGTTTACTTCCCTCATTCTATGTTTTTTGTTCTCTACTGTGTGTAGATTCTTCTGTGTTGGAGGCATTTGCGAGTAGAATTCATAACATATTTATTGTATCGCATGCATACTTTTAGGGGGAGAGTTGCATGTTTATTTTACTTCTTGTTGTTTGTTCTATTTATGAGTTTTTGTTATGATGTATGATCATATTGTGCTTCCATCTCTTTGGTGTCATACTGTATGTACCATGCATAAGTAGGACTATTGGTATGACTTGTTAAATGCAATGTATGCAATCTTTGGATTCATATGTTCACCTATGAGTTTCCTTCTTACATGTTATTCATTTCTCAGTAACGGTTGCTGGAATGCATGCCTCTACCTTGCTTGTGTCTTCGTGCTTCTTTCTGTATTTTCTCTTGAAGCATATGGTATTTCTCATTGTCTTTGCTTTAATCTTACCTACTGCATTGCATTAATGAGAATTATAGCATATTTTTATGCCTTTTCTCCCTCATATAAGGGTGTACCTTTGACCTTTTGTGTCAAAAAGTGCTAGAAATTTATGTGCAGAACCATATATTTATACAATGTTATGTGCCATATGAGCTATAAGTGTAGTATTACACTACATATTATTGGATGACTTACATACATTTAAGAAAGTGTTGCATGAAGTCAAAGGGAGTTTCATTTATGCTTGTATTTGTGCCAATTGATGTGTACATATGTAGACGTAACATGATAGTGTGTGGTTTGACTACATGTTGTTTCTACAAGATACATTCATAGGGCATAAGTTTGTTTCTTGTGTGTGTATTAAAAGTATAGAGTAAGTCTTTGAGCTTTAGATGTGTTGTGTCTAGTAGTTATAAGACCCTACCACTTTAGAATGATAGAATAGATGAGTTGATAAATGAAGATGGATGTGTAGGTGTGTGTTGTTGTGGTTTTCATTGGAAAAACAACTTTAGGACATCTTTATGATCTTCTCATGCTTGATAAGTATGTGTATCTAGGTGTGCAGTGTTTTGACACGGAGAACAAAAGAGGGAGAATATAAGTCTCATTGTACTTGTGTCTGTGTGTTGACTTCCCGTGTGCAAAACACAGTGTTTGTTATTTTACTTAGTGCATTATCTTCTTCTATGTAAGGTTGGTTACTGTAGATCAGTAATTCATACATACACATAATCAAGTATACTTTGTATGCAAGCATATTTATACATACCACATGGTTGGTTTTCGAAGTGTGCATGCTAAGTAGAGTGTTGGTTTTTGATGAGCAAGTGTGTGAGCAAGCTAAAAATTTTGCTTATGGCTTTTGGCATGTTTTGAGTGCAAGTATTTATGGATAGTACTCTAAAGTTTTGGAAATAGAAAAATGCAACTTTTTAGCACCTTTCCACCAAGGTCGATACTACCCTTTCCACCAACCTTTGCAAGGTGGTTGGTGAGGTGGCTTACGAGGTGGGAAATTATTTTGGAGAGCTTATATTTGAGAGTAGATTATTTTGGTGAGTTTAGTAATCAAATCATAATTTGTGTGAGTGTGTTGTTTTAGTATGTGTCTCCCGTACGCGATTCGTTGGCTATGGAAGACAACAGAGTTAAAGTGTTGAACCAAATAGTTGCTAAACTAGTAAATGAAAAGCAGTTGTAGGCGGTTTGGATGGAGGTTATGACTGATAGAGGTAATAGTAGTTTTACTATCTATTATTGTTGTAACCTATTTACTACTTAGTGAATTATTTGTTGCTAAGTGATTGCCTTAAGTAACCAGTGGATGTTATCATATATATATACGATCTTTATATGGGTTTACCTTGTTATATCGAGTGTTATGCATAATCTGAGTTTGTGTTAGTGCAATCTAAGTTTAAGGTGTATATGTTTCTACATACTTTTAGCTTAAACTTTGATTAGAAAGAATTTGTTACTTGCTTTCTATTTAACATTTAATATCTGCTATTAAAATTTATGCTTTTGATATTATACTATTTGTGCTTCTACTGTATGAATTGTATAAGTGTTAAACTATTCTGCTTCTTGTAGGTTAGGATTGAGTCTTTTAAGAGTTTGTATCTCCTTACCTTGGTCATATACCGGGTCATGGACTCTTTCATAGGGCTATGGCACAATAAGATTGAACGGTTTTAGTGATAGATGTAGTGTGCTAAGGCTAATGGAGTTTTCTTTCCTTTCATTCTTTTTCATATTCATATGTGCATATTGGAGACAATGTGAAATTTAAGTGTGGGAGAGGGAACTTCATACCCCACTTTAGTGTTTAATATGCATTTTCTTTTTTCAGGATGTTTTTCTTTTCCTTTTTTATGATTTTTTAATCGTGATTTAGGTAGAAATTGATAAATACATGAAAACTAAATGCATGCATATTTGATATGAAACATATGAACCTAATGATAGAATTGGTTTCCATGACTAGGATAGGGAATGTAACATGCTCATTACGATACTTACATAAATCATATGATATGCTTGCTAATTTTGATTGGATTGATTCATATTTTTATGTATATGCTCATGATTGATTTAGGTGTTCTTATTGGAAGAAAATTTAGGGTGAGTTATGCTAGTTGAAGACGTCTACCATATTTTAGAATCTATTTGATCATCTCTTGAGGAAAAATCCTAGATAGTATTTAGCTTGAGAAATGATTTAGGCTTTAATTGGATCAATTTAGCCTTTCAAGCTAACCACTGTTCATATCCTCAGTCATCTTTTTGAGCATAAATAAGAACCATTCAAGCCAATAAGCATTGCCTTTACCCTTATACCTTTAGCTTGTATGAAAAATTCAATCATGTGTTATGCTATAGAGTGAGATAAAATGTAATGCATCCTATTTATTCCCATCTAAAAAAAACTCACAACACAATTACACCTCTAAACAAAAAGAAAAAGAATAAAATTAAAGATAAATTTGGGAGTGTTGTGAAGTTATATATATATTAGAAAAAAAATGTGAATAAAAACATTACATGATGAATAAATGGAAAGCTAAGGTGTGAAAAATAATCTAAACGTTTCCATTTATCCACCCATATCTAAGCTTTATATTACAAGCATGCAAAGCCCTATTGATATTTAGCTAAATGCATATTTATATTACTAGAGAAGGATGTGAAAAATAGACATTGAAACTTGTTCTAAGACTTAGTTGATTAACATGCTCATACAAGTTGATTTCATGAGTGCATTGGATGATATCATATGTAATACATACACACACATGAATCAAGTAGTCAAAAACCTTGAATATCCTTGTATGAATGTAATGTTGATTGATGGATATGTGAACCTTCTTGTCATAGAATTGTACAACTTTTGAGGAGGGTAGTTTTTCTGCTAAACATGCATATATTAATAGATATATGTTTATAAATATGCTACCCATATCATTTTAGCTAATTAGACTTGTTTTTGCTTAAGGGTAAGTAAAGAGTTAAGTTTAGGGTTGTGATAACTCTACTTTTGTAGAGTTATTTGGCTATTTTTGAACCATTTGGCTATCATGAAAAACACAATTTTATGTTTGATTATGACAATATAGGTGGAGTGATGGCAAACAGAGTGAAAATGAGTCAAAAATATCAAAAATTAGCACTATACCACAATGAGCATTTTTCTATGCCGCGGAGAGCTGGAGGAAAAATATGCAGCAATGACCATGCCATGGTGTAATTTGTTTGGCACCCTAACACGAGATTTAAGGCCCAAAAATTAAAGAAGGCTCTATTACAATGCGTACGCTATAAATCCTAGCCACAATGTGCGAAAATATAGGGAAAAATATGACTGATGATGCTTATCTCCTATTTTTAAGCTCAACCCTTGGATCTTTTAGGGATTTGATCTAATGGTCCTTATAAGGTCATTTTTCTTATTTAATTAACCCTAATAGGCATAAATTAACCATAAAATTAAGAATCACAAAAACCTAGCAGTTGCCAAGAAGAGAGAAAAGAGAGAAAAAGTTACACAACTTTGTGATGAATTCAAGAGAAGATTAGTACTACAAATTAAGAGATTGAGTGTATCTCTTTTTCTTCTCCTTTCTTTATCAATTTTATGTCTTTCTTTATGAAAAATCTGAGATCTATGAACTTAATAATGTCTAGCTAATTTATTAATCTAGGGGTCTTATGAACCCAATTTTCTACATATGATGATCTAATATTTTACCCCAATTGTAATTTCAGTTCAATTATATTATTTAATATGAGCTTTATGTTATTAATTGTCTGGTCAACAATTAATCTATAGAGACAATTAAATAGATTTAAGAGAATTATTTAATTATTTATCTTGATTAAATAACATGCATAGTTTTTAAGTAGATATGTATGATTCTTATGTATATAATCTATAATTGATGAACTTAATGACTTGTATGCAATCTAATTGACATGAGAATGTGACTAGATTAATTATTATATAGTATGTAGTTTACTTAGAGATGAATGCATGTTGGATTAGATTCAATTGATCATGTAATTGATTGATAATCTTATTGAGGAAAATTTTAGAGATTCACGTGTTTAGGAAATTTGGGGATTAAAGATTTCTAAGTTGTTTTCTCATATATCATTATAGTTTTTGAGTTTTACGATCTAAAATTAGTTGTCATTTAGTTTTCACTTTTTATAATTTTCTATTGTTCTATAATATTTATAATAATTATATTAATAATCGAAAATAAGTTACACAACTTCCTATGGGATCTATATCCGTGTTTTTTTATTACTTGCATGACCCATATACATATAGTTACTTGTTCAAAGTTTTATACCAAATTTCCAATAAATTGTTACCTCTTGAAATATTACTCAAAATACCTTCTTATGGAATTCTTTAAATTAGTTACAATGACTCAGATCTCACATATAGCATTTTCAAAATTTTGAGTTTGAACTCTAGAACTTGAAAATAAAATTGGTTACAAAACAAGCCCTAAATGAATTAGAAAAAAAAGTAGTCTTAAATAAAAGAAAAATATAACTCGAAAACATAACTCTTTACAGATCAAGCCTTTGATTTTTGTTTAAAATCCAACCCAGTACCTAACTTCTTGGCAAAAAAACATCTAAATGAGACATATTATTGCCTATGAACTTTAATTTATTGGATCTTTGTGATTTGCAATAACATTGGGTCATTGAGGAACAATATCTCCACCATTTTCCCTTTATCAAGTTTCTTCTTTCTTATTTTGGTGGTGGGGTATAGGCTAGTGGTCGTGTAGGCCATTATGATAGCAGCGGCAATCTAAAGGAATCGATGAAGGAGTTGGCGGTTTCTAAGAGAGGAATTGAGAGGTTGTGGAAAGACTTCAACTAGATAGGTTACGTATAATGTGCTTAGGAATTGAAAGTTTATTTTATTTTCTTTAAGCATGAAGTTTTCTTGATTTACTACAGCCGGAGTGAAATATCACAAGATACACGTGAACCTTCTAATTGGTTCTTCATCATTAACTCGCAAAAAGTTATACAGTCAACACACGATTAACTGTACAATCAGTAGATACGTTTGAATATGAATAAAAAGCATATCTATATAAGATAATTATCTTAATTATAATTAAATAATATATTAAATGTTTTGAAATCACACGCTATGACGGGTTTTGATGAGTAGCAAAAGAGGAGATATAAATGAGTAATTTTGAAAATATTTTTGAATTTTCTTAAAATTTTAATTAGAAAACTTAAAAAAACATAAATAACCAAAAATAACTAAAATTACAACATAAAAAACATAAGTAAAAAATAGAAAACTAAAAGACATACAAAAAGAACTACACTTAGAGAGAAGAAGAATAACATCCTCATAAACAACACACGTTTTACAATTAATAAGAGAGAACATAGAAATTTCATTACTACAAAAAGAGATCAAATAAAGCAAATTAAGGAGGCAATTACATATATGGCAAGAAGATTAAAGGAGGAATTGCATTCTTCATCAAATTTGGATCTTCATCTTTTTCTTTATTATTCTTGTAACTCTTATGCATTTATATGTTTTTAATTATGATTTTTAGAACTATGAGTGGTGAGGTTTGATGCATGCATTTTTATCGAGTTCTTAACATATTAGTTCCTTGGTAATGGTGCCAAAAATATAATGCATTAAAACTTGATAGTCAAATTTAGTAAAATTTATAGCCTGTAAGTGCATGAATCACTTATAAAAAATGATAAGTATACTTCTAAGATCGATCAAAAGAGAAATCATGTGATTTTTAAATAATTTAATAAATTCTTAAGAACAAAAATAAAAATCTAAATATCCTATCACAATAGTTGGGTTTTGATAAACATCTAAACTAATAATATAAAAATAAAGATAGATTAAAAAAAAATTGACAAATAAACATTTATATTCGGTGGAGAATTTATGAGATATGTTAGTTAGTTAATTACATTTTCTCAATATTAATTAGGTTGTTAAAGAAATAAATTAAAATTATTGATTTTTTCTTATATGTATAAAATATCATAACACATGGATCATGTTCTTTGTTAATTAAATTTAACTTGCTACCTTTAGTTAGGACGAAAATTTATAGTCTAATTTAATTATGCTTTTTTTCTAAGAAATTAACAAATCATATGATTTCTACCTTCGGTCGAGTTGATAATTTAAACTCTCATCAAAGTGTCGAAGTTAGATTAATGATTTAAGTATCTAGAAACTAACTTTCAAAATTAAAATCTCTTATGAAAAATATGTTGTCAATATATTTTCCAATAATAAATCTTATAAAATCCTTTAAAATAGAGTTCTCTAAATCAGATGTAGATAATTACATCTAACATCTAAAATTTGATTCTAAATTAGATCTAGATAATTAAATCTTAAATCTAACTCTCATGTTTATTAAGTAAAATAATTAGCTATATATTTTTCTTTAACAAACTTTATTTTAATCTTGATGAAGAAATAAACTTAATTTATTTTACAAAAATGTTTTACCTACTTTAACATTTCATAAGCATAACAACATTACTAATATTTCATACTATTTTTAGCTATACATGCTTAATTTAATAAATAATTAGTAAATTAAACATAACATATAAAAATATATAAAAAGTTAATCTAAAAAGAATGCATATAAGCATCCTTACAGAACTTTAGTATTATTTCTGTTTTTGGAAAACCTCCAAACAGAATTGCCAATACTGTTTATTGAATTAAAAGGGAAACTACAACATAAACAATGTTTATCTCTCAAATTGAAAGAACATTAAAACTAAGAAAAGAAAAGCTAGAGAGAAACTAGAAAATCAGCTAAGAAATGAAATGTGGGATGATTATAAATGGAGGTGAAGGGTCCTATTTATAGGTGAAGAAATGGAGACAAAAGTGGATCATATGGTTAGGCATTATGGTACACTTTTATTCCACACTACCACGTAAGATAAGCTATACACACTCTGCTCGATCCACTATTTTCACTCCGTGGCACACAAAATATACCACGCCATAGCATGCATCAATTCTAGATCATGTGAATTCAACTCCGTTAACATCACACCATGGCACAAATAAATCCTTCGTCATGGCATGCATTCCTATGAACTTCTAGAAGTCCTTTTTTTTACACCTCTTTTATTTGTTTAGAACATATGTAAGGTTTATATATGTTAGTCTTTTATATTTCAATGTTGTAACGGAGTACTTTCAGGTACTATTCTTCGAGTATTGATAAATTAAATCAATTTGAGGCTAAAAACACCTAAAAACTAACAAAACATACCCATGATTTCCAAAAGATAGATTTGCATAAAAGATGATAAAAGTATACAAATACAAATATATATTGTCATTTAAAATGAATAAAGTCACGTTATATTTAGTACATTTTAAGCACTCATCACAATTCTCAACCAACTTCTTTCTAGTCTCTTAGCAAGAAAAGCAAGAAACTAAAAATAAAATTAAACTGTCTTAAATCACTTCCGTAGATTGACACAGTTGCATTTAGTGTATGCAACAAGGTTTTAAACCCATAGGTTGCTCTAGTGGACGAGTTTAAGTCTCGTGAGGGTTTTCAGTGACGATACCCATAAACATCAAACTAAAATGAAAAAAATTAAAAGCAAATAAACAAATAACAAATAACAAACTCAATTTTAAACAAAGTAAAAAGAATAGCAAAACTTCTCATGCTTTTAATTTTTTTATCACAATTAAAATCCAAAGCATAAGTTATTTTAATATTCTAAACATTCATGGTTTATTTTAATAATTAGGAAAAAATCATATTTATGTTCACATGAAAAATGTATCAATATTAATTTGCCTATGGGTAGTGTAAGGAATCTGATTTCGCTTCGACTCTAACCTCACAAGTCATACTCTCAAAATAACACTAATCCTTTTGGCTCAAGAATTCATTCAAAGGTATATGCATATAAAGTTTATGTAAAGAAATGAACTAATGAGTTCACATATGTTTTAAGAATAAAAGGCTCAAAATAGTGCATAATATTAATCTCATGAAAGGAATCAAATGAAAGTATTTATGAAGTAATCAAACATTATTCTCATGCATCAATCAAAATAATTAAATAAAAATTTCAAATTATATTCCTTTGAGAGATGAAGAAAATGTAATGACTTCGTGGGGATTTATTTCCTATCTTTCTTTTGTATTTAACAATTTCTCACAATTTTGTAGGATATATATAGGTCATAGTATTTAGTTTATACTATTTATTTTTCCCTCTTTTTCTTATTTTTTTTTCTTTCTCTCTTTCTTTTAGAGATATTCTTTCTATCTATTTTTTTAAAGAAAAAACTCATGTACAATTTGTATATATTTCTGTATGATATGGTGAGTGGCTATTTTTTTGGCATTTTCTTCTCTATTGACTTAGATAACCCTATATATGTCTTCTTTCTAGAAGTTATGCTTGAATAAAGAGAATGACATATACTTTCAATTTCAACTTAAGTCACTCAATCTAAGCAATAAAAATAAATATATTAAACTTTATTAGATGTAAAAACAATCATAGCCAATAAGTCTATAAAAGTAGAGTTATCATTGAATTTTTCTACTTAATATTTATCTGTTTTATTCAATAAGTAGTTTTATTTTGGGTTAAAAATATTAAAATATGAACTTTCTAGTGAAAAGGGATGAAAATATATTTTTTGAAATTTTTGGAATTTTTTTGAAATTTTTATGGATTTTTTAATAATTTTTTTAATGCATGACCAATTTGAACAGGACACATGGATTCCATGCAAGTGAAGAGGATCCAATTGGAGCATTCTGTGTGTACTAGTTGATGCAGTTGTTACCATGTGTCATCATGAAATTTACTTTGAGTTTTGTCGAGTAGTCAATGAACATGCCACACATCATCAAGGGATTTACCCATTAGTTCCATCAGATCACCACACAATTTGAATCAGTGAATCATACAACACCACTTGTCATTGACTCAGCCCGTATTAACCAGTATCAGTTTGCCCCTGCCATGCATCGCATGCTAATTCATTGTGTTCTGCACTTGCCACATGTCATGATCTAATTGGAAAACATTGTTTAATTTCCCTTTTCATCTCAACCTTTGATTTGAAGTTAATCTAATGGTCTAGATTTCATATAAGTCTAATTTAACACCCTAATTTCAATAGAAACCCTACCAGCTAAATTTTGCAATTTTTTTATCAGTTTTTGGTGATAAAATAAGTGAGAGAAAAGTTCAAGAAAATATACAATTTGGTGGGGATTGAAGAAGAGATTGGTGCTACAATTGAAATTTTTTATTATATTTATTCTTCTTCTCCTTTCTTTGTTAATTTGTATGTCTTTCTTATTGAAAAATATGAGATTTATGAACTTAATTATGTCTAGCTAATTTATTAATCTAGGGGTTTTATGAACCAAATTTTCTACATGTGGTGATCTAATATTTTTACCTCAATTATGATTTCAATTCAATTACATTATTTAATTTGATTTTTATGCTATTAATTATTTATCCATAATTGATCTATAGAAGCAATTAAATAGATTTAAAATAATTGTTTAATTGCTTGTCTTTATTAAATAACATGCATAGAGAATTATGTAATTGCTTGTCTTGATTAAATAACATGCATAGTTTCTAGATAGATATTTACGATTCTTAAGAATGTGATTGATGAGTGCTCAAAAGCACTAAAATTACCATGATTTTATGCACATTTATTGATTAAAAATATATATATTTATATGATTTTATTATATATTTATATATATTTGTCTTTTTGGAATCATTGGTATTTTTATTGTTTTTTAGGTATTTTTTCTTAAAAACGTAACTTAAAGACTCAAGGAGGAATACTGGAGGCAATACATCACAAATATATTAAAAAATAAATGAGGAAAAGTCAATAAATATGGAAAAATTGGACAAAATGGGTCAAAAATGTCAAAAATGAGAAAATTATGCCGCCCAGCTACCCAGCCGTGCCCATCAATGCACGCGCCAACTCTCCCTTCCGCGTGCATCCCTGCTCCATTTGCTCCCCATTTGTGCGCGCTCTCGCGCCCATACGAGCATGATGTCATCATTCACTACTCCGCATTTTCTCCATTTTTTATCATTTTTTCACCCACTTTTTTTCCCATCCTCAACTATAAATACGCTCATTCTCTTCATAATTAAACACACCTAAAAACACATTTTCTCTTCTCTTTCTTTCTCTAATTTCTTAATTTTTTTAGTTTTTCTAGTTTTTCTTAGTTTTTAGCTTTTCTTAGTTACTTTTTCTAAGTTTTAGAGTTCTTCTCTTTTTGAGAATAACTAGTTATGTTTTTATAATTTATTTGCTTTTCGATTCAATAACTGGGAGTGCAAATTCCATTTGGAGGTTTTCCAGCAAGGGGAATGGCAACAAAGTACTGTAAGGATTTTATTTTCTTTACAGTTATTTTTTATGCTTTATTCTTACATGTTATATTTAATTTTTCTGTAATTAAATTTAACTTTGTTGGCTATTTGTAAACATGATATAATAATAACATTGTTATGCTTGCGAAATATTAAATAGGTATAATATCTAAAATGAATTGATTTTATTTTTATTCAAGATTTTATATTAAGAATGTTAGAGAGAAATATATTATTTTTCATTACAAACTTAAATATGAAAATTAGATTTTAAGGTTTAGTTATCCGGTCTGATTTAGAGTAGTGCTCTTTTATTTGTTGGTACAATCGCCCGATAGTTAGAGTGAAGCTCTATTTCAAAAGTTTTTATAAGAATTATTATCTAAAAATGTATTGAAAACATGTTTTGAGTAGTGGTTTTAAAACTTGAAAGTTAGTACTCGGATAACTAAATTCTTAGGTTTAATTTAGACACCTTGAATAAAGTTTAAACTGTCTAACCCCACCGAAGGTGGCATTTAAATGGCTCATTTTCAATCTCTTAGCAAAACGAATTAATTTAATTAAACAAATTAGTTATCAACCACACCCATAGGTGTTAATTGATTTGCTTAATTAACAAAGAATATCTAACCCCACCAAAGGTGGTATTCATATAAAAAAGAGAGAATCAATAAATATCAATGCATATCTTTAATAACCTAAATAATATGAGCAAGCATAATTAACTTAGTTATTATATACATAAATACTCAACTATTATAAATGATAAAATTTACATAAATGTTTATTGAATCTATGTTTACTTTTAGGTGAGTAAATTAAAAACACAAAACCCAAAATATCGTGACAAGATGTATAGGATTCAATTTTGTTTTTAAAAATTTGAATAATAAATTAAAAACCACATACATTCCTTCCTTAGATCGACCTTGGGAGTATACTTATAATTTTCTATGAAATGATTCGTAGAACCACCATTACCCACCAAGCCAATCTTTTAAGCCAACCTTAGAGGATAGCTTGAATGCTTTTATTCAAGTTAGTCGTGACAACCAATTGATGAATAATCAAAGGTTGAACACCATGGAGGCTTCGATTAAAAGGATTGAATCTAAAGTTGGGCAACTGGCTGAACAAATGCAAAAGAAAGAACCAGGAAAATTGCCCAGTCAACCAGAATAAGCAAAGGATGTAAGAACCCTTCGTAGTGGTAAGGTAGTCAATACCAGTTTACCTGAAATCCCTAACAATCTACCTTGTAGTTCAGGTAATAAAGAAAGTGATATTCTAGTCTTGCAAAAAGGAGAAACAAGTGTTAAACTTAACAAGCCTTCTGAAAAACTCATTAGAGGGTCATTTGACATCCCCAAAATTCAAAAGACAATAGAACCACACCAGCTGCAAGTACCTTTTCCACACCGGTTAAAAGAATCCAAACTAGATAAGAAATTCTATGATCTTTTTAATATGCTCTCTAAAGCAAATATCAATTTTCCATTATTAGAAGTGATCATGAATTTGTCCTCATATGCTATGTTTTTCAAAGAGTTGAACACTAAGAAAAGAAGGTATGAACTGAATGAACGAGTAGTAGTGTCAGAAATTTCTAGCGCTATACTTCAGCACAAACTACCCCTAAGTTGAAAGACCTTGGAAGTTTTATTATAAACATAACTATGGGGGATAGGAAGGTTGCTAAAGCAATGCTTGATTTAGGTGCTAGTATAAATTTGATGCCCTACTCTATATTCTTACAACTAAATTTAGGAGATTTAAAACCCACAACTATGTCCTTTCAACTTGCAGATAGATCTCTGAAGTGTCCAAAAGGAATAGTTGAGGATGTGTTGGTACAAGTAGACAAACTGATAATACCTGTTGACTTTTTGGTTCTAGATATGCAAGAAAATCCAGCATTGGACAGAAAGCTTTCATCCCACTTTTTCTTTATGCATATTAATTGATTAAAAATATATATATTTATATAATTTTATCAAATATTTATATATATTTATCTTTTCGGAATCACGGGTATTTTTATTATTTTTCAGGTTTTTTCACTTAAAAACGTAACTTAAAGACTCAAAGAGAAATACTAGAGGCAATACATCACAAATATACTCAAAAATAAATGAGGAAAAGTCAACAAATATGGAAAAATTGGACAAAATGGGTAAAAAATATCAAAAAGGAGGAAATCGCACCGCCTAGCTAAGCCCCATCTACGCGGGCCTGTGCCCCATCTGCGCGCACTGTCGCGCCCACACTAGTATGACGTCATCATTCACTATTCCGCATTTTCTCCATTTTTTATCATTTTTTCACCCACTTTTTCTTCCCATCCTCACCTATAAATACCATCATTCTTTTCATAACTAAATACACCTAAAAACACATCTTCTCTTCTCTTGCTTTCTCTCATTTCTTAGTTTTTTTTAGTTTTTCTTAGTTTTTAGCTTTTCTTAGTTACTTTTTCTAAGTTTTAGAGTTCTTATCTTTTTTAGAAGAACTAGTTATGTTTTTCTAATTTCTTTGCTTTTCGATTCAATAAATGGATGTGCAAATTTCGTTTGGAGGTTTTCCAGCAACGGGAATAGCAACAAAGTACTGTAAGGATTTTATTTTCTTTCAGTTTTTTTATGCTTTATTCTTACATGTTATATTTAATTTGTCTGTAATTAAATTTAACTTTGCTGGATGTTTGTAAAAATGATATAATAATAACGTTGTTATGCTTGCGAAATATTAAATAGGTAAAAATCTCTAAAATGAATTTATTTTATTTTTATTCAAGATTTTATATTAAGAATGTTAGAGAGAAATATATTATTTTTCATTACAAACTTAAATATGAAAATTAGATTTTAAGGTTTAGTTATCCGGTCTGATTTAGAGTAGTGCTCTTTTATTTGTTGGTACAATCGCCCGATAGTTAGAGTGAAGCTCTATTTCAAAAGTTTTTATAAGAATTATTATCTAAAAATGTATTGAAAACATGTTTTGAGTAGTGGTTTTAAAACTTGAAAGTTAGTACTCGGATAACTAAATTCTTAGGTTTAATTTAGACACCTTGAATAAAGTTTAAACTGTCTAACCCCACCGAAGGTGGCATTTAAATGGTTCATTTTCAATCTCTTAGAAAAACGAATTAATTTAATTAACCAAATTAGTTATCAACCCCACACATAGGTGTTAATTGATTTGTTTAGTTAACAAAGAATATCTAACCCCATCAAAAGTGGTATTCATATAAAAAAGAGAGAATCAATAAATATCAATTCATATTTTTAATAACTTAAAAATATGAGCAAACATAATTAACGTAGTTATTATATCCATAAATACTCCACTATTATAAATGATAAAATTTGCATAAATGTTTATTGAATCTATGTTTATTTTTATGTGAGTAGATTAAAAATACAAAACCCAAAATGTCTTGACAGGATGTTTAGGATTCAATTTCATTTTTAAAAGTTTGAATAATAAATTAAAAATCACATACATTCCTTCCTTAGATCGACCTTGGGAGTATACTTATCATTTTCTATGAAATGATTCGTGCACTTGAGAGATTTTTATAAATATAAAACTAAAGTATTGACAGGATCGGCGATGCCGATTTTACTCATTAGTGATCCATAATTGATAAACTTAATGAGTAGTTTGAAATTTAATTGATATAAAAGTGTGATTAGGTTAATTACTACATAATGTGTAGTTTACTTGAGAGATGAATACTTAAGAAATTAGGGGAGGAAGTTTTCCTATATATTTTCTTAGCTATTAATTTTGAGTTAATTAATTACTGCTATTTCATTTTAGTTCTTTTAATTTTAATTTCTTAAATCGCATAAAATTGATATTTACATTTTAGTTTTAAAATTAGTTTATAATAATATTATCTTCGTAGGAACGATATTTTATATCATTATATTACTTGTTTGTAATATGTATATTTGTACACTCATTGCACACAATTTGAGCAATCAATAGCATTCAATGCAAAATCTATAGAGATCATCTAAAAATTTTGAATTTATAAAAAGAGTACTTGAAAGAGTATAAGAATATCATAACTCAAAATTGGAAAATAAAGGCTCAAAATATTCTTACAAAGTAGTCTTCACTATTTGATCATGAAATATAAATTATGACAAAAAAACTAACTAATTATCATATTATTCTATGATATATTTAATAAATTAATTTAACAGTGCAATTTTTTCACTAAAAAAATTTAACCTAAAATTCCTAAACTAAAACAAATAAACAAATAAATAAATAAAAATTAAATGTAAACACATGGTGATATTAACATTAATATTTCCAAGATCTTTGAAGATAACTTTATATTTTTTTTAATTATACCAAAAAATAAAAATAAATATAAAAAAACAAAAAATAAAATAAATAACAAAAATATAATAAAAATATGAAATAAACAAAAAAAAATACAATATACATATATATGATACATACAAATTATTATACAATAATACAAGTTAAATGATTACAACAAGTTAATAAAATATATTATACAAGAATTTATTTAGTACATAGAAATGATAAATAAAAATAAAATAAAATAAAATAAGTTAAAGTTAATAAATTAAATAATTAAAAGAAAAGAAAATTTTAATTAAGTTAAAATTAATACAAATATACTAATAAGGAAAAAAAAAATTAAAATGATTTAAAATTAATTAATATCTAACTCAATAAATTCAAAATAAAATTTAAAAATTCATTTTTTTATCTCATTAATTTTTTTAATTTTTTTTTTCAAGGAAACTAATAAATAAGATTTTATTGAATTTTTTATTTTGAATTTTTTATATTTTTTTAATTACAATTATTTTGAATTATTATTATTGTTATTATTTTGAAATATGTCTTAGTCAAATTTCAAATGTTTTATTTATTTTGAAGGTCAACTAATAAATGAGCTAATAAATTTATAATGTTTTTAAAATTTAAATTTAAGATCTCTTTATTACTTTTTTTAATTTTCGATTTCTTTTTTTGAATTATTATTATTAGAATTATTTTTTTAAAAATAACCTTGTCAATTAATAACTAATATTTTTTTGTTTGAATCCAAATTTCATTTTTTTTTCTTTTTTAAAGGTGAAATAATTTTTTATTTTAATTTGAATTCAAATTTTTAATTTTTTTCTTTTTTATTTAAAAGTCAACTAATAAATGAGTTAATAAATTTTTGATTTTTGAAATATTTTTAAAGAAAATAAAAATCACAAATATTTATGACACAAAAGTTTTCAAGATTTTGATAATAAAAATTTAAAAATTTTATTCCTACCCGACAATGTAAAAAACTTGATCCATGCATTTTTATCAAGTTTTTAATGCTATTATCAGTTCCCTAATAACAATGCACAAAAATTTAATAGTCAAATTTTGTAAAATTTATAAATTACACGAATTATTTATAGAAAATTATAATTATACTTCCAAAATTAGTCTACAGATAAATCATGTGATTTTTAAATAATTCAATAAATTCTTAAAAAAATAAAAATAAAAACACAAGCATCATGTCGCGATAGTGTGGGTTTGATAAACATCTTAATTAATGAAATCAAAATAAAGATAGATTGAACAAAACAATTGGTAAATAAACATTTATATTCAATAAAGAATTTATAGGATATATTAGTTAGTTAATTATGTTTGCTTAATATTAATTATGTTATTAAACATATAAATTAAGATTATTGTTCTTTCTTACATGCATAAAAAATCCTAAGACATGAATCATTTTCTTTATTAATTAAATTTTAACTTGCCACCTTCGATCGGGCTGAAAATTTAATCTTTAACTAAATTATGACTCTTTTCTAAGAAATTAGTAAACCATTTAATTGTCACATTCGACCGGGTTGACAATTTAAACTCTCATCAATGTGACTAAGTTAGATTAATGATTTAAGAATCTGAAAACAAACTTTCATATTTTAAATCTATTATGAAAATATGTCTATAATATATTTTTAAATAATAAATGTTATAAAAACCTTTGAAATAGATAAGAATCATAAATGTAACTCTCATTTCTATTATGAAAAATACTTGGCTATATATCTTTCTTTAATAAATTTTTTTTTAATCTTGATGAATAAATAAAAATAAATTTATTTTATAAAAATATTTTACCTAATTTAATATTTCACAACTATAAAAAAATTACAAATATTCCATATTATTTTTAGCTAGACATGCTTAATCAATTATCAGTAAATTAAATATAGCATGTAAAACAACACATAAAGTTATCTAAGAAGAATACATTCAAATTATACCTCAAGTGTATCCTTATAGAACTTTAATATTGCTTTTGTTTCTAGAAAAACCTCCAAATAAAATTGCCAACATTGTTTATTGAATTGAAAGGAAAACTACTACATAAACTATGTTAACCCTCAAATTGAGAGAAAAACTTTAAAACTAAGAAAATAAAATAAAAGCTAGAGAGAAACTAATAAAATAGCTAAGAAATGAGATATGGGATGATTACAAATAGGATGAAGTGTCTTATTTATAGGTGAAGAAAATGAGAGAAAAGTGGATCATATGATTGGGCACTACGACATGTTTCTACTTCATGTCTCGATATGAGACAGGTTATAAATGCTTTGCTCGATCCATTACTCTCGTGCCATGGCACACAAAAATGCCACACTGTGGCATGCATTAATTCTGGACTTCGTGAATTTAATTCCATTAGCCTTGCGTCATGGTAGAAATAAATCCTATGCCATGACATGCATTTCTTTGAAATTATAGAAGCCCCTTTTGTTTTACACCCCTTTCATTGGTTTGGAACATATGTAAGGTACACATATGTTAGTTTTTTTGTGCCTCAATGTTGTAATGGAATACTTTCACGTACTATTCTTTGAGTGTTGATTAGTTAAATCAATTTGAAGCTAAAAATACATGAAAAATAACAAAACATACATGTGACTCTCAAAAGATAGATTTGCAAAAAATATGATAAAATTATGAAAATATAAACCTATTTTATCATTTAAAATGCATAAAATCATGTTATATTTAATTCTTTTTAAGCACTTATGAAGGTTCTTATTTGGGATTTTTGATGAAGCTAGCCACAAAACTATGAGATTGATTTTATTTATTTGAAAGCATTTATCTCTTAATAATTGATATAATAATTTTAATATTAATCATGGATTATTTGACCAATAATTATATAATTTGAGATTCATGCCCTAGCTTGACAAAATAGGTTTTTGAATTATCTAGAGAATTATTAATACATGAATCGAAATAGTATGATTGTATGATTGATGAATATGTAGTTTGATACATGTGATCAAAATTGATGTGAATAAAATAGCATGACAATTTGATTGTTTGCACGTAATTTTAAAGAATGCTTGACAAATATTCCTAGGTATATAAGAGCATGTAGCCAATTGATTACATAGAGAAACCAATCAACAATGTTTAATATTGCATGTTGAGTGATTAAGGGATTTATAGATCCCAAGTCTCTAAATATTACTTTTCATCATCATTATTTGTGCATTTAAATTAATTATAAGTTTGATAATTAGTTTAGATAATTTTTCATTGTTACTTTCTTAAATAGTATTGCAACTACTACATATTGGTACTTAGTTATAAAAATAAATCACTCTCTATGGGACAATACTCATGCTTAACGCACTTTATTGCCCAAAAAACTTGTATACTTGTGGAATGAGAGCTTCACTCCTTCAACATAAAAAACCAAATCTATGAGGCCTTTTAACCCTACTTCTTACATTACCCATTATAAGTAAATAATAGTTGCACTAGTGATTGAAAAATCTGTTAAGTTTTTTCCTGCTGTCATTATGATGGTAGGAAAGGTCAAGTTAGGTCCAAGTGTATATTTTTTATGGATGCTTTTAAATTTAATAGTAGGGCTCATAACCATCATCCATATATGTATGTTGCATCATATTCTAGGATAAATGGAAATTATATTAATATTTTCAAAAATTTGATCTAATAGAAAACATTAAGTTGTTGGGTCAAAGATGCATGTAAAATTCAACACTCATAATTATAGGACTAATTACCATCATTCTATCATGCATGCTGCATTTTCATTTAGGATGAATTCTGAATCTAAAGGTAAGAATATGCCTATGACAACTAAGGTAGTTGATTCCAACACAAAAATATTGAGAAACCAAAATTTAATAAAGTTTGGGTTAGAAAAGATGGCTTCTTTTCGGTCACCTGACAGTCATTTATTGTTCACCTAGATACTTTTGTTTTAGTGCTTAATTGGCCCTAGGTGAGCATCTTTAGTTTTTTTTATGTTCTTTAGTTTCAAGAAAATAAAAAATAAAAAAGATGGAAATATACATGCTTTAACTTTGACATGATCATTACATACTCTTTTCATAATTATTTTGATTGGTTATACATTATACAAATAGATATTTTAACTTATGCATTTACATATTTTTCATATTTGGTGATCGATGTTGACATGAAACTACTCATACACACACGCTGGATATATAAGTATGTCATGCTAGAAGTTTATAATTAATTATGTGAGATTTTAGGGCATGAGATAACCTTAAATGTGAAAATTATGGTCGAACTCTATCTTTCACTATATAAAATGCTACTATATAGATACACCTAGTTTTGAGAGGACTGCCTACATTGATGTATAAAAGCTATCATAGTGAGAAGAGAAGGCTATCTCACAACTAGTGTGAAAATCATCATACTAGGTGTATTGACTTATGCATATTTTCTTAAAATTAAATAATAATATTGAAAAATAAATAAAAATACAAAAGCTTTTCTATGCACAAAAAGAAAATTAATAACCAATCCCTTACAGTTAGTCACACTTTAAAAAAGTTAATTTTAACATATGTATAGACTGTTATAGTCATGTTAAGTTTAGTCTACTACCCTTAATTCAAAAAATAATTATATATATATATATCAATTTTCATAATTTTTAGTCTAATTTATTTAGAGGAGTCGTAGAACTTAGAGGTAGTTTATTCTTTTTAGAGAAAAATATTATTTTTAGCTCCCTATTTTGTTTGTTCTGAGATTTTTAGAATATGTTTTCCGTTTTTTAGTCATTAAATACACTACTTGCTTACTCAACCTATTGTCATTGCTTCATGATTATATTGTTTATTTGTATAACAAAAGGAGGAGATAAAATTGGAACATTACTTGAAAATCTACAAAAAGGGAGAGCTAACTTAAGGGAGAATTACTTTGAAAATCCCCTTTCGAAATATTACACATAGGGGGAGTAATGTTTTTAATTTCTATCTAATGATTAGTCACTTATGAATATTCTTCACTTTTTTATATTATTATATACACTGAACTAATAAACAATAAGTCTTTTGGGATAAGTTATTTGGGTATTTATGTTTTTGACTTTTAGTGTAAATGTAAGCTTCCGAGATTCAAGCGAAAATGGTTCCACTAGATCATAAGATAGTACCATTATATAAAAATTTATTTTTCCTATAAGCGTTATGTGAGAGAAAAGTTTTGTCACACGAATATTCCAGGGGGAGATTGTAGGGTTTTTTCCACCTTTTTGAATATTAATTAAATGAGCATTGGATCAATCGAGAAGATGTTTAATTGATCAACCAATGTACTCGATCAATCGAGCACAAGGTTACATCGATCGAGTAGCCAATTATCTTATTTTAAAACGTATTTATAACACGAATTGGATTGATTTTTTAACAGTGTTATCATTATTTATTAAAAGTGTTTTAACTAATTTTATGGACATTATGATAATTTCACTTTAACTTAATGTGCTTCAAAATATTCTATAAATATAAACCTAAGCACACATTTGAAACTAACCACACAAGAGCTTAATTGTGCTCATTCTCTTCATCTTTTATTATCTCTCTTGTTTTGCTAAAAGTTTTCAAGTAGGCTTTTTCATTAAGTTAATTTATCAAACATTGATGGTTGTGTTTGATGGATTAACAAGCCTAAAATAATAATTGTTTTATTGTGCTTTTAACTGATTGGTCTAGAGTTGTTAGTTGTTTTTAGTTTATATGATATATTGCTTAAATCAAGTAGTTAATGTTGTTCATTATTGAATCTGTTATAGAACACATATTTACACTTGTGTTTATGTACTAATCTTTCATATGACAGTGGTGCAGGTTCGATTAACTCATGGGATTCAATTTTTCAGAACGCTAGTTTGAATCTGAATACCTATCTTATAGAAATTGTGATCAAAGTAGCGGCTTGTAAGTAGATTACTTGAGGGTATTATTTGGATGGGTAGTTTGAGTCCTAGCCTTGTAACTGGTTACTTATTTTTCATAGTGAAAAGGTTAGGTGATTCGATGGCCCAGTGGTTTCCTTCTTAGGTCATCGGTGTGGCCTAGGTCGTTTCCACCTAAAATATCATGTGTTGATCTTTTTATTTCCGCATTACTTTACGTATATGTGATTGGTTGTTTGGCCGCTTACAAAATTTTAATTTATTATACTTCTGATGACTAGATAATTAGATCCATAACTAAACTAACTTTCAATCTTTAATACCAATTAAAGATAAACGAGCATGTCTTGTTCCATAATTGTGATCTTGATCCTCACATATATCTTATATATTTTTCTTGATATAGATAACCTCAAAAAAATCTACTATTACCGTTTATTAATCTAACCTATTGTAAAATAAAAATAAAACTAAAAACTAATAAAATAAAAATAAGAGCTCTCACAACTATATTCCTAAAATTCTAATACTTGGAAGCTAACTCTGAGTACCTTTGAAAACCTAAACAAACAATTTAATTATAGGTTGACGCTAATGCAAAGGGGCTTTGTGTGAATTAATGAATGCATGTTGTGGCCCAACTTTTCCTTTGTAGTGGCCCGAAATATGTAGAGCTTCGTTAATTCCTATCCCAACTAGGTCACACTGATGAGAGAAAACCGGCATCGCCGATTCTTGCCAATACTTTGGTTTTATATTTATAAAACTCTCGCAAGTGCACGAATCATTTCAAAGAAAATGATAAGTATACTCCCAAGGTCGATCTAAGGAAGGAATGTATGTGGTTTTTAATTTATTATTCAAACTTTTAAAAACGAAATTAAATCCTAAACATCCTGTCACGATATTTTGGGTTTTTATGTTTTTAATCTACTTACATAAAAATAAACATAGATTCAATAAACATTTATGCAAATTTTATCTTTTATAATGGTGGAGTATTTATGGATATAATAATTAAGTTAATTATGCTTGCTCATATTATTTAGGTTATTAAAGATATGAATTGATATTTATTTATTCTTCTTTTTTTATATGAATACCACCTTTGGTGTGGTTAGATATTCTTTGTTAATTAAACAAATCAATTAACACCTATGGGTGGGGTTGATAAATAATTTGGTTAATTAAATTAATTCCTTTTTCTAAGAGATTGAAAATGAACCATTTAAATGCCACCTTTGGTGGGGTTAGACAGTTTAAACTTTATTCAAGGTGTCCAAATTAAACCTAAGAATTTAGTTATTCGAGTACTAACTTTCAAGTTTTAAAACCACTACTGAAAACATGTTGTCAATAAATTTTCAGATAATAATTCTTATAAAAACTTTTGAAATAGAGCTTCACTCTAACTATCGGGCGATTGTACCAACAAATAAAAGAGCACTACTCTAAATTAGACCGGATAACTAAACATTAAAATCTAATTTTCAGGTTTAAGTTTGTAATGAAAAATAATATATTTCTCTCTAACATTCTTAATATAAAATCTTGAATAAAAACAAAATCAATTCATTTTAGTGATTTTCACCTATTTAATATTTCGCAAGCATAACAACGTTATTATTACATCATGTTTATAAACAGCTAACACAGTTAAATTTAATCACACACAGATTAAATATAACATGTAAGAATAAAGCATAAAAAATAACTGTAAAGAAAATAAAATTCTTATAGAACTTCGATGCTATTCCCATTGCCGGAAAACCTCCTAGTGGAATTTGTACTCCCATTTATTGAATCAAAAAGCAAAGAAATTACAAAAACATAACTAGTTCTTCTCAAAAAGGGAAGAACTCTAAAACTAAGAGAAATGAACTAAGAAAAGCTAAAAACTAAGAAAAACTAAAAATCTAAGAAAAGATAGAAAGAAAGAGAAGATAAGAATGGTTTTGAGGTGTGTTTAGAAGTGAAGGGAAATGGGGTATTTATAGGTGAGGATGGAGAGAAAAAGTGAGTAAAAAAATGATAAAAAAATGGTGAAAACGTGGAGTGCAATTGCTGAGGTCATTGATGACGCCAGCATGACGTCATGGGGGCGGCTGTGCGCAAAATGGGGCGAAATGGGCATCGGTGCGCGCGGAAGGGCAGGCGTTGTGCGCACGGGTGTGCGCGGATCTGGAGCAAGGCACGCGCGGCTTGGCGCGGACGTGGGGCATGCTGCGCGCGCGGCTGGGCGGCGCGGCGGCGCGATTTTCTCCTTTTTGACATTTGTGACCTTTTTGACCCATTTTTTCCAATTTTTCTGTATTTTTTGACCTTTCCTCATTTATTTATTACTATATTTGTGATGTATTGCTTCCAGTATTCCTCTTTGAGTCTTTAAGTTACATTTTTAAGCCAAAATACCTGAAAAACAATAAAAATACCCGTGATTCCGAAAAAGACAAATTTATATAAATATATGATAAAACATATAAATATATATATATATATATATATATATTTAATCAATTAATGTGCATAAAATCATGATAATTTTAGTGCATTTTGAGCACTCATCACACACCACGACACACTAATTTCACATCACGATACATAATGAACAATGTGCCCATTATATCTTTATCATGACACGAAATGCTTTACTTCAATTCTTGTTCTACACCTCTTACATAGTGGTTGGTTCTTCATGTAAGGCTTACATACCTTATTCCTATAAGTTCCTAAGGTGTAAATTGAGTGTTTCAGGTATTGTTCTTCATTTGTTGATCAATTTATATTTTTGAAGCTAAAACACTTGAAATATAATAGAAAATACTCGTAATTTCAAACATATAGATTTTCCATAAATAATGATAAAAATATGCATAATTAAATCTATTTTCTCATATTTAAGTATAATAAAATTCTAAAATATTAGTATTTTTAAGAACTCATGAGTGCCATTCACGTTCATAAAAATCTTATATTTGATGGTCTAAATAGTACATTATCCATTACATCTTATTTTTACTTAAATTCTTCATGTAATATATGAAAAATTCACTTTTTTTTATACATTTTGTAATTAAAAAATGTGAAAATAGTCTAATAAATAAAATTTACTCGTATTATTTGAAAAATAATATAAGTAAAAATAAAATATAATTAAAAGTGTTATAGTAATATTCCTTTGGTATATACCAGATGAAAAACACATTAAATACCACCATTTTAGTAAACATAAATTTAAATAATTTTTTAAATTTCATTAAAATTTAACCCTTCCACTACTACAAAATTGGGGATTAAAGTCGGTTCACGTGTTGAACCAACTTTAAAATATATATATATACATATTGTACTCATTTTCTACTCTACTAATAACCTGTATTCGATCATATATAGTAGAAAAAAACCAAAATATCTTTAACAAAGATTAAATAATAATCCAAATAATTAAAAAATTAAATATAATTAATTACTTAATAATTAAATTTATTACAAAAATAATAATTTATATACAATATATATATATATATAACTTAAATTACAAATAAACTAATGTCGTCAAAATGTCATGAATTTTGTGATATTTCTACTTTATTTCAAGGAGAGCAAGCTTGGTTGACTTAGAATTACTAGCATATTGACAAGAAAACTGGGCAAAAAATAGTTGGTCTATATAACAATTCATTCCCCTAAATACATGAGCACTTAAACATCCATCAAATAAGTAGTCTAAACTTCAGAGACATATGAATAGAGAAATTAAAGCATTATAAATATTACCATGGTATTCTTCTATGTTATTCAATATCATCATATTCTTCTCCTGATGTTATAATTTGAACAAAGTGTTTTGTCCATTCTTCTTGTAAATCATCAAAAATATGCATATCATATCCCCACTTGTTCCAACCAAAGAAATATAAGTAATTAAATTCAAAATAAGAATGTAATATCATGAATTCACAAAAAATAACTTATATATGTTAAAATATTAGTAAAAGAGATTATCACATTGACACCTGAGTGATATAATAATAACCTTATCCCTTCGAAATCATATTAGCACTGTATTAATCTTTTGTTTATAAATATGAAGTTATCTGGAACCAAGTTGGTATTTTTAATGCTATAATGAGCTCTAAATATGAAATCAAGTGTAACTCTAATTTGTTACTTGGATTGGTTGGGACAAAAATAGTTGTTCCATAAGTTTATAGGCACCAAAACTCAACCAACTCAAGTAACAAATCCGAGTTACACTTGACTTCATATTTATAGCTCATTATAGCATTAAAAATACCAGCTTGATTCCAGATAGCTTCATATTTATAGACAAAATATTAATATAGTGCTAATATGATTTCAAAGGGATAAAGTTATTATTATACCACTCGAGTGTCAATGTGATAATCTCTTCTACTAATCTTTTAACATATATAAGTTATTTTTTGTGAATTCATGATATTATATTGGAATGATAATTCTTGGTGGTTTTCCTATACTTCGTTGGCCAGTGACTACCATGATGTTGTCATAAGGAAACTAGACAAGAGAGATGAGATTAAATTTGGCCAAAAAACAGGTCTATAAAGCAATGCATTCCCTTAAATACATAAACACATAAAAATTCATCAAACAAGGGACTTTAAACACAGGAATAGCGAAATTACAGCATTATAAAAATTACCATTATGTTGTCATATGCTATTCAAGATCATCATAATCTTCTCTTGATTCTTCTTGTTATGATATAATTTGAACCATTTGTTTTGCCTATTCCTCTCGTAAACATTATGTTTAATTAGGTTATTGATCGTATACATATATTCCTTCACAATCACTTCGAGTCCATAACGAAAAATCATCATCATCAACTAGATCATCACATACATTAGGAAAGTTTTTTGAGAAATGACTAATATTGGATAATGTATCAAGCATAGGGTAATCATATTTTAAAGCATCACAATGATAGAACTCTTTTTTGGAGGCATTAACACAACAGACCATCTTATGTCAATTTGATCACTCACAAAAAATACTTGTTTTGCATGAAGTGCTAACGTGAAAGGATCATCAGTGTGACTTATCTTGGATAAATTTACAAGGGTAAATACAAAATCATCTATTTTTATATCCAACATTGATAACATCTTCAACCTAATCACACAAGAAAACTATTTCATGGAAGACCTCATAATCGAGTTCCCAAATCTCTTGAATTATACCATAATATGTTCTATCATAAAGTACAAGATTACCATCTTTTGAACTGGAAAATTGCATAGTTTGTGCAACCATCTTTACACCACTATTCTGATTTACTCGAACTTTGTCCCTTGCTTGAGTCATAAACCTCGATCCATTAATTGTGAAACTAGAAAATGATTTGACATCGAATTTTGGACCATGTGCAAGCCATTCTAAACTTTCTGTTATTTTATGATTGGGTTTGTTGAGTTCAACTCAAATCTATGCATACAAAAACATAAAATGTGTTTAAAGTAAAGTTTTAAAACATTACATAGAAGTATTAATGAATTCTTGTATGTGACACTTAAATAAGGTCTCGCTTATGTTCATCATAAAATCATTTTTCTCCTCCTTTTTTTATAATGAGGATCAATCTTCAGTAATTTTAAATGCATTGTGTAATGTTATTAAAGATATATCAAGTAGATATCATCATTAATAGTTAAATAAAAAATAATTTTTGCATCAATGGAAAGGTTAAACATCACATACTCTATGTATGGTTGTGCCTCATTATTATTTACCAAAATGATTTGGTGTGCTTTTTCCCATCGAGTGCGATCAATAAACAATTTGTTAATTTCACCAAGCATAGGGTTACCTACTTGGATCATGTGATGTTCTAAGAACAACTTGTGCGCAGGATTCCCAATTTCAGTGCAACCATTAAAGTATTCAAAACAAAACTCAATGACCTCTTTAGCAATGTAATGTTTCACCATGCATCATTCAAGTCTATTTCTATTATTTACATATCCTTTAAGACTTACATATATCTCTCAAAAGGATACATCCACCTTAAGTAAGTAGGACCACACAATTGGACCTCTCGAACTAAATGAACACATAAGTGAATCATTATATCGAAGAAAGAAGGAGGAAAATATTTTTCAATTAGACACAAAGTCTCTATAACATCTTTCTATAAAAGGTTTAACTCGCCAATTGATATAGATTTCTTGCATATTGAATTGAAGAATGAATAAAGATGAATTATTGATAATCGAACATGTTTTGGAAGAATTGATCTAATAGAAATTGGTAATAACTGTTGCATTAAGATATAACAGTCATGTGATTTCAATCCATAAAGTTTCTTATCAATGATAGACACAAAATTTCTTAAGTTGGACGAGTAACCATCATGAACTTTCACACCCTCCAAACATTTACAAAACACATCCTTCTTTTTTTTGACATTCTATATGATGTTAGTGACAAGTATGTTCGATTCTTATCATTTTCCACCCTTGGTGCCAATTCAAGTCGTATGCCTAGTTTCTTTAAATCTAGCCTTTCTTTAATTCCATCCTTCGTTTTTCTAAGTATATTAAGTAATGTACCAATCAAACTCTCACATATATTTTTCTCAATGTGCATGACATCTAAGATGTGACGAATGTGTAGGTCTTTCCAATAAAGTAATTCCCAAAATATTGATTTTTTATTCTAACCATCACGGTCTACTAATTCAGTAACATTTTCATTTTCACCCTTTTTATTAGTTGACCTCTTTCGTTTCCTTACCTTAGTGAGTATTCTTTTTTTCATCTTTTCATATCGTTTGAATGTCATACCATTCAATTGCCTTAATATCTTAACACCTCATAAAGTTCAGGGTGCATGATCATGATCTTCTTCACCATCAAACAGTTTCTTTTGGTATCTAAACTTGTGTCCAAATGGCAAAAAGCTTCTATATGTTCTATAAGACATCTTTCGTCCGTGAATAAGATAAGTTGTAGAAGTATCATCAACACCAGGTTGTTTCGATCTTGAGATCAATAATGTTAACATCATGAATTTTCTTTTCATACATAACCAGGGAGAAAGGTTGTATGTTACCATAATTACTCGCCAACAACTATATCTAATACTAAGAAAACTATGTGGATTAATTCCATAAATAACAATGGCAAGAAAAAGATTGCGCGGATCGGATGCAAATTGAGGGGATAAATTATCTACTACTTTCCAATTTGGAGAATCACAAGGATGACGTAACACCCCATCATTAGATCGATTATCTAAATGCCAAGTCAACATCTTTGATGTCTTTTTACTTTTGAACAACCTTTTAAAGCGAGAAATCGGAGGAAAGTACCAAAGAACCTTTACAGGCATGCCTTTCTTAGGTGTTGTCTCATTTGTAGCATGCTACCATCTCTATTCTTTACACATTGAACAATCATCTAATATCTCATATTCTTTTCTATATAGAATGCAATCATTTGGACAAGCATGAATCTTATGATATTCCATGCCAAATCGACTAAGAGATTTCTTCATTTCATACATTGAAGATGTCAATTCAATACCCTCAGGAAACATATCTATTAGTAGATTTAGTAATTTTGTGAATCCCTTGTCAGAAAAAGCATGTTTTTCCTTCACGTTGTACAAATGATTCAATCCCGACATTTTAGTGTATTTCTTGCATTTTGGATACAACGGTTTTTTGGCATCTTCTAGAAGTTTTTTAAAGGTTTCGAGATTATCCTTATATAGTTCATCTTCAACACCATAAAACATATTTTCTGTCTATACATTGTGATAAGATGTATGTAATTCACTCACATTCTTATTTATCTCTTCCCCGTGAATATTATCAATATTTTCTCTATGATAATACCAACATTTATAACTCAAAAGAATATCACTATGGATAAGGTGATACTTAACCTCGTCAACTTCATGAAATCGCTCATTTTTACATTTAACACATGGACATCGAATCATACTAATTTCATTATTACTATTTCTACAAGGAAATTCTAAGAAACTTTCAAATCTAGAAATATAGTTATGCTAAATTTACACTTTGATATCCAAGATTTGTTTATTTTCTATTAATGACATTAAGCATATTAAATAATTTATCCAATCAATATATTTAAGGTATTATTATATATGAATTCCCTAATTATTAATTTATATATATACCAAAACATAAATAATACAAAAATTTATCATTTTAACCATTTTAAAATTGTATTACTTTTACTAAATAAAATATAATTATTTATATGTAAATAAATTTATCCACGTACGGTAAATATTCTAGTCCCTCAAACCTACAACATCCAGATATTATTTCCTTAGAAAATCAATCAAACAAATAATAACATGCATAATACAAAACATACATAATACAAAAATATATACAAAAAATAATGCAAAGTGAATAATAAGTGCGTAGGATTAATAGAAATACTTGCAAGAGTAAATGAAGTGACAAAATGAATGAAATGAAGAAAAAAAAGGTGTTTTGTAAGTGAGAAAAAATTGGTATAAAAAGTTTGAATATTTTGATAAAAAAAATAGGGGATCTGGAAGTTAATTTGGAGAGGAAGAAAAACCACTAAATGCCGTTGGAAATGGTGGTAGTAGGTGTGTGATGGAGAAGAAAGAAGAGAAAAGAAAAAGTCCACGTGGATAGCATCGGTTGACACGTAGGACCAACGCTTCTACATGTAGCGTCAGTTCAACACGTCAACCGATGCTACGTAAAATTACTCATTAATTTTTTTTATAGTTTAAAATTGAAATTAAACAATAAATTTTATTTTATTTTTTTGGTCAATTATCTTTTAATATTTTAACTATAGACTTTTTATATTTTTTTAAAAACTTTTCTTTATTGTGTTTTCCATACAATCCAAATTCAATAACTATGTATAAAAAACATGTACATAAAAGTATCTAAAAAAATACACAAATTTTATAAATTATAAAATTTTAAAAAGCAATTGACTAAAAAGAAGAAGAAAAAATTATACTATATATCCAAATTTAATTTTAAACAGTTAAAATAAAATAATGATTGATTAAAAAAATAAAAAAATTGTATTGTGTAATTTCAATTTAAAAAAACTGTTAAAATAAAAAAAAATTAACGAGTAATTTTACGTAGCGTTGGTTGATGCATGTGTTGATACACGTAGGACGTAATGTCGGTCCTATGTGTCAACCGATGCTATCCACGTGTGTAGCATCGGTTGACACGTAGAGTCGATGCTACGTCTTCGTGTAGTGTCGGTTGAACACGTCCAATGACGCTACATGTAGTGTCGGTTTTTCACCAAACCGACTTTAAATTGATTATAAGTCAGTTTTATCCAAAAGTTGATTTTACATATCGATTTAAATGTCATATTTTGTAGTAGTAATCAACTTAAATAATTTATTTTTGCTATAGATTTACTTGAAAGTATAAGTTAAATTTTTTAAAAAACCAATATTTAGTTTTAATTAATAAATAATTATTATATTAGTTGTTTTTTACAACAATTTGGATTAAATAAAATTGCACAAAATGATCTGATAGGAAAATTCATCTTGCTAGCTTCAAGTCTTATGATAAACCAATCACACGTAACCATTCTGAGTGTACATGCATCATCAAGACTTCCACCAAACGATACGATTAATATTATATATAATACATATCTTATAATTATAAATAACGTTACAGTTATTTATTAAAATATAATTATATAAATAAAATTATATTATTAATAAAATTATAAAAAATAATTTAAAATTTATCTCAAATATAATATAAAAAATTATTTTAAAAATCCCTTATATTAAAAAATGATTAAAATGTGAAAAAATGAGCCATAAAAAAATCAATAATAATCAATATTTAAAAAAATTTATTTAAATATATTTTTATTTTTAAATAAAAATTTAAGAAAATATTAAAATAAATTATCAAAATGAATATTTTGTAAAAAAATTATATTAAGTTTTATTTATGTCTCTTTTTCTCAAAAGGATGAGTGATTACAAAACATCATTATGAATAGGAGAGCACACAAAAACTTAACCTGGTGAGTTAATTAAAAATATTTTCAATTTAATATGGGATAAATTAATAAATACATTAATAAATTATTATAAAATTTATAAATATATTATTTAATTTTATTAAATAATAAAAATATTATTAATTATATAAATTTATCCTATAAATTTATTATAATTTTTTCATTATTAATATAAATTTATCGTAAAGTTTTTTATTAATAATATAAATTTATTATCAAATTTTTTATTAATTATACAAATATATTATTATAAATATAATATAACTATCAAAATAATAAAACAAATATATTTATACCATTAATTATTATTGAATATTTTTTATTGTTTCAAATTTACCCTTATATATTTACTATGTTTCAAATTTACCCTTATATATATATATATATATATATGAATTTTTCCAATTAATAATGGACCGGTACCAACCGTCTACTCAATGGTCAAATTCCACTCTTCCACTCTCACAAGAAACCTCATCTAGGAATTGTAGTGGGACTAATGGGAACGTAATAATTGGTACTAATATTTTTACGATTTATTCAAACTTTTTATATTAATATTTATTTTAAATACATAACATAATATTTTTTATATATAAAATTTTATTTTCAATATTTAAAAAATATATTTACTTTTTTATAAAATAAATAAATATATATTTTTATTAATAAATTAAAATATAAAATTAAGTTATATATTAATTTTTTTAAAAATTAAATGTTATTTAAAATATTGATTTTATTTTTATTTTTAATTATTTAATATATTTTTAAATTAAAATTAAAATAAATAAAATTTAATTTAACTATTAATATTTTATTAATAAAAATACTTTTTATGTAATTATATATATATATTTATATATAAAATAATATTATTAATATTTTATAATCATATTTTGGATTTTTTAGATAATAGTAATTTCAATTATCAAAATATTCTTTTAAAAAATATATTCAAACCCCATGCTCGTCAACCCGAAACAAAATTTATACCCAAAAACAGAGAACCAACAGACATCTTAAAGGCGACGAATCATTTCCATGGCTCAAAATAGCAATCCTACCATGATCGATCCCAGAAGTGGTTTCTGTAAATCCAATTCAACCTTCTACAGCAAACGGAGGCCCGTACCACTCCCACAATCCGATTCAGTAGACATCACCACTTTCATATCTTCTCGAGCTCACCATGGAAAAATCGCTTTCGTTGATGCTTCTACAGGAGATCATCTCACCTTCCGTCAGCTATGGCGAGCAGTTGATTCCGTCGCCTCTTGTCTCTCCGACATGGGAATTCGAAAAGGCTCTGTTATTCTCCTCTTATCTCCCAATTCAATTTTCTTCCCCATTGTTTGCTTAGCCACAATGTCCCTTGGAGCTATTATCACCACCACCAATCCCCTCAACACCACTCGCGAAATTTCAAAACAAATCGCCGATTCCAACCCAGTCATCGCCTTCACTACTCGCCAACTCGTTCCGAAAATCGCCGAGTTTGGTCTCCCCATCGTGCTCATGGATGACGAGAAACGAATTCAACAAAATGCTGAAGTAGGGACTTCCTTAACCGAAATGATGAGAAAAGAGCCGAGTCAAAGTCGATTTAAAGACCGAGTCACTCAGGACGATACGGCTACTTTACTTTACTCGTCTGGTACAACCGGTGCGAGTAAAGGAGTTGTATCATCGCACAAAAATCTCACGGCTATGGTTCAAAACGTTTTAGGCCGGTTTGGTTCAGAGGATCAACAAATTTATATATGCACTGTTCCTATGTTTCATGTCTACGGCTTAGCTTTTATTGTGATGGGCATTTTGGCTTCAGGATCAACAATTGTGGTTCTCTCGAAGTTTGAGATTCACGAAATGTTTTTGGCCATTGAGAAGTATCGAGCAACGTATCTTCCAATCGTGCCGCCGATACTGGTCGGGATGGTGAACGGGGCTGATCAGATAAAAGCGAAGTATGATTTGAGTTCGTTACACTCGGTTTTATGTGGAGGAGCTCCGTTAAGCGAAGAGATGACGGAGGGGTTTGTCGAGAAGTATCCGACGGTCAGGATTCTTCAAGGGTACGGTTTGACGGAGTCGACGGGTGTAGGGGCGTCAACTGATTCGCTAGAGGAGAGTCGGAGGTACGGGACGGCGGGAATGTTGTCGCCAAACATGGATGCTAAGATTGTTGACCCAGAAACTGGTGAGGCTTTGCCGGTGAATAGAACTGGTGAACTTTGGCTCAGGGGTCCCATCATCATGAAAGGTATATTTTTATTACTCGTTGATCTTTTTAGGTTTTTATCTTTGTTCAGAGTCAGAGTTTTGTGTATTTGACATATTTTATTTTAAAAAATATTTTTTATTATAAAAAATATACATATTTTTAAAACGACAAAAGGTTGTTACCTTCTATTATCTCTAAAAACAATTGTATTTTGGACAACTATCTATTAGATTGAGCGGCATAAATATGATGCTTTTATAAAAAGAGATAGTTGAATTTTATTTCGTAAAGTAATGATTTTATAATGTCTTATTTATCTATTTCAAAACTATATTAATACAAATACATTATTTTATCAAATAAATTTCTTTAAAAAAATTTAAAATAATGTAAAAGTATATTTTATTAAATATAACGAAATTAAATTATGTTTTTTCTTTTTCTTTTTAAAAGAACTAAAAATATATTTATTATGGTGTAAGATAAAAATGCATATGTATATGGGATTGAAAATATAATTTTTTCCATAAAGGAGGGGAGGATTATGCTATATATAATTAGGTAGATTAACTTATTTTCATCTTTTGTTTGGTTTTGCGTTTGTTTACTTTCATCCGTATTGGATGGGTGATTACGCCTCAAAAATACTAATAACTATTTTTTTAGTTTAATTGGATTGCACAAGCAACTTCACAAACTGAGGTTTTATTTTTTTTCCCTATGTAATATGTATATTTTTCTTCTTATAATGTAAAAAATATGTATTTTTTATATGTTTAAAAATGCATTATACGATATAATTTTTTTAGAAAGATTAAAGTGAAACTATATGAATAATTGATTCATATAAAAATTATAGAATTTTTTTTATTAATGAATCTTTATAAAATAATATATAATGTAATTAATTATACTGATAAAATAAACAATTAATATTGTAATTATAATAAAAAATACTATTGTCAAGAAAAAATTGTTGGAAGAAAATAATACTATATTAAATAGATTTTTATAAAGCATAATGTAATTAATTATACTGATAAAATAAACAATTAATATTTTAATTATAATAAAAAATAACTATTGTCAAGAAAAAATTGTTGGAAGAAAATAATACTATATTAAATAGATTTAGATAGTACTTTTGAAATATTTATTTAAATATATATAAATTATATATAAATTTATGTTCATTGTTTAGTAAAAATAGTTATTATAATATTAGTAACATTTTTAATACACCAATACCTGATAGTTTTTATAATATTATTAACATTTTAATACAATAATACTTGATAGTTGTTATAAGATCATTAACATTTTTAATACGGTTAGTTTTTAACTCGTGAACTCGTGCATACTGATTTAAATTTAATAAATATATAATAATATTAATTATAAAATAATAATAATTATTTTTTATTTAAAAAAAGATGTCTTTAAATATAATATTTCTTTTTATATATAATAACATCAACTTAAAATTGATGTTAAAATTTTGTAGACATATTTGCATGAATATTCTTAAAATAAGTAAGGAATTAGTTGTTTAATAAATAATAAATATACAATAATACTTTATTAGCTATGGGTTTGATAATTGGTAAAGTTAAATAGGGTATAAACGAGCTTGATTTGATAACTTCATTTAATAAATAAGTTAAATACAACGTGAGAATGCAAATGAATTTCTATAATTGCTATTTTATTATTATTATTATTTAAAAAACTAATCTAATATTTAATATTATATATATATATTATTTAATTAATTTTTTTTAATTAATATAAGATATGATATAATCCTATTAATTAAAATGATAAGCATAGACCTAGTCAAATTACAAGTATAATAACTTTTATGTAATTAAAAAAATTATAAAAAAATATCAAGAATATTTTGATATTTGTTAATATTATTGTATTAAAATGTTAATAATATTATAACAATGACAAAATTAACCACCACAACATTTATTATTTACCCAGGTAAATATATTGTAGTATATTTTATTTACCTCGATCAATAGAATTTTTTTTAATAAAAAAGTAAAATGAATTTGTCTAACATTAAACCTAATTTAACTTCTGTATCTTTGGAGAGGGAAATTTTTGAGTATTTGTTTATACCACTTAGTATTAAGCTTGAATCCACAATCCTTATAATAACAAAGAGAAAAATATCTTAAAAGTACACTGGGTTAGATAAATTAGATACTTAAATTCACTAACTTTTAAATAGTATATTATAAATTTATTAAGTTGCACTAGAAATCCATAAATATATCTAATGTCTTAATTTTCAAATCTAATAGACCTTTAATATCTAATTTTTCAAACTTAACGAATATTTGGTGGGTTAATTAGGTTTGATAAATGAGATATTATAAGTCCATTAGAATTTATGATGTCCTATTTTGCAAAGTTAATGAACCTTTAGGGTATTATATGAGAGCTAGTAGACTAAATTGTACAATTTATTAAAAATAATCTACCTTTTTGACATCACGTTTTAATAACAAATCTTAATATCGACAATATTGTGACCACTCGAAATATTATGATAACTATTATTTTATTAATGATAATAAAATATAATTATTTATATGAATAAGATAAATAACCTAACAAAAAATAGTTGTTATAATATTATTTGTAGGATAGAAAAATCACTAGGTATGAGTGAGCCTATTTGATTGATCCACGACAATCTTGAAAAGTCAAATAGGTACAATCAATACACAATTACATATATATTTTATTATTTAAATTCAAAGATCGATATTAATGACATCATAAAATGTCATTAATATTATAAATAATTATATATTAATTAATTCAATATTTAACTATTATAAATTTAAATATTAATTAATTGATATTAGTTATTTATGATTATGCTATCCACCAAAACCTTTAAATAGATCCTTATAACTAGAAAATGTATGTATAAGTTTATACCATGAACCTCTCAAATTCTTTATGATCTTATTTTCTCTCTTATAAACTGACTTAAGTATTGGAATGGATATGACATAACCAGGTGTTGTACCTTTTGATGTGATTTTTTAGTGATTTGTAGGTCTATATATCAAAAGGACGCTACCTAATAGAAATCAGCTTCAACATCTGGCACCGTTTGTGGAAAAGAAATTTGGTGTTCAATCGATTGAGCTACTAAAAACTCAAGAAGATTCATTGTGTTCTTCGTGTTCTTTGCTCTTTTCGTTGGCTTCTTGATTTAATTCTATCCTAACAACGCGTTAGATCCTTTTAATCATTAGAATGAGTTCCTAATATGTTCCTGATGATTGTGTATCTTCCCAACAAGTTCATGACCAGGTTGACACCCAAGATCGGCTCCCTACTCTCGACATGCTCCAAAACAATGGGAACATTCAGAAGGATCTCGATTGCCATAATTATGGATTGCTATCTCAAGCACCCCAGATCTAGATCAAACAACAAACTCCCGATAAGGAAATACTAAGTGCATTCAAGTAGGAGCTAGACCATAGGGTAAGTTACGCCCCAATCACTAAACCAGTTGAGGGAAAAAGACTACTTATCCTTTCAGAATGCGAGCCTTATAAGACTATCAAAGTTAACACCTTTTTACCTTGGGAAGTTCAGGAAACACTAGATGAGTTCCTGTGACAAAGCATTAATGTGTTTGCATGGTCACATGAAGATATTCTAGGAATTGATCCACATATAATGGTTTATTGCTTGAATGTAGATCCAATCATCAAACTAGTTAGGCAAAAGAGGAGGTCATATAACCAAGACAGATAAGAGGTTATGAAATAAGAGGTACATAAGCTTCTCAAAGCTAGGTACATCATTGAAGTATATTATTCAAATTGGCTCGCCAACGTAGTGATGGTCAAGAAAGTCGATAACCAGTGGCGTATGTGTGTAGACATCATAGATCTTAACAAGGCATATCCAAAAGATAGTTTCTCCATGCCTAAGATTGAACAACTCGTGGATGCCACGGTTGGACACTCAACATTCTCATTTATGGATGCCTACTCAAGATACAACCAGATCAAAATGTTTGAACTAGACAAAGAAATGACAAGCTTTATGACTTGCCATGGCCTCTTTTGTTACAAAGTAATGCCTTTTGGATTGAAGAATGGTAGGGCTACCTACCAAAACCTAGTCAAGAAAATGTTCACACAGCTTATTAGTCACACCATAGAAGTCTATGTGGGTGACATGATTACCAAGAGCCAGAACTTTACCGACTTTGTTAGCAAATCATATCAAGGAGTTAAGAAAAGGTACCCAAGAATCAAAGAAATAGCACTAGTCTTAGTAGTTACAATTCAAAAGTAGCAACATTACTTCCAGTCACATACCATCATCATTCCAGCCAACACTAAGCTAAAATAAGTTTTAGCCAAACTTGATGTTTCTAGAAGACTATAGAAATGGGATATAGAACTTAGTGAGTTTGACATCCACTACATGCCATGCATAGCCATCAAAGGACAGGTATTAACATATTTCATAACAGAGTTGTCACTAGAGGAACTCTAATGGAGGCTCAACCCAAATGGAAGTTACACATATATGGCTTCTCACACCAATATGGGAGTGGGCCTGGACCCATCTTGGTAACTTTAGAAGGGTATAACCTCCACCTGGCCCTCTATTTAAACTTCAAAATTTTAAATAATGAAGTAGAATATAAAGCCCTCATTGTTGGCCTCGACTTCGAAATCGCACTCATGGCAAAATAACTTGATTGCTCCAGTGATTCATAGTTGGTAGTAAAACAAGTCATCAGTGAATATCAGGTCAAGGGTCTCCCCTACGCATAAATGGTTGGGAATTCACGTTTTCATCATCCTTGGTTAATAATTTATCACTTAACTTAATATAATAAATTTACTATATTGATAATAAATAACCACATGAACCATGAATTGTCTTATGACTCATCAATCAAATAGATTAGGAATCGTAGATTTTTTGGTACATCACATTCATGCATTTATGATTCATGTAACAATGTTGATACTTCTGAAAGACAAGGTGTGAATGCAAATAAAAAACATCTCTTGGATAAACTATGTGGCTTAGTGGTCTTCATAATATAACTACATTGATTTTGGTAAACCCAACCTCCTGGAATATCACACATTAACTAAAAGTCTTCTAAAAAACTTAACTTTTGGACTTTGAACCACGTTGCTATGGAAGAGAACACCCTAGCCGATGCACTCACATGTCTAGCTTCAGCCATTGATGAAGAATTTGATCCATCATCCGATAGAGTCCAATACTAAGGGATAGGAACGTGAGTCGCTTCTAGTGTTCTCGAAACCAGGATGGATGGATACTATCAGGTAGAATCCTTTAGATGGGACATTACAAGAAGTAAGAAGGAAGTTAGAAAAGTTTGCCTAGGGGTGGCGCGTTTCTGCATCATTAATGGGTTACTTTATTGGCATGGCTTCCATACGTCATACTTGAGGTTCCTAACCAATGAAGAGTCCAACTATGTACTCTCAAAGATACATGAAGGGGTATATGGAAATCATTCAGGACGTAGGAGTTTAGCTCTCAAGGTAGGATTGCCATCGTGCACTACTATGGCTTAGGAGAGATCATAATCTTTCCTCAAACCTAGTAGCCATACCTAATCAAAGCTAGGAATTAGAATTGTCCAAAATTGGATTAAGAAGGCCAATTCTACTACAAAACCATGTAGCAACCATCCCTATGTGGGGGCTTGGCCCACTACATCATCTAGCCAATGTCTTAATGTATAGAGTCCTTGATCATAATGAAGCGGGATTACACCCTTTCCACCTATAGTGAATGTAGTCTAGGATCCAAATTGGCTCTATAAGGCCCATGTCTTAATGGTTTACTTACTATGTGGAAAAGGAAGTGTGGCTTAACGCCCATTCCATACCTACAATAATAGTAAACTAAGATCACAAGTCGCTACCTTAATGATTTACTTCCTGTGCTAGAAATGTAATTGAGCTCAATGTTCATTTTTTACCCATAATGGCAATAATCTAGAATCAAGATAATGGTAGAAAAACATAAGAATTGTCTCAATGGATCACATCATGTAGGAAAGAAAACAGGGCTCAATGCACATTCCATACATGTAACGACTGTGATCCAGGATCACGAATGGCTACCACAATCTCAATGGATTACTTCATATGCAGAAAAGGAAACATGGCTTAATACCGATTCCACACCCACATCAACAATAATCTAGGATCAAGGTAGGGACCTATTTACCATTAAACCATTTTCTCAATGGATCTCTTCCTGTGTATAAATAAAGGCGTGATAAACACCTTTCTAATGCCCATGGAGATCGGGATCCAGAATCAAGATTATGTATTCCATCACCTCATTAGATCACTTCCTTAGCGGGCTAAATGCTTATCCAATATCCACAGAAATTGTGATCTAGGATCAAGGTAATGTCACTATCCCATTGTCTTAATGAACCTAGTCTTGTGTGGAAAATAGAGCTAGGATATAACTTCTCCAATACCCCCAACGATGATGGTCCAACATCTAAACATAGGGGATGAGAAAGGTATATCAAGGAATGAAGCGAGGCACAACCTCCTTTATACCCAAGAAACTACTTTCCAGAATTCAATAACTTTCATAGAGCTTCCAAGGAAAAGGTAGAGAACACATCTCCACAAAAATTGGGGTTTAAAGATTGGTCATTGCTTATCTCACTTAAGAAGCCTACCAAGCAAGGGACTGGGAGATTGGAAGTCCAGATCACCCATTGAATGTTTTTTAGGCACTTGGGAAAACCTTATAACTTCCCAAGAACTTAAGAAGTTTAGAGAAAAAATAGGAGTCAAGAAAAGATGGAGCACAATTTCAAAAGTTTCCTAAGGAACTTGGGGGGGACCAAAAGAGTTTCCTAGGAACTTAGGAAGTCCAGGAAAAAGTGGGAATCCAAGGAAAAAGATGAATTCAAAAAAAGGATTAAAAAAAAGTGGGTTTAGAGAAAATATGGATTAAAAAATAGTGGATTTAGAAAAAAGTTGGAGTTGGCAAAAATAGGTTAAGACTTCAGAGTTTGGGTAAGTCGCATTAGGTAAACATCACAATGCCTACAAGAGGTGACATTTGCTCACCGGATCCTATCCTGAGATCTGTGGATGGTAGGAAATTACTTGCCACGGTCATAGCCATAGGACCCAATTGATCACCCGAGTATCAAAGTCCGATCATTGGGAATCATACATTCGATAAGTTGCCCAGTAGACTGTAGGTTGTGTCGCACCTATTCACAAGTTCTCGTCTCCCACACATGCCACACGCCACACCCCATCTCGGGCAAACCGGCCAACGCTACCTAGTTGCCTAGCAACCTTGCCACCCAAACGAATGCCTACCGTGTCGGTGGTCCACGGTCCATCCTAATTGCCTATGCTTGGTCCCGCTTTCATCATATTCCATCTTGTCAAGTGCCGTTTGGGATTCTCCTTGTATCGTAATGGTGGGTGCGAATGCCAACCTCATCCTAGATAGCTAGGACTGACTCACTTCACAACTGTCTTGCCACTTCCAAAAAAGTTTATGAAAAAATGACTAAGTAGTATCTTGATGCAAGAGTTGTGTGTCTTACACCAACCAAGAGTTTCATACACCACATCACCAATTTCAAGTGATCTCCTAAGGTTAAAAAAAATCAAGTATGGCCCCAAGGTCGCTAAAGTGCTAAGTGTATGGTACGTGGATAAAGAAAATTTTGAGGATGTATAAGTTTCGTGTTAAAATTAGTACTTGTGGAAGCAAAATTTTGGTCCAATTTGGTTGCACAAATATATAATTATGGATAACAGCAGAATAATAAGCAATGAGAAAAATAAATGGCACATAATGATTTAAGTGGTTCAACCTTTTAATGTGAAAAGTCTACTCCACTGACAACGGTAGACCGAGAAAAATCCACTAATAATCAAATGGAGATACAAACACTAATATTCAGGGAGCTTTACAAAATATACCAAAATTCAAAATACATCCAGAAAATAACTCTCTAATTTACTGGTAATATATAGCAAAATAAATTAACAAATTTTCTATTTAATCAATATTACCATACAAATCAATTTCCTTTTTTTCTGTTTGTCACCAGTTTATCTCTTCTTCTCTATTGATGAGTTGGAACTGATTGTCTTGTAATCAATTTTACAAGTAGATCAACAGAGAACAAATGAAGAAAGAAAATGGAATTTACAAAGGGGTTTCTGCGCAAGTTCGGTGCTGCTATGTTCTTTTCTATTCTTACGTAGCTTATATTTTTTTCTTTTTGGTTTCAGCTTTAGGCGGCTGCACTATGCAGGAACTAATATATATATATATATATATGTGTGTGTGTGTGTACAATAAGTAGTAAGGGTTTATTTGGATATATGTGATTTGGGCTATACAAAGGTTTTGGGCTAATTTAACAAATCTCCACCTTGGTTCAAAATAGAAAACAAGTTTTTCAAAATATGAAATTCCTCAGATTACTAAATAACCATCGTCCAAAGTTCCGAAGGGTGATCATCTACTGCAAAAACCAATCAAATCCAAGCAATGCTTGAACTTGTTAAATGTAACTGGTTTGGTTAACATATAAGTTGTATTCTTTATAGTGACTATCTTATTGACAACAATATCACCCTAATATACAATGTCACGAACAAATTGATATCGAACATCAATATGTTTGGTTCTTTCATGATACATAGTATTCTCAGTCAAATGTATCACATTCTGACTATCACCAGCATAATTGGATTCCACATAACTACTAACACTGCAATTGGTATTAGAACTTCCATCATATACCAAACCAAAATTAGATGTGCCTCTCAAATATTGAAGTATACATTTCATTGCTTTCCTATGACCCTTACCAGGTATATTTATTGACAACACTAATTGCATGTGAAATTTCTGGATGAGTACAAACCATAGCGTATATCAAACTACCAACGACACTAGCATATGGAACTTGAGACATATATCGCTCTTTTTCTTCTAACTGTGGTGACAAATCCAAAGAAAGTCTTAAATGCACAACTAACGACGTACTCACAGGTTTAGACTCTTTCATACCAAAGCGTTCAAGAAATTTTTTAATATAACTTTCCTTAGTCAAATAAAGCTTGCCTACTTGTCTATCCTTGTAAATTTTCATGCCCAAAATTTTCTTCGTCATACCCAAATCTTTCATCTCAAACTCACCACTAAGTTGAGACTTTAATTTTTGAATCTTAGACTTATTCTTAGAAGCAATAAACATGTCATCAACATAAAACAACAAATAGACAGATGAACCATTATAGAATCTTTTATGATAACTACAACTATCATAATCACTCATAGAGTAACCATATTCAATTATAAAAGAATCAAACCATTTATACCACTGCCTAGGGGATTGCTTCAACCCATATAAAGACTTTTTCAATAAACAAACATGATCTTTCTTACCTGGAACAACAAACCCCCCTGATTAATGCATATATATTTGTTCCTCAAGCTCACCATATAAGAAGGTTGTCTTGACATCAAGCTGTTCTAATTTCATGTCAAACAATGCAACCATAACAAGCAACACATGAATAGAGCTATATTTCACAATGGGTGAAAATACTTTATTGAACTCAATACCTTTCTTCTCACAATAGCCCTTTACAACAACATGTGCATTGAACCTAACTGCTTCAACCTCAGGTATACCTTCCTTTTTCTTGAAGACCCATTTGTTTTCGACAATCTTCTGGCCCTTAGGTGGTTTCACCAATTCCCAAGTATGATTCTTATGTAGTGATTCAATCTCTTCATTCATAGCAACTAGCCATTGAACAAACTCATCACAAGTGACAACTTCATGATAACTAGAAGGTTCATGCATCTCAATAGACTCTGCCACAAACAATGCAAAAGAAACTGAGTCTACATCTACATACCTCTGAGGGCAGCGGATCTCTCTTATTCTTTTATCCTTAACGATACTATATGGAAGCTCTACTTGTTCACTAACACTGTGGTCTTTACCTATAACAATAGACTCATTTTTCTTTTTCAACATGGAAAACTCATCAAACTTAACATCTATACTAATAAACAATTTAGGTGATTTGGGTTCAACACACCATAATCTATAACCCTTCACCCCAAAAGGATACTGCAAAAACAAGTATTTCGATGCCCTAGGCTCAAGTTTACCATTATTAACATAAGCATAAGCAGGACAACCAAAAACTTTCAAATTGGAATAATTAGCAGGAGTACCAAAGAATACCTCAAACAGAGTCTTCAAATCAATTGTAGTTGATGGAAACCAATTCATCAAATAGCAGACATGGTTACAAGTTTTAGCCCAAAAAGATTTATCCAAGTCAGCTTGAAAGAGCATACAACGAGCTCTTTTTAAGAGAGTCATATTCATACATTCTGCTACTCCATTATGGTGCGATGTATGACGCATACTACGGTGTCTCACTATGCCATTTCTTTCACATAACTCATTAAACTGACTTTCACAAAATTCCAACCCATTGTCAGTCTTCAAATGCTTGATTTTCTTGCATGTTTGATTTTCTATACAAGCCTTGAGTTTTACAAATTTTGAGAACACATAATTCTTGTTCTTCAAAAAATACACCCAAACATGATCGGAGAAGTCATCAATAAAAGTCAACATATACCGGGCACCACCCTTAGACACAACATGAGAAGGACCCTAAATATATGAATAAATATAATCAACAATACCTCTCGTTTTATAGATAGTTGTACTAAACTTGACTCTGCGATGCTTTCCATAGACACAATGCTCACAGAAATGAAGCTAATTCCCAATTTTTTGACCACTAAGCAAATCTCGTTTGCTCAAAATAGATATCCCTGTCTCACTCATATGCCTTAGCCACATATGCTATAATATAGTAGTATCTAAATCTTGATCTGACAAGGACAAAACTAAAACACTACCAATAACAATGCTACCCTGAAGCATATAGAGGTCATGCAACAATTGCCCTTTAATAACAACTAGAGCACCCTTACTAACTCTTAAAACTTCACCTTCAGCTATATACTTGTAGCTTTGTGAATCAATAGTACCTAAAGATATAAAGTTCTTTTTCAAACCTAGAATATGGAAAACATCTTTCAAAGTTCTAACAATACCATCATGTATCTTAATTCTGACAATACCAATACCAACAACCTTGCAGGACATATTGTTTCCCATCAAGACCACCATAATAGACTGATAAGAAGCAAACCAGTCTCTATTAGGGCACATATGGTAAGTACAACCCGAATCAAGAATCCAAACATCTCCAAGAGAACCAATAGATATTGATAGAACATTTTCACCATCGGAACTAGTACTATCTACAACACCAGTAACATCATTAGTACCAGCAGATGTTGTGACAGATTTTCCTTTACCTTTGAGTTTCGGACAATTTAATTTCCAGTGCCCTTCCTGACGACAATAGTTGCATTTATATTTTCTTTTTCTAGATTTGGATCTAGACTTGCCTCTATTATTGCTTGTGCCTTTTTCTTGATTTCTACCTTTAACAAATAAACCACTATTATTATCATTGTTGCTTGTAGACACATTTTTCTTCAACTCTCTGGAATTCAAAGCTGCTTTGACATTCTCCAAAGAAATAATGTCTCACCCATATAGTATGGTATCAACAAAATGTTCAAATGAATAACGTAAAGACCATAATAGAACTAAAGCCTAATCCTCGTCATCATTCTTAATACCACTATTGTTTAGATCACGAATAATTTTAGTAAATTTATTAAGGTGATAGTGTAAAGGTGCACCTTTTGACATTCTAAAGGTATACAAATACTGCTTCAAATATAACTGACTTGTCAAAGATTTGGTCATATACAAACTTTCCAATTTAAGCCATAACCCAACGGGAGATTCCTTATCACGAACCTTGCGTAGTACCTCACCAAACAAGGATAACTGAATTGAACTGAGAGCATTTTCCATCAATTAATGCATCTTTTTCTTCATCAGTCAATTTTTCTGACAATTTATCATTGCCTTCAAGTGTCTTAATGAGCCCCTCTTTAACTAATACAACATGTATCTTCAATCACCATAGACTAAAATCATTCCTACCATTGAATTTCTAAATTTCGTATTTTTCTGCCATGATAGAAAACTCAATATTAAATAAAAAAAAGCACAACCTAGAAAATATGAAACCAATCAGATAAATAGAAGCTCAAAATAAATCCAAAAGAGAAAACTTGATGAGTTCCAACAAATAACAGAATAACCCAATGCTCTAAAGCAAATTTGTTAAAAATTAGTCCATATGGAAGGGAAATTTGGGTCCAATTTGGTTGCACAAATATATAATTATGGGTAACAACAAAATAATAAGCAATGAGAAAAATAAATGGCACACAATGATTTAAGTGGTTCAATCTTTCAATGTGAAAAATCTACTCCACTAACAACGACACACCGAGGAAAATCCACTAATAATCAAATGGAGATACAAATACTAATATTAAGAGAGCTTCACAAAATATACCAAAATCTAAAATACACCAAGAAAATAACTCTCTAATTTACTAGTAATATATAGCAAGATAAATTAACAAACTTATTATTTAATCAAATATTATCATACAAATCAATTTTCTCTACTGACGAGTTGCAGCTGATTGTTTTGTAATCAATTTTACAAGTAGATCAAGAGAGAACAAATGAAGAAAGAAAATGGAATTTACAAAAGGGTTTCTGTGCAAGCTCGGTGCTACTCTGTTCTTCTCTATTCTTACGTAGCTTATATTTTTTTCTTTTTGGTTTCAGCTTTTGGCGGCTGCACTACGCAGGAACTAATATATATATATATATATATATATATATCTGTGTGTGTGTGTACAATAAGTAGAAAGGGTTTATTTGGATATATGTGCTTTGGGCTATAGAAAGGTTTTGGGCCAATTTAACAAATCTCCAACTTCTCTTAAAACAGAAAACAAGTTCTTCAAAATATGAAATTTCTCAAATTACTAAATAATCGTCGTCCAAAGCCCCAAAGGGTGATCATCTACTGCAAAAACCAATCAAGTCCAAGCAATGCTTGAACTTGTTAAATGGAACTAGTTTGGTTAACTTATCAATTGGATTCTCTGTAGTGACTATCTTATTGACAACAATAGCACCCTTATATATAATGTTATGAACGAAGTGATATCGAACATTAATATGTTTGGTTCTTTCATGATACATAATATTCTTAGTCAAGTGTATCACACTCTAACTATCACAAAATACAACATAAGTATCCTCTTGTGAACCCAAATCACAAACCAAATCTCTAAGCCAAATGACTTCTTTCACCACTTGTATTGCTGCTATATATTCTGCCTATGTCGTAGACAAAACAACTGTAGACTATAAAGTAGTCTTCCAACTAATGGCACAATGAGAAAGAGTGAAGACATAACCTGTTAAAGATCTTTTTCTATCCAAATAACCAACATAATCGGAGTCCATATAACCAATAACATTGCAACTGGTATTAGAACTTCCATCATATACCAAACCAAAATTAGATGTGCTTTTCAGGTTGAGTTGTTTTTTGGTGAGTTTATGTCCTTGTTCATAGCATCACGTGTAACATTCTTAAGTGTGGATGACTCAGCAGATTCTTTTAAGTTGCCCCCACATTTAGTAACATTTACCCTTAAGCATTCATTAGCACTATCAATGTCAGAGGGTTTAGATGCTTTTAAAAATTTAAACATTACTTGTTCATCTTACACCCTCATTATAAGCTCACATTTTTGTACCTCAATGAGTGCTCTTCTGGTTGCTAAGAATGGATGACCAAGTATGATAGGAATATCATGGTCCTCTTCCATGTTTACCACAATGAAGTCTTTTAGAAAGATGAATTTGTCTACTTTTACTAGCACATCTTTTACCATATCCCGAGGTCTCTTAATTGATATATTTGTCATTTGTAATGTTACTGAAGTGGGTTGGGTTTTACCAACCCTCAATCTGTTGAAGACCAATAATGACACGAGGTTAATGCTAGAACCTAAATCATATAGTGCCTTGTCAAAACAGATATTCTCAATAGTGCAAGGGATGTCAAAACTACTTGGATCTTTCAGTTTATTTGGTAGTTTTCTTTCAAGAATGGCACTACAACCTTTTAGTCAAGGTTATTGTTTCATGATCTTGAAGCCTCCTTTTCTTTGATAGTATATCCTTCATGAATTTGGCATAATATGACATTTTTTCAAGTGCCTCTACAAATGGTATATTTATGTGTAGTTTCTTGAAAACTTCTAGAAATTTTGAAAACTATGTATCTGACTTTTGCTTTTGCAGTCTTTGAGGGAAATAAATAGTGAGTTTGTAAATGTTGTTTTTCTTTGGCTAAATTATTTCCTTTTCATTGTTATCTTTATCCACAAGTTCCTCTTCATCCTTGTTAATTTATTGTTTCTCCTCATCCTTTTCTGTCTTATGTTCATGTTCTAAAGTTTTACCACTCTTCAAGGCTATGACGTTGCACTGGTCCTTACTTTCTCTTCGTGAGTTTGCAATTATGTCATTTGGAAGGTTACTTTGAGGCCTTTGACTTATAGCCTAAGCGAGTTGTCCCATTTGGTTTTCCAAATTTTGAATTGAAGTCTCTTGAGTGGAAACGTTTGTATTTATTGATTGGATGACTCTTTCATCATCCCTATTAAAGCATTTGTATTGTCATTAGTAGGTGACTTCTTTTCTTGGGCTTATGATTGTTGTGGTTGTTGAAAATCAGGTGGTGGAAATGATTGATGGTTGCATTGATTACCACCTTGATTATTGTTATTACTCCAAGTGAAATTTGGATATTGTCTCCATCTTGGATTATATGTGTTCGAGTATGAATTATTATTTTGATTCACATTACCCACATAGCATACAGATTCAAAATTATTTGGGCGATTATCAAACAAATGAGCTCTTCCACAAAACACACACGACACTCCTGAATCTTGAACCTAGTTTATGCTCGTTAGCGAGTTTTGAGCATTTAAAAGATTAACCAAAGATGACACTTAAGTTGTAAGTGATATGATATCATTTATCTCATGCACTCTGACTACTCTTCTTGTGACTGTCATTCTGTCCATTGGCCATTGATAATTATTGCTAGCCATTTTCTCAAGTAAATCATAAGCTTGAGTGTAAGATTTGGCTAACAAAGCTCCATTAGCAGATGCATCAACAATAGTTCTTGTTTGAGCATTGAGACCATTGTAAAATGTCTCCATTTGAATCCAAGAAGGAATACTATGATGAAGACATTTCCTTAGCAATTCCTTGAATCTTTTCCATGCTTCATATGAAGATTCTCTTTCGTATTGTTGGTAAGAAGTAATGTCATTCTTAAGATTGACATTCTTTATTGGCGGGAATTATATTTTATCAAGAATTTCTCCACCAAACCATTCCAAGTTGTAATGGAATTAGATTGCAAATAGTGTAGCCAAGCTCGAGCACGGTCTCGTAAAGAGTAAGGGAACAATCTATAAGCCTAAATGCCTCCTCGGTCACAACACTAAACTTAAATGAATCTACAACTTCAATAAACAATCTAAATGAAGATGAGGATCCTCTATTGTTGGGCAAGTATACGTATCATAACAAGTAATATAATGATAAGAAAAGATCGTTTATACGGAGATTATTTTATTATAAACTAATTTTTAAAACTAAAAAAATAAAAATCATTTTTTTGTGTTTTTATATTTTAAGAAAGGAAAATTAAAAGAAGTAAAAATAAATTACAATAATTAATTAAATAAGATTTGGTAACTAAGAAGATATATGAGAAAATATATAGGAATACATAATCCTCCAATTTTTTAAACATGTGAATCGCTAAAATTCTCTCAATATAATTATCAATTAATTACATGATCAATTGAATCTAACCTAGCATGTATTATTTTCTCAAGTAAACTACACACCATATAGTACTTAATTTAATCACACTCTCATGTCAATTAAATTGCATACTACTCATTAAGTTTATCAATTATGGATCACATACATAAGAATCATACATCTTTGCCTAGAAATTATGCATGTTATTTAATCAAGACAAACAATTAAATAATTCTCTCAAATTTATTTAATTGTCTTTATAGATAAATTGTTAGTCAAACAATTAATAGCATAAAAATCAGATTAAATAATATAATTAACTTAAAATTTTAATTGGAGTAGAATATTAGATCATCACATGGTGAAAATTGAGTTCATAAGATTTCTAGATTAATAAATTAACTAGACATAATTTTGTCCATAAAGCTCGTATTTTTCATAAGGAAATACATAAAAATTGATAAAGAAAATGGTAGAATAAGAAATACAATCAATCTTTTGAATTTTTTGTATTTTTAGCTCCAAAAAATTGATCAAAATTATGCTAATGGTGACTCATTCGAGTTTATGAGGTGATTAGAGCCTTAATTATAGCTCAGGTGCAATCTGGACCGTCAGATCAAGGATTGAGATCAAAACAAACAAAATGACTAGTGCCAACCAACCACAGCTCGACATGTGGCATGTAGAATTTACTGGGTGAATCAGAGCACGACACGTGGTGTACAGGTCAACGCATGATGAGTCAGTACCACCCAGCGCAACATGATTTGCGGTAACAAATGGTGTGGCGTACGGGTGGAACAGATGGACGAGTTAAGTGGTGATCGTGGCGTGAAGGTTTGATCGCACTCCGAACTCGGATTGAATGCCATGCTGACACGTGGCACACAATTCGTTCTCCTCATATGCGATGATCTACAATTTGTTGTCCTTGCTTGCGTGGCGTCTTCGTGGCTTGCCCAGTCAGTTCCTTTGTTTGCGTAGTTGGTCACGTGGCAGCTCCTTATTGGCCCTGCATAAAAAAATCTCAAAAATTGTATTTTCACCCCGTTTCGCTAAAACGTTTATATTTGGTCTCAAAAATATTATTTATTAAATAAAACAAATAAATATTAAGTAAAAAAAATACATTAATGATTCTACTTTCATAGTCATCAATATTGAAAAATTAAATGGGTATGGTCCGTGATTAGTTGGATATATCTTTTATTTTTTAAATTCAAAAATTAAAACTATTGGTATCATTTTATTTATGAAAGGTCATTAATATTATAAATAATTGTATATTAATTAATTTAATATTTAGATATTAATTAATTGATATTAGTTATTTATTTTTATGTAACCCGTCAAAGTTTTTAAATAGGATCTCAAAACCAAAAAATATATATATATAAGTTCATATCACAAATCTCTCAAATTCCTTCTTATCTTAGTTTTTTTTCTTGGAAACTGATTTTTTAGTGATTTGCAAGTTTAACTGTGAAAAGAATACGAATTAACAGAAATCAACTTCAACATTTATTTTTATTACAATATTACTTGTGTATTTTTTTAGCCGGCGAAAAGAATTTTTTTGTAAATAGAAGGTAAAAGAAACCTTAATTTGTAGTGTAATATCCAATGTAATTTTTTGACGAAATTTATAAATTGAAAGCACGTGAAAAATGTGAAATCACGAATCTTTTAATTCATAATTTCTTTTTATAATCTTCTTCTTTTATTGATGAATCATATTATAATAGTGGATCCTATTAGGAAAATCAATAAAGAATATATACGAAGGTGAGGATGTAAATATTGAACTACTCTGCTGAATCATATTATAATCTTCTTGGAAGGCTGTCGGCCGCTGGAAGATGACCAAATCAATATAATATTTATACCTATCGTCTCTTGGAGAGGCGATTTAAATAATTGTTTTTTAAAAAAAGATATCAAAATCCAAGTCTTGGCCTGTCAGTTGTGATAGAATTACCTTGGGCCTAGGCTTGTTAATGTAATGTTTTTCTTCCTGTAATTTGATTTTTTGACAGCCTCGTAGGAGGAAAGAATGTTTTATACCTTCAACAAATCTACCCCATTTTATACTATAAAACTTATCTATTGATTTTGACCTTAAGATATTATTATTTGATTTATTACATTTCAATTCACATATTTGATTGATCAAAATTCTTTTTATTGTCGTAGTAGTTGTCAGTAATCAACTTATCTGTGTTGGTTCAATTGGGAGAAATGATCATCTTAAATGCTACTTTCTGTAAGATTTGTGTGATATTTATTGATCGACTCTTGTTTTTACGTTGCTAAAGGTTATTTCAGTAATCCCGAAGCGACTTCCTCAACGCTTGATTCAGAGGGATGGTTAAGAACTGGAGACCTCTGCTACATTGATGAAGATGGGTTCATTTTTGTGGTTGATAGGTTGAAAGAGCTAATTAAATACAAGGGTTATCAGGTGATTATTGTATATGTTGATCAGTTGCATTCTTTTCGAGTTGATAATCATTTTAAGAAACTGAAGAAATTGAATTACGAAATGTCAAATTAAAGGAGAATATGATCTTTTGAATTTTGTGTCATATTAATTCTAGGTCCCTCCAGCTGAACTAGAAGCTTTATTACTTACTCATCCAAGAATTTCTGATGCTGCTGTTATTCCGTAAGTTTTAGTTTCATAGTGTATTTCCATTTCGGGCAGCATTTACAAGCTGTATATAATGAAATTAGTCTTAAAATAGCATGTCAATTGTATACAGTATGTACATATCTATTTTATGTACATATATACACACCAACATGTTATTTTGGATCCAATTTGATTACATACAATATACATGTGATATTCTGGGACTTCAAATTGTGCTCTGCGATGTTTTCTTTTACATCTTTAAATCGGAAAAACAAGGAGAGCCTGAGTTTGAAAATATGTACAAATTCAGATATCCTGATAAGGAGGTTGGGCAGTATCCTTTGGCTTATGTGGTTAGAAAACCAGGAAGTAATTTATCGGAGAAGGCAATCATGGAATTCGTTGCCGGCTTGGTGAGTTCTGAAGTTTAAACTTATTTGTTATTGCTTTTACAATAAACACAAAATTAATTAGATTCTACAAGTTTGATTGTCTGCGAGTGAGTTAAATAACCAAGACACTGTTGTTTATACAGGTGGCTCCGTACAAGAGAATTAGGAAAGTTACATTTATAGCTTCGATACCCAAGAATCCCTCTGGCAAAATTTTGAGGAAGGATCTTATAAAGCTCGCAACCTCCAAACTTTGAATCTTGTATGTCTTACATGTTGTGGTCAATTGATGTTGTATAGATCTTTAGTGAATAAATTTGGAAAATCCCACATTGGTTAGGAATGAAGATATGTGTTGTATTTTGGGCTATAAATAAATGTATTCTCTACTATTTGTAAATATCTCAAAATTTGTAAATCTTTTTCTCTTTTATAAGGGTAATTGATTAGCTCAATTTTATCCAATTAGTTGTAATTTTAGAGTTCATATATTTGAAAATAGTGAAAGAGGTCAACGATGCCTGAGGACCTAAGTAACATTTATACCGTATCTCGTTAAATTTTTTGTGTTTTTATTTTTTTTAATTTTAATATCTCTACTTCAATATCTACTTAGTTTATTTTAGCATTATATTTCGAATAACATTATTTTGTCGGGTTAGTTTGAGTTCTATTCATTTAAATGATAAGTGAATAGTAACTACTTAGAATGAGAAAAAATACTCGATTTTTCTAACAATTGATATCAGAGTTGAAGGTTTCTACCTAGACATTTGTTTGTTATTGGAATATAGTTGTTAGTTGTTGTAATTTGAAGAAATGGTAGAAGAAAAATTTCTTTCAAACAAAGGCCAACCATCCACGTTAGGTAGAACTATGGTGATGAATGTAGGGTTCGAGATGGAGAAGTTTGATGGAATCGGTCATTTCGGCATGTGGCAAGGAAAAGTTCTAAACATCGCTATTGAATAAGAGAAACCAGATGGAGCAGATGAAGTCGAGTGAAAAAATATCAATCGATTGGCATGTGGTACAATCCGCTTGTGTCTCTCAAGAGAACAAAAGTATACGTTCATGAAGGAGACACCCGCAAGTAAGTTGTGGAAGGCGTTGGAGAACAATTTCATGAAGAAGAGCTGATAGAATTAGCTCTATTTGAAGAAGTTGTTTCATTTTGAATACCTTTCAAATACCACAATAAATGACCACATTACTGTTTTTAATTGATTAGTAGCAGATTTGTTAAATATGGATGAAACTTTTAAAGATGAAGATTTAGCCTTGATGTTGTTAGCTTCCCTTCTTAATGAGTTTGATCACCTTATTATGAGTTTATTCATTTGAAAGGATAAAGTTTATTCATTTGAAAGGATAAAGTTTATTCATTTGAAAGGATAAAGTTTATTCATTTGAAAGGATAAAGTATTTTTTGAGGAACTTTCCATTGCTTTGTATAGTTATGAAATTAGAAAGAAAGATAATAAAAAAAGCAAGAATGAAGCAGCAGAGTCACTGTTTGTAAGAGGACGTTCGCAAACACAATAGAAAGAAAAGAGAGGTAGATCTCTATCAAAAGGAAGGCTTGGTAAAGATGAATGTGTCTTTTGTCATGAAAAAGGCCATTGGAAGAAAAATTGTTCGTAGCTGTAGAAGAAAGGAAAATTTATGTCGTATGATGCATGCGTAGCTGAAAGCAATTCCAATTCATATTTTGCATTGGTTGGTTTGTCAACAGCACCCCATCCTGGTGATTGGATTTTTTGATTCAGCGTGTACCTTTCATATGTCTCCTAATAAGGAGTGGTTCTTTAACTTTGAAGAACTAGATGGTGGAGTTATTTTCATGGGTAATGATTATCCATGCAAAGTTTTAGGGATCGATGCTTGATAAGAGAATTCAACAACTCAAGACTATAGAAGTTGACACCCCCAAACTTAAACTAAACAATGTCCTCATTGTAATTTAAAAGTGAGACAGATGGAAGAAATGAAAGAAACTTTCCTGGTTTTATGGTAGATCTGCATTAGTTTATAATTTTTAGTTTTTATTCATGCAAAATAAATCAACATCAACATCCAAATTATTAAAATAGTAATAAAAGATCAATTAAAATAAAATAAAAGAACAAAAGAAAGTTTTATGGGTTGCCTACCATAAGTGCTTGTTTTATAGTCTATAGCTAGACTTTTCAATCTTCATCAATTAGGATTTCGAAGAGGAATAAATGCACAATTCCTCTCCACTTGTTCTCCATAATAGTCCTTCAATCTATGACCATTAACTTTGAATATATTCCTTGTCTTGTCTTTCAAGTCTATTGCTCCAAAAGTGAAAACTTTGTCAATTGTATAAGGACCTATCCATCTTGATCTTAACTTGCCTGGGAAGAGTTTTAGTCATGAATTGAAAAAAAAACTTTTTGTCTTGGAGCAAACTCATGCCTAAGAATCTGTTTGTCATGCCACTTCTTTGTCCGCTCTTTGTAGATCTTTGCATTTTCATACGCAACATTTTGAAACTCATCCATTTCATTCAATTGAAGAAGTCATTTTTCCCCTGCTGCCTTCAAATGAAAATTAAACTTCTTTACAACCCAATAAGCTTTATGCTCCAATTCAATAGGGAGATGACATGCTTTTCCAAACACTAATCAATAAGAAGACATCCCGATAGATGTTTTAAAAGTTGTACGGTATGACCACAAAGCATTATCAAGCTTATTTTCCCAATCCTTTCTATTGGTGTTGACCGTCTTTTCAAGGATATTCCTGATTTCTTGATTTGAAATCTCAGCTTGTCCATTAGTTTGAGGATGATAGACAAGTGTTATCTTGTGTTTCATACTATATTTAAAGAGAAGGTTGTACAACAACTTGTTGCAAAAATGGGTCCCTTCATCACTAATAATAGCTTGTGGAGTGCCAAATCTTGTGAATATGTTCTTATGTAGAAATTCGAGCACTACCTTTGCATTATTTGTTGTTGTAGCAATTTCCTCCACCCAATTTGACACATAATCAACTGCTAACAAGATATAAACAAATCCAAAAGATGGAGGAAAATGACCTATAAAATTAATTCCCCAAACATCAAATAACTCAACCTCTAAGTTATTTTTCAATGGTAGCTCCTATCTCCTTGAAATATTTCACATACGTTGGCACTGATCACAAGTCTTCACCAAAGTATAACAATCATGAAAAATAGAGGGCCAAAAGAAACCATTTTGAAGTACCTTAGTTTTTGTTCGTGTTACTCCAAAATTTCTTCCATATGATGAGGAATGACAATGATGGAGAATGGCTTGCATCTCTTCTTCAGGCACACATCTTCGGATGATTTGAAGAGGGCATCTTTTGAAAGCAAAGGTTCATCCCAAAAATAATATTTCACATCATGCAAAACCTTCTTACGTTGGTGGTAAGTAAGATCTGGTGGCAATATCCTACAAGCTAAGTAGTTTGCAATATCAGCATACTAAGGAAGCTTGATCTCACATATAAACAAATGCTCATCAAGGAATGCTTTTTGAATCTTAAATTGTTTTTTCACTTCCTCTTACTCCAATCTAGAGAGATGGTAAGCAACTAAATTTTCACTTCCTTTCTTATCTCAAACTTCCAAATCAAATTCTTGAAGAAGAAGAATCCAACAAATCAATCTAGGCTTAACATCTTTCTTGCTAAACAAATAATGAAGTGTTGCATGATCAGTGAACATTATCACCTTTGTACCAATGAGGTAAGCCCAAAATTTGTTGCAAGCAAACACCACAATCAACATCTATCTCTTTCTCAGTTGTTGTATAATTCAATTGGGCTTCAGTCATTGTCCGACTTGCATAGTATATGGCCTAAACAATTTTCCTCACTTTTGTCCTAACACTGCTCCAATTACAAAGTCACTTGCATCACACATGATTTCAAAAGGTTGACTCCAATCATGTACAATCATTGAAATAAATTTCTCCTTGATTGCATTAAAGACTTGCAAACAAACATCATCAAAGTCAAATGCATAATTTCTTCCAAGAAGATTACATAAAGGTTTAGAGAGTTTAGAAAAATCCTTTATAAATCTTCTATAAAATCTCGCATGTCCCAAAAAACTTCTGATTCCTTTCACATTCTTTGGAGGTGGTAGTTTTTCTATGGTTGCAATTTTAGCTCGTTCAACCTCAATTCCTTTAGATGACACTCTATGTCCAAGCACAATCTCTTCTTGAACCATGAAATTACACTTCTCCCAGTTTAGGACAAGGGTTTTATCTTCACATCTCTGGAAAGCAAGAGCTAAATTATGCAAACAATGATCAAAAGATGTACCAAAAAAACCGAAAAGTCGTCCATGAAAATTTCCATTATATCTTCTACCATATAAAAAAAATAGCAATCATGCAACGTTGAAATGTTGTTGGGGCATTGCATAATCCAAATGGCATCCTTTTAAAAGAAAATGTTATGTAGGGGCATGTGAATGTAGTTTTCTCTTGATCTTTGGGGGCTATGAAAATTTGATTATACCCCGAATAATCATCTAAGAAGCAATAATAGGGATATCTAGCCAATCGATCTAACATTTGATCAATGAATGGAAGTGGAAAATGATATTTCCTTGTTGCTTTGTTTAACTTGTGGTAATCTATACATACAGACCAACTTGTGACTGTTCTTGTAGGAATAAGCTCATTGTTGTCATTTTTCAATGCCGTCATTTCACCATTTTTGGTATAACATGCACAGGACTTACCCATGAGCTGTCTGAAATAGCATAAATAATTCCAGCATTGAGATCTTCAAAATTTCAGCTCTCACAACTTCTTTCGTTGTTGGATTTAATCCTCCTTGGGGCTCAATTGATGGTTTATGAGGTTCCTCCATTAGAATCTTGTGCATACAAATGGATGGACTTATACCTTTTATGTCAGAGATAGTCCATCCTAAGGTTGTTCTATGCTCCCATAACACACGTAGTAACTTTTCCTCTTCTTCGGGTGTAAGTGATTCCGCAACAATCATTGGAAAGGTGTAATTATCACCCAAGAATGCATAGTGAAAATGCTCAAGCAATTAATTCACTCTGGAGTTTTAATTTGCTGCACTTTTTCTGTAGAGATTACAGAATCCGTCTTTGTTACCATTGGCTCTAGCCTCTCCACTTCTGTGCTACATGATGTAACCTGTTGCAATGCTTCCAAGGAAAATACATAGTAGGGAAATTCTTTAGAAATAAAAGGTAAATCAGGTTCACAAACAACAAAGTTGTTGAAATCATAAGCATGAGATGAAGTGGTGATACATCGTTCTAGGTGATCAACCATCATATCTTCTTGAAAGGCTTTTACTACAAATTGCTCAATGAAATTTACCCGAAAGCAAGTTCTTGGATCTTATGGAAATCTCATAGCTCGGTAGATGTTGAATGCAACCTCTTCCTTGTTCACTCTCAATGTTAACTCACCCTTTTGAACATCCATTAAAGCCCTTCCCGTAGCCAAGAATGGTCGGCCAAAAATTAGTGGGACATCTTGGTCTTCATCTATATCTAACACCACAAAATCAGTAGGAAAAATAAATTTATCCACCTTTACCAATACATATTTTATGATTCCACGTGGATACTTGATAGATCAGTCTGCTAATTGCAAATAAATTGTTGTTTGTTTCATCTCTCCAAGTCCTAATTTCCTATAAACAGAAAGTGGCATAAGATTAATGTTAGCACCAAGATCACATAAAACTTTCTCAAAAAATGAATTTTCAACAGTGCAAGGTAAAGTGAAACTCCTTGGATCTATTAATTTTTCAGACAATTTCTTTGGAAGAATGGCACACATTCTTCAGAAAGCTTCATTGTTTCCAACTCCTCCAACCGTCTCTTCTTGGAAATGTTGTCCTTTAGAAATTTGGCATAATTTGGCATTTGTTCCAAGGCATCTACAAAAGGAATATTTATGTGAATTTTCTTAAAGATATCCAAAAAATTAGAAAATTTCTTATCTATTTTTTGTTTTTGAAAGCCTTGAGGATAAGGAAGTGGAGTAGAGAGAATGTAAGGATTGTCAAGAAATTAAATTGATGGAGGCATGTCAGCCTCTCTTAGTGTATCATCGACAATCTCCTCTCCTTCTACTTTATGATTGCTTTGGCCATTGTTTGGAGTTGTAGGGGTGGACTCAGTTTCCTTTGATGGTGACCTCTAAATTTATCTTCCATTCCTAAGTGTAATGGCCTTACATTGTTCCTTTGGATTCACTTCTGTATTGCTAGGGAAAGTTCCTCTTTGTTGAAAATTAATGGTTGTGACTAATTGTTCAATTTGCACTTCAAGATTTTTCATAGTGGTTCACATATTGCTACAATGAGTCTCAATGCTATCCAGTCATGAACCATTCTTTTTAAACCTTCCTTTGGTCTCCTCAATAAAGTAAACCATGGCATCCTTAAATGACATCTTCTTTTCGCTTGGTTGACTATTATACCCTGGAGGAGGTTGTAGCACATTCTTTATGTTTCCATAAGAAAAACTTTCATGATTTCGAAGCCTTAGATGGTAGTAATTTGGCATAGGATCACCACGATAATTGTATTTCCGATTGTATTAGTATTGAACCTACTTTTGACTCGATTCATTCATCAAAACTGTCATACTTGAAGTTGCAACATATTCTACACTTTGTGGTATTCTTTGAGTTGTCAAGGTAGAAATATGATGAGATAGAGAAGCTACTTGAGCTGAAAGGGCAGCAAATGACTCCAATTCATGAATCCCTCCAACTTTCTTAGCCACATATCTTTCTGTTGGCCATTGATAGTTGTTTGAGGCCATTTCTTCCAAAATAAAAGTAGCACCTTCAAGTGTTTTTGACATCAAAGTTCCACCAGAAGCAGCATCAACTATAGTTTTAGTTTTCCCATTTAACCCACTATAGAACATCTGAATTTGTAACCAATCTGGCAATCCATGTTGAGGGCAACATCGAATCATATCTTTATACCTTTCACATGCTTCATAAAGTGTCTCAAAATCATTTTGTTTGAATTGACCAATCTCACTCCTGAGTTGGGTTGTTTTTACAGGTGGAAAGAATTTAGCAAGAAACGTTTTTTCCATATTCTGCCAACTGGTGATGCTTCCTAGTTATAAAGATTGTAGCCAACCTCTAGCATTGTCCCTTACTGAAAAAGGAAACAATCTTAGTCTAATAGTGTATTCAGTAACACCATTCATCTTTACAGTGTCACAAATCTCCAAGAACATCGCCAAATGAATATTGGGGTCATCGAGTGGTGATCCGCTAAATTGGACTTGTTGCACCATGCTGATCAATGCCGGTTTGAGCTCAAAATTATGGGCATTAATGGGTTGCCTTACACCTAAGTAGCTGTCATTCACAATTGGCCTTACATAATCCATCAAGGTGTGTGGTTGTGCATTCTATTCTCCTTCAACCATGGCTAGTACTTTCTTCTTTCTTCGTGATTTAAAGGTTCTTTCAATCTCCGGATCAAAAGGAATAATGTTTCGAGTTCTAGCACGACGCATCCAACGTAAAAAACACACCTAGAGAAAAAATAAAAATAAATAAAAATAAAAATGAAGTAAAATATAATTCTAAATTAAAACTAAAATTACTATGTATCGATATTGGAAAAAATAAGAAAAAACCAATCCCCGACAAAAGCACCAAAAACTTAATCGGTGCAAAATTACAAGTGTACAGTATCATAGTTTTATAATAAAATGATAAGAAGAGTATCGTCTTTAAGGATTGGTAACTTATTTTTAACAAATACCAAAATTATATTAATCTTAATTTTATCTAGAGAAGTCACTCAAGTTGTTGTAATTAAAATTTAAAATAAAATTAATTTAAAGAAAATGCAAAAAAGAAAATAAAGATATTGTTCAAAAATCATATCAATGGGAACAAAACTTCTAGGAAATCGATTTCATGTAATTCCCCACTATGCCTTACTCATCTAGTTAATTGAATTTAATTCTCTCTGTTTGTTAGCAATCTCCAAAACATATCCAAAAGCCTCTTTCGATAGTCAATTGGAAATATTCTTGTTCATTAATTTACACAAGAGTATGCAATTTAATAAAACAAGAAAGCATTAAGATCAATGATTTTAAAACTACACAGGTTCATACAAGTCTTTCGATCTCTATATTTACCTATGCCGAAATATTCCAAATCTATCCTATAATTCTCTCTTTAAATAGTAAATCACAAGACAAAAATCATCTAATTAATGACCAGTTAATTAGAAGGATTAAATTTAGAATAAATCAGACAAACATGAAAAGAAATAATTTAAATCAACATAGAAAATCACGCATAGTTTGAAATTAAATTACATCTCTTTCCTAGAAGAAAGAAAAATTAGTTCATGCTAAAAATTAAATTAAACATAAATGAATTCACCATAATGTTTTGAGAGAAAATTGATAGAAATTGAATCGCAAAAAGAATCTGTTTTCGCCTTAATTTTGTGTCACTGATCTCTCTCGTGCACTATTCTTTCCTCTTTTTTCTTTTTTTTTGTTTTCTTTGCGGTGCTGTGTTTCCTTTTCTTTTGATTTCTCCCTTTTTGTTGGACACCTCTTGTTTTTTTTTTGCTTTCTTTGATCAAATAGAGCAAACCTAATGTGAATTATTTAATTTGAACTAACTTTCTCTTTAAATGCAAATTTCCACCAAAGTATTTTCTCAAAATTTAAGGTAAGTTAATGGGTTTTCAAGCTTAGAATGGAAATGGTTTATGTGGTTAAAAGAATAAATAAGACTTATATAAAATAAGGCTCAAGGGGGTTAACTATGGGAATACACCATGCAAGGATGGCGTTATAATTAGGACAGTTGGGAAAGCCTTTTGGTTGTAAAAAAAATTGCCTAGATCATTTCTCTAATATTTGGTATTAATTAGGATTTCACCTCAAGGATCCATCAACTGATTCTAGATAAAAGTAAGATTAAACTTTCCTAAACCAATTAATTCAAATCCTTCTCTTCATAGGCAAAATGGAATAGAGAAAAATTTACAATATGCTCAATTATTTTCAAGGACAAAGATTTAAATCAAAGTACCCACAAAAATCTGACTAACATAATAGTATATTTTGAAAAACAATTCTTGAACCTATCCTCAATCATAAATTTCATAGTCATAGCAAATTCAATCATACTTAAATTCATGCTTGATAAGAGAATTCAACAACTCAAGACTATAAAAGTTGACAACCAGTACAATTTGTTTGAAGAATCAATATGGTTCAACTAGAGTCTTGACGGATGTTCATTGTGTTCTAGATATGAAGAAGAATATCATTGATGTAGGAGTCTTAGAATCAAAAGGCTTCACTGTAACCATACAAAATAAGGCATTGAAGTTTACTTCTAGAGCACCTGCGACGATGAAAGGTATTCAGAAGAATAACTTGTAATACTACCTTGATAGTACGGTTATTGGGATAGCATCAGCAACAGTTTCAGAGGAAGAAAGAGATTCACAAACTACTAAGTTGTGGCATATGTGTTTGGGAGATGTTGGTGAAAAAGCTTTACAAATTCTAGTAAAGCAAGGCCTGTTAAAGGGTGCGAGAACCGACAAGTTGGAATTTAGTGAGCATTGTGTATTGGGGAAGTAGAAAAGAGTAAGCTTTGGCACTGCTCTCCATAATACAAAGGGCATTTTGGATTACATCCATACTGATGTTTATGGGCAAACAAGAACTCCATCCGTGAGTGAAAAATATTATTATGTCACTTTCATTGAGGACTTCTCCAGAAGAGTTTGGGTGTATCTCATGAAGAAGAAGGATGAAGTTCTGGGAATTTTACTCAAATGGAAGAAGATGATCGAGACTCAAATGGGTAGAAAGATCAAGTGTTTGAGGTCTGATAATGGCACAGAGTACACTAATGATCCATTTATGAAATTTTGTGAAGAAGAAGGGATAGTGCAACACTTCACTATTCGAAAAACACCACAACACAATGAAGTTGCAGAACGTACGAACCGGACTTTTCTAGAGAAGGTTCGGTGTATGTTTTCAAATGTTGGGTTAGGAAAGCAGTATTGGGCTGCGGCTGTGATATATGCATGTCATCTCATCAATTGTCTACCATCGTCTGCTCTTGAAGGCAAAATTCCTATGGAGGTATGGCCTGGAAAACTTGTTAGAGATTACGATTTCTTACATGTGTTTAGTTCTATTTCATACTATCATGTAACAGAATCAAATTTGGATCCAATAGCCAAGAAATCTATTTTTTGGGATCCCTTATGGTTCTAAGGGATATCGACTATGATGCCTTGAAACGAAAAAGATAATCTTTAGCATAGATGTTGCCTTTGATGAATTTTCCTTGTTGAGAAAGGTAACTGAAAATATTGATGGCACTTTGGAGCAGGTGGAGCAAACTCCGAAGCAGGTGGAGAAAACTCTGAAGCAGGTGGATCAAACTCCAAAGCAGGTGAAGTTTGAAAGCAAAATTGTTAATTCAGTTAGTGAAGATAAGATAGAAGTTGATCCTCCATTGATAGAAGATGAATCAGATGAAGAGGTTTTAACCCAAGAACCTCCACAATAACAAGAAGAAACTACACTTGATAGACCACGATGAGAAAATTTCAAGATGCTTGCTCAATACAAAGATTTTGAAGACCTACCTGCTCAGTTTAATAATACGGTGGTCTGTGCACTTTCAGTTGTGTATGATGATGTTCCTTCCATATATAAAGAAGCAATGAAAAGGCCTAAAGTTGAAAGATGGAAAGAAGCCATGGTCGAATAACTTCTGTTCCTTCAGAAGAATAAGACATGAAAGTTGACACAACTACCTAAGGCCAAGAAGGTAATTGGTTGCAAATGGGTGTTTGTAAAGAAAAAAAGGATTTTCTAACAAATATGGTGTTCATTACAAGGAAAGGTTGGTGGCGAAGGGCTATGTTCAAAATGAGGGAATCAATTATAATGTGGTATATTCTTCAGTTGTAAAACATTCCTCCATTAGAATTTTTTTGGCCTTGGTAGCATAGTTGTATTTGGAACTAGTTCAACTTGATGTGAAAACCGCGTTTCTACATGGCGACTGAGAAGAGGAAATCTATATGTCTTAGCCAGAAGGGTTTAATGTTGCTGGAAAATGGAATTAGGTTTGTAAGTTGAACAAATCATTATATGGATTGAAACAATCTCCTAGGTAGTGGTATAAACGATTTGATCAGTTTATGTTGTAATAGAAGTACACTAGAAGGACACATTATCATTGTGTACATTTTTGCAAGCTACAAGATGAGTCTTTCATTTATCTTCTATTGTATATCAATGATATGTTGATTGCATCAAAGATCCAAATAGAAATTGAGAAGTTGAAGGCTCAACCAAATTAGGAGTTCGAGATGAAAGATCTAGGAGAAGCCAAAAAGATTCCTAGCATGGAGATAAGTAGAGACAGAAAGAAGGAGAAGCTTAATCTAACCCAAAGTCAATATTTGAAGAAGGTATTACAATGTTTTAGTATGAATAAATAGATGAAAGTTGTAAGTACTCCGCTTGTTCCTCATTTCAAGCCTAGTGCTCAATTATCTCCTAAGAATGATGCAAAACGAGAATACATGGCAAAGGTACCGTATGCAAATATGGTTGGTAGCTCGATGTATGCAATGATGTGTACAAGACCTGACATTTCACATGTGATTGGTGTTGTAAGTAGGTACATGCATTATCCTAGTAAAGGACATTGGTTGGCTGTGAAATGGATTCTACGGTATATTCTAAATACTGTAGATGTTGATTTAGTATTTTAGCATAATAATACCTTTGGTCAATATGCAGTCGAATATTGTGATTCCGACTATGCAAGAGATTTATATAAGCGTCGATGAATTCCTAGTTATGTGTTTACTCTTGCTAAGACTCTAGTCAATTAGAAGTCTACCTTGTAGTGTAGAGTTTCTTTGTCTACTACAGAGGCAGAGTATGTGGCAGTTACAGAGGTTGTGAAGGAAGCTATTTGGTTACGAGGTTTGCTTGAAGACTTAGGAGTTGGTCAAAAACATATTAAGGTGTTTTGTGACAGTCAGAGTGTTATTCATTTAGTAAGGAACCAATTCTACCATGCACGTACAAAGAACATTGATGTTCATTATCATTTCGTGTGAGAGATTATTGAAGAAGATGCAGTACTAGTTTAGAAGATCAATACTACAGAGAATCCCGCAGATATGATGACCAAGGTGGTAACATAAATCAAGTTCAAACATTTTCTGGACTTGATTAACATCCTGCAAATCTGAATTGGTACTGGCGTCGCTCATTTAGTGATTGAAGAAATTATTTAAGAATCACTAAGTCGCGTATATGGATATTTTTTTATAGCTCCTTAGTGAGAAAATTTGAAAAGTCTCACATTGGTTAGGAATGAAGATGGGTGTTTTATTTTGGGCTATAAATAAAGCCCTCCTCCACCATTTGTAAACATTCCAAAATTTGTAAATCTTCCTCTCTTTTATAAGGGTAATTGATTAGCTCAATTTTGCACAAATAGTTATAATTTTGGACTTCATCCATTTGGAAATGGTGGAAGTGGTCGACGACACTCGATGACCTAGGTAATATTTATACCGAACCTTGTTGAATTTCTAGTGTTTTTATTTTCTGTTTTAATATTTCTGTTTCAATATCTGCTTTATTTTATTTTAGCATTATATTTCCAATAACATTATTTTATCAAGTTATTTTAAGTTTTATTCATTTAAATCATAAATGAATAGTAACTACTTAGAATAGGGAAAATATACTTGTTTTTCCAACAATTGAATAGGTTATCTACGTATCCAAATTAACAAGTTGATTTCTCTCTACCACTGCTTTTTGCTCTAGTGTTTTTCATATTTCTTTGGTTTGTTGGTTTGAATATCAATAATCTGTTACATTTAATGGAAATTGTAAAATTTAATTTTCTAAAGATGTCACATAAAAAATAATGATGAATAAGATTGCACTTTTGTATCTACATTTTTTATCCTCACTCTATATAAATTTAAGGGTATGTTTGTTTTTGCTTGTATCTACACTTTTATATCTCACACCTATATTTATTTACATAAAATTCTCTCATTTCTTTTTCTACTAAACCCTAAACTCTCAATCTTAAATTTTAAACACTAAAATCTAAAACCTTAAACTTTAAATTCTAAATATTAAACATTAAACATTAAATCTTAAACTTTAAATCCTAAATATTAAACACTAAATCTTAAATTTTAAACTAATAATACTAAACTCTAAAAGATTAATATTGGTACTAAAATAGTACCACTACTGCTAAATAACTTTGAAAATGGAATGTAACTCATTAAATACAAAAGTATAGATATATTTAATATATTACATACAAAAACAAAGATGGAAGTAACATTTTAGATGTAGTAGATCACAAAAATGAAATTTTTTTTTACACAAAGATAGAAGTAATGTAACTTGTTACATCCAAAAATAGAGATAAATCGAACACATTACATATAAATATAAAAATGGATGCAACATGTTAAAAAATATTTTAGGGAAAAATTGAAGCTTTAATTGTGTGATTTCTTTTGAACAAAAAAAATTGCAAACAATTTGCAATCTTGACTTGCATGAACATCATGGAGCAAACGTAATAAATAAATTATAACATGTTATGATTTTTCAATGGAAAATTAGAAAATAAAAAGAAGGATCTTTCACGCACCTCTCATTCTCAGAATGCATTTGTTAAATAAATAATGGCGCAAAACAATATAAGACCCATTTACATATATTAGACCCTTACTATAGCTTCTATATATACATATTCCCTCCTTCTTATTAGCTACGCAACCGAGACAATTTATTTATAACAGAGAGAGTGTGTGTGTGAGCTACTGCTTCAATTTTTCCATCCAGCCTATCTCTATCACCGCCAACATTTTGCCTCTATTTGCAACCATCATCAGCCAATAGCTCAGCTACCACCAGCCATTCCATCATCGTTCGAAACTAGCCACTTCTAGCTGATGAAAGACATTAGCCAATAGAGAAGAATAGCAACAAGTTACCATTGATACTGTGGGTGGAGTTTACGGTAATATTTGATTCAATAGCAAGTTTGTTAATTTATCTTGTTATATATTACCAATAAATCAGAGGGAGATATTTTCTGGGTGTATTTGGATTTTGGTATATTTTGTAAAACTCTCTGAATATTGGTGTTTGTATCTCCATTTGATTATTAGTAGATTTTTCCTCGGGTGTCTTCGTTAGTGGAGTAGACTTTTCACATTGAAAAGTTAAACCACTTATATCATTGTGTTCCATTTATTTTACCCATTGCTTATTATTTTGTTATTACCCATTATTATATATTTATGCAATCAAAGTTAGACTCGAATTTTGCTTCCACAAATGCTAATTTATAACAAATTGGCATCAAAGCATTGGGTTATTTTGTTATTTATTTGAACTAATCAAGTTTGCTCTTTTGGATTTATTTTGAGGTTCTGGCTATCTGATTGGTTTCATATTTTCTGGGTTGTGCATCTTTTTATTTAATATTGGGTTTTCTATCATGGTAGCAAAATACGAAATTGAGAAATTCAATGGTAGGAATGATTTCAGTTTATGGCCAATGAAGATGTGGGTAGTATTAATTAAAGAATGGCTCGTGAAGACACTTGAAGGCAAGGATAAATTTCCAAAAAATTGACTGATGAAGAAAAAGATGCATTGATGGGAATGCTCTCAGTTCAATTCAGTTATTCTTGTATGATGAGATACTACACGAGGTTAGTGATGAGGAATATCCTACTAGGTTATGGTTTAAATTGGAGAATTTGTATATGACCAAATCTTTGACAAGTTGGTTATATTTGAAGCACCGTTTGTATACATTCAGAATGTCAGAAGGTACACCTTTACACTATCACCTTGATTACTAAAATTATTTGTGATCTAAAAATAGTGGTGTTAAGATTGATGATAAAGATTAGACCTTAGTTCTATTATGTTCTTTACCTTATTCATTTGAATATTTTGTTGATACCATGCTATATGGGCTAGACACTATATCTTTGGAAAATGTCAAAGCATCTTTGAATTCCAGAGAGTTGAAGATAACAGTGGTTTATTTTTCAGAGGTAGAAATCGAGAAAAAGGCACATGCAATAATAGAGGCAAGTCTAGATCCAAATCTATAAAAAGAAAAGATAAATGCAAATATTGCCGTCAGAAAGGGTACTGGAAAGTAAACTGTCTGAAGCTCAAAGGTAAAGGAAAAACTACCATAACATCTTCTGGTACTAATGATGTTGCTAGTGTTGTAGATAGTTCTGGTTCTGATGGTGAAAATGTTCTATCAATATCTATTGGTTCTCTTGGAGATGTTTAGATTCTTGATTCGGGTTACACTTACCATATGTGCCCCAGTCAAGACTGGTTTGCTTCTTATCAATCTATTGATGAGCGTGTTGTCTTGATGGGAAACAATGTGTCTTATAAGGTTATTGGTATTGGTACTATCCAAATTATGATGCATGATAGTATTATTAGAACTTTAAAAGATGTTCGCCATGTTCCATATTTGAAAAAGAACTTTATATCATTAGGTACTCTTGATTCGCAAGGCTACAAGTATGTAGCTGAAGGTGGAGTTTTAAGAGTTAGTAAGAGTGATCTTTTTGTTATTAAAGAGAAATTGTTGCATGGTCTCTATATGCTTCAAGGTGGCATTGTTATTGGTAGTATTTCAGTTTCGTCCTCGTCAAATCAAGATTCAGATACTACTCAATTATGACATACACAGCTTGGGCATATGAGTGAGGTAGGGATGTCAATTTTGAGCAAACGTGATTTGCTTCGTGATCAAAAAATTGGGAAACTTGATTTCTATGAGCATCGTGTCTATCGAAAGCATCGTAAGGTCAAGTTCATTATAACCATCCATAAAATGAAAGATATTATTGATTATATTTGTTTAGATCTTTGGGGTCCTTCTCGTGTTGTGTCTAAGGGTGGTGCCCAATATATGTTGATTTTTATTGATGACTACTCTTATCATGTTTGGGAATATTTTCTGAAGAACAAGAATGACGTGTTCTCAAAATTTGTAAAATTCAAGGCTTGTATACAAAATCAAACAGGCAAGAAAATCAAGCATTTGAGAACTGATAATGGTTTGGAATTTTGTAAAATTTAATTTAATGAGTTTTGTGAAAGAAATGGCATAGTGAGACACTACATTATGCATCATACTCCATAGCAAAATGGAGTTACAGAACATATGAATAGGACTCTCTTAGAAAGAACTAGTTGTATGCTCTTTCAAGCTAACTTGGATAAATCTTTTTGGGCCGAACTTGTAACCATACCTGCTATTTGGTGAATCGGTCTCCATCAATTACAATTGAGTTGAAGACTCCATTTGAGGTATTCTTTGGTACTCTTGCTAATTATTCTAATTTGAATGTTTTTGGTTGTCCTCTTTATGCTTATGTTAATGATGGTAAACTTGAGCTTAGGGCATTAAAATGCATATTTTTAGGGTATCCTTCTGGGGTGAAGGGTTATAGATTATGGTGTGTTGAACCTAAGTCACCTAAATATTTGATTAGCAAAGATGTTAAGTTTGATGAGTTTTTCATGTTGGAAAAGAAAAAAAGGAGTTTATTGTTGTAGGTAAAGACCACGGTGTTAGTAAGCAGGTGGAGCTTGAGAGTGGAGCTCCTAGTCAAGTGCAAGAGAGCACTTCAGATCAGTCATGTGTGGATAAGATAGATGATTCTGATTATGATGTAGTAGAAGAGTAACATGATCAACTATATAGTATCGCTACGGGTAAAGGAATAAGAGAGATTCGACGCCCTCAGAGGTATGCAAATGCAAACTTAGTTTCTTTTGCATTATCTGTGGTAGAGTCTATTTAGGCGCATGAACCTTCTAGTTATCATGAAGTTGTCACTTGTGATGAGTCTGTTCAGTGGTTGGTTGCTATGAATGAAGAGATTGAATCACTTTATAAGAATCATACTTGGGAATTGGTGAAACCGTCTAAGGGTCAGAATATTGTTGGAAACAAATGGGTCTTCAAGAAGAAGGAAGGTATACCTGAGGTTAAAACATCTAAATTTAAGGCACGTGTTGTTGCAAAGGGTTATTGTTAGAAAAAAGGTATTGACTTCGATGAAGTATTTTTACCTATTGTGAAACATAGCTCTATTCGTGTATTCCTTGCTATGGTTGCATTGTTTGACATGGAATTAGAACAGTTTGATGTCAAGACATACTTTTTACATGGTGAGGTTGAGGAACAAATATATATGCATCAACCAGAGGGGTTTGTTGTTCCATGTAAGGAAGATCATGTTTATTTATTGAAAAATTCTTTGTATGGGTTGAAGCAATCCCCTAGACATTGGTATAAATAGTTTCATTCTTTTATTATTGATCATGGTTACTCTAGGAGTGATTATGATAGTTGTGTTTATCATAAAAGATTCCATGATGGTTCATCTGTCTATTTGTTACTTTATGTTGACGACATGCTTATTGCTTCTAAGAATAAGTCTAAGATTCAGAAATTAAAGTTTCAACTTAGTGGTGAGTTTGAGATGAAAGATTTGGATGCATCAAAGAAAATTTTGGGTGTGGAAATTTATAGGGTTAGACAAGCGGGCAAGCTTTATTTGAATCAGAAAAGTTATGTTGAAAAAGTTCTTGAACGTTTTGGTATGAAAGACTCTAAACCTGTGAGTATATTGTTAGTTGCACATTTTAGGCTTTCTTTGGATTTGTCACCACAGTAAGAAAAAGAAGAGTAGTATATGTCTCAGGTTCCATATGCTAGTGCCTTTGGTAGTTTGATGTACGCTATGGTTTGTACTCGTTCAGACATTTCACATGTAGTTACTGTTGTTAGCAGATATATGGGTAATTCATGCAAGGTTCATTGGCAAGCAGTGGAATGGATACTTTGGTATTTGAAAGGGACATCTAATTTTGGTTTGGTATATGATGGAAGTTCTAACACTAGTTGCAGTGTTATTGGTTATATGGACTCTGATTATGCTGGTGATTTAGATAGAAAAAGATCTCTAACAGATTACGTTTTCACTCTTTCTCATTATGCCATTAATTGGAAGGCTACTTTATAGTATACAGTTGCTTTGTCTACGACAAAGGCAGAATATATGGTAGTAGCAGAAGTAGTGAAAGAAACCATTTGGCTTAGAGGTTTGGTTTGTGATTTGGGTTTACAACAAGATACTTTTGTTGTATTTTTTGATAGTCATAATGCAATACAATTGACCAAGAATACTATGTATCATGAAAGAACCAAACATATTGATGTCAAATATCACTTCGTTCATGACATTGTCTCTCAGGATGCTATTATTGTCAATAAGATAATCACTATTGAGAATCTAGTTGATATGTTAACCAAACCAATTCTATTTAACAAGTTCAAGCATTGTTTGGACTTGATTGGTGTTTGCAATAGATGATCACCCTTCGGGGATTTGGACAACAGTATTTGGTAATCCGAGGAATTTCATTTGAAGAACTTGTTTTCTATTTTGAGTCAAAGTGGAGATTTGTAAAATAAATAATGGCCCAAAACAATGTATGCCCAATTTCCATATATTAAACCCTTACTACAGCTTCTATATATACATATTGCCTCTTTCTTCTTAACTGTGCAATCGAGACAATTTATTTATAACAAAGAGAGAATATGAGTTGTTGCTTCAATTTTACCATCCAATCTGCCTCTGTCACCGCCACCAGTTTGCCTCTGTTTGCAACCATCATCAGCTAGCAGCTCAGCTACCACCATCCATTCCATCATCGTTCGAAACCAGCCACTTCTAGTTAATGAAAGACATCAGCAGACAGAAAAGAATAGCAGCAAGTTGCCATTGATGTCGGTGGTGGAGTTTATAGTAATATTTGATTTAATAGCAAGTTTTTTAATTTATCTTGCTATATATTACCAGTAAATTAGAGGAAGATATTTTTTGGGTGTATTTGAATTTTGGTATATTTTGTGAATCTCTCTGAATATTGGTGTTTGTATCTTCATTTGAAAAAGTGGATTTTTTCTCGGTATGTCGTTATGAGTGGAATAGACTTTTCACATTGAAAAATTGAATCACTTAAATCATTGTGTTATATTTATTTTACTCATTATTTATTATTTTACTGTTATCTTTTATTATATATTTGTACAACCAAAATTGGATCCAAATTTTATTTCCGCAAGTGCTAATTTATTATAGCATTTCTTAGTTTTAGCTCGTGTATTCTAAAACTTGTTCCTCTCAGCTTGGAGTTCAGATGGGAAAAATGTTTTAGCACTGATTAATAGAATGGTGCTTCCGGTTAATTTAGTGGGTAAAGGGTATGATCTTTATAGTTCTTGCTCATATTTTATTTTTAATTAATTTAGTTGGGAGAGATGCATTTACAGGAAAAGATTAGTAGATTATTTCAAGCACTTATACAAAATATGATGGTATCGTGACCCAATAGCTATGGATACCCTTCAAGCTGCTTATAGAAACAAAGATGAAGAAGAAGAAGAATTAATCAACCCCACCACTACCTCTACCACCTCCTCTCTAACAACCGTCGAGCCCATTAACCCATCCAACTCAAATCTGAACAATCCTCTCGTCGAACCCCAAAATGGTTTCAAAACCTACATTGAAGCCTAAGAAGATTTTTTAGAATGCCAAATCATAAGACATTGAAGAATAAGATGATGAAGACCCACCACCAAAGAGGAAAATCATCTCTCCTTACTCACTCTCGTAACCTTCGACTAGAACCAAACATTGTTGCCCTGAAGCAGCGTTGCCAATAATGAAGGACAAAATTGAAATATTACATTGTCAAAATGGAGACGTTGAACAATTTCAAGTAAATTGACTCTATTTTACATTAGATGTGCTATATTACGGCAATATTCTCACTGCAGTCTCTCGACCCTTCAATTTGACTTGGGCTTTGCATCTATTCCAAAACAATAACATGCTAAAATATGGTAAGTAATATACAATAACTCTTGACCAAGGAGTGGCACTTTATTACCACCCATGTTAATTTTTTGGTATTGATTGTTACCCAAGTTATTAAATGATATTTGAAAAGTACCCAAATTATTTTAAAAATACATATTTAGTAAAAAGAAAAAAAGTATGTTAATAAAAAATTGAAGAGCATTTCAAATACCCTTAGTAGCACTATAATTTTATTTTAGATATTATTTTTTTTCATATTTTTTGGGTGGAATTTTATTGATATTCATATTTAATTAAATGTACTAATTTTATTTAATTTTTAATTTTATTGAAAAAAATTCACACATGTACACCATATATGCTTTTAATGCAGACAATTTGTTTATTTTTTTTCTTTTTCTTCCGCTATGACATTAACAACTTCTTTTCCTATCATTTTTGAGTCATTAAATACAAATTTGTTACGTTAATAGTATCACAATTTTATTTTCGGTGTCATTTTTCACTCATATTTTTCAAATGTTACCTTAGTGATACTCTAATTTAAAAAAGAGATAAATACTATCAAGGTTATATACTTATTACAAAATAAGTTTAGTCCAATTATTATTAAAAAGTGAACACAATGATAAAGTAAATTTTTTTCATTTTATTTTTTGATTTTTTTAGTTATATTAATTAGAGATTATTTTAACTTGAATAAATTTTAATTGAAAGAATTAAATAAAAATAGAAAATAAATAAATAAAAACCTAAAAAGGATTATTTGTCCTAGTATAATAACTTTTCATAAAAATAAGTATAAGACCTACTTATTATTTTTAGAATAAATATATGACATGTAGAGTGACCATTCTTTTAAAAAAATATCAATTTGAAGACATGTACATTGACCTACGTACACATGTGAGATTACGAGCGCATTTTTGTGATTTCAATTAAATAAACAGTTTATGAAAGAAATTAAAATGGAAAACAAAAATTAGAAAACACATAACCCACCCATCTCCAAGCACTTAATCATGCATGCAAGTGTATCTAATCAAATGGGTGTTTAAATAGTTATGTTTTGATTATTTTTTATTCTGTTTTTATATTTCAAGATGCAGTTTCTGTTTTTTAAACAATTTAAACAGTTTTTAAAACTTAAATAGTTTAAGCATAAATTAATTTGTAGTAACTTTAAATATATGCAATTTTTGTTTTTTAAATAGTTTAAACAAATTTTTTAAAGAAGTTTTTTAAGCTTAAATATTTTCAGCATAAAACATATGCAATTTCTATTTTTTAAATAGTTTGAATAGTTTTTTTAAACAATTTTTAAGCATAAACACATTAAGCATAAATTTTACAATATTGAAGAAATTAAAAGTGTAACTATTTTGTTTTTATAACGAATGGGAACTCGTACAGTATGAAAAAAATAGATATTAGCAGTCAATGGGCAAGAAAAGGAAAATATTCTAGAAATTCTCTTTATTAAAAGCACATGTGCTAGTCATATGTGAAAATTGTACCAAATTGGTGCTTTTTTTTATAATTAAGGTACCACCTAAAAAATATAGATAAACAAGGGTACTAAAAATAGAATCATATTACTACTAAGATAGTGAACCCCTTAAATATATGTTCTAATATTTTTGACTCCTTTTACAGTATCTTCAATCTTTATTCTTTTTCTATCACCTAGGAGCTTAATAAATCTCTTTTCCTTTTAGGTATTTATGATAATTCTAAGAATGATAAAAGGTTGAGGTTCATTCAAGCTCCAAACAAAGCACTTGTTCAACGGCTTTTAAGATATTAGTATTACTTATAATAATGGAGCTACATGTTTTATATGTATGATTATATATTAAATTGTGCATACAAACTATTTTTTCTATTGCCTCAATTTAATTTTTTTCATTAAAACTACAAACTATTTTCCTATTTTTCCTTAAATAAAATCCAAAAATCGCATATTGTACTCATTAAAATAAAACCTTATATAAGCTGCATAAAATTTAGATGAAAATCATTAAGCAGTTTCCATTTATAAGTGAATTTGTTGAACTCTCAGGTGGTATATGAAGAGGAGAGGTTCAAGAGAGTATAAAATTAGTCAAAAAGCATTAAAACATGTCTTTAAGGAATCAAAAATTTGTGAGTAAGAAAATGCTACTGGTGTTCTATTGGAGGAAATAGTAAATAATACCAAAAATTCCCTCCATGCACATTTAGTTCATATCAAATTAGTACTTTTTATTAAATGTATGTATCACAAATACATCACCTGAAAAATATGGGTAAAAAATGTATCTAAAATGAAATTATGATACTACTAATAATGTAGTGAACCATGCAATGAGCATTTTTTTCTCTTTTAAAATAAAAACACAAACCTTTTCCACAATAAAATACTATAGAACATCCTCTCGTGAGGGTAGGCAAAATACCCTTCAAAAATAGGTTATGTGATGCCTACCTTTTAAAATTTTCATTTAATTTGGATGACTATACTACCAAAACTTAAATTATTATTACCATAAAAATAATTTATTAATAAAAAATTTATTCAACTATAATTATACTTAAGTATAATTAATTATATGGACAAAATTGACAATTCATATATGTTTGTTGTGCCAATAACAAAAGTAATTATGAGTTTGTCATTACCTTTAATCAAATGTTACTAATTAATTTTAAATGAAGTATTAATTAATTAAATTTGTATTCTCGTTGAAAATTGAAATGATTTAAGGCATGTTAGTTATGATAACTAAGTTACAACAATGTAAAATTAGAAAGTGACTGGAATCACTATCACATGGGATAGTGCCCAATTTATTGTATATATAAGATTAATATAGTACATATATAGTTACATTATTGGTAATACATAGTACTCATATAAAGATAAAAGTATGTCTTAGAAAATAAACAATGAATCTTGACTCTTGTACTTGCATCCTTGTGGTTGTTTGTACACGAGTTAGCTCTGGTCCTATTACGTACTGACATACGATGGTAGGTATCTAGCTAATGTCCAAACATCAAGTCTTCTTACTCTTTTAGTTGAATAACACCATTAAAGTGAAAGAACATAATAACCTTAAGTTTGAGCTTAAAAAATACCTGGTACAACATCCACAAGTTGTGCTTGTAATCAACATAGAATACTTGGCGCCAATATAGGGAACATGTTAACGCAAATAAATAATTCACAAATTTTCATAATTCTAACTATTATGAATTTCATATTGAGGTTGTTTCATGAAGTTTCTTCTTCCTACTTGAGTTATTTCAAATTTCCTTTAGTTTGGGTAGTTACCAATTATTAATCATTTATGATAGGAGAAATATTTTTACCCTTATATATTACTTCTATAGCTTTCATTTTCTCACATTTTACCAATATATTTCAAAGTCCTTGGTTTCAAACTTACCACAGTTATCAACCTTAGCTTGTTGGGTAACTTTATTCCCTCACGAGGCTTTTCTCTTCTCTTTTCCTTTCAACTCTTCGATGTTTCTAAGCATTATCTTTGCTTTGTCAATTTAATGTTGGATTAAGTCCCCATCGTATTTCTTTACCTTCAACTTTTGACCTCTTTATTTTTATATGTACTTTATTCTTAACTTCTCTATTATATTTTCTTTTACTTTGTAATGACAATGCCTCTTTAAAAAAATAGGAAGTAGAGAAAATTTGTCAGAGAGAAATTGAATCTAAGAAAGATAAAAAGTGCATCTACTAGCTCAACCTCTTCTAACATAGGTGAAAGGAGTTCAACTTCTTTGGATTCATCTCCAGACTCTCATTCCAAAACTAGGAAAGAAGATTCCTTATAACATTGTTGTTCTAGGATACCACCATGGACACTGGTGTCCAGCCATCCTCATCCAACTCAGATAAACCATCCAACACCTCAGGGACCTCTCAAGAATCTACATTATCTCCTTCTCCTTTCCACATTCCCATAAGTATTATTGCACCTTACCTCTAAGGAAGTCTAATAGACATTGAGAGGATAAGGAAAGACAATCACATATCCCAAAAAAATGTAAAGATCATGTATTCTACAACCAATTTTTTTATTGTATAGATCCTCACCTAGGTTGGATGATCATGCAAGAAATAATGCAATTATTTCTAGGGGTTGTGATGAGTGCTCAAAAGCACTTAATAGATAGTGATTTTATGCAAATTTAATGATTAAAAAGAATGTTATTTACTTAGTTTTATTATTATTTTATACAAATCTATCTTTTTGAAATCATAAATATATTTTGTTATTTTTCAAGTATTTTAGCTTAAAAAGATAAAATTGATCAATATTTGAAGAATTATACTTGAAACACTCTGTTGTAATACTCCAAAACATACAAAAAAATGTTACAAGAAAATAAGGAAAATAAGTGAAGCAAAACAGAGCATGTCGTGGCATGGAAACATTATGTGTCGCGGTGTGGGGCTAATAGACTCAGTACAACTGTCTCTAATTCTTCATATGCCATGGCGTGGGAATGTTATGTGTAGCACTGTGTAATGTTTTCACCGTGTACAATGTGCGTGATAGTTACATGCATGGTGAGAAGTGAACTATTGTGTGTCGCGACATCAATACATCTAATCTGATTTTTTGAACCTATAAATAGGACCTTTATTCCATTGTATCAATCATCTCTTTAAAAGCTTTATAGCTCAAATCTTCTTAGTTGCTTAAGCTTTCAACTTTTCTTTTATTATTTTAAAGTTTTTTCTCTCATTTGAGAGTTGAACAAATTTAGTTTATGTAATTATTATAGTCTCAGTAAACAAGTTTTGTATTTTCTATTGGAGGTTTTCCAGGAATAATTCAAGAAAAAATTGTTAATGTATATTTATGTATTCTTTTTAGTTATTCGTTTTGTGTTATTTTTACATGTCATGTTTAATTTTCTGATCAACTATTAAATTAAGCATGTGTGGTTGAAATTATATTGGAATATTAGTAATATTATTATGCTTCCATAATATTAATATGGGTAAAATAATTTTACAAAATTAAGTATTATTTTCTATTGATAAATTCTACAAAGTTTATTTCAAAAAATACAGTGATGTTAGAATTTTTGTAATAAACTTAAAATATAAAAGTTAGATTTAAGATTTAATTATCTAAATATGATTTAGAGTACTGCACTTCTATCCATTATTTGATTCATATGTGTACTTGGAGTGTAAGCTCTATTTCAATTATTTTTATAAGAATTATTATTGATGGATATATTGATGACATATCTTTCATTGTAGTTTTAAAATCTCAAAGTATATTCTTATATAATTAAATTATTGAATTCAATTCTAACACCTTGAATAAAGTTTTAATTGTAAGGAAGACAATTAAGCGGTTTATTAATCTTTTAAAAAAGAATATGAATTTAATAATAAATCAATTGATAAGCCCCACTTTATGATTTTATTTGGTTTATTATTAATAACAATAATAATCCCAACCCTCCGATATTTTAATACAAGAAAGGAAGAATCAATAATCTTAGTTAAAAACATTAATAACCTATTTAACATTGACCAAGCATAATCAACTAGCTAATAAATCTCATAAATTTTTAACTTTATGATATATGTTTAAATGTCTAAATATTTATTGAATCTATATTTATTTTATTAGAATTAGATTAAGCTTTCAAACCCAAACTTTGTGACATAATGTTTAGATTTTATTTTTATTTCTAAAAATTTGTTGAATAATTTAAAAACCACATCAATTCTCTTTAGACCGACCTTAAAAATATATTTATAATTTTTTATAATTGATTCATGTACTTGTTAACATTTTATAAATTTTACAAAACTTAACAATCAAGTTTTTGTGCATCAAGTTTATGGTGTCGTTGTCAAAGAACTGATAATAGCATTAAAAACTCGATAAAAATGCATGTATTAAGTTTTTGACACCATTTTTAAGGAGGAATAACGTTTTTAAATTGTTTTTATTAAAATATTAAAAATATTGTGTGTTATAAATATTATGATTTTTATTTTGTTTTATTTAAAAAAATTGAAAAATATATTAAAAATAAAAAAATTATGTCTCATTTATTAGTTAACTATTAGATATTTAAAAAAACAAAACATTAATGTCTTATTTATTAGTTGACTTAAGAGACATATATAAAAAAAATCTAAAAAACACAATAAATGGAACTTAAATTCATAAAAAACAAATTGAAAATAAAAATAATTTAAGTCTCATTTATTATTTGACTTTAAAAAAATTTAAAAAAAATGCAATAAAGAGATCCTCAATTCAAATTTAAATAAAAATTGAAAATAAAAAAAAATCTAAAAACTTTTTGCCTTCTTTAATAGTTGACTTAAAAAATATTCAAAATTTAAAAGAAAAGGTCAAAAATTTATTTGCTTATTTATCAGTTAACTAAAAAAATTCAAAATTTTCTAAAATAAAAAATCTAGAATTTATATTTATTTTAATAGACGACTAAAAAATAATTTTTTAAAAAAAATATGTAAATATCTTTATTTTTTATTTTTTTAGTTGACTTAGATGTTAATTATTCATTTATTTTCTTTTTTTAAATTTTCTTATTAGTATTTTTATATACTAATTTAAATATTTATTTTAATTTTAACTTTTAATTCCTTTTACTTAATATTTTTATTTACTAACTTTTTGTCTAAATAATTTTTTTACTATCTTTTATTTTTATTTACTAATTTATTTTCTTCTATTTTTTTGTTTTATTATCTACTGACTTTAATTGTTTTGTTGTTTGTTTCTTATTATTGTTTATCATTCTTTTATTTTTATTTTTATTTTATGTGTTATTTATTTTTTTTATGTCTTTTTTTAATGTTTTTTTTAGTAATTTTATTTGTTTTTTTATTTTTGTTGTTTAATTTATTTATTATTTCCTTTTATTATTCTTGTGTGAGTATTTTTGTTTAATTTAAAAAAACTTTAAGTTGATGCATGATTTTTCTGCTAACCACAACATGAGGCTCTTGTAATACAATTGGGTTAAAAATATATATATTTTTACATGGGTCCCTTTTTGAATACGATGTGTTCTATTTTTGCTGGAATGAATTTTTAAACTAAAAAAATGCATTTTAAATAAGATCGACACAAATTTTCTCTTTTTCTTCTTCTACAAACTCTATCTTGTCTAGCCCCTAATACAAATAATTTTGAAGTTACTCCCAAAAAGTTTGAAAATTGTAATGCCAATATCACCAATTGTGATTAAAAATAAAACTAAAAAGGAGGTAAATATTATGTTAGATCTCGGTACAAGGGAAAATTTATGTCATATTCATTATTTTGTAGCTAGAAGTGGGTGAACTAAAACAAAAAACTATGTCCCTACTTCAAAAGAGATAAAATTTTAATATTCATAAGACATGGTAAATAATTTAAATAGTACAAGTAGCCAAATTTTTCATGCTTGTAAATTTTGTAATTTCAATAAATTCAATGACGAAAGGGACATTGAGTATATTAAGTTATGAAAATGGAGATCCCCTAAGAAGCATCTTATTGAGACATTAAATTAGGTATTGAATGGGAAACAATCCATCATTATAGGTAATATTATTTTATTTTTTGTTATTTATTTTTATTTCTAGTCATGTGAACATTATTAAGAATTATTAATGTTATAACCATTTGTTGTAATGTGTGAGAAGTACACAGTTTTTACCTATGTATAATTTAATGATTAGATTAATCGATGCACCTGTATACCAATATTTAAAAAGGATCCACAATTGGGTAATTTTTTATTCTCTTTCTCTTTAATTTACAATTGGGAAACAATCTAAGTTTTAGGTTAGGAGTGAGGAAAAATTAAATTATAAAATTAACGCTTAAATTTATATATGTTCACATTTACATTTAATTTTAACCTTTCTTTTTGTGTGCTTTTTATTTATTTATCTTTATTTTTTAGGACTTTTTAGGATAATTTTAAAATTTTTCTTACAAAATTATCATGTTCTTTAGTTAAATTTAAGAAAATGATTAAGTCTTTGTATTGTTAGATTAATTTCAAAAACATTTCATAGAGTAATGTGATAATTAGTTAGTTTTTGTCATAATTAATATTTCATGAGAAAATGTTGAAATAACGATGAACCCAAAATCGATGTTTAGGAATCAAATAGTGGAGACTACCTTATGAGAATATATTTTGAGCCTTTATCTTCCCATTCTGATTGTTGATATTTTTCTACTCTTTTAAACATTTTTCTTATAAATTTTAAATTGTTAGATGAATGTTATAGGTTTTTTGCATTGAATGTTAGGATTTTTACATCTAATAAAGTATCATATATTTATTTTTTATTACTTAAATTGAATAACTTAAATAGAAATTAAAAGTATATGACATTCTCTTCATTCATGTATAACTTCTAAAAAGGATACATATATGGGGTTACTTAAACTAATACAAAAGAGAAAAGACCACAAATTACCCACTCACCTTATAGGTACAATCTATACATGTGTCTTTTCTCTAAAAAATATATATCTCTAAAAAAAAGAGAAAAAAAAAAGAAAAAAATAGTATTGTGCACTATACAAAAATAATTCACCAAGAAGTCATTTGCATTCTCTTCACCCTTCATTTGATTCCTTTTATGAGATCAATATTGTGCACTATTTTTGAGCTTTTTCTTCTTTAAACATATACAAAACTATTAGTTTATTTCTATACATAAACTTTATTCGCATATACTTTTGAGTGAGTGCTTGAACCAATAGGATTAGTGTATTTGAAAGTATGCCTTGTGAGGTTAGAGTTGAAGCAAATTCAAATTCCTTACACTGAGATTGGGTAAATTTAATATTGATACACTTTTTGATTTAAAATATGAAAGTAATTTTCAACTAATAATTATAGTAAATCAATAATATTTAGAATATTAAAATAACTTATGCTATAAATCTTAATTTTGATCTTAAAGAAGATTAAAAAATATGAAAAGTTTTGTTATTTTTATTTTATCTTTTTCATTATTATTTTTACTTTATTTTAAAAAAATTACTTGTTGTTTATTTTTTTTTAATTTTTGCATTAATGTTTATGGGTAGCATATCTGAAAACCCTCATGAGAATTAAACTCATCCACTAGAGCAACCTAGGGGTTTAAAGACTTTTACATAGGCTAAATTCAACTGTGTCAATCTACGAAAATGATTTAGGATAGTTTAATTTTATTTTTAGTTTTTTCTATTTTTGCTAAGAGACTAGTAAGAAGCTAGATGTAGTTGTGATAAGTGCTCAAAAAAACTCAATATATAGTAATTTTATACATGTTTATTGATTAAAATTATTGGTATTTAGTTAGTTTTACTATTATTTTATACAAATTTATCTTTTTACAATCATTGGTATATTTTATAATTTTTCCAATATTTTAGCTCAAAAAGATAAAATTGATCAATACTTGAAGCATTATACTTGAAGCACTCCATTGCAATGCTCCAACCATAAAAAGGTGATACAATAAAATAAGGTAAATAAGTGAAGTAGAATAGAGCATGTTGCGGAATGGAAGCATTATGTGCCAAGACATGGGGCTAACAAACTATGTACAACTGTCCCTAATTCTTCGCTAGCTGCATCGTGGGAAAGTTTTGTGCTGCAGCACGAGATATTTTGACTGAGTATTTTGATAGTTAGTTGCATGTCGCGACATGATGCCAATACATCTGATATGATTTTTTGGACTTATAAATAGGACCCTTATTCCATTGTATCAATCATCCCCTTCATAGCTTTTTAGCTCATCTCTTCTTAGTCTCTTAAGCTTTTAGCTTTTCTTTTATTAGTTTAAACTTCTTATCTCATTTATGAGTTGAACAAATTTATTTTATGTAATAGTTATATTCTCATTTCAATAACACAAGTTTGGCATGTCTGATTGGAGGTTTTCCAGAAATAATCTAAGCTTGGCATTCTTTATTTATAAGAAATATTTCATCAATAATTTCTCCACCAAACTATTCCAAGTTGTAATGGAATTAGGTAGCAAAGAGTTTATCCAAGCCAGAGCATGGTCTCTCAAAAAGAAAGGAAACAAATTGAGCCTAAACACCTCCTTGATCACACCACTAAACTTGAATGAGTCTACAACTTCAATAAACAATCTTAGATGTAAATGAGGATCCTCTGTTGGTAATCCACTTATTTTGTAGCATTTGAAACATCACTCGCTTTAGTTCAAACTAACTAGATTGAATGTTTGGCCTTGCAATACTTGGGTTCAGCACTTCCAACATAAGTAATGCATATTCATTCATAACTATGTCCTTATCATCCGTTAAAAGAATATGGTTATTCAAATTCAACTTATTATTGTTTATTTCTTCTTAATCATCCATTTCTTTCACTTGGTTGACAACTTGTTGTTTTCTTATTGATCTCAAAGTATGCTCAATTTCTGGATCCAAAGATGTTTCTAATAGCACTAAAGAATATGTCAAAATTAATAATAAATAAATAATCTTAATATTTATAATCCTCAACAACGGAGCCAAAAAATTAATCGACATGAATTATGTGCAATGAGTACTCAAGTATATGTATTGTAAATAAGTAATTTAATGATAAGAAAGATCTTTTCCATAGAAATTATGTTATTAGAAACTAAAATGTAAAAATCAATTTTATGTGTTTTGAGAAAGTAAAATTAAAAGAACTAAAAACTAAATAGCAGTAATTAATTAACTCAAGATTAGTAGGTAAGAAGATATATGGGAAAATATCTAAAAATAATCAATCTCCCAATTTTTTAAGCATGTGAATCACCAAAATCCTCACAACATAATTACCAACTAATTATATGATCAATTGAATCTAATATAGTATGTATTCATCTCTCAAATAAACTACATACCATATAGTAATTAATATAATCATACTCTTATATCAATTAAATTGCATACTACTTATTAAGTTCATTAATTATGGATTACATACACGAGTATGATACATCTCTCCTTAGAAACTATGCATATTTTTTAATCAAAACAAACAATTAAATATTTTTTCAAATCTATTTAATTGCCTCTATAGATCAATTGTTGGCCAAATAATTAATAGCATAAAAATTAGATTAAATAATATAGTTAAATTGAAATTATAATTGATGTAAAATATTAGATCATGTAGAAAATTAGGTTTATAAGATCTCTAAATTAATAAATTAACTAGACATAATTAAGTTTATAAATCTTATATTATTCATAAAGAAGCACGTGAAAATTAATAAAGTAGACATAAGAATAATAAATATAGTTAATCTCTTAAATTGTTGTACTAATCTCCTATTGAATCTCCATCAAATTATATCATCTTTTGAACTTTTATCTCTTATCGGCAACTGTTGTATTTTTTTTCTATTAATTCTGTATTTTCAGATACTATCTATATTTTATGGGGTGTTATTTTGTATTTATATTAAGAAAATTGATATGTTTTAGAGTTCTATTGAGACTAGAATGCAAAAAAAAATACGTGAAAAGAGAACCAGCGAAAACACACTAGGAAGACACATGCCATCATTTGAGATTAAGAGTTGAATAGTACCATGCCTAGTTGCTAGAAATGAGTTTTGGATTTTTCTTTTAAGTGCATATATGTTTTTAAGTATATCTACCGGTTGAATAAAAATCATAAAAATATCCATAAAAATCTCAAAACAATATAGAAAATTAATATTTTCTTAAGAAATATCAAATAAATAATTTTTGGCTTTTTCCACTTATATTGACATAATTAAACACAAATTAAGTATTTTTATGATATTTTAGTACAAAGTAAAACAAACAAGTAGTTTAAAAGTGACCAAATATTTTAGGATGTCCTTTTCCACTAAGTTATCACTAGTAAAGGTAGATAAGTTCATGTTCCTCATCGAATCATTTTGTTTTAGGCATGGAAGAAGATAAGGACATCCCTATTATTTTAAGTTTTCCTTTCCTAGCTATGGAAGGACCTTAATTTATGTAGAGAGAGGAGAATTGATTATGAGAGTTCAAAAGGATGAAGTAAAAGCAAGGTATTTAAACCTTCAGATACATCGTATAATGTTAAGAGGTAAGAAGAAGTGAACATAATATGCTTGGTAAAGAAGAAAGAAGAAGTTGTGAATGAGATAATAAAGAAGATATAAAGAAAGTGAAAAGAAGAAGAAAAAAGAAGTTAAAAAAGGGAAAGTGATGAAATAAGTATGGGCTAGGTAGGTATACTATACTGATAATAGAAATCAAAGAATATACGAAAAGATCAAACATGTCAAGGAGGAATTCTTTGTGATGGAGAATCATACGAATAAGATCCTTATCAAGGAAGTAGTAATGGAGCTAACAATGGTTTTAAGTAGTTAGGGAGAGTAAGAAGTATAGGTGAAAAAGGTCACCTAGACTACTATATGTTACATTCAAGTTGAAGAGATTAGGAAGGTATAGTCAAGGACCTTAAACATGATGCTTGTTGAGAGAAAACGTAAAGGGAAGTGATATTTTATTACTTAGGCTTTTATTGTTTTGTTGGTGAGTAAAATGTAGAGACACTTGGCAAACATATGAATAGATAACATATTTTTATTTTTCCATATATTTTACTTATCCATACTATGTCGCACATTGGGAAAAATGTACAATTCAAGTATAAGGGAGGAAACTCTATTATCTAATTTAGGATATTAGTTTGTTTTTAAGTTATTAGTTTACTAATTTTAGTTAAGATATGGATAGAAATTGATGAATATGTTGAAACCATATGCATGTATGTTTAATATGAAATATATGAACCCAATGATAAATTGGTTGCTTCGATTATGATAAGGAATCTAGCATGTAACTACTGAGATTATTATATTAACCATATGGTATACTTGCTTGTTTTTAATTAAAATCATTCATTATTTATGCACAATGCATGTATTTGATTATTTGATGTACTTAGTGAGAGAACATTTGGTGTGGGTAATATTATATGATAAGAATATTCCATGTTTTAAAATCGATTTGATCAACCTTTGAAGCAAAATCATAAATAATATTCAATTTGATATATGATTTAGTCTTTACATGGAGAAATTATGTGATAATATAAACTATCAACACCATCATCTCTAATAAAAAAATACAAGATAAACTTAAAAATAAGTTTGGGGTTGTTGTGTTGGAAAAAAATCAAAAAAGGATGCATTAAATTATTAAAGAAAAGCTTAATTACATGATGATAAAAAGTAAGCCAAGTTATGGATTTGAACCTAAATATTTACATTTATCTACCTCCACCTAAGCCTCGTAATACAAGCATATGAAACTTGTTCTAATATTTTAATCTACTACATGCTCACATAAGTTTATCTCATGAGTGCATTAGACAACATCATTTGTAAGTCTCACACACATATGGATTGTTTTGTTAAAAACCTTGCATACCCTTGTGTTAATGGAATTTTGATTGATAGTCATGTGAAATTCTTAATCATAAGAGCATACAATGTTTGATATGAATAAATTTTGGTCAAACATGCATCTATTGGAGGAGAGATGTTTATGAATATTCTACACATGTCATGTTAGGATTTAGTATTTAGTTTATTAGAGTTTAGCATTATCTTTACTCAAGGAAAAGTAAAGAGTTAAGTTTGGGGGTATTGATAACCTTATGAAAGTAGAATTATTTTGGCCATTTCAAGCTAGTTATTTGTCCTTTTTGAGATAAATATTGTTAGTAAGATCTATCTTACGTTTAACTATGGTAATGGTGGTGAAAGGACATTAAATGAAGCAAAAATAAGGAAATCAAAACAATTCGGGATTAATAAGGCTTGATAGATCTAACCATCTGTTCATCGATCGAGATAAGACTCAATCAATTGAGGAAATAGGGCATTATGCCCAAGAATGGCAAAAAAGAGTTAGATCGATCGAGACGGGTATCGATTGATCAAACATAGATAGATTGATCAAGCTTTGATCTAGTTTTCTCTAGTTGAACAATGACGTAGTTAGATCGATCAAGTAAGGTCTTGACTAAGCAAGTATAGCATATTTTGACACATCAGTCTTAATTTGAAGTCAAACTTTCAATTTCAACTATTGGATCAAAGCTAATATGAATCCTAAACTAGTTAGGACCTATTTCAGCCAAGTTAAACACCATTAAAAGGTAATAAACAACAACTAACAATTGAGAACTAACATAGAGGATCTCAAAGGAACAAAGAGAGATCAAGTAGGGCAAAGTTATTAGGTAATTGAATAAATAGCAAGGGAGATTAAAAAAGAAGCTGGATTCTTTATCAAAGTTGGATTTAATTCCTTTATTCATTATTTTTGTAACTTTTATACACTCATATATTCTAATTATTATTTTTAGAGTCATGAATGATTAGGTCCTTATTTAAATTTTTTATTAAACTTAGCCACAAACAATGTGATTAGTTTTATCTATTTGAATAAATTTCTCTATTATTAGTTAATATAATAATTTTCATTTTAATACTTTGATTGTTTGGCCAACAATTATATGATTTGAAATCATGCCCTAGCTTGACAAAGTAGGTTTTTGAATTAGTCATGAAATTATTATCACATTAATTGAAATACTACTACAGTATGATTGATAAATGTTTGACATGTTAGATGTGATCATAATTGATATGTGAATGAAATAGCATGATAATCCAAAAGAATGTTTGACAAAGATTCATAAGTATATAAGAGTATGTAGCCAAGCCATTAGTTAGAGAAATTGTTCAATGATATTTGATATTGGGGATTCATATATCCCAACTTCTCAAAGTTGTTAACTTAATCATTATTTGCTTGTTTTGAATCAATTTTAGGTTTAATTAATAATTTAGATAATTTTCCCTTATTAGTCATCTAAATAGTATTGTGGTTGCTGCATATTGGTATTCAATTATGTAAGACAAGCACTCTATGTGAGAGGATACTCGTGCTTAACACACTTTATTACTTGGATTACCTATTTACTTGTAAAATTGCTACCAGTTGTGAGAGGCATCATGATACCTTTAATAAGTGTCGCATTAAGGAATCTCTTTGCAAAATGGAATCATTAGGCTAACGAATATAGAGATTGTTGCAAAAATGGTTTCTTTGAAATGTTGGTTCATATGAAGCAATGTAAAAAGTTATTATATGATCATTTCTATTTGGGTCATGCAAGAAAGGAGTTCAAGGAGTAAGTTCTATCCTCTTTGAAAAGATTAAAGCTTTTCTTTATTCATTCATTGAGCCAAAGGATAATGATAGTGATACTTCTTCTCGAGTAGCATGACCCACCTTATTTACTGGGGAGTAATAATTGACCTTCATTGACACCGACCAAGAAATTGGCCTTTTAATAAGAATTCTGCAAAGGTTAGTAATGAGAATCAAAGAGCATCATCGAAGGATCTATGACATCCAAATGAGTGTATTATTCAAAGTATCACTTAATGGACTTATTTACAAGTATTTGGTGGTGTACTACAACAGTTAGGCTGCTTGGTTTAGAGCACAAGTAATCTTCAAGTAAAATATTAATTTGAAAAGTTTCATTAATCAACTGTCACTATTATTTCCATATCTATATCATCATATATCCAATTAAGGTGAATCAAATTATGTTAAAAGAATTCTAAAAAAACATCTGGTTTTCAACATGATGACACCCCACCAAAACAAACACACAATCCAACAATGCAAACTCAATGCAACCTAAGAAAATGAATGTGTAAAGGCAAACAAAAAACTTTGTCCTAAGTGTGTGAGATATTAAGCCACTAATATGTCCTAAATAAAATACAAACTCTATGTTTTGTATGTCCTAAGAAATGACACGCAAAAGGACAAGTAAAATACAAAGTCTATGCTTTGCACATATAGGAATTCCAACATACACTACAAGACACTACAAGAACCTTACAAATATAATCCACATGAAAGTTCAGTAGTTCAGTTTTGTTGATAAATTGTTTCAAAAGAATCTCAACAATGTGATAATTAATACAACTTTATAAAATCGTTAGAAAACATTTGAACTTTGAAAAGGAAAATGAAAACTCTAGACACGTAAAAAATATATAGGCTTAGAGAAATATCTAATCTGATAAATTTTTAATGATTTAAATAAGCATAATATTGTGAATAAAACAAAAAATATTATATATACTAATATGGACAGGGCCGGGCTCGGTTCTTGGTGAATTTTAAAAATTAAAAAACCTCAGTTGAATCTCTTTACATAAGTATTTTTGAAACTTTTCGACCTTGAACGAATAAATTAAGCAACCTATAAAAAAATTTGTAGGTTTGATTGAGCCTTGAATTCGATTTGTTGGGCGGTTTTGATAAAAAACAAATATCACCACTAAGCACTAACATAAATAACAAAGAAATTATGTTTATGGGATTGTGTAAATAAAAATGCTCATTCAAAAGCTCTGTTATATTTTCCCACCATGATTTTTAAATTAAAAATAATCTACATACATGAACGAGGTTTGAATTCACACTACAAGTGAATAAATAGTAAAATTATATCCTATAAGTTCATATTTCTAAAGTTCTAGAGTTCAAATATATATATATATATATATATATATATATATATATATATATATATATATATATATATATATATATTTTGAGATAACTCAGTTTTTCGTTTTATTAATCATGTCTTAATTCATTCTAAAATTTTATCATTCTTTTTTTTTTGTTTGTTTTTTTGAATATTTTGACAATTGAAAATGTTATTTCAAAAGTATATGAACAAATAAAAATAACTTCTTTGTAGAAGATAAAAATTCATTCATTGAAATTGAAGATATAAAAAGAATAAAATTACATATCAATTAAAATAAATAGACATACTATAACACAAGCAAAATTTCTGATAATTTCATTATTAATATTAACATTTATCTCATTTAATGACTTTTTATTTACCATGATTAGTACCGAAAGTGCATAATATCTGCAATCAACTTCATTAATTTCATGATATTGGTCAACAAATAAAATAGTTGATGTACGTCAAAGATTATATTCAAATAAAAGACATATCAAAACTATTACGTAATCATACTGAAAAGTCGCACTTGACAAAATCTATGCATAAAAATTCCTTATAAATTTAGATATAGATTAAAAAACACAACAAAAAGCTTAGAAAATTTTATTTACTTAAAATATAAAATTAAAGAATACTTACTCGGAGAGAAAATAAACTCCGACCGGAGAATAATTCTCCCTCTTTGGGCAAAAATTAAGATACGGAGATGAAGAGAATAGAGAAAACAACTTGGGTTTATAGATAATAAAGAATAATTTTGTCTTTTTAAGAAGAATTGTATAAAAAGAAAATGTTGTTAATCAAAAAATTAAAATTTCTTTTATTACAAGACTAAGTATATAAGTAATAATTATCATCTATAAAAAGAAATCAATTTTATACCTATAATATCCATTTTTTTTACATTTAAGATTTTCACTTTTTTTTTAATTTTGTATTTAAGACATATAAGTATGCCCTTAATTGCAGTTTAATTAGTGGTTTAATGTTGAGATTCATAATTTTTTTATTTTAATTTACATGTTTAAATAATACAATATACTATTTAATCTTAAAAAGCTATGTTCTTAATTTAATATATAATTTTAATCAACAATGTTTCAATTTTAAAACATATATTCAAAACAAGAAAAAAGAAAAAAAGTGATTAACTAGCACATGATGTTTTCAAACCTAATATTAATTTAATATTTCAAAATTAATTTTTGAGAAAATCACAAAATAATATATCTAAAATTTATAACAACAAAAATAACATTTCTTAATATTAATTCATACATCTTTCAATTTAATGTAAGCACATGAGAGAATGTGCATGTGTCTCACCTTAATTTTCAACAGACAAAATTTAAGTGTGATATTTATGAAATTATAGATAAATTATATACATAAAATAGAACTTTGTTCCATTTGAATTTTAAATTTTAAGCTTTTAATACTTAATATCATAAAAAATCTTAATAATTTGAACATATTTTTTATTAAAATGAGATGTATAAAAAAACTTTTTTCAATTTAAATATATAATAAAAAAATAATTAATACTATTTTTTCTATACATATGATGCTCTTTTGAATGTAAATCCTAAATCTGTTACTAGATAAATGTGTTATTTTTTTTATTATAAGTTTTAAAAGTGTTATTTTAGGTAATTTTCATTAATTTTTTCATTTTTAATGTATCATAATTTTTTTCATTTTTAGTGTAATATGCTGCATATATATAGATAAAAAAACCACTTTTGGAAAATATTTTAAAATATTACTACACCACTCAACATATTTACGTACTATAAATTTAATATTTTTGAATTTTAATTAAATTTAATTGATGATTGATCGATAAAAATTAAATTTAATTGATAATTGATCGGTAAAAAAACTGTAAGTACACAATATCGTAGTTTTATAGTAAAATGATAAGAAGAATATTGTTCTTAGATATTGGTAACTTACTTTTGACAAATACTAAAATTATATTAATTTAAATTTTGTCTAAAGAAGTCACTAAAGTTATTGTAATTGAAATTTAAAATAAAATTAATTTAAAAAAAATGTAAAAAATAAAAGAAATATGTTGTTCGAAAATCAAATCAATGTGAAAAAAACTTCTAAAAAATTGATTTAACCTAATCCCTTAATATGTTTGATTCATTTAGTTAATTGAATTTAATTCTCTCTATTTGTTAACAATCTCTAAAAAAACATTCAAAAACATCTTTCAACATTTAATTGGAAACAATATTATTCATCAATTTACACAAAAATATGCAATTTAACAAAATAAGTTAGCATTAGGATCAATCATTTTAATACTAAGTAAATTTATATAAGTATTTCAATATTTATATTTACTTACGTCGAAATATTTTAATTCTATCATATAATTACTTTTTTCGATAATAAATCACAAGATTAAAATCATCTAATTAATGACCGATTAATTAAAATCAATAAACTCATAATAAATAAATAAACATGAAAAATAATAATTTAAATTAACATGAAAAATCAACGATAGTTTAGAATTAAATTATATTTTTATCCTTAAGAAAAGTTAATTAATATTAAAAATTAAATTCATCATAATTTTCTTTTTAAAAATAATTAAAAGAAAAATAAATCACAAAAAAATCTCCTTTCGTGTTAATCTTTTCTAGCGTTCCCTATTTCTTCTATGCTTTTTCTTCTGCGCTTCAGTTTTCGCTTTTCTCTTTTCTTTTTCATTTCCTCCTGCGCCGCTTTTTCCTTTTGTTTCTGTTCTCCTGGCGGTGCCCTCTTCTGCGCTAATATCATATATATTACCGCGTGAGTTTGTTTCCGCGTTTTTTTTTTTAATTTAAATCAAGATTTATATAACCGCGTGTTTGTTTTCACGTTTTTTTTATTTAATTTTGATTTCAATAAATCTTTATTTAAATTTAAAAATATATGATTTTAAAATTTTGGGTATTTATTTTCTCCAAATCTAAAATAAAATTTAAATAATAATAATTAAATTTAAAATTAATAAAATTAAACTAAAATTTAAAATTTAAAAATAATAAATTATATTATATTATACAATTCATCAATAATATTAAATTATATACTTAATTGGGTTTAGTGGCATATAGAATTACTTCACTTTTATAAAACAGAGGTGTATTATCAATGGCAGATATAAATATAATACACCAAAATCACAGAAATTTTGGAACATGAAGGAAAACGTGTTTATTTGTTTGCTTCCTTATTCGCTTTTGTCGTCTAAAATGTAAACTCTATTTGCGCTATTCATCCTCTTAAAAATCGTATGGCTATGTTTGATGGTAGAAGCATGTTAGTAATATTTTTTAATTTTTACTTATATTATTTTTCATGTAACATATATAAACCTTATTTTCCTAAAAATTATGAAAATAGACTAAAATGAATTAAATTTACACTTATTATTTAAAAAATGATATAAATGAAAAATAAAAATATAATTAAAAAAGTATTACTAGTTGTGCTCCTGAAAGCATATATCTAATGAAAAATACATTAAATACCACCAGATCATTAAACACCACTTATTTTTTACAAATTTAATAATTTTTTAAATTTTAAGAAAAAATTTACCCATCTACTTAAATAATTTTTTTGTTTGATATAAAATTACTTGAAAAAATAAGTTAAATAAAGAAAAAAAATCTATTTATATAGTAACAAATGACCTGATAGATTAAAAAACTAAATTTAATTGATTTAACTAATAAATAACTACCAACTCTTATTTTTCATTTGCAAATCGAACAAGAAAATTCATCTTACTTTTTAAGTTTGATGATAAACCAATCAAACGCAAACATTTTGAATGTATGCGTATCATCAAGACTTCAACCTTTCAATACTATCAATATTATATATCATAAACATCTCATAAAATAGAAAGGATGTGAAAATTATTAATTAAAATACAATTATATTTATTAATAATACTATAAAATATCATTTAAAATATATTTTAAATTTAAAATAAAAATGTATTACAAAAGTTACTTATATTAAGTTATTTATACTGTTTAATAACTTCAATAAAAAGCAGTGTAACATAGTCTCATTGTTTTTTAAAAAGATGATTAAAAATAAAACACATTATTTTAATATTTTTTTATTAAAATTTTATTATTTTTAATATTATTTTAAAATGAAAATAATATAATTTATATTTAATTAATATTTTTCTAAAATTAAAGAACTAATTAACTATATTTATAATATAATAAAGATAAAATGATACAAATTATCTTTTTTTCTTTAAAAATTAATAGGAAGCCTACAATGCCTCGAAATTATGAGGTTGATGGGGTTTAGTTCCTCGGATTTTAAAATGTGTATTAGATAGTTTTGAAAGAATAATGTCGAGGATAAATAATATTATTAGAATATTATTTGTTATTATTAAGTACTTACAACATGATAAAACATAAATCATTAACAATGATAAAATGAAATTAAGTATGAAATTGTTTTAAAAAATCAACAATAATAAAAGATTATATAAAAGTATATTTTTATTTTAAAAAAATAAAATTGAAGGAAATATTAAAAAAAAATTTGAACAATTTTCATATTATTTATCATTTTATCATTGTTAAAGAATTAATTTTAATCACATTTTAACTGTTTGATAAAAAATAATTATATTTTAATAAAAAAATCATTAAAATAATATTATTTATGACTTTTTTTTAACGTTAAAAGATTAAAAATACCTTTTTGGATTTAAGGTACTAAATGCACGCTATAAGTGAATAAATCTTAAAATTATATGCTATAAGTTCATATAGTTTATATATTCAAAAAATTTATTGGTTTGCTACTTCAATTTCTAGAGTTGTGATAATTGCAACTGCCACATTTCAAATCTCACTATTACATATTGCAAAAAAAATAAGAAATAAAATTATCCTTTGGGGTAACGTCCGGTAAAACATGTCTTAATTCATACAAAATTCTATAATTCTTTTTTTGTTTGTTTTAATTCTTATGACAATTGAAAATGTTATTACAAAAGCACATGCATGAACAAAAAAAAACTTTTTTTAAAAATATAAAAATTCTTTTATTGAAATTGAAGATATAAAGAGACTCCATTTTTACATAATCAATTAAAATAGATATATTATAACACAAACACCATTTTGGATCTGTTTAGTATTAACATTTACATTTATCTTATTTAATGACTTTCTAGTTGTCATGATTGATAGAGAAGTGTATTAATGTTTGTAATTAACTTGATTAATTTCATGATATTATATTTCAAAGTATCATCATCTCTGATGAATAAAATAGTAATATAATCAAATATTATATCCAAATAAAAGAAGTACCAAAACTATTATGAAACCATGCCCAAATGTTATATTAGACAAAATCTATGCAAAAAAAAAAAAATCATCATAAATCTAGATCTAGATTAAAAAACACAACAAAGTGTGAACAATTTTATTTAATTAAATTAAAAAGTTAAGAAAAACTTATTCATAGAAAAAATCAACTCTATACACGAATAAAATAACTAATATACTTCAAAGATTATATCTAAATAAAAAACTCAACAAATCAATGCAAAATCATGTTAAAAAGTCATACTAGACAAAATCTGTACAAAAAATTTCATCTTAAATCTAGATCTATATTAAAAAATACAACAAAGTGTAAATAATTTTATTTAATTAAACTAAAAAATTAAAGAAAACTTATTCAGAGAGAAAATCAACTCCAACTGTATAATAATTCTCCCTCTATAGCCAAAATGTAAGATACGGAGATGGAGAGAATAGAGAAAACAACTTGGGTTTATAAAGAATACATAATAATTTAATCTCTTCGAAAAGGTGTTGTAAATCACAAAATAAAAATAAAATTGATTATAAGATTAAGTATCTAAGTAATAATTATCAACTATAAAAAGAAATCAATTTCATACCTATATTTAAAAATAAAAACATATATTTAAAAATAAAAAGATGTGATTAACTAGCACATGCGTTTCCAAACCTAATATTAAGAAAAATCTTTTAAATTAATGTTTTTTCGATATTTGGAAAATATTTTAAATTATTATTATATTATTTAATACTATTTATGTATTTTAAATTTAATATTTTTTAAATTTAAATTAAATCTAATTGATGAACTTAAATTATCTACTTAAATGGGTACGGTGGCATATAGAATTACTTCCCTTTTATGAAACGAGTGTGTTATCACTAGAAAATATAAATATAATACACCAAAAATCACCGAAATTTTAGATTATGAAACGTGCCTTATTCGCTTTTGTCGTCTAAAATGCAAACTCTATATGCGCTATTCATCCTCATAAAAATCGAATGCCGTATGTTTGGTGTACAATCAGGTTACTAATACTCTAAATTTTTACTTACATTATTATTTAATAAATTTTATTTCTTTTTATATATTTTTTTCTTAAAAAATTAAATTAAATTAAAATGTATTTAAAAATAATATAAATATAAATAAAAATATTAGTTTGATTGTATATGTTAGATGCAAAACACATTAAATACCGCCATCGGTAAACACCATTTATTTATTACAAATCCAATAATTTTTTAAATTTTAAGAAAAAATTTAACCTATCAACTTGAATAATTTTAATGTTTGTCATAGAATTACTTGAAAGAAATAAGTTAACCAAAGAAAAAAAAATCTACTTACAATAATTTGTTATATAATAACAAATAATATAATATATAATAACAGATTAAAAAATAAATATATTTAATAAAAATTATTACATCAATTATTATTTTACAATAATTTGTGGCAAATCATATAGAAAATATTAAAATAATATTATATGTCTCTATTTTTAAAATTTAATAAGTTTTGAATTTGAGAATTAAAAACACTTTTTATAATAAAATTATTATTAATATATTATATAATTATTAATTATAATAATAATATTTATTTATTTTTATATATAATTAACAAACAAATGATTTATGATTTATAATTTTTTTTGTTTTAATGAATTGTGTGGCCTTACATTACCATCCGTCCACAGTCAACGTCAATAATTACACTCACTTTCCACCAAATATATATATAAACTTCATCTTCGTCGACCAAAAAAAAAAAAATTAATTCATACCGAGAAACAGAGAAACATCCTAAAGGCAGCGAATCGTTTCCATGGCTGAAAATAGCAATCCTACCATAATCGATCCCAGAAGTGGTTTCTGCAAATCCAATTCAACCTTCTACAGCAAACGAAGGCCCGTACCACTCCCACAATCCGATTCAGTAGACATCACCACTTTCATATCTTCTCGAGCTCATCATGGAAGAATCGCTTTCGTTGATGCTTCTACAGGAGATCATCTCACCTTCCATCAGCTATGGCGAGCAGTTGATTCCGTAGCCTCTTGTCTCTCCGACATGGGAATTCGAAAAGGCTCTGTTATTCTCCTCTTATCTCCCAATTCAATTTTCTTCCCCATCGTTTGCTTAGCCACAATGTCCCTTGGAGCTATTATCACCACCACCAATCCCCTCAACACCACTAGCGAAATTTCCAAACAAATCGCCGATTCCAACCCAGTCATCGCCTTCACTACTCGCCAACTCGTTCCAAAACTCGCCGAGTCTGCTCTCCCCATCGTGCTCATGGATGACGAGAAGCGAATTCAACAAAATGCTAAAGTTGTGACTTCCTTAGCCGAAATGATGAGAAAAGAGCCGTGTCAAAGTCGAGTTAAAGACCGAGTCACTCAGGACGATACGGCCACTTTACTCTACTCGTCTGGTACAACCGGTGCGAGTAAAGGAGTTGTATCATCGCACAAAAATCTCATGGCTATGGTTCAAACCGTTTTAGGCCGGTTTGGCTCAGAGGAGCAACAAATTTATATATGCACTGTTCCTATGTTTCATGTCTACGGCTTAGCTTGTTTTGCGATGGGTCTTTTGGCGTCAGGATCGACGATTGTGGTTCTCTCGAAGTTTGAGATTCACGAAATGTTTTTGGCCATTGAGAAGTATCAAGCCACGTATCTTCCAATCGTGCCGCCGATACTTGTCGGAATGGTGAACGGGGCTGATCAGATAAAGGCGAAGTATGATTTGAGCTCGTTACACTCGGTTTTATCTGGAGGAGCTCCGTTGAGCAAAGAGATGACGGAGGGGTTTGTGGATAAGTATCCGACGGTCAGGATTCTTCAAGGGTACGGTTTGACGGAATCGACGGGTGTAGGAGCGTCAACTGATTCGCTAGAGGAGAGTCGGAGGTACGGAACGGCAGGAATGTTGTCGCCAAGCATGGAGGCCAAGATAGTTGACCCAGAAACTGGTAAGGCTTTGCGGGTGAATAAGACTGGGGAACTTTGGCTCAAGGGTCCCACCATCATGAAAGGTATGCTTTTAGTACTCGTTAATATTTATAGTTTTTTATTTTACCCCAAGTAGTATCTCTTTTTATCTTGTAGAAGGATTTTAATTTAGTATTTATATTTTATAAATAATTTTAAATTTTATAAAAATAAATAATAAATACGTTTTATTTAAAAAAAATTGTTTGTGCTCCTCACGTACAATTTTGTTATTTCTCCATCAAAAACTTCTCTTCAATCTATTCCGTCAAGAGCTCTTTATGTGAGCATCTTCGTAACTATTTCTTCTCCATTTTTTATTATTCCCTATATATATACCAAAATTTTTTTCGGCCTTATCAAAGAAAATAAACCCAAAAAAGGATCTTGAAAGAGAAAGTTTTGTATATAAGTTGTGAAACAAATTTGAGTTAAAACCATACGTGGCTTTTGAAAGTTGTTTAAGGGTAAAACATTTCAAAATGATTTCTTCTAAGTTAGATATAGATTCCTAAATAAAAAGGAATCAAAATTTTTTTTTCTCATTAAGGAATCGTGATTTTATTTTTATCTCAATTTTTTTTTCAATTTTATTCTAATTTCAAATAAAATCATAAATCCAAATCTCAAAACCTTAAACCTTAAATCTTAAATCATAAAACTCAAAATCTTAACGCATAAATATAACCTAAAATCATAAACCATATTTAGAAAAATAATAATTTTAATCATAAAACATAACCCATAAATTAACCCAAAACCTAAAACCCTATTTAAAAAAATAATAATTTTAATAATATTTTTTAAGTAATAATTATTTAGAAAAATAATGATTTCAATAATGCATTTTATCTGACGAAAAAATAACAATTAAATGATATTATTTAAACTTTACTGAATATAGGAGTATTAAGATAATATATAGTGTTTTTCATTTCATTCTAATTGTAAACCAAACACTATAATACTGATTTTTTTCTTTGATTCTAATGATTAAACTAAACAAAATTATTTTCATTCTGATTTCGATTCTGATTCCAATTCTGATTTCAATTTCATTCCGTGAATCAAATGCAACATTTAATAAGAAAAACCTTTTCAAGTTATTGAAACATTTGATTTCTTCTTTTTTAGAATGACAAAATTGTCCATTCATTAGAGATCACGTGAGGAACATACATGAGAAATTTTAAATAAATTGTAATACCAATTGCAAAACATATCAAACCCTTTATTTTTGTTTATTTTTATATATTTTATATATTTTAATTTTAATTTTACTTTAAAAAATATTATCTTATTATTAGCATGATATAACTTTTCATATTGACTTTTATTTTTAATCTTGTAAGAAAAATATATTTTCATTTTTTAAAATATAAATAAATCTACATCTTTAACGTTATAAAAAATAAATATTTTTTATTGACTATTAAAAGTGAAATCATTTTAAATTATCACATGAAACGAGTGGAATCATGTTAATAATGAATATATAATAATGTTAATTGTAAAATAATAATTATTGCTTAGAAATTTCTTATTTAGGAAAAAAGATGTATTTAACAGTGTCAAAATTAAATCGTTGTTAAATTTTATACAAACATTTGCAAAAATATTCTTAAAATAAATAAATAAACAATTAATTATTTAGTAAATAATAAAGGAGAAATTATCTTAGATGTATTTAAAAATGTGTTATTTGTACACTTTGATTATATAGTTTTTGTAAGGGATATATAAATCACTCGATTTTTAAATTTTGTACACTTTAATCATATAACTTTATAGTTATATTAAGTGTTTATTTTCTCTAAAGTAACCGTTTTTACTATAAAAAATGGACATTTTAGTTACATAAGTATAAAATTATATGATTAAGGTATATTAATTTTAAAAATCAAGTAACTTATGTGTCATTTATAAAAACTATGTGATTAAAGAATCCTAATGACATAAAAAATGATTTAAAGATTTGGTCACCCAATAATAAATATACAATATTATTTTATGATCTTTAAGTGTGATAATTTGTGAAGTCTACACACGGTACAAACATGTATGATTTGACACGATATTGATAAAACTTATATAACATTATTTAATAAATAAATCAAATATAATATGATAACATAAATGAACTTATTTAATTATTATTATTTAAAAAATTATTTGGATATTAATAAATATTTTTTACTTAAATATATTGTATATTACTTTACTAATTTTTAATTAATATGAGATATGATATGATATCGATTCAAAAGTGATTACTTCAACACAAATATAATTGGTTCATAAATGAATTAATCAAGGCCAATTTGTTTGTGAAATTGAGAAGCATGGACCTCCTGAATGGTTACATTTAATGTCAAAAATTATAAGTGCAATCACTTTTATGTAATTAAAACAATTATAAAATATATCAAGACGCTTTTGGTATAAAAGAAAAATAATTTAAAAAAAAAATAATAATAAGAAAGTAAAAAAAAATAGAAGAAAAGAAAATGGTTAAGACAATTTAAGCACCGCAATGAAAAAATTAACCACCACCAGTGACGGAGGTAGAAAAAAAATCTTAATCGAGCTAAATTGTTAGCTACATAGTTTGAAATAGTTTATGGAATAGTTTATGAAATTTAAATCATCTCAAATATATTCAATTATAATAATTAAAATATAAATAGAATTTTTAAACTATAATTTAAAAAAAATAATATTATGCAATTCATGCATTTTAGGATCAAACTCCTAACCTTATAACCATTGGAACAACTATAAAAATTAGGTTTAATTGTATGACATAACCTATTCATATATATAATTTCATTTTAAGTTTCTTTATGTAGATACACATGTTTTTTTTTCGTAAAAAAGATATTAAAAGTAAAATTAGTTGAATTATTAAGTTATATATGAATCAAAGGCCATAAATTGTTATGCAATTAAGCATTTGTGCATCTAATCTTTGTTTCCAATAAAAAAAGTAGTGATCATTTTATTAGTTTTCATTTTTTTGTTTCACTTGCTTTGATAACTAGTTTTGTACAAAAATAAACATGAAATATAAATTTACACTTACATTAATTATAGTGTAAATGGTAGATTTATTTTTGAAATAAACAATTTTATCATTTTTATATTTATTTTTTTATGTAACATACTATCATTATTTATGTTTATCATTCTTATAAAGTAAAAAAGTATAACTAAAAGAAGAAGAATAATGATTGGTACCCACCATTATTCACATGCAAGATTATAATTTGGCAAAGAATGTTGCTCATATACACAAGTATTGAATGTAACACAAATTTTAATAATATATATTTAATAATTAAACGGTGGCACAACACAATTATTATTGAATTTAATACTGCCATATATCATTTTTAAAGAAAAAATGAATGTTTTAATAATTAATATATCTTTGACATGTAAATTCTATATAAAACTATAAGATTGATATTTGTACGTTACATTTATATTAAGGAGATATTTTAACTTTTTAATATGAGTTAAATAAGAGGTTAAATAAGACATTTGTAAAACTTTGGATCATTTTCTAAATTACCCTTAAGGTTTGTTATATCTTCAATTATGCCCCTGGGGTTCATTTAATATCACAAATGCCATTGTGTTATTGACAGTGTTATTCCTCCGTCTATTAATGTTTCTATTTGGATTTTACTATTCATTGAATTTTTTCTATTCATTAAATTTTTCAATTTATTGAATTTTTTAATATTCCTTGGATTTTTACTATTTTTACTATTTCTTGGCTTTGATACCATTTTACAAAGGATCGATTCAATTGCGGATTAATTGTTATTATTTCTAATCTGGAGTTAGAATTGACCTATTTGACGGTCTTTGTATATTGATTGGTGATAATAGATTGTTTAAAAAACTTATTATTTTCCTGTATAGATTTAATTTTCTTCTGTATTCATTACAGTTGCATAATATGTTATGTTCTTCATTATGTTGGTTACTTAATGTTAATCCTGATTCTATTAATTGTCTTTTGAAATTAAAAATTACTCTTTCATTTGTTAAATCTAATAGTTCTAATTTGTGTACTAATGATTCAATATTCATATTTTTAATTGTTTAAATCTTATTTTCCTGTTAAAATTTATTATACCTTGTTATAAGCGAATATTTCAACAATCAAGATCCTTAATTAGCTTAAGTCTATAATCATCATACCTGAATTTAATGGGTCCACCACGGTCTTCCCTTCTGTTCGTCTTCTTTTGTTACACCTGTTATGCCTCAGCTTCGCTCAAACCTCAACACCCTTCTGGTAACGGTGAGCTTTCTGCATCCGTACATGTATGGTATCCAATAGTTGACTTACTGGAGAAGAGTAATAGAACTCCATTTTATTCAAGATATAATAATTATTACAACTTAAAGCTAACTAAGAACCTTGAAAGGGTTACTTAGCCGCTCATAATTACTGGGTACAACATAGTTGGTTGTGGGTTTTCTAGAGAGGTTTTCTAGAGTTTTTCAGAGTAGAGAGCTCTGTGTTTTTTCTGTGTGTTTTGTTCTGATAATAAGAGTTCCTTTTATAGAATAAGGAATCCCTGTTTACAAGACTAAAATTATTATTTTACCCTTTAATAATTCATCTGTTTTTCCTCTTTAAAGGATAGCCGTTACTTTTTTTCTTGGCATATGCTGCCGACTAAGATGTGGGGTCTACATCTTTATTTCTTTTGTAGTCTTCTGCCGACAACTGCTTGCTTTATTCTTCTTTGTTGTTTTCTGCCGACGGTTCCTTTGATGACGTTGATGATGACGCATCTTCATCTTCTCTATCTTTGATGCAGAGAATGCATCTATGGTCTTTGGTGGCTTTTCTGGCGTAAAAGCAAAATACCTTCCTGGTTTCTTGACCAATTTCTAGGCCGTTACAATTAAAATTGGTTTCATATTTAGTGATTTTTCACCATCTTCTTCTGACAGAGTCATGCTGCTGTGAGAAATGATAATGACTTTACTAGTTGAATAATTTACTTTAATCTCAGTAGAATTGTCGATCTTTCTGAGTTCATAGTAAATTTGGCTTAGCATTTGTCCTCTTAATACACAGAGTTCTTCTGTGTTAAATTCCTTTTCTGGAAGTGCCCTTGGTTTAGGAACTTCTCTGTTTGTGTTGGAAATCCCTATCTTGATGAAGTGGTAGGGACTAATACTTCCTTCTTCATTCCAGTCCATTAATGAACTAAAAAATCTAAGATAAACAGGTTTATCACCTGCTTTGATTTTCCTTCGGAAATTCTTTATTGCTCTTTTAAAGTTTTCTGGGAAGTAATTTAATTCACTTAAATTAATTCCTGGATAAATATTTTCTATTAATCCTGCATGAAATGCTTTATAGACAAAAATTGGATCAGCTCCTTCCAATATGTTGAATTTACTACCTGCAGGAAATTCCTTGTCTGTAGTATAGAATTTCATATCTTCAATATGTTCTTGGGTAGATTTTCTGGCTAAATTATAGAGATTTAACCATTGTGGTTTGCTGAGGTTCCTGTATTGGTCTTTTTCATCTTCAATGACTGGTGTAGTTCTAGGAGATGTTTCCCTGAATAACACTGAATGTTTTGTTGTTTTTGATGTCTCTGATGGAGATTTTTCTCTATATAGCACTGTAGGCCTTACTATTTTTCCGAGATTTGTCAATCTGCTTGGAATTGTTGGTTGCTGTTGTAGTACCTCAGAATAATTCCTTACTATCTCCTCTGGAGTTATTAGCTTTGGTGCTTTGTAGTTGGCATAACTACCTTCTGCTTCTATTCTGTTGGTGAAGGCTCTGTGAGTTACTCCACTGATTCCTAGAATAGATTTGCTGGCTTCTGCCCAGTTGTTATAAATTCCTTGTTTTGGGCCATTATAGACCACATAGACTTTTTTCTGTTCTTCTTTTTCTGCTTCATCTGCCCAATTGGGTTTAGAAGTTTTTTGTGAACTGTTAGGTTCTTCCTTTTTTTAACAAAGATTCCTCTTTCGAGTTTATGCTTTGTTTTGAACAATTAAGTTCTTCCTGTTTTATTAACAAAGATTCCTCTTTCGAGTTTATGCTTTGTTTTGAACAATTAAGTTCTTCCTGTTTTATTAACAAAGATTCCTCTTTCGAGGTTATGCTTTGTTTTGAACAATTAAGTTCTTCCTGTTTCTCCTTAAGAGATTTCTCAAGATATAGCAACTCGAGTTGTTCCTGTAGGATTTTTATCTCCTTTTCTTTTATCTTGATTTTTATATCAAGATGTTCCATTCCTGCAATCATAAAAATAGTTAGAGGTGCCAATTCTCTGGTAAGAGCATCAGCTAAACTGTTTTTATGTCCTGGAAGATGTTCAACATCAAAATTGTAATGGTTGAACCATTGTTGCCATCTGATTAGTCTTCCTTGTTTATAATCTCCTGCAATATTAGTTCTCAAGAAATAACCAAAATTCTTGTTATCTGTCCTGATAATGAATCTAGAACTTATAACATATATTGCAAATTTCTTAATAGCTTTTTTAACAGCTAAGTATTCTTTTTCATTACTATGGTAATTTAATTCTGGTCCTTGGAAAGACCCTGATGTGTATCTGCAAAGATATTCATCTTTGTCATCTACTCTTGCTTTAAGGACTGCTCCCCAATATTCTTGTGAAGCATCTGTTTCAATTATCATTTTATCATCTGGTCCTGGATGGTATAAAGTTGGTAAATTTTTTATTTTTGCCTTTACTTTATCCATGTATAGAGTATCTTCTTCTGTCCATTTCCAGACATGATCTTTTTTCAATTTTGCTTGTAATGGTTTTCGCATTTCTGCAAGTTTCTTGATATAGGCTTCTGCATATGTTAAGCATCCTAAAAATCTTTGTAATTGATTTTTATCTTTTAATTCACTAGGAAAACCTTGAATATTATTTAATATATGAGGTTGTCGATTATGTTTTCCATCCTCAATTTCTAATCCTAAGTATTTGATTTTTTGCTGAGCAAGTACTGCTTTCTTTTCAGAGAGTACAATACCTTCTTTTCTACATTCTTGTAATATATTGATAATATCCAAATAATGTTTATTTAATTCATTACTGAAAACCAAAATATCATCTATGTAAACACAGCAAATATCTTGTAATTTTTTAAAAATGTTGTCCATATATCTTTGAAAAATACCTGGAGCTTGCTTTAATCCAAATGGTATAACTGTCCATTGGAATTGTCCTTGGGGGCAACTGAATGCCGTTAATTTCTGGGATTCTTCATCTAATCTTATTTGCCAAAATCCACTTTTGCAATCAAAACTAGAGAAATATTTTTTCCCTTTTATTAATGATAGTAGTTCTTCCTTTTTTGGAATGAAGTATCCATCATCAATGGTTTCTTTATTTAATGCCTTGAAGTTTATTACCATTCTCTTTTTTCCTCTTCTTTTCTCAGCTTCTTTTTCAACTAAAAATGCTGGACTAGAGTGAGGTGAATTACTTGGTATTATGACTTTTAATTCCAAAAGTTCTTCAATTTGTTTTCCAAATTCAATTCTATCTTCTGGAGTATAAATCATTGGTTTTACTCGTATGACCTTGTTAGGATCTTTTAATTCTATTTTGACTTTTGTCTTAGTTTTATTTATTTTTGGATCCAACGGATTTTCTGAACTGACTGTTTTTAATAGTCTTTTGATGCCTGTTAGGGCTTTATCTTCCTGTATTTCATTAAGAAAAGAATTTTGTTTTTCCTCTACATCTAATGAAATATTTTCTAAACAGGGTTTCTGTTTTTGTTGGTCTTCTATCTCACCACGTTTTCGCTTTTTATGTTGTTGCATAAAAGTTGGGTTGGAGACAGTTAGAGCTTTCCTTACTTTAGAGACATATATTGTATCTCCTTCTAAAGTTGTAAGACTTATTTTGTCTAAATGTTGTGTGAAAGGTTGGTATAAATTTAAGAAATTATTTCCTATTAACAAGTCTACACCTGTTTCCTGTTGATATATAGTAGGAATATGAAAATTTTCTCCTCCTATTATTATATCAGTATCTTTTAATACTTGATTAAGTTTTATTGTAGTATTATTAGCAATTCTTACAATTAAATCTTTTGGTGCTTGTTTCCAGTTGTCTTCTGGAAATACATATTTACTAGCTACACACATACTAGCTCCTGTATCTATATATGCATGTAAATGATAAGTGTTATAACCTTTAAATTTTAGTCCTACTTTGATGTAAGTACTATTCGAATTTGTAATATTATACAAATCATTCATTTTCTGATGAAGAGTATCCCTGATCCGAATGTTCATATTCTGAGTCAGTTATTTCTTCTTCAGTTTCTTCTAATAGATAAATACTGTAAGTATCATCTATATCAGATTCCTCAATTGGTTCTAATTCCATTTTGAAAGCTTCTTCTAAGATTTTTGCTTTCTGTGAAAATTCCTTTTTAAATTCTTTTTTATGTTGAAGTCTATTTGGACATTCATTTGCATAATGTCCTTCCTCATTACAGATCCAACATCTGCATTTCTTTTTCCCTGAAGGGCAATAATTCCTTTTTTCAGGAGGTTTATAAACCTTTCTTCTGAAATATCTTTTCTTGTAGTTTTCTTTGTTGAATCTCTTTTTATATTTTTGGAAATTTTGTTTCCTAAATTTATATTTCTTAAATCTTTTATATTTCTTATATTTCTGTTTATAGGATTTTATATTGCATCCATATTTTCCTGGCATTCTAAAATCTCTTGTATCACAACAAATTTTATCATTTCCTCTTATTTGTTTGTATTCCTTTCTTTCTTGGCATTTTATAATGATCCAATCTCTAAGATTTCTTATTCTTCCTCCTAGAGTATCTGGTATAGTTTCTCTATTCCTTTGTTCCCAATTTTCTGTTAAAGTTTTATATAATGTTCCTGGTAATTTTTGAAAAAACATTTCTTTATAGATTGTTTGAATAGAGGGTGGTAATTTATGGTAGTACATTTCATATTCACAAATAAAAGAATCTATATAACACATGTTACAAATTTCCATATTTGTTAGATGCCATTTAGCTTCATTGATTTCATTTTCACTGGACTCAGTGATAGTCCTTCCTTTATCTTCTCCGATAAATTCCTTGTATATTTCATTTATTACTGTATCTAAATATTCTCTTCCTGTGGAAGCATTTCCTTGCATTAATAAATGATGTTGATCTGTTAAGTTTGAAAACCAAACTTTTATATTTCCTGTCATTTTATGTGCTATAAGCACTCTACAAGTTGAAGGATTTGTTTGTGTAGTTGGAGAAGTTTGTATGAGAACACTCATTCCACTAGACCATTCATCTAGAGCTTTTTTCCTATCTCTTATACAATCTAAGTTTAAGAGTTCAGATTTATAATTTTCATGGAGTTTAAACTCTGGTGGGATACTACTTCTAGTTCCCCAATGCAACCCTTCCTCCATTTTAGGTGGTTGTCTTCTTCTATATGTATTATCAGGTTGTTCTGATCTTTGTCTATTTCTTTCTTCCCTATGAGGGTCAGATGTTTCTTCCTGGTAAGGGACTGGTAATGAAATTGGTTTCATATGACCTTTTGGGGTCATATTTTCTGGTTCTGAATCAGTTTCACTGATTATTGTCATATCATCTTCTTCTTTGTTGGTACAAAGTTTTCCAATGTAATGTTCTTCTATTTCTTCATTGGTTAATGTTAATAATTTTACCAATGTTTCTATATCCCTATTTTCAGGGTTCATGAATTCTTTTTCTAATTTCTTTCTATATTCCATTAATTTGGAATAATTATTTCTTTGTTCTTAGATTGTTCCTCATTTTTCCTTTTCTCATTTTTAGGAATCAAAGAATCTGATTTCCTTGGTGGTTCCTCTTTTAATCCTTCTAAAGGATCGTATTTATGATCTATTCTTAGATTGTATACATCTTTCCTTAATTCTGAAAATTCCTTATGCATATTTTGTTGTAGTTTATTACAACCATACTCTTTTATTTCTTTTAATAATTCTCCTTGTATATCTATTATTTCTTTTAAATATTTTGTGTTTGATTCCTAGACTAAATCCATTTCTTCTGTTAATAATTGTATAGTTTCAAATAATATTGCTTGATTCTTTGCCACTCCTACTAGGCTTCCATTTATTTCTAAATGTATATCTTTTATTTTTTCTTTAAACATGATTTTTTCCTAATATGCAGTCATGAACTAATGCCTTCATTATTTTAACTTCATTTTCTAGTTTTTTAACTTCTTGATTAGAAGTTTCTCCTTCCTGATCTATAAAAGTAAATTTAGGTATGCTATTAGTTTTATTATTTCTTCCCGTTATTAAGGGTTTTTCTTTAATATCTAATTTCCATTCTTCTGGTATTTCAAAGTCGGTTAGTATTTCTGGTTTTATTATTTGTCCTAATTCCTTAAAGGTTTTATCTATTTCTATAAATTCATTTTGTCCATATATTGAACTGTTATGACTATTTGTTAAAGAATATGCCACTAGATAGTGTATTGAAAATGGATGATTTCCTTCTTTCATTAAATCTCCTCTTTCAAATTCATAAGCTAAGCTTAGTACTTGATTTAAATTTTTATCTTGTATATTTATAGCAAATCTAGGATATGCTGTAAATTTTAGTTTTTGGTATCCTAAATTTCCATGGATCATTCCTAATAAAGCATCTTGTCTATTTATTATTCTGTTGTCTAGCAACGCTATTTTTATTGGTGTATCTATTCCCTCTCTGGAATGAGCTTTTATTAGTATTTGAATTCCTCCTAAATGGATGTATCCAATTTTTCCTTTATCCTTACTAGGGATTTTTGATAATTTGTTTACTATAGTTTCTTTATCAATTAATGGTATGTTATACCTTCCTTTTGCATCTGTAATTTTAATACTCATTTCTTTATTACTTATACCATAATAAATTATGTTTTTTCTAGGAAATATTTTTCTTAATAAAAATGATGGGTCTTTAAATCCATCTCCTTCCTTAAGGTTTAATTTTGCTTTTTGAATTTCTTCAAATTTCTTTTTACTTATTACCATTTCTTGTGAAAAACATCCTGAGATGTCTTCTATTTTTATATCCAATATTTCTTGGTTTGTTTCCTCTTCTATTTTTTTTTATTTTATATATATATAAACCTTAGGGGTATTCCTGATAAGTGTTAATTTTAACTTCTGTTATGTTTTTAAGGGTATTTTTGAATTTTTCTAAACCTGAAGGGTATTTCTGAAGATTCCTTAAACCTTGGGGGTATTTTTGATTTTATTCCGTAAAACTTTACCTGGGTTAAAATTCGATCTAACCCAAGCCTTAATCACGCTACTGAGCACCCCAATATTTCTTACTGTTTATAATAAAGATATTTAGCCAGCTAAAGTAAATATATTGTAGTTTAATCACGCTATTGATCAACTCTTGCTTTTATGTTGCTAAAGGTTATTTCAGTAATCCAGAAGCGACTTCCTCAACACTTGATTCAGAGGGATGGTTAAGAACTGGAGACCTCTGCTACATTGATGAAGATGGGTTCATTTTTGTGGTGGATAGGCTGAAGGAGCTAATTAAATACAAAGGTTATCAGGTGATTATTGTGATGTTTTCATATGTTGATCGATGGCATTCTTTACGAGTTGATAATCATTTTAAGAACTAAAAAAATTGAATTACGAAATGTCAAATTAATGGAGAATATGATCTTTTCAATTTTTTGTCATATTAATTCTAGGTCCCTCCAGCTGAACTAGAAGCTTTATTACTTACTCATCCCGAAATTTCTGATGCTGCTGTTATTCCGTAAGTTTCAGTTTCATAATGTATTGCCATTCCGGGCAATATGTCTATGTTGTATATAATAGAATTAGTTTTAAAATAACATGTCAATTATATACTGTGTGCATAAATTTGATAAGTGCATATATACACACTAACATGTTATTTTGGATCCAATTCGATTGTACAATATACATGTGATATTCTGGGACTTCTTTTACATATTGAAATTGGAAAAACAAGGAGAGCCTCTGAGTTTGAAAATATGTACAAATTCAGATATCCTGATAAGGAGGTTGGGCAGTATCCTTTGGCTTATGTGGTTAGAAAACCAGGAAGCAATTTATCAGAGAAGGCAACCATGGAATTCGTTGCCGGCTTGGTGAGTTTTGAAGTTTTAACCTATCAGTTATTGCTTTTACAATAAACACAAAATTAATTAGATTCTACAAATTTGATTGTTCGCCAGTGACTTAAATAACCAAGACACCGTTGTTTGTACAGGTGGCTCCGTACAAGAGAATTAGGAAAGTTACATTTATAGCTTCGATACCCAAGAATCCCTCTGGCAAGATTTTGAGGAAGGATCTTATAAAGCTTGCAACCTCCAAACTTTGAATGTTGTGTGTCTTACACGTTGAGGTCCAATTTGGTTAATTGCTATCTGTATATTCAAATTAACAAGCAGGTTTCTCTCTGTCGCTGCTTCTTACCCTAGCGTTTTTCATCTTACTTTGGCTTGTAGGTTTGAATATCAATGATCTGATACATTTAATGGAAGTTATAAAAGTTAACTTCCTAATGATGTCACAGAAAAAATAATGATGAATAAGACTTTTGTATCTACATTTTGTTTTTTTAAATCTTACTGTAGATAAACTTAAGAATATGTTTGTTTCTGTTTTGATAACTTTTAAAAGTGCTTTTGGGAGGGGAGGGGAGGGGAGGGGAGGGGAGGGGAGGGGAGGGGAGGGGAGGGGAGGGGAGGGGAGGGGAGGGAGAATTAAGGACCGAATAAGGAAAAAATGATTGTAGAATATATCCGAGAAGTTTGACTGCATAAACAGAGTTCAAAGAAACCAAAACCCTTTAAACATCAGTACTTCACACATTTCCCATTCGCTTCATGAAAATGCCTTTCAATTTTTTTCTAGCATCTTTGTTTTGGGCATAAAAAAATAGAAACAAGTATGATATTGAAGCTCCCTTAGAAGTGGTCATAGAATGATGTAAATTTTCCTCAGAAGGATTTTTTTATCTGCAAAGAGACAATGAAAACCATTTGTTTTTCCTCAAAATGAACTTGGATTGGTCCATTAACTGTGAATCCAATATCTTCTTCAACCACCTCCCAAAGTACTTTGAAGATGGGGTGGTTCAAATTGCATAGCCATAGAGGTAGAAGAAACCTTATGCCTTGGTGTATACTGCAAAATGACCCTTTTTTCTCTTCCATTTCTTCTTGATCAGCTCACTTAGTATCCCTGATTAGCTTCTTCTCATAATTGAACTAAAATGCTAGATGAATGTTAGTTTAGTTAAAAGATCGGTGTTTGGTCGGTTATGTTTGTATATACAGTTGAAAGAGCCAAAATGCGTTAATGAGTATAGAAATTGATTTTGCGTGAAAGGAGAAGAAAACCTTTTGATTTGGAGTGAATATTGAGTGACCTTTTTCTTTCATCTAATTGAAATAAGTGCTAATGAAATCCACACATGCAAAAATTGCAGAACAGAATGGTGCCCTAACTACAATATGGTTTGTCTATAGAGGATTAAAAAAAAATGTTTATGAAGATTGTGAAAAAATAGTGTTGTTACTATGTAATTTCTGGTATTGGTATCATATTATAAACTATAGGTTAGAACTTTGAATAATTGAAGGAAAATTTGACGATCTTGAAGAAGGGGGCGGTACCATGTTATTGTTTTATTACTTATTATTACCCAAGTTTAAAAGTAATAATATTTTTAAAAGATACTATTTGGTCTAAAATAATTTTTATGCAAAAAACAATAAAGAGCTATTTAGTTATTTTTTTTAATTTCTTACCTCTTTTTCTCTTGTTTTCTTTCATTTTAATCTATTTCATATCTTTCTCACACATCTATTTATCTGCATAAAATTTTCTCTAATTTCTTTTTTCAACGAACACTAAATTTTAAATTCTAAATGCTAAACACTAAAACTTTAAACCCTAGATACTAAACACCAAATCCTATATTTTAAATCCTAAATATTAAACATAAAACCTTAACTTTTAAAATATAAATTCTAAACCCTAAAAGATTAATATGGGTACCAAAAGATTAATATCGATACTAATAAGGTACCACTACTACTAAATATTTGGTCACATTTAACATCATAATTAGTATAAGTGTAAATTTGTGTCTTTAACATTACTCATATACATTAAACTTGGGCCATGGAAATGAAAAAAGAATCCTTCAAAGTCTTCGGTGTAATAAACACAGTTGGGTTGAACCAAGCTGCAATCGAGTTTTTGGCCTAAATAGCTTTATTTTTGATAAATTAATCAATTTTTTCTAAGTATTAGTAACTCATCTCAAAACTCATAGTTATATATCAAATTACATAATAAAGATCAAAATACTTTTTTTCATAATTTCAATAAAATGATATCAATATTACACCCTTCACGTCTCCCCGACAATCACCACTAACGACCATATTGGGAGCTTCAACAGTCACTGGCTGTAACCTCATCAGATCTCTAGTGACCTGTTAGAGCCCAAACAACCACCACTAGTGACCCATTGGAGCTTTGGTGTACATTACATGTTATATGTAAAGGTATAGGTGGATGTAACATGTTACATTCGGTAGGTCACAAAAATTATAGTGGATGTAACGTGTCACATACAAAGATATATATGAATGTAACATGTTACATTAAGTGGATCACTACAACTACAGGGGATGTAACATGTTACATAAAAAAAATACACGTGGATTTAACAGGTTACATCCGATGGATTGTTGGAACTACAGTAGATATAACAAGTTACATAAAAGATACATATGGATGTAATAGATTACATGATAGGTTGTTGGAACTACAGTAGTTATAATAAGTTACATAAGAGATACATATGAATGTAATGTGATACATCTAGTAGGTCACGAAAAGTATGATGGATATAATATGATACATACAAATATAAAGGTGTATGCAATATAATGCATACAAAGATATATATAGATGTAACATGTTATATATAAAGATAGATGTAAATCAATATGTTACATACAAAGATAAAGATAAATGTGAATGTAATTCATTGAATACAAAATTATAATTATATTTCATGTATAATGTATAATGTACAAAGATAGTGATGGAAGTAACATTTTAGATGTGTAGTTCATAAAAATGATAAAATTTATGTTAAATTAAAAAATTGATCATTATACGTATAAAAATAGAACTAATGTAATTTATTATATCTAAAGATAGAAATAAATACAAGTATAAATATAAAAAAGTGGATGAAATATGTTAACAAATTAAAGGCAACAAATGAAGCTTGAATTGTGTTGTTTCTCTTAAAAAAGAAAAAAAAGAAAAAAAAGGAAAAGAAAAAGAATTGTGTCATTTCTGACAGCTATAAAATTAGGGAAAGAGAAAGAAAAAAATTGGAATCTTGAATTGCATGAACAAAATGGAGCAGAGGTAATTAATAAATTATAACATGTTTGGATTTTTGAATGAAAAAATTAAATAAAATAAAAAAGAGAAAGAAGAATATTTCACACACCTTTCATTCTCATAATGCGTTTCTTAGTTTTAGCTTGTGTTCTTAAACTTGTTCCTCTAAGTTTGGAGTTCAAAGAGGGAATAATGTTTTGTCACTCATTAATAGAATGATGCTTCAAGTTAATTTAATGGATAAAGGGTATGATCTCTATAGTTCAACTATCAACTTTTTTACTTTGATCATATTTTATTTTTAATTAATTTAGTTGGGCGAGATGCATTTACAGGAAAACATTAATGGATTATTTCAAGCACTTATACAAAATATGATGTTACGTGCCCAAATAACCATGGATACCCTTCAAACTACTTGAAGAAATAAAGCTGATGAAGAAAAAGAACCAATCAACCTCACCCAAACCCCTACCACCTCCTTTCCAACCATCACCGAGCCCACTAACCCATCCAACTTAAAATCGAACAATCCTCTCGGCAAACCCCAAAAAAGTTTCAAAACCAACGCTGAAGCCTTAAAAGATTTCTTAGAGTCTGTCAAATCCCAAGACTTGAAAAAGAAAAAAAGATGACGAAGACCCACCATCAAAGAGGGAAAAGCATCTCTTTTCTCTCACTTTCATACCTCTGACCAGAACCAAACACCGTTGCCCTAAAATGATGTTGCCAATAACGATGTAAATAATTGTAATCTTTCATTCTCAAAACAAAGTCATTGAGCGATTTCAAGTAAATTGACTCTATTTGCATTAGATGTGCTATATTACGGAAATATTATTGCTGTAGTCTCTTGGCCCTTCTTGGTGACTTGGGCTTTGCATCTATTCCAAAATAATAAAAGGGCTAAAATAGGATATGTGCTACTATACAATAACTCCTGACCAAGAAGTGGTACCTTATTAGTGCACATGTTTATTATCGGTTACCTTATCAAAATTTTAAGTGATATCTTACAAATATTCAAATTATATAAAAATGACATATTTGATGAAAAAAGAAGTATGTATATAAAAAATTGAAGAGTATTTTGGATACCCTTAATGACACTACGATTTCATTTTAAATACTATTTTTTACCTATATTTTTAAGTTGTTACTTTTTTTGTATGAATCATATGATATATTAGTGATACCTATATTCAACCAAAGGTATCAATTTTATGCTATTTTTAATTTTATTTGAAATTTTTCACATATGTGCACCACATGTGCATTAATGGGGAAAATTTGTGGTATTTTTTACTGTTTCTTTCACTATAACATTAAAAACTTATTTTTTCATCATTTTTAACTTCTTAAATACATGTTTTAATATTTTTGAATTCTTTTATATTATCTTCAACCTCTATTCTTTCTTTATCACCTAGGGGTGTCTACGGTCAGATTTTTAGTAAAAACAATTTAACCAAACCGAACCATTCATATTAGTTTAACCAAATCGTTTAACTATTAAAAATATTGTAACCAAACGGTTTGGTACAGTTTGATCAACGATTTGGTCCAGTTTGATCAATGGTTTTCAACGATTCAATTAGATTGTGATATCACTAACCAGATATGGGCTTGCTAATTAACAGTAAAATCATTAACTAGAAAAGGAAAACATGATAACTTAATAGCATGATACCATTAAAAGATACAAGTGAAAAAATATAATGTATCTCAAGATATTGCACACCACAAAATTCTTGCTCCAATAAACTCTAAACGATAATCACTTTGAGGATAACAAAAATAATTATGCCACCATTTCAACCAACAACTTTAATTGCACCCATTTCATCAATCTTTGAGCTCTTATGGTGCATGGTAAAGTGGAGATCATAAAAGTGACATTATGAAAAATTGGATAACCTTATGACCATATCTTGCAAATTAAATAGGAGATCAAAGTCAAAAACTCAACAAGCCATTCAAATGGATAAAGAATCACTTTATTATCTTACTTTTTTGTGCTTGTGCAAATCACTAAGATTCTCATAAGCATCATGCTTCCTTTTCCCTAGAATAGTTGGAATCCTCTTTTTTGATTGAAGAGTCGGAGAGAGAGAAAAAAATTGAGAAAAAAGACTATGAGGATTTGAAAAATAATAAATATACTAATAAGAAAATGAAAGAAAAGCCAAACAGATACTATATCATTTAATATAGAAAAAAACATTGTAGGAAAATAAATAGATAGGAGATGGAAGATTTTGGCTTTAATTTCAAGAAACCTAACATACTAATGAGTAAATTCAAGCGACCAAATCACTTACGGTTGGCAAATCAATGAAACTCCACATACCTATTTTGTCCATGGTTGATAGGACTATAGGTGAGGTTGGCTAGCGTTGGAGGAGAGGTGAGGCTGGCAAGCGCTGAAGGCGGCGATGATGGCTGGCTGGTGCTTGAGGTGACAAAGATGCAAATAGCCAAATAAGGTATTTGGGTTTCGAATAGATTTTTCGAAGAGATATGTTAAAATAAAGGATTTTTTAAAATAATTTTTTAATATATTATTAATAATGATCTCGTTTGGTCTAATCGGTTTAAAAATTAGTATAATCGGATCAGACTGTTTGAAAAATAGTTTTAGTTATTACAAACCAAATCAGACCATGTGATTTATAAAACTATCCGGTTTGGTTTTTGGACATTTCTACTATCACCTAAGAGCTCAACAATTTCTCTTCTATTTTTTACTTATATCTCAGCTTAAATTGAGGTTTTCTCTTATATCTCTTTTCCTTTTAAGCACTTATGATGATTCTAAGAATGATAAAGGCTAAGGCTCTTTCAAGCTCCAAAAAAAGCACTCGCTCAATTATATTTATGATATTAATATTTCTTATTATAGTGGGGCTACATAATTGATTATATGATTATATATTGAGTTGTATATATAAACTATTTAATCTATTGGCTCAATATAATTTTTTCATTAAAATTGCATACTACATACTGCTTTCCTATTTTTCTATAAAAAAACCCAAAAATTGCATATTGCACTCACTAAAAAAAGCTGCATAAACTAAATTTTTTTTGGATGAAATTTATAAGTGAAGTTGTTGAATTCTTAGGTAACATATGAAGTAGCTAGCTTAAAGAGAGTGTAAAATTAGTCAAAAATCATTAAAACATGTATCTAAGGACTCATAATGACAGGTAAAAAAATATTAATGTTCTATTGGATGAAATAGTAAATAATATCACAAACATATATAGTGCACATGTATGGAAGATCCTTAACAAAATAAAAAAAAATTACATTAAATTTTTATATTTTATTAAACGTGTGTATCACAAAGACATGACTTGGAAAATATAGGTAAAAAAAGTACCTAAAATGAAATTACAGTATCACTAAGATAGTGAACCCCACAACCATCATAATAAACTTTTTTTCTTTGCACTTCTCAAGCAAAGCACTAAATTTGTCCTCGATAAAATACTATAGAACTTCATGTGGTGAAGAGTGGATAAACTACCCTTCAAAAATATGTTATGTGATGCCTACTTTTAAAATTTTCATTTAAATAAGATGATTATACTGTTACAAAAATAAATTATTAATAATAATCTTATCCAACAGTAAATATACTCACATGTAATTAAATGTATGAATATAATTCATAATTCATAGATTTTTATAGTGCCAATAATAAAAATAGTTTCGACAATATTATTACCTTTAATTAAATGATACTAATCAATTTTAAATGAAGTATTAATCAATTAAATTTGTATTCCCATTAAAAATTAAAATGATTTAAGATATTTTGTTAGGATAAATAAGTTAGAGAAATGTAAAATTACAAAGTGAGTGGAATCACTATCATGTGGGATAGTGGCCCATTTATTGTATATATATAGGGTCAATATAGTACACATTGTTACATCATTGGCCATACATATGACTCATATATAAAGATAAAAAGTACATCTTGGAAAATAAACATAGAATCTTGACTCTTGTACTTGCATCCATGTAACTCTTTGTACATGAGTTGGTTATGGTCCTATTAGGTATGAACTTACAATGGTGAGTATCGTGCTCATGTCCAAACATTAAGTCTCTATGTTCTCTTTGTCAAATTACACCATTAATGTGAAAGAGTATGATAGTCTTGAGTATGAACTCAAAGATGCTTGGTACCTCATCCATAAGTTGTGCTTATAGCCAATATAGAATACTTGGCTCCAATACGGGGAACATGTTAAAGCAAAGAAATAATTCAAAAAAATTCATAATTATAATTATTATGAATGTCATATTGAGGTTGTGTTCATGAAGTTTCATCCTCTGAATATGGTTATTTAAAATTTCCCTCAGTTGGGATAGTTACCAACGATTAATCATGTATGGTAGGAGAATGATTTTTACCTCTATATATTCCTTCCAGAGCTTTCATTTTCTCACATTTTACCAAAATGTTTTAGAGTTCTTCGGTTTCATAAGTACCTAGGTGTTCAACCTTAGCTTACTGGGTCATTTTATTCATTTGAAAAAGCGTTTCTCTTCTCTTTTTCTTTCAAATCTTTGGTTTTTCTAAGCATTATTTTTTGTTTCGCCAATTTTAGGTTGGTTCAAGTCTCTTTCATAATTCTTTACCTTCAACTCTTGACCTTTTCTATTTTACATGTACTTTATTCTTAACTTCATTTTCTATTTTCTTTTACTCTGAAGTGATAATTTCTCTTAAAAAAATGGAACATAGAGAAAATTTGTTAGAGAGAAATTGAATCTCACTAAGAGGAAAAATCATCTACTAGCTCAAACTCTTCTAGCATGGTGATGAGAGTTCTAATTCTTAGGATTCATCTTTGGAATCTCATTCAAAATCTAAAAGAAAAGATTCCCCATCATGACATTCTTCTAGGATACCACCCATGGACATTAGTGCCTAGCCATCCTCCTCTAGCTTAGATAAATCACTCAACATGGACTTTTTCAGAATCTACACTAGCTCTTCCTTCTTTCCACATTCCCATAAGTATTACTACACTTCACTCCCCAAGGAAGTATAACAAGAACAAGGGAATAGGAGAACCTACAGGTTAAGGTAAGAACTATCGGTATACAACACAATCATGCAGTTTAAATAAATTAGCCATTGAGAGGATAAGAAAAGACGATCTCATATCTCAAAATATGTAAAGATCATGTTTTCTATAACTAATTTCTTCAATCGTACATATCCTCTTCCAGGCTAGATGATCATACACGAAATAGTGATGACTATCATGTTAAGGTTCCCTATTTCCTATTTAGTGAGGTTATTTTTGGGGACTGTCAGGCAAGTTCATTGTTACATCTTGATATGAGTAATTTGAGAGATGATAAGAAGAAGAAGAAGAAGAATAAGAAGAAGAAGAAGGAAAGCAGGGAAGAGAGGAAAATTAACTATATCTCATACCATTTCCTTAGTTCCTCGACTATATATAGCCTTACAAAGTAAGAGAATAACAGAAAATAAAAGTAGGAAATAAAAAAAATGCAATGTAGGGAAAAATAATGGAATTGCAGCCAAAAATACGTGTATGTTAGAGAGAGCATCTCTTCTAACGGTTTAGGTGGCTTGGGTGGTCTTTCCTAATGATTTATGGTGGCCCTTTCCTCTACTGAGCATAATTACTGCTTTGGAAGTTGGGCAACGTGCCTATGCCTTTCTCCCCGCGCGAGCACCCCTATTTGTACACGCTCGGCGCATTATGCACTAATCAACTCCTCCCCGCTTGAGAATCCTTGTCCATAAGGATGAACTAAGGATATGTCTTGGAGAACCGCCATTGATTTTCCCAGGTGGAATCCTCTACTGAGGCACTGGTCTATTTCACGAGGATTTTTGTTTTTGGATGATAATTCCCTTTTTTGATCACTCTTCGATCCAAAACAAATTCAGGTTGAGGGAGCATTGTGGAATTATCTGAGACAAGAGGTAGTTGATTTAGAGGTGGTGTGTAATGCCCCAAATTCTTTTTGAGTAGGCTCACATGGAAGACATCATGGATCTAAGAGTTAGCTGGTAGGACTAGCTTGTATGCCACCATTCCTATTCGAGAAATTATCTTGCAAAGGCCAAACAAACGTGGAGCTAGTTTCATGGTAGCTCAAAAATCCACTGAGGTCTATCTGTATGGTTATAGATGGAGGTACACATAATCTCCCATTTCAAAGGATACTTCTTATTGACATTGGTCAGCGTGGCATTTAATTCGGTTCTGAGCTTGTAGGTGGTTATGGCACAGATCACGCAAAATGTAATCTCGATCATGCAGGAACTCATCCACTGCTTGAACATTGAAAGTTCATGGTTTGTAAGCCAGTAGGCACGGTGGTGGAGTGCCATAAACTTCTTCAAACGGGGTCATTTTGGTGGATGAATGTGTTGATGTATTATATCTGAATTCTGCCCATGGTATCCATTCCGTCCACTGCCTTGGTTGTTCCCCAGTGAAGCAACATAAATATTTTTCTAAGGTATAATTAACCACTTCTGTCTGGCCATCAGTTTAGGGATGGTAGCATGAAATCATGCAAAACTTGGTACCTTATAACTGGAACAAGGCTTTCCAAAATGAGCTGACAAATATCTTGTCTCTATCACTTACTATTGACGTGGGAATGCCGTGTAAGCGCACTATGTTGGCCACAAGCGCCTTGGAAATAGTCATAGGATTAAAAGGGTATCGTATAGCTATGAAGTGAGCATATTTGGTCAAGCAATCAAATACTACCATGATCACAATATTTCCCTTCGAGGGAGGTAACCCTTCAATGAAATCCATTGATATATCAATCTCGCTTTTGGTAGGGATTGGTAGGGATTGGTAGGGATTACAGTCTCCCTGTTAGTTTCATGAAATCATTCTTGAATCTTTGGCATATATCATAGGAGCATATGAATTCTTTCACTCTTTTCTACATGTTAGACTAGCTAAAATTTTGTTTGATACGAGAGAGTGTCTTATGGAACCCGAAGTGGCCTCTTGTTGGTGATGAGTGGCACTCAGCTAATATTTATGGGACTAGGGAAGACTGTGAACTTAGGTACACCTTATCCCCTTTGAACCATACTCCATGACGTTGATAGATGTTATGTACCTCACTAGAGGAGATTCTGACTTGGAGTTTCTCATAGAAAGGATCTTGTTGGACTTCTTTTTGGATTATAGGCCACCAAGCAACTTGGGGTTGAAAGATGGAGATAAGTTGGAACTTTACCACTCGGGATAATGAATCTTCTCCTTGATTTTCTGAGCCTTTCTTGTACTCAATCTCATAGTCATATCCTAGAAGCTTAGGTAACCATTATGCCTGATCTGGGGTAGTGATCCTTTGCTCTAAAAGGTACTTCAAGCTTTTTTGATCAGTGCACACAGTGAAGGGTCTTCCCAGTAGATAAGGTCACCATAACTTGATAGATTTAACTATTGCTAGAATTTCCTTCTCATAGGTAGATAGAGTTAAGGCTAATCCTTTGAGTACAACACTGAAGTAAGCCACTAGGCAATTTTTTTGAGTCAAAACTACCCCAAGATTTTGTATAGACTTAGTAGATTTGATCATTACTACCCATAATTAGCATGTCATCAACATAAAGACACAAGATAACATAAGCATCTTCTTTGTTCTTGACATATACACATTTGTCACATTTGTAGATTTTAAAGCCATGTGTCCTCATGACATTATCAAAAATTTCATGCTACTGTTTTGGTGCTTATTTAAAGCCATATAAAGACTTCACCAATTTGCAGACCTTTTCTTCTTGCCCTAGGCATGAAAAACCCTTAGGTTAGTCCATGTAACAGATTGCGTTGGATATATTAAACCACTACATGATTGCATCTGCATTCCTAGCATAAAGGGAGGACCATTAGGATGACTATATTCCATTGAGGATATAGGTTGGGTGCAATAAGATTGCATGGGTGGCATACCTGGAATGGATGGTGGAATTCTTGGCATGGATGATGGTATGACTAATATAGATGGTGGCATGCCTAGCATGGAAGGTTACATGCCTGGCCAATAGGGCATGCCCTGTTTGTAGTATGTTGCCATGCCTAACATGTGTTGTGATTGATATTATTTTAATGTGGAAATATCACTTAACATAGAGGCCTTAAAGGAACTGAATTCTTCTTCAATTTTATAGTACTTCTCCTTAAAATTATCTGAGGCTTTTGTTTTCGAATATTAAAAACCTCCATATAACCATCATATTGGCTTCCTCTCCTAACACGACCATGATGCTTGCATCCAAATGCATGATATATCACATCTCTCCTTGGTTGTTTGATTATTTCATCCCTAGCTATTTTTTCTTAAACAACTCTTTGCAAATAATAGAGAAAAAAACCATATCATACATATTACATCAATATACAAGAATCATAAGGACTTTGTATTAAATTAAATTATTAACCAACTTATTGAGTTTTTCTTATCCTCGTTTAGTCATTGGTCTTGACTACTTCATTTTAGGGGCTTTGTTTTTATATACAATTCATATTGGGTAATCGGTCTACCCAATTCAGCTTCTTACATAAATTAAATAAATTTATTAACCATGACATGAACTTAGATTTGAGGAAATAAATATAAAAATATTTATAAATTAACAACTTAATAATACAATTTTTTTGTCTAACGTTAGGATTTTATGACCTCCCAATACGGTTAGGAAGAATATTCTCATTTGTATATTCTGATGTTCTTCCGTAATGATTTGAAATTCATCCTTACGTCTATAATCCACGAAGTCTTTTCATACTTGGGGTTCAATCTAGGGATTTTGCATAGTTCTTCTTCATTAAGTGGTTTGAAGTATGGAAACACATAATTTCTAGCCAATTTAGAAGTTTTGTATTTCTTCCATACCTTATTTTCAATCTTGTAACACTTGTTCTTCCAAGTATCAAGGACTTTAAAATGATTATGTAAAAAAACACATTTTAGATGAGATATAATACAAAAAAGATATAATATATGTAAAAACACATTTTAGATGTGACACGTGGCATCAAAAATTTACTAGACGAATTAGGGAGCAACACGTGGTAGGAGAGACCGTCAGAGTCAATGCTTGTTGAGTCAATGACAAGTAGTGTGATGGTATTCGTGGAAATGGATGGATCGCAAGGAGCAATGGTGTATCAACATGTGGCAACGCGGTTAGAGAAAACCCAAACTCAAATTGAACGGCTTGTTGACAAGTAGCACACGTTCTATATGCCTTGCCCAGTCAACTTCTCTACCTACATGGCAAAAATTCCAAAAAATTCCCAAAAATTATATTTGTATCCTTTTTCACTAAAAGTTTATATTTTAATATTTTTGACCCTAAAAATACTATTTATTGAATAAAACAAGTAAATATTAAATAAAAATGTGCACTAATGACTCTACTTTCATGGAGTCATCACATCCCCAAACTTAAATCTTTGCTTGTCCTAAAGTAAAGCCAAGTGTAACTAAATAAAATAACTTGGGTAGTATATTCATAAATATACTTCTATTAGTACATGCATATTTCATGAAAACTATCCCTTTCAAAATTCATACAATCCTATGATGAATAGGTTCACATATTCATCAATCAACATTCCATCAATTCAAGGATATGCAAGATTTTTGACAAATTGCTTCATGTGTATGTAAAGCACATGATATCATCCAATGCACTCATGAAATCAACCTATATGAGCATGCTAATCAATCCAATGTTAAAACAAGTCTCATAAGTCTATTTTTCACATCCCTCTCCACTAATATAAATATGCACTTAGCTCAAGATCAATAAGGGCTTTACATGTTGGTAATGTAAGGCTTAGGTGGGGGTCGATAAATGAAGACACTTAGGCTCTTTCCACACCTTAACTTTCTCTCTTCTTATTTTTTTTCATCATGGAGTTTTTAAATTGCAATTGAGCTTTAACTTGATATTTTAGTACACCATTTTTTATTATTCTTTCCATATTCTTGTATTCCACATCTCTTTTCTCTGTTTTTTTTGTACTTCACAACACCCCAAACTTATTTTCAATTATATTTTCTTTTTCTTTAGAGGGATAATTGTGTTGTGAGTTTTGCCTATTCTTTTTTTTTATAGGGTGCATTACTTTTCATCTTACGCTATAACATAACAAATGATTGCATTTTTATTTTATTTTCATTTAAGCTAAAGGTGCAAGGGTAAAGGTAATACTTATTAGTTAGGCAATACCTGTGGCTTAAAGATATGAATGCACTACTACAAAAAAGGGGTATATAAGTCGATGTGTAAAGTCGGTTTTTTTTCCAAAAACTGACTTTTAATGAATTTAAAGTCGGTTGTCCACGTCAACCGACACTATCCACGTAACGTAGCATCGGTTGTCCACATCATCCGACGCTATCCACGTAACGTAGCGTCAGTTATCCACGTAACGTAGCGTCGGTTGATGTTGTTAACCGACGCTATCCACGTAATATATGCCCTCTCATCTCATTTTGTACGCATATTTCCAGTTTTCTTCTTCCTCTCTCCTTTCCTCACTCCCATTTTCTCCCAAAATCTTAACCGTGTGCCACCTTCGTTCTACATTTCTGGCCACCTCCAACCACCATTTGAACGTCCGTTTGTAAGTTATATTTCTCTTCTCACATTATCTGTTAGTTCGTCTTTTTTTAGCAAAATATTAAAATCTGTTTATGGGTATTTTCTTTTATTTCTTATCCAAAATCAATCCGAATCTGTGCTAATTTTATCAGCGTGTAAATGTAATTCGTTAATTAGGAACATCGTATTTTTATTCATTAATTAAAAACCTAACATCTCGATTTGGGTTTTGCTTGGGCAGTTTCTTTGTGTGGTTAAATAACTTGAATTAACTACTTCAAATGTATTATATATCTTTTGGTTTTATATCCAACGCGTGCGGTTCCACAAACACTTTTGTTAAAAGTTCATTCAGAGAGCACTTCTGTAAATATATATCAACTTAAGATACATTTACAATTTAGATTGCTGAAAAACAAAAGTAAGTCTATTATCTGCCACTTTATTTGACCACACCTAAAAAATATGTTTGACTTAGTTTATGCAGAATGCATGCAGCTAGCTTATTATTCGATCAATTTGTTTTATATTTTGTATAAATTTTTGATTTACTTATGTTTTTTTGTTTGCTTGTAATAATAATGTTTGACTTATTACTTGTATGTATTCAATAATATCTGAAATGTTTTGTGGGTTTGCGTGGATAAATTTATTTATACGTATAATTAATATTACTTTGTAATTATGATATAGTAACATGCTTAGAAATTAGAATCAACCGCGTGATTGGTTTTTATATATATATATATATTCATGAAACATGAACTGCTTATTTTTTAATTTGTATATAAATGGTTTTGTAAAATGATTAAAATGATAACTATTTTGCATTATGTATGTTTTGATATATATTCTAATAATTAAGAAATTTATATATAATAATACATAATTAAGTAATATGTTTAATTAATGTCATTAATAGAAAATGGACAAATCTTGGATGTCAAAGTGTAGAATTGAGCAAGACTATATTTCTGGAGTTGAAAGTTTCATGGAATTTGCTTGTAGAACTAGTAATACTAGAAGTAGTATGATTCGATGCCCATGCGTTAAATGTAAAAATGAGCGATTTTATGAATTTGATGAGGTTAAGTATCACCTTATCCGTAATGGTATTCTATTGAGCTATAAATGTTGGTATTATCATGGAGAAAATATTGATAATACTCATGGAGAAAAGTATAATACGAATGTGGGTGGATTACATACATCATATCATAATGTACAGACAGAAAATATGTTTCGTGGTGTTGAAGATGAATTACGTGAGGATGATCCCGAAACCTTTAATAAACTTATAGAAGATTCAGAAAAACCGTTGTATCCAAAATGAAAAAAATACACTAAGATGTCAGGATTGGTTCATTTGTACAATGTCAAGGCAAAACATGGTTTTTCTGACAAGGGATTCACAGAATTACTAAATCTACTAGTCGATATGTTTCCTGAGGGTATTGAACTGCCATCTTCAATGTACGAAGTGAAGAAATCTCTTAGTCGATTTGGCATGGAATATCATAAGATTCACGCTTGTCCTAATGATTGCATTCTTTATAGAAAATAATATGAGACATTACATGATTGTCCTATGTGTAAAGAATCGAGATGGAAGCATGGTACAAATGAGAGTACAACACATAAGAAAGGCATGCCTGCAAAGGTTCTTTGGTACTTTCCTCCGATCCCTCGCTTTCAAAGGTTGTTCAATAGTAAATATACATCAAAGATGTTGACTTGGCATTTAGATAATCGATATGATGATGGGGTGCTACGTCATCCTTGTGATTCTTCAAATTGGAAAGTAGTAGATAATTTATCTCCTCAATTTTCATCTGATCTGCGCAATCTGTGTCTTGCCATTGCTGCTGATGGAATTAATCCACATAGTTCCCTCAGTATTAGATATAGTTGTTGGCCAGTAATTATGGTAACATACAACCTTCCTCCCTGGTTGTGTATGAAAAGAAAATTCATGATGTTAACATTATTGATCTCAGGACCGAAACAACCCGGTGTTGATATTGATGTATATTTGCAGCCTCTGATAGATGATTTAAAGACGCTGTGGAATGATGGTGTAAATGTTTACGATGCATATAAAGAAGAATACTTTAACTTGAAGGGGGTCCTTTTATGGACAATTAATGATTTTCCTGCCTATGGAAACTTATCAGGACATGCAACAAAAGGTTACAAGGGATGTCCTATATGTAGTGATGGAACTTCTGCAAAGTATCTTGTTCACGGACGAAAGATGTCTTATAGAAGACATAGGAGATTTTTGCCATCTGGACACAAGTTTAGATACCAAAAGAAACCGTTCGATGGTGAAGAAGATCATGATCATGCAACTCGACCTTTGCGAGGTATTGAGATATTAAGGCAATTGAATGGGATGACATTCAAACGATAAAAGATGAAAAACAAACTCACCAAGTCTAGGAAACGAAGGAGGTCAACTAATGAAATTGGTGAAAATGAAAAAGATTTTGAACCGAATGGTTGTTGGAAAAAAATCAATATTTTGGGAATTGCCTTATTGGAAAGACCTACATATTCGTCACATCTTAGATGTCATGTACATTGAGAAGAATGTATGTGAAAGCTTGATTGGCACTTTACTTAATATACCTGGAAAAACAAAGGATGGCATTAAAGCAAGATTGGATTTAAAGAAACTAGGCATACAACCTGAATTGGAACCAAGGGTGGAAAATGATAAGAATTGAACATACTTGCCACCAGCATCATATACAATGTCAACAAAAGAGAAGGATGTGTTTTGTAAATGTTTGGAAGGTGTGAAAGTTCCTGATGGTTACTCATCCAACTTAAGAAATTTTGTGTCTATCACCGATAAGAGACTGTATGGATTGAAATCACATGACTGTCATATCTTAATGCAACAGTTATTACCAGTTGCTATTAGATCAATTCTTCCAAAACATGTTCGAATATCAATAATTCGGCTTTGTTCATTCTTCAATACAATATGCAAGAAATCTATATCAATTGGCGAGTTAAATTCTTTACAGAAAGAAATTGTAGAAACTTTGTGTCTAATTGAAAAATATTTTCCTCCTTCTTTCTTCGATATAATGATTCACTTATGTGTTCACATTTAGCAATGTTCTATGATTCTTCATATGTCAATCAATATCAAGAGAAGGATGTTAGCATCAGAGCTAAACAATTATGTGATAGAGCATTAACGCTTAGCAGAAATCAAAAGTTGATAATCCCTTGGCCATTAAGGTTTGAACAAGACCAAGATCATTGGATGTTGGTAATCATTGATATGTTCAATAATCATGCTTGGTACTGTGACTCAGCTTCCATAGAACTGAGTAAAGATACAAAAGCAGTTGTTGAAATGTAAGAGTTATATTTAGTTACATATTAGTTTTTTCTATTATTTTTGTAATATTTAATAAAAACTAATCGTTTTATACCTTGATAGGGCATGGAAGTTGTGGAACAAGTTTAGGGGCATTGTCCTTAAAAAATCTCATAAGCTTATATGGACAAAAGTTATGGTATGTACAATTCAATATTAATAATTTTATTAATTTTACAATTAAATAATAAGGATGTTCGAATATGAAAGTTCATGTATACATGCACTTTTTTTTGTAGGTTCCACAACAAAATAATGGAGTCATGTGTGGTTATTATGTCATGAAGTTTATGAGCGAAATCATCACAAATATCAAAATTCCAATTGATGATGTGGTAATATATTTTACCCATATACATACAAGTTTTAACATATTTGAGTTTGTTTTTGTAAATAAATGAAATCATATTCTTATTTTGATTTTGAATACATGTAGTTCTTTGGTTGGAACAAGACGGGTTACGACCAGCAAAGTTTTGATGATTTACGAGAGGAATGGGCAGAACACATGGTTCAAATTATATCATCGCAAGAAGAATGAGGAGAAGATTCTGATGATCTTGAATAGCATATGACAACATAAGAGTAAATTTTTTAATGATTTGGCCTTCTATATCTATTCTTGTGTCTGAAATCACTTGTTTGATGATGATTAATCATATATATGCTCATGTATTTAGGGGAATGCATTGTTTATAAATATGAATTTATCTGGAATCTCTGCTAGTATTTTTAATGATATAATGAGTTCTAAATGTACAAATCAGGTGTACGTCGGTCCGATTTGTTTCTTGGTTTGTATGATTTTTGGTGCATATGAACGCGTTCCATATGTTTAAGGGCACCAAAACTCACACAAGCTTAGCCAAGTAAGAAATCGAAGTTACATGCAATTGATTTCATATTTAGAGTTCATTATATATAGCATTAAAAAATAGTAGTAGAGATTCCAGATAACTTCATATATAGACAAATGATTAATAATGCTAATATGAGTTCATCGAATGTCATTGTACGTGCTAATCTCTTTTTTATGGTAATATTTATAATGATTTAATTTCTTCATTCGTACGTCTGAAGTTTAGACTACTTTTTTGATGGATGTTTTACGTGCTCATGTATGTAGGAGAATATTTGTTATATGGATCAGCTTTTTTTTTGCCATAATGCTTGTGAAGGCCAATCAAGATTCTATATAAGCCAACCAAGCTTACTCGATGACATAATTTGACGACATTATTTTATTTGTAATTGAAGTTATTTATATGCATTATTTGTTTTTGTAATAAATTTAATTATTAAGTAATTAAATATATTTATATTGTTAATTATTTGTTGTATTATTATTTATATTTTAGTGTTTTTATGTTATTTATATATACTGTTATACGAAAAATAAAATTAAAAATTAAAACAAATAAAATGTAGAGTCGGTTCAGGGCATAAACCAACTCTACACGTAAAGTCGATTCATGCCCTGAACCGACTCTACACGTAAAGTCGGTTCAGGCCGTGAACCGACTTTACAATTTAAGTCTCTGAATTTAAAGTCGGTTTAGAGAACCGACTTTAAATTTGTTTAAAGTCGGTTAAAAACTGACTTTTATACCCCTTTTTGTAGTAGTGATGGTTCTTTTTTAGGCTCAAATGAGTGACTTAAAGATATTAACAATGGTTAGCTCGAAAGGTTGAATCAAACCAAATAAGGCCTAAATCATTTCTCTTGCTAAATACTATTTAGGATTTTAGCTCAAGGGATGATAATATAGATTTTAAAACCTGAGAGATATCATCAAATCACATAACTCACTACAAATTTTCTCTCAATAAGAACACCAAAATCAATCATTAATATTTGCATAAGAATTTGAATCAATCCAATCAAAACTTGCAAGCATATCACATGATTAATGTAAATATCTTAATAAATATGTTACATTCCTTATCCTAGTCATGACAACCAATTTTTATCATTGAGTTCATATGTTTCATATCAAGCATGCATGCATTTAATTTACATATATTTATCAATTTCTACCCAAATCATGATTAAAAACATCCTAAACATTAAAAAAACAATTCCTAAAAATTTAAAATGCATACTAAATACTAATGTAGAGAACAAAATTCCCTCCCTCAAACTTAAATTACACATTGTTCCTAATGTGCACATATAAATATGAATAGGTAAAAGAAAAGAAACCCCCTTAATCATGGCACACCACATCTGTTGCTGAAATGTTCATTCTTGTTGAGCCATTACTTTCCATATTTATTCACCTACAAAACAAAAACAATGAAAATATAAGTAGAATAATGTTGGGTTGGCTCCCAACTAACGTCATTTTTAACCTCCTTGACTAGACGGTTATATCAAGTCCTAAGGCACATCCCTTTGTATCCATTTACTTTTAAGGTTTCCTAGAAACAATTTAAGCCTTGATTTGTTCAATAATACTTTATGTTCTAGTTCACAAACATAGTGCTCAATTCTCTTCTCATGCCATATTTTTGTTTTCTTTTGAAACTTTTTGGCATTCTTATAAGCACTCCATCGTAACTCATCCGATTTATGTATTTCTAATAGCTTTTTCATCTCTCCATTGGACTCTTTCACATTTATACTTGACTAGGGATAAGAGGGTGAAAGTGTGGGGTCTAAACTTGGTGGCTCTTCAATTGATGGTTTGAGTTTAGATCCTATCTCAAAATTTTCCATAATTTCCTTTGATATATATGTGAGAGGCACGTCCTCCAAAAAGCTTACACAATCTACAATGTCAACCTTCGATGCCATACTTACAAAGTTAAAAAATGTTGAGTTATTTTCTAGTGAGTTTATGTCCTTGTTTACAGCAACATGTGTTAAAGTCTTAAGTTTGGATGACTCAACAGATTTTTTTAAGCCATTACCACAATCTGTAACATTTATCCTTAAATATTCATTCATACTATCAATGTCAGGGGGTTCAAGTGTTTTAAAAACTTTAAACATTACTTGTTCATCTTGCATTCTCATTATATGTTTACCTTTTTGTATATCAATGAGTATTTTTTCGGTTGCTAATAATGGACAACCAAGTATGATAGGAACGCCACAGTCCTCCTCCATGTCTAACACAATGAAGTTTTCCACAAAAATGAATTTTTCTACTTTTACTAGGACATCTTGTACCACACCCCAAGGTTTTTTAATTGATTTATCTACTATTTGTAATGTTACAAAAGTAGGTTTGGCTTTACCAACCCCCAATTTCTTGAAGACTAATAATGGCATAAGGTTAATTCTAGAACCCAAGTCATATAATGCTTTCTCAAAGTGGGTGTTCCCAATTGTACAAGGAATGTCTAAACTACCTAGATCTTTCAACTATCATGTGGGATAGTTTTCTAGCAAGGATGTCACTACAATCTTCAGTTAAGGTTATTATTTCATTATTTTCATGCCTCATTTTCTTAGACAAGATGTCTTTCAGAAATTTGGCATAGGAAGGCATATGTTCAAGTGCCTCTACAATTGATATGTTTATGTGCAACTTCTTGAAGACTCCTAAAAATTTTGAAAACTGTGTATCTGACTTTTGCTTTTGTAGTCTTTGAGGGAAAGGAATAGTGGGTTTATAGAGGTTGCTCTGTTTTGGTTGAATTATTCCCTTTTCATTACTCTTTTTATCCTTTAATTCCTTCTCATCCTTTTTAGTTTATAGTTCCTCCTTATCCTTTTACGTCTCATGTTCCTCCTCTACAGTTTTATCACTCCCCAAGTCTATGGTGTTGCAATTGTCCTTATATTCTCTTCTTGGGTTTCCAATTGTGTCACTTGAAGGGTTACCTTGAAGCCATTCACTTATAGCCTCAGTAAGTTGCCCCATTTGGTTCTCCAAATTTTGAATTGAAGCCTCTTGGGTGAAAACTTTTGTATTTATTGATTGGATGAAGTCTTTCATCATCCATATTAAAGCATTTGTATTATCCTCAGTAGGTGGATTCTTTTCTTGGGCTTGTAATTGTTGTGGTTGTTGGAAACTAAAAGGTGGAAATGATTGATAGTTGAATTGATTACCACCCTGATTGTTGTTATTCCAAGAGAAATTTGGGTGTTGTCTCCATCTTGAGTTATGTGTTTGAGTATGGATAATTGTTTTGGTTCACATTACCCACATAAAATATCGATTCAGAATTATGTGGACAATGATCAAACAAATGGGTTCTATCACAAAAAACACAAGACACCCTTGAATCTTGGAAATAGTTTACACTTGCTAGTGAGTTTTGAACCTTCAAAAGATTTACTAAAGATGACACTTAGAGTTGTAAGTGTCATGATATCATTTATCTCATGCATTTCACCTACTCTTCTTATGGCTATAATTCTATCCATTAACCATTGATAATTATTGCTAACCATTTTCTACTCCATGTGTCTAATAGCATTAAAGGATGTGTCTATATTAAAAATAAATAATAAATAAAAATTAAAAAATAAATAACTAAATAAATAAATTAAATTTAATAAATAAATAAAATAAATAAGTCAGTAAAAGAAAATAAGTAAATTAAAATTAAAGTAAAGAAACATAAATTAAGAAAATAACTAACATAAAAATAAAAATTATTGATTTTTAATATTTATAATCCCCAGTAACGACGCCAAAAACTTGATCGCCATACACTGAGTGTGTGCAATTAATACGCCAAAAACTTGATCGCCATACATTTGGATAAACATGAATCTTTATGATATCCCATGCCAAATCGACTAAGAGATTTCTTAACTTTATACATGGAATATGGAAATTCAATACCCTCAGGAAACATATCTATTAGTACATTTAGTAATTATGTGAATCCCTTGTAAAAAAACCATTTTTCCTTCACATTTTACAAATAAACCAATCTCAACATTTTAGTGTATTTCTTACACTCTAGATACAATGGTTTTTTGGCATCTTCTAGAATATTTTTAAAAGTTTTGGGATCATCCTTATGTAGTTCATCTTCAACAGCATGGGATATATGTTTTGTCTGTACATTATGATAAGATGTATATAATCCACTCACATTTTTATTTATGTCTTTCCCATGAGTATAATCAATATTTTTTCCATGATAATACCAATATTTATAACTCAAAAGAATACTACTATGGATAAGGTGATACTTAACCTCGTTAACATCATTAAATTTCTCATTATTACATTTAATACATGGGCATCGAATCATACTAATTTCATTATTACTATTTCTACGATCAAATTCCAAGAAACTTTCAACTCCAGAAATGTAGTTCTACTCAAATATACACTTTAAAATCCAAGATTTGTCCATTTTATATTAATGACATTAAGTATATTAAATATGTATTCAACCAATATATTTTAGGTATTATTATATATGAATTCTTTAATTATTAGAAGATATATTCATCAAAATATAATATACAAAAAATACATAAAAATCAAACAATTAATTATACACTCATAATAACATTAACAAATATATAATTTATATTTATATCTAATTATTTTATGTACAAGTAAATAATTTTCAAAAATTTTAAGTTTAAAATAAATTAATATATATCAAAAACCTAAATACATAAAATTATTAAAATAAATAAATGAATAAAAATACCTTCTTCTCTTCTAAGCTTGAATAAAAATACACAACCTACATATATAACAAAAACTTTATACACATAAATAATAACACATAATATACAAAAAATAAAAAAAATGAATAATAAGTGTAAGATTATTCATAGAAATACTTACAAGAGTAAATGAAGTGACAAAATAAAAAAAATGAAGAGAAAAAGGTTTTTTGTAAGTGAAAAAGTGAAGGAAAATGGGTATAAAAATTTGAGTATTACGCTAAAAAACAAAGAGGATCTAGAAGATAAATTGGAGAAGAAGAAAACCCACTAAACTATGTTAAAATTGGTGGTCAAAAGTGTTTGGAAAATGAGAAATAGTAGTCGGAGGTGGTCAGTTTTTAGATAGCAACTCGAACACAATGAACAATTTTGTCAGAAAATGGGGGAGAAAAGAGAGAAGGGAAAAAATGTGGATAGACTCGGTTGACACGTAGAATCGAACCTACGTCTTACATGTAGCGTTAGTTGACATGTAGGACCGAAGCTAGTTTTTAATTTTTTAAGTCAGTTTTTCAATGTACTGACTTAAAATTCATTATAAGTCTATTTTCCTGAAAAACTAACTAAACTAGCATGTATTATTCTCTCAAGTAAAGTACACACCATATAGTAATTTAAGTAATCACACTCTCATGTAAATTAAATTGCATACTACTCATTAAGTTCATCAATTATGAATCGCATACATAAGAATCATACATCTTTGCCTAGAAACTATGCATGTTATTTCAAGACAAATAATTAAATAATTCTCTCAAATTTATTTAATTATCTCTATAGATAAATTCTTGGCCAAACAATTAATAGTATAAAAATCAGATTAAATAATAATATAATAAAATTAAATCCTAATTAGGATAAAATATTAGATCATCACATAGTGAAAGTTGGATTCATAAGACCCCTAGATTAATAAATTAACTACACATAATTTTGTTCACGAAGCTCATAATTTTCATAAAGAAAGACATAAAAAAATGATAAAGAAAAGAGAAGAAGAAGAAATACAATCAATATCTTGAATTATAGTACCAATATCTTCTTGACTCAAAAACAAAATTGTATCTTTTTTGATTTTTTTGTGTTTTTCTCTCTTCTTAGCTCCAAAAACTGATAAAATTATGTTAACTATGGCTCATTAGCATTTATAGGGTGATTAAAGGGTTAAATATAGCTCAAGTGGAATTTGGACCGTCATATCAACTTCAAATCTAGGGTTGAGATCAAAACAAACAAAATTAATAAGGTCATCCCAGATAACAACATGTGGCACACATAATTTATTAAGCGAATCAGAGCGCAATGTGTGTAACATGATTTGAGTTACAGATGGTATGGCACACGGATGGAGTGGCTGGACAAATTAGGTGAAGAGGCATGGGGAACGTGTTGACCAAGCGGGACGAAGTTGGGATGAACACTGTGTTGACATGTGGCATAATGCTTCATCACTTTATAAATGCAGCTTTTAGTGATTTGCCTACTCTGATTGGGTGGTGTCCATATGGCATGCTCTGTCAGCTCTAAAGAGTGCTTAAAAAGTACTAAAATTACCATGATTTAATGTACTTTAATTGATTAAATAGATTTATATTTGTACGATTTTATCATATTTTTATATAAATTTATCCTTTTGGAATCATAGGTATTTTTATTATTTTTCAAGTATTTTTGTTCAAAAATAACTTAAAAACACGAAGAAAAATACTTGAGGCAATACATCACAAATATGTTGAGAAAAGAAATTAGGAAAAGTCAAAAAGATGGAACAAAATTGGACAAAATGGGTCAAAACGGTGAAAAATGTCAAAAAGGTTGAAATTCCGTGCACATCTGCCCATCGTGCCGAGTCACGCATGCAACACTATAAAAAGTAAATATTTAAGGGAATTCTATCTAGGAGACTAGTTCTTGGAAGCCTTTGTGGTATTAGTTTTTCTTGGGAACGTTGCCCTGTCTAGTAGGATGATTTTTACGGAGGTCTTGCCCCACCATTCTTTCCTGAGAGAACTATTGGTTAATACTGATTATGTTATTTAACTTAGATATTATAATAAAAAAAATAAAAAAATTGCTGAAGCTATCTCCAAAATTTAAATATTTTTAATTACAATTTGTGATAAAATGAGGTTGTTGCTTTGTTAGATCTAGGTACAATTGTGTTTTGATGCCTTCATTATTTTACTTACACCAAGAAGTGGGTTATCTAACACCCACAATCATGTCCCTAGTTTTAAATAAAGGAAATTTTGAAAATCCATAGGACATGATTGAAAAAAGTATAGTTATATAACCTTGTCCTACTTGTTGGTTTGATTGACTCAATGATGTGAGGACATTGAGTTTACTTAGAATAAAATCCCCTAAATTATCTCTTCCTAAGACGTTAAACTAAGTGTTGGATGGGAGGCAACCCATCATTTTAGGTAATTTACTTTTATTTGTTTTGTTTATTTAAATTATTTTTTATTTTAGTTTAATTGTATGTGAATAATTTTAAAATTGTTAAAACGAAAAATATTTATTGAGATATTAGAAGTTCACAGCGATCTGTTTGTGTGAACTTTAATGATGAATATGATGGATGCACCTGAAATTTTCCATCACTACTTGCACATTCTCATGAAATAGGTAGCTTTTATTCTCTTTCTTTTTATCTTTAATTTACAACTGACATTGAGGAAAATGTAAGTTCTAGGTTGGGGGTGGTGAAAAGTTACCATGCTTAATTTCAAAAATTTTAACAATTTTAAAATTTTTATGTTCACATTTTTATTTTCTTTGTGTAGTTTAGTAATATTTAGAATTTTAGGATAGTTTAAAAAAAATTACAAAAATTTATCATTTCTTTAAATCAAATTTAAGCAAATAGTTAAGTCTTTTGCATTGTTAGATTAATTTTTAAAAATATATCATAAAGTATATGATAATTCATTAGTTTTTATCATAACTAGTATTTCTTGATAAGGTGTGCAAATTATATTAAACCCAAAATCGATGTTTAGAAATCAAATAGTAGAGTCTACCATTGTGAGATATAATTTGAGACCATTATCCTTTATTCTAAGTGATAAATATTTTTTTTCTACACTAAACACTTTTCTTATTTTTTCAACATTATTAGATGATCTCTTTAAGATTTAACATTGAATGTCTAGATTTTTACATATTAATGAAGTATTATATATTTATTTTTCATTTGCTTAGATTGAATGATTTAAGTAAAAATTGATAGTACGTGCCTTTCTTCATTCATGCATGATTTCTATTAAAAAATATATATATCCACGGTTACCTATACAAATATAAACATAAAAATCAAATATTAATCACTCAGCTTTCCATATAAAAAATGTACAATTTGTACACAGGTTCACTCTCTAAAAAAATGGATTCTTTTGAAAAAAAAAGAGAATATAAGAGAAAAAAATAAAAATAAAGAGAGAAAAATGAACAGTATAATCTATATAATATAAAAAAACCTAAACAATTGTGAAAAATGGTTTAATGCAAAATAAAATATAGGAAGTAATTTCCCAAGAAGTCATTCTATTTTCCTACATTTTCTAAAAGGCATATTATTTGGTATTTTTATTTGATGAATTTGATTGATGTAGGAAAGTGATGTATAATATTTTATAAATTCTTACATTTGATTCTTTTCATGAGATCAATGTTAAAATAACACTTTGAGCTTTTCTTCTTTACATATGCAAACATATTAGTTCATTTCTATACATAAACTCTTTCACATATAAATTAGAATGAGTGTTTAAACCTAGAGGATTTAGTGTTTTTAAGAGTATTGACTTATGAGTAATAGAGTCAAATCGTATTCAGATTCCTAACACTAAGTTTGGGGGAAATCAAATTGATACATTTTTTATATGAAATATGAAAATAGTTTTTAACTAATTATTATAATAAATCACGAATGTTTAGGAAGTTGAAATAATATATGCATAAGATTTTAATTATGAAATTTAAAAGAGATTATAAGCATGATATATTTTTGTATTTTATTTCTTTATTTTATTTTAGTCTTTTTTACTTTATTTTAAATTTTGGTTAACTTCTTATTTTATTTGATTTATTTTGTTTTCATTTTTGTTAATGTTTGTGGCTATCATTACTGAAAACCCTCACGAGACTTAAACTCATCCACTACGGAAACCTAGGGGTTTAAAGGCATGTTACATACGCTAAATGCAATCGGGTTAATCCACGGAAGTGATTTAAGATAGTTTAATTTTTAATTTTATTTTAGTTTTTATAGTTTCTCTTGCTAAGAGACTAGAAGGAAGCTGGTTGGGGGTTGTGATGAGTACTTAAAAAACTAAAATTACCATGATTTAATGTATTTTAATTGATTAATTATACTTATATTTGTATGATTTTGTTATATTTTTATTTAAATATATCTTTTCAGAATCGTGTGTATTTTTATTGTTTTTTAGGTATTTTCATTCAAAAATAACTTAAAGAGACAAATAAAAATACTAGAGGAAATACACCACAAATATGTTGAGAAAAGAAATGAGGAAAATTCAAAAAGATGAATTTTGTTTTGACAAAATGGGTCAAAACGGTCAAAAATATCAAAAAAGCTAAAAATTCGCATGCAGCTACCCATTATGCCGAGTCCCGTGCCTACCAGCAAGCGTAGCTGCCATTCACACTAAATCCCGTGCGCTTCATCCCATCTGTTCCGTGTCCCATGCACGTCAACTATCCTTCTGTCGAGATTTTCGCGCCTTATACGCCTGCCAACCTGTCCAAATATGTCCATATTCAAATTTTGAAATATTTTCTCACTTTTTTGTACTTTTCCTCACCTATGAAAGGACCCTCTTCCCCCATTGTAAAATACACAATTTTTCTGTGCTCTTTCTCTCTCTAGAAATGTTTCATTTTTTTATATTTTTTTCATTATTCTTTTTTTGAGAATAACTTGCTATGTTTTTATAGATTTTTAGTTTTTTGATTCAATAAAGGGAAATGCAAATTCGTTTGAAGGTTTTCTAGCAATAGAATTAGCGTCAAAATTTTGTAAGGATTCTTAGGTATAATTTTAATGGATTCTTTATAGCTATCTTTTTATGTTTTTATATGTTATATTTAATTTTTCTATTATTAAATTTAACATGGGTGGATGCTTGTAAATATGATATAATAATAACATTGTTATGCTTACGAAATAGTAAATAGATAAAACATATTTATAAAATAAATTAATTTTTTTTATTCAAGTTTTTATATTAAGGATGTTAAAGAGAAATATATTATCTTTCATTACAAACTTAAATATGAAAATTAGATTTTGAGGTTTAATTATCTAATCTGATTTAGAGTAGTACTCTTTTATTTGTTGGTATAATCGCTTGGTAGTTAGAATGATGCTATATTTCAAATTTTTTTATAAGAACTATTATTTAAAAATGTATTGATAACATATTTTCAGTAATGGTTTTAAAACTTTAAAGTTAGTCCTTGGATAATTAAATTTTTAAGTTTAATTTGGACACCTTGAATAAATTTTAAAATATCTAACTCCACCAAAGGTGACATTTAAATGGTTCATTTTCAATCTCTTAAAAAAATTTAATTAATCAAATTAGTTATTTACCCTACCCGTAGGTGTTAATTGATTTGATTAATTTACAAAAAATATCTAACCCTACCAAATGTGGTATTCATATAAAAAAGAAAGAGTCAATAAATATCAATTTATATATTTAATAACCTAAATAATCTGAGTAAGCATAATTAACTTAGTTATTAAATTCTTAAATACTCAACTGTTATAAATGATAAATATTTGCATTATTGTTTATCGAATCCATATCTATGTTTATTTTTATTATGTCATTAGATTAGAACACAAAAATAAAAATATCGTGATAGGATATTTAGGATTTAATTTCGTTTTTAAAAGTTTGAATAATAAATTAAAAACCACATATATCCGTTCCTTATATCGACCTTGGGAGTATATTTATCATTTTTTATAAAATGATTCATGCACTTGCGATAGTTTTAAAAATATTAAAACCAAAGTATCCGCAAGATTGACATTGTCGGTCTTGTGCTCACCTACTTTCGTGGCATCCACGTGGTAGATTTTGATTGGTCATGCTTTAAAAATTCACAAAAATTCCAAAAAATTACAAAGATTATATTTTAACCCCTTTTCACTAAAAAGATAATTTTTAAAAAATTTTAACCTTAAAAATACTACTTATTGAATAAAACGAGTACATATTAAGTAAAAAAAGTGCATTGATGATTCTACTTTCATAAAGTCATCATACCCATAAACTAAACTCTTTACTTGTCCTCAAGTAAAGCCAAGTCTAACTAAATAAATTGATATGGGAAGTATATCCATAAATATATATCAATTAAAACATGCATATTTAGCGAAAACTATCTCCTTCAAAAGTCATAAAATTCTATGACAAAGAGGTTCATATATTCATCAATTAATGTTCCATCAATACAAGAACATGCAAGGCTTTTGATGAATTGATTCATGTGTGTATGTGTTGTACATGATGTCATCCAATGCACTCATGAAATCAACCTATAAGAGCACGCTAATCAATTCAATCTTAGAACAAGCCTCATAAGTCTACTTTTCAAATCCCTCTCCACTAATATAAATATGCACTTAAGTAAAGATCAATAAAGACTTTACATGTTTGTAAAGGAAGGCTTAGGTGGGGGTCGATAAATGAGCTTAACTTTCTTTTTGTTCATCATCCACTTTTTAACTGCAATTGAGCTTTGACTTGATATTTTAATGCACTATCTCTCATCATTTTTTTCATATTCTTTCATTCCACATCTTTCTTTTATAACTTCAACACCCATAAAATTATTTTTAATTTTATTTTCTTTTTTCTTTAGAGAGATAATTGTGTTGTAAGTTTTGCTTCTTTTTTTCTTTCTCTCCTTTTCTTATAGGGTGCAATACATTTCACCTTACTTTATACCATAACAAATGGTTGAATTTTTTTTCTTCTCATACAAGCTAAATACTGCATAAATCATCTCTTTTTCTAAATATTTATCAAGATTTCACCTTAAGGGTGATCAAATAGATTCTAAAACCTAGTAGGTCTCATCAACTAGCATAATTCACTACAAATTTTCTCTAAAAAAACACTAAAATCAATCATGAACAAGTGTTTAAAAATTTGAATCAATTCAATCAAAACTAACAAGCATATCACATGATTACTGTTAGTATCTTAACGAATATGTTACATTCCTTATCCTAGTCATGAAAACTAATTTTTATCATTGAGTTCATATATTTCATATCAAGCATACATGCATTTAGTTTCCATACATTTATCAATTTCAACTCACATCATGATTGAAAACATCCTAAAAATAAAAATAAAAAATAAAAAATGTATACTAAACACTAAAGTAGAGAATGAAGTTCCCTCCCTCAAACTTATATTCACATTATTGCCAATGTTCACATATAAATATGAAAAAGTAAAAACGAAAGAAAAATCCCTTATAGCAGACCATATCTTTTATTGAAGTGCTCATTTTTGTTGCGCCATTGCTCTCCACATTAGTTCACCTACAAAACAAAAAATAGTAAAAATATAAGTTAAGTAACGTTGGGTTGCCTCCCAACCAGCATCATGTTTAACATCCTTGACTAGATGGTCATATCAATCTAAGGTACATCCCTTTATGTCCATTTACTTTTGAGTTTACCCAAAAAGTTTGAGTCTTGATTTGTTCAATAATAATTTATGTTTTGGTTTGAAAACATGGTGCTCAATTCTCTCTACGGTAGCTAATCCAATTTATGTATTTTTAGAATAAAAGCACTTATTGATGTACAAAAAGGTGAGCTTACAATAAGGGTGTAAGATGAGCAAGTGACATTTAATGTATTTAAAGTAATTAAATTTTCTGATGCTGACAATGGTAGTGATTACTTTCGAATAGATAGTATTGATAAGCTAACCACTTATGTGCTTTATGACATTTGCCCTATTAATGCTTTAGAGTCTGTGCTTGTTAATTTCGTAAACACACATACTAATAAATACCATGACACTCATGTAGGCATACAAAGTCACATCAATAGCTTAACAACAATTGCTTAACACATGATGCTATAAACAAGGACATTAATTAAACAAAAAACAAGTCAACTTGTTTTAATTTTGAAATTATGGAATCAAAGGTTGATATTGTGAACTGTGTGAACGTTTTGGTGGACATGCCTCTCATGAGTGTATCAAATGAATTTGTGGAATGTCTTGAAATAAGCTCATGATTGAAACCATCCATTGAGGAGCCACCCAAATTAGAGCTTAAACCTTTACCTTCTCATCTTTTTTATACATTTTTGGGTGATAATGAGACACTTCTAGTCATAATCTCGACTGATCTAAGTATTGATCAAGTGGAAGCACTACTAAAGGTGCTAAGGAACTTCAAAAGAGCTATAGGTTGGTCTATTGTTGATATTAAAGGCATAAGCCCATCTATATGCATGCACCAAATCTTGCTAAAGCACAGGGCTAAACCCATCAAGGATGCACAACACTACTTAAATCCCATTATGAAAGAAATGGTGAAGAAGGAAATTTTCAAGTGGCTAGACATGGGAATTATTTACCCAATATCAAATAGTAAATTGGTATGTCTAGTCTAGTGTGTACCAAAGAAAGGAGGAATCATTGTGGTAGAAAATGAGTCCAATGAGTTAATACCTACTAGAAGTGTCATAGGATGGAGACTATGTATGGATTTCCATAAAGTAAATAAAGTTACAAGGAAGGATAATTTTTCTCTCCCATTCATGGATCAAATGCTTGACCGATTAGATATGCATTCTTTATTTTTCCATCTAGAGGGATACTCTGGTTATAACCAAATTGTTGTGGCACCTAAAGACTAAGAAAAGACCACCTTCATATGTCCATATGGAACTTTTTCTTTCAGGAGAATGCCCTTTGGATTATGCAATGTACCTGCTACATTTCAACGTTGCATGATGGCAATTTTCTCAGACATGATGGAGAAGCATCTAGAAATATTCATGGATGATTTTTTGGTCTTTGGAAACGCATTTAATGAATGTCTACACTATCTCTCCCTAGTGTTACAAAGATATGAATAAATAAATTTGTTTTTAAACTGGGAGAAATGTCATTTCATGGTATATGAAGGTATTATCTATGGCCACAAAATCTCAATTAATGGTATTGAGGAGGATAAAGCTAAGATAGAAATTATTGAGAAACTACCACTACCTACCAATGTATGAGGAGTAAGGAGTTTTCTTGGACATGTAGGCTTTTATCATAGATTCATAAAATATTTTTCCCAAATAACCAAACCCTTCTTAATCTTTTGGAAAAGAACATGCCTTTCAAGTTTGATGATAAATGTTTAACAACATTTCAAGTGCTAAAAGAAAGACTAGTGTCAGCATCAGTTAGAGTCACACCAGATTGGAATAAGCCCATTGAGTTGATCTGTCACGCAAGTGATTTTACTATTGGAGCTATTATTGGATAGAAAAGAGACAAAATGTTTCGGGCCATATACTATACACGCAAGACATTGAATGAGGCTCAAATGCATTATGCAACTATAGATAAAGAGCTCATTGGCATTTTATATGCCTTTGAGAAATTCAGATCTTATTTGGTTGGCACCAAAGTGACTGTCTACCTAGATCATTCCGCAATAAAGTATATCATCATGAAAAAGGATGACACCTAAGATTGATAAGATGGGTGCTTCTTCTACAAGAATTTGACTTGGAAATTTGTGATAAAAAGGAACAAAAAATCAGGTAGCAAACTATCTATCTAGACTAGAGAGGGAATAAAATATGGATGATAATATGGGGATTGGGGAATCTTTTCTAGATGAGCAACTATTTTCCATAGCTCAAATAGAAGTCCCATGGTATGAAGACATTGAAAATTTTCTCATTGCCAACTTTCTTCCATTGAACCTCACATGGAAACAAAATAAAATGTTCTTCCATGACATTAAATAGTATTTTAGGGATGACCCTTACCTCTATAAAGAATGTGGTGATGGTATTTTGAGAAAGTGTGTCCCTAAATGATGAAGTTGAAAGTATTATTTACCATTGAAATAGCTCAGACTATGGAGGTCACTTTGGGAGCACAAAATAGCAATTAAGGTACTTCCATCATGTTATTTTTGGCCCATACTATTTAAAGATACTTGAAATTATGTAAAGATATGTGACATATGTCAAAGGTAGATAAAATTTCAAAAAGAGATAAGATACCTTTGAATAGTATACTTCAAGAAGAACTATTTGTTGTTGGGGGCATCAACTTTATGGGACCATTTCCTCCATCCTTTTTTAACCAATACATACTTGTAGGAGTGGATTATGTGTCAAAGTGGGTAGAAGCCATTGCTAGCAACAAATGTGATACCAAAGTTATGAAATTTCTGAAGAAAAAACATTTTTGCTAGGTTTGGAACTCCTAGGATCATTATTAGTGATGAAGGAAGTCACTTTTGCAATAAAGCATTTAATTCCTTATTGTCTAAGTATGGGATTAAGAATAAAGTTTCTACCTCATACCATTCTCAAACAAGTGGGAAAGTAGAGGTATCCAATAGATAAGTGAAAAGAATTTTGTAGAAAATTGTGAACATCTTTAGGAAGGATTTGTCATCTAAGTTGGATGATGATTTATGGGCATACAAAACTGCATTTAAAACACCAATTGATACCATCACGTATAAGCTAGTTTATGGAAAGGCTTGTAAATTACCATTAGAATTGGAGCATATAGCATATTGGGCATTTAAACAATTGAATATGTCCATAGATGTAGCTAGTGAGAAAAGAATGCTTCAAATAAATGAATTGGATGAATTATGGTAGAATTCTTATGAAAATGTCAAGCTTTACAAAGAAAAGACAAAAAGATGGCATGATAAGAAAATTATGCACTGTATCTTTGAATCGGGTCAGAAAATGTTACTGTATAACTCAATACTCAAATTTGTTTTAGGAAAATTAAAGAGTAGATGGTCAAGTCCATTCATCATTACTAAGATAACCAACCATGGAGCGATTAAATTAGAAAAGAAAGATAAATAGAGATTTATGGTTAATGGTCATAGAGTGAAGCACTAATATAAAGATCAATTATCAAATGAAACATATGTGACAACCTTAATGGATGTACCTTAGGAGTTGATATGATTGTCTATTCATGGAAATTAAATGTGATGCTGGTTGGGAGGCAACCCAACGCTACGTTACATATATTTTGATTCCTTTTGTTTTGTAGGTGAATAAATGTGGAGAGCAATAGTGTAACAAGATTGAGCAATTTTAACGACAGATATGGTGTGCCAAGACTAAGGGAGGTTTCTTTTCTTTTCATTTACCTTTTCATATTTATATGTGTACATTGGGAGCAATGTGTAATTTAAGTTCGGAGGAGGGAACATTGTTATCTAAAGTTTTTTACCATGCATTTAAAATATTTTAGGGAATTTCTTTTAATTCTTAGGATGTTTTTAATCATGATTTTGGTAAAAAATGATAAATATATGGAAAATAAATGCATGCATGCTTGATATAAAACATATGAACTCAATGATAAAAAATGGTTGTCATGACTAGGATAAGGAATGTAACATATTTGTTAAGATATTTACATTAATCATGCGATAGGCTTGTTAGTTTTGATTGAATTGATTCAAATTATTATGCACATGTTTATGATTGATTTTGGTGTTCTTATTAAGAAAAAATTTGTAGTGAGTTATGGGAGTCGATGAGATCTACCAAGTTTTAGAATCTATTTGATCATCCCTTGAGGAAAAATCCTAAATAGTATTTAGCAAGAGAAATGATTTAGGTCATTAGTAATATCTTTAGTACACCATTCGAGCCTAACAAAGAACTTTTCGTATCTTTAAGTCACATTTTATGCCCAACCAATAAGCATTACCTTTACTTTTGTACCTTTAGCTTGTATTAAAAAATACGATCATGTGACATGCTATAGATTAAGGTGAAATGTAATGCACCTTATAAAAAAAAAGAGAAAAAAGAAGCAAAACTCACAACACAATTATCCCTCTAAAGAAAAAGAAAATAGATTTGAAAATAAGTTTAGGGGTGTTGTGAAGTTACAAAAAAGAAAAGAAAATATGTGGAATAAAAGAATATGAAAAGAATGACAAAAGATAGTGAATTGAAATATCAAGTAAAATCTCAATTACATTTAAAAATTGTGTGATTAAAAAGAGAAAGCTAAGGTGTGAAAAGAGCCTAAATGTCTTCATTTATTAACCCCTCACCAAAGCCTTACATTACAATCATGTAAAGTCCTTATTGATCTTGAGCTAAGTGTATATTTATATTAGTGGAGAGGATGTGAAAAATAGACTTATGTGATTTGTTCTAAGATTGAATTGATTAGCATGCTCGTATAGGTTGATTTCATGAGTGCATTGGATGATATCATGTGCACCACACCCACACAAATCAATTTTTCAAAAACCTTGCATATCCTTATATTAATGTAGCATTGATTAATGAATATGTAAACCTTTTTATCATAGGATTGTACAAGTTTTAAGAGGGATAGTTTTCATGAAATATGCATGTATTAATAGAAGTATATTTATGAATATACTATCCATATCATTTTATTTAGTTATACTTGGCCTTACTTGAGAACAATCAAATAGTTAAGTTTAGGGGTGTGATGACTCTATGAAGGTAAAGTTATTAGCGCACTTTGTTTTACATAATATTTATTTTTTTATTTAATAAATAGTATTTTTGGGGCCAAAAATATTAAAATATAAACTTTTTAGTGAAAAGGGGTGAAAATATAATTTTTGGAAATTTTGGGATTTTTTATGAATTTTTAATGCAAGGCCAATCAGAAGCTACCACATGGCCTACCACACAAGCAAAGGAGTTGACTGGACAAGCCATAATGACACTACACAAGTAGAGACAACAAATCGTAGATCACCTCGTGTGAGGAGGAAGAACCACATGCCACATGTTAGAACAACGTTCAATTTGACTCCAGAACGTAGTAAAACAACACTGCCATATATCACAATGCGATTGCTCCCCGCGTTCCACCCGTGTACCACAACATCTGTTATCGAGAATAATGTTGCATTTATCCACTAATTTCTCCTCATCCTTGTTAGTCTCCCAATCCTTCTCATCCTTGTTAGTTTCGATTCCTTCTTATCCTTTTTAGTCTCATGATCCTCCTATAGAGTTTTACACCTCCTTAAGGCTATGGAATTGCATTGTTCCTTACCTTCTCTTCTTGGATTTATAATGGTATCACTTGGAAGGATACCTTGAGGCCTTTGAATTATGGCTTGGGCAAGTTTACCCATTTGAGTCTCTAAATTTTGAATTGAAGCCTCTTGAGTGGACACTTTTGTATTTACTAATTGGATGAAGTCTTTCATCATCCCTATTAAATAATTTATATTTTCCTCAGTATGTTGTGGAAATGATTGATGATTGAATTGATTATCACCCTGATTGGTCTTATTACTCCAAGAGAAATTTGGATGTTGTGTCCATCTTGTGTTAAATGTATTCAAGTATGGAATATTGTTTTAGTTCACATTACCCACATAGAATAATGATTCAGGATTATATGAACGATAATTATTCAAACAAATGGGCTCCCTTACAAAACACACAAGACACCCTTGGATCTTGGACCTAGTTTACCATCATTGGCTAGTTTTGAGCCTTCAAAATATTTACCAAAGTTGACACTTGAGTTGTAAGTGTCGTGATATCATTTACCTCATACACTCCAGCTACTCTTCTTATGGCTGTCATTCTATCTATTTTCCATTGATAATTATTTCTAGAAATTTTCATAGGTAAATCACAAGCTTGATTGTAAGATTTGGCTAGCAAAGCTCCATCCATTAGCGGATGCATCAAAAACGGTTCTTGTTTGAGCATTGAGACCATTGTAGAAAGTCTCCATTTAAATCCAATGAGGGATACCATGGTGAGGAAACTTTCTTAGATATTCTTTGAATCTTTCCTATGCTTTATATAAAGATTATCCTTTATATTGTTGATACGAGGTAATGTAATTCCTAAGCTTGGCATTATTTATTGGTAGGAAGTATTACATCAAGAATTTATCCGCCAAACCATTCCAAGTTGTAATGGAATCAGGTGGCAAAAAGTTTAGCCAAGCTCAAGCACGGTCTCGCCAAGAGTAAAGGAATAATCTAAGCCTAAATACCTCTTCGATCACACCACTAAATTTGAATGAATATCCAACTTCAATAAATAATATGAGATGTAAATGAGGATCCTCTATTGGTAATCAGTTGAATTGTTCAATTGTTACTAGCATTTGAAACATCACTAACTTTAGTTAAAACTAATTAGCTTGAATGTTTGGCCTTGTAATACTTGGATTCATCTCTTCAAACCTAGGTTTTGCATATTGATTCATAGCTCTATCCCTATCATCCATAAAATGTATTTGATTGTTCAAATTTAGCTCATTATTGTTTATTTCTAATGGATTGTCCATTTCTTCTACTTCGGTGACAACTTGTTATTTTCTTATTGACCTCAAAGTACACTCAATTTTAGGATCTTAAGGCAGCATTTCTCCCACGGATACTCTACTTATGCAATAGACTCAAACGTTTTTCTAATAGCTCCAAGGAAGATGTCTAAATTAAAAAGAATAAAAATAAAAAAATAAATTAAAGAAATTAACTAAAATAAAAATAAATAACTAACTACTAGACAATTAAATAAATTAGAATAAAAATTAAAATTAGGAAAATTAAATAAAGAAAAAAAATTAATTTCTAATATTTATAATCCCGACAATAGCACCAAAAACTTTATCTAACACGAATTGTGTTCAACGGAGATTATGCTATTAGAAAAGATCATTTCTACGGAGATTATGCTATTAGAAACTAATTTTTAAAACAAAAAAAAATCAATTTTTATAGTGTTTTTTTGTTTTAAGATAAGAAAAATTAAAAGAACTAAAATAAATAACAATAATTAATTAAATGAGATTTGGTAACTAAGAAGATATATGTGAAAATATCTAGGAATACTTAATCCACCAATATTCTAAACATGTGAATCACTAAAATCTCTCCAATATATTTATCAACCAATTATATGATCAATTGAATCTAACCTAGCATGTATTCCTCTCTCATGCAAATTATACATCATATAGTAATTAACCTAATCACACTCTTTAAGTTCATCAATTATGGATCACCTACATAAGAATCATACATCTATGCCTAGAAAATATACATGTTATTTAATAAAGACAAATAATTAAATAATTCTCTTAAATCTATTTAATTGTCTATATAGATCAATTGTTGGCCAAACAATTAATAGCTTAAAAATTAGATTAAATAATATAATAAAATTAAAATCAAAATTGGGGTAAAATATTAGATCATCACATGGTTAAAATTGGGTTCATAAAACTCCTAGATTAATAAATTAACTACACATAATTTTGTTCTGGAGGCACATAATTTTCATAAAGAAATACATAAAAATTGATAAAAAAAAGGAGAAGAGAAGAAATACAATCAATCTCTTGAATTGTAGTACCAATATTTGTTTGAATCTCCACCAAAATTGTATCACCTTTTGAATTTTTCTTGGTTTTTCTCTCTTCTTAGCTCCAAAAAATAACAAAAATTATGATAATTATGGCTTTTTAAGGTTTATGATATGATTAGGAGGTTAAATATAGCTTAGGTAGAATCTTCACTATCAGATCAGTTTCAGATCAAGAGTTGAGATCAAAACATCAAAAATTTAGAGTGTTAGCCAATGAAAGAGCAACATATGGCACACATAATTCATTGGACAAATCAAAGCGTGATGCATTACAAGGGAAGATTGGTCTGGTCAACACAAGTTGACTCAATGACTTGCTGCGCAATGTGATTCACAATTATGGATGGAATGGTTGGACAAATCAGGTAAAGATGCATGGGGAGCACATTGACCATGCGAAACGAAGATGGGATTAACGCCAAGTTGACATGTGGCACGACGCTGCATCACTCTATACATGTATTTTTGAATGATTCGCCTACTCTGATTGCATGGCTTTCATATGGCTTTTTTCGTTAGCTTTTCTGCTTACATAGAATCCACCTAAAAGCTTTTGATTGGTCTTGCTTTAAAATTCATAAAAAATCCATAAAAATCCCAAAAAAATTCCAAAAAATTATAAAAATTATATTTTCACCCCTTTTTCACTAAAAAAAATTATATTTTAAATTTTTTAACCAAAAATACTACTTATTAAATAAACGGGCAAATATTAAGTAAAAAAAAATGCATTGATAATAACTCTACTTTCATAGAGTCATCATGAAGCAAATCCAATTCATATTAGAAATATGTTTTAAAATCAAATAGCTACTCCGTTGATCTAACCAAGTTCTTAATGGATCAAGTACATTGGTTGATTGATCTAAAATCCTCTCTATCGATCTAGTGATTATTTAATTAATATTTAAAAAAATGGAACGATCTAGTGATTTAACTCGATCGATCGAGTAAATTGCTCAATCGATATAGTAATGTATTAAAATTAATTCAATCAAGTTATATTTCCCGATTATCTAGTCACTACTCGATCAATTGGGTAGCCTATTTTCACATTGTTTCTATTGTGTCTAATATGCAACATAATGTGTACGAGAACGTAATTATATCCGCTATATGATCGTTCAATCTTGATAGTTTATTTAGCTTATAAGTATTCTTCTAAGACTTACTTAGAAACTAAAATTACAATTATATGTGTTGTTGATGAATATCGCTATCACTAACACACACATAAACCTTGTAATCTCCCCCTTTGGAATATTTGTGTGACAAAACCTCTCTTTCACTACATAAGGCTGGTAGTAAAATTACATTTTTACATAGTGGTATTATCCTATGATCTAGTGAACCATCTTTAGTTGAATCTTGAAAGCTCATGTTTACACTGAAGAACAAAAACATAAACAACTTGTTTCAAAAGACTCATTGTTCATTAGTTCAGTGTATATAACAATGGGAAATCGAATATTGTTCAAACAAAAATTAAACAAATGAAAGTAGTGAAAAACAACTCGCCAATGTGAAATAACCCTCCTAAGTCAAATATCCCAAAAAAATGTAAAAGAATTCAGAAATAGTAACTCCTACTAAATTAACTCTCCCTTATTTTCAATTTTCTAACTAGAATTTTTAATTGCAACAAATTAAATTTATTACACCAAATTTTATCTCTCCTTTTTTGTTATATGAATTGACAAAAATAAAATGTTGCAATAAAAAATTAGATGCAGTAAGAAAAACATAAAGTATAATTATTCAGATGCAGCATAGTAATGTATTGATTAATAGTAGTCAAGTACATTCCATTCAAAATTAATTCACTATAAAATATAAAAAAAATTAAACACATTAATCATCAAATCATAAGAGAAAGAATACTACACAAATAAAATAAGTAAAACAAATCACTATCTTGATAAAGGATTCCTGAGGTGTGTATCTATGGCACACATCTTAGAAAGTATTTCCTTTTGTGATTTAGTATTGCGTATCAATCTTTGATCCATTTCACTGATCATCTATTCCAAGTTCCTTAATGTCGTCCTTACTTCATTCTCAAATATTTCCTAATGAGAAGGATTTAGATTGAATAAATTCTTCATATCCTCATCCCCAAAGAAATCATCTATAGCCCCTCCATTACTAGTACCAGTTCCGATAGCTCCTTCTCCACTGGTATCAACATCAGCGAGCCTCTATCTCTTTGTAGTTTGAATATATGATGTAGAGACTATTGACTTTCCAAAGTCACTAATTAACCAAACAATCCCTTTTCCAATGTAGTACATAATGTTTCCATGTGGTAGACCAATCTGACTATATTATTTGGTACGTAGGAAGTTGGAACAAACCACTTTGTTCAATTCCCAATAGAAGGGTGTGAACTCATTGAGGATAAAAATCACTTTGAATTAAAGCTAACATTCAGTGAACCAGTTAGTTATGGGTCACTTATGTTTGTGAAAGACAAAATAATATTGATTCTCTAGGCCAAGATATCAATTTTTTTATTCCTAACAAAACATTTGTAAGTCATCGGCCTGGGGTTACGGATGTTGGAGTCGATGTTGGCATATAATTCTTATACAAGGATTAGGCAACATAGTTTAATAGGGGTGAATAAGGATACCTAACCTAGAGCCCTAATGGTTCAGGTTGTACCAATTTCATGGAATTTACTTCATGTAATCCCATATTCATATAAAATATGGCATTGAGAGAAAGAAGTATTATAACTCAATTCAGATTCCTCATTCAACCGTCGGGTTAAGAAAGTAATGGATGCACTTGGAGGTAGTTCACATCGCCTTGCAGGCATGGCAAAAAATCAAGCAGAAAACTCGAATGATCAAAATACCCTTCTTACTAAAAATTGACCAAACAGTTGAAATTTTCCAATAAAATTAATGAAATAGATCAATGATCATAGAAAAAAATCTCATAAGGGGTGTTCGTTTGGTGGGAAATAGGGAATTAAGGTTTTTATAATGTATGTACAAATTAAACATTTTTTTTGGAACAATTAATGCTAGAGAAGAGATTAGCTATCAATTCTTAGTAATTTTGGGACAAAAAACAAGTGATTTTGATGATAAATCGGTAAAATATAAAAAAATGGCCATAAGGGAGGTAGTGTTTGCATGGAGAAGAAGAGGAAAAAGAAGAAGTTTATTTGAACTGAGCACACTCGATTGATCAAGAATAGTATAGAATGATCAACATTCAAGTATTGGCCAATCTAGTTCATACTCAATCTATTGACCTTCAAAAATCCTAAAATTTTCAAAAACTCCTCCTAAGTTCTATAATTACCCAAAAATCCCAAATATACAAAAAATTAAAAATTATTATATATATTTTCAAATAAAGGTTGTAGCTTTATTCAAATATGAACATTATTCAAATAACCAATTTTGGAGTATGAAATAACAATTATGCTTTAACAAAATTAGATTATTCACAAAAATCGTAAGTATTCCTATAAAGCACATATATGTTTCTCATGAAATATAATAACATATTAATAATTACTCAATGAAATAAATTTTGAATTATAATAGTATGCCAATTTTTCCATTTATGATTTCTTATGAAAAATTCAAAGCAAACAATATTACCAATCATGCAAAAACTTTAGTTGAAATCTTAATGGGAATAATATTTTCTTATCATTATATTACTTGTTGCGATACGTATACTTGCATATTCATTGCACACACTTCGTGTGTGGCGATTAAGTATTTGGTGCCATTGTCGGAGATTATAAATATTAGAAATTAATTTTTTTACTTTTATTTTTATTTTTCATAATTTTATTTATTTTTTATTTTAATATTTTAGTTACATAGTTAGGTAGTTATCTATTTATTTATTTTAGTTAATTTCCTTTACTTATTTAATTTTTTATTTTAATTTGTTTATTTAGTGATTTTAGAAATACATATGAGTCTAATGCAAGAGCAGAGTTCGTGAGAGAGAAATCTTGCTTTTATATATCGAAATTGAGCATACTTTGAAGTAAATAAGGGAACAACAAGTTGTCACCCAAGAGAAAAAAAGGCTAATCCATTAGACATAAACAATAATACCTAAACTTGAACAATCAAATGCTTTTGATGGTTAATAGAGATAGATCTATGAATGAATATGTAATACATATGTTGGAAGGGATGAATCCAAGTATTATAAGGCTAAACATTCAAGCTAATCAGTTTGAGTTAAAGCTAGTGATGTGCTAAACTTTTTGCTACCTAATTCCATTATAACTTGGAATGGTTTGGCGAAGAAATTCATGATGAAATACTTCCCACCAATAAATAATGTCAAGATTAGGAATTACATTACCTCATATCAACAATATAAAGGAGAATCTTTATATGAAGCATGAGCAAGATTCAAAGAATTGCAAGGAAAGTGTCCTCACTATGGTATCCCTCATTGGATTCAAATGGAGAATTTCTACAATGGTCTCAATCTCAAATATGAACCATTGTTGATGTATCCGCTAATGGATGGAGCTTTGCTAGCCAATCTTATAATCAAACTTATGATTTACTTGAGAAAGTGGCTAGAAATAATTATCAATGGCCAATGGATAAAATGACAATCATAAGAAGAGTAGTCAGAGTGCATGATGTAAATTATATCACAACACTTACAGCTCAAGTATAATCTTTGGTTAATATTTTGAAGGCTCAAAACTCGCCAGTGGAGGAGCTCATTTGTTTGATAACAATCCAAATAATCCTTAATTCATATGCTATGTGGGTAATGTGAATCAAAACAATAATCCATACTCGAACACATAATCCAGGATAGAGATAACATTCAAATTTCCCTTGAAATAACAACAATCAAGGTGGTAATCAATGCAACTACAATCATTTCCAACACCTAGTTTTCAACAACCATATTAACCACAAGCCTAAGAGAAGAAGCCACATACTAAGGATAATACAAATGCCTTAATATGGATAATGAAAGACTTCATCCAATCATTTAGTGCAAAAGTGTCAACTCAAGAGGATTCATTTCAAAGTTTGGAGAACCAAATATGGAAACTTGCTCAAGCTATAAGTCAAAGGCCTCAAGGTAACCTTCAAAGTGATAGAATTGGAAACCCATGAAGAGAAGGTAAGGACCAGTGCAACGCCATAGCCTTGAGGAGTGGTAAGACTTTAGAACAGGAAATTAAAAGGATGAGGAGGAACTAGTGGATAAAGAGAGCACTAAAGAGGAAATAATCCAGCCACAGAAAAACAATCTTTATAAACCCACTATTCTTTTCCCTCAAAGACCGCAAAAGAAAAAGTTAGATACACAATTTTAAAAATTTCTTGATGTCTTCAAGAAGCTGCATATAAACATACAATTTGCAGAGATACTTGAAAAAATTTCGTCTTATGCCAAATTCATAAAGGATATACTATCAAAGAAAAGGAGGCTTGGAGATCATGAAACAATAACCTTGACTAAAGGTTGTAGTGCCATCCTTTTAGAAAACTATCACAAAAACTAAAAGATCTAGATAGTTTTGACATCCCTTGCACTAAACCCACCGGGGATGCATAACTATGCTTAAATTCCATTATGAATGAAATGTTGAAGAATGAAATTGTCAAGTGGCTAGACATGATCATTATTTACCCAATATCAAAGTGTGAATGGGTAGTCCAGTCCAATATGTACCAAAGAAAGGAGGAATCAATATGGTAGAAAATGAGTCCAATGAGTTAATACCTACTAGGATTGTCATGGGATGGAGAGTATATATGGATTTTTGTAAAGTAAATAAAACTACAAGGAAGGATCATTTCTCATTCCCTTTCATGGGTCAGATGCTTGACCGATTAGCTGGGCATTTGTTCTTTTGCCTTCTAAATATTATAACCACATTCCTATTGGACTTGAAGACCAAGAAAAGACCACCTTCACATGTCCTTATGGAATCCTTACTTTCAAGAGAATGTCATTTGGATTATGCAATGCACCTATGACATTTCAATGCTACATGATGGCTATTTTCTCAGACATGGTGGAGAAGCATATAGAAATATTCATGAAGATTTTTTGGTCTTTGGAAACTCATTTGATGAATGTCTACACTACCTCTCCCTAGTGCTTCAAAGTTATGAAGAAACAAATTTGGTTTTAAAATAGGAGAAATGTCATTTCATGGTACATAAAGGTATAATCTTGGGCTATAAAATATCAGCTAATGGTATTTGATATGGATAAAGCTAAGATAGACATGATTGAAAATCTACCACCACCTACCAATACATGAGGAGAAAGGAGTTTTCTTGGGAATGTATGTTTTTATTATAGATTCATAAAATATTTTTCCCAAATCTATAAACCCTTATGTAATCATTTGGAAAAGGACAAGCCTTTCAAGTTGATGATAAATGTTTAACGAAATTTCAAGTACTGAAAGAGAGACTAATGTCAACACCAGCTATAGTCACACCGAATTGGAAGCCCATTGAGTCGATATGTGATGCAAGTGATTTTGCTATTAGAGCTATTCTTGGACAGCGAAGAGGCAAAAATTTTCATGCCATACTCTATACAAGAAAGACACTAAATGAGGCTCAAATGGATTATGCTACTACAGAGAAAGAGCTTCTTGCTATTGTATATGCCCTTGAGAAATTCATATCTTATTTGGTTGCCACCAAAGTGACTATCTACATGGATCATTTTGCAATAAAGTATATCATGATGAAGAAGGATGCCAAACCAAGATTTATAAGATGGGTGCTCCTTCTACAAGAATTTGACTTAGAAATATGTGATAAAAAAGGAACAAAAAATCAAGAAGCAGACCATCTATCTAAACTAGAGAGGGAAGCAAAAATGGATGATAATATGGTGATTGAGAAATCTTTTCCATATGAGAAACTATTTTCTGAAGCTCAAATAGAAGTCCCATGGTATGGAGACATTGCAAATTTCCTCGCTGCCAACATTCTTCCATCGAACCTCACATGGAAACAAAATAAGTTCTTCCATGACATTAAACAATATTTTTGGGATGACCGTTACCTCTATAAAGAATTTGGTGATGGTATTTTGAGAAAGTGTGTCCCTAATGATGAAGTTGCAAGTATTCTTTACCATTTCCATGGCTCAGACTATGGAGATCACTTTGGGAGCACAAAAAAAGCAACTAAGGTACTTTAATTTAGTTAATTTTTGCCTACACTATTTAAATATGCTTAAATTATGTAAAGATATGTGACAGATGTCAAAGGATAGGTAATATTTCAAAAATAGATGAGATGCCTCCAAATAGTATACTTCAAGTGGAATTGTTTGATGTTTGAGGATTTGACTTTATGATACCATTTCTTCCATCCTTTGGTAACCAAACATACTTGTAGGAGTGGATTATGTGTCAAAGTGGGTAGAAGCCATTTCTAGAAACAAATGTGTTGCCAACGATGTCTTGAAATTTCTAAAGAAAAACATTTTTGCTAAGTTTGGAACTCTTAGGATCTTATTAGTGATGAAGGAAGTCACTTTTTCAATAAAGAATTTAATTCCCTATTTTATAAGTATGGGATTAAGAATAAAGTATCTACCCCTACCATCCCGAAACAAGTGGGCAAGTAGAGGTATCCAATAGATAAGTGAAAAGAATTTTGGAAAAAATTGTGAATATCTCTAGGAAGGATTTGTCATCTAAGTTGGATGATGTTTTATGGGCTTATATAACTACATTTAAAACACCAATTGGTACCACCCAGTATAATCTAGTTTATGGAAAAGGCTTGTAACTTACAATTAGAAATGGAGCACAAAGCATATTGGGCATTGAAATAGTTGAATATGTCCATAGATGCATCTAGTGATAAAAGAATGCTTCAAATAAATGAATTATGGTGGAATTCTTATGAAAATGTCAAACTTTACAAAGAAAAAGACAAAAATATGGCATGATAAGAAAATTTTGCACCGTATCTTTGAACTAGAATAGAAAGTGTTACTATACAACTCAAGACTCAAATTGTTTGTGAGAAAATTAAAGAGTAGATGGTTAGGTCCATTCATCATCACTAAGGTAACCAACCATGGAGCCATTGAATTTTAAAAGAAATATAAATTGCAATTTATGGTCAATGTGCACAGAGTGAACCATTATTATGAAGATTAATTATCAAATGAAACATCTGTGATAACCTTAATGGATGTACCTTAGGAATTGATATGATTGTCTAGCCAAGGATGTTAAAAGTGACACTGGTTGGGAGGCAAACCAATATTTATTTACTTATATTTTCAATGTTTTTGTTTTGTAGGTGAATAATTGTGAATATCAATGACACATTAAGAATGAGCATTATGATAAGATGTATATAATCCACTCATATTCTTATTTATCTCTTCCCAATGAGTATTATCAATATTTTCTCTATGATAATACCATCATTTAAAACTCAAAAGAATACCACTACAGATAAGGTGATACTTAACCTCATCAACATCATGAAATCCCTCATTTTAAATTTAACACATAGGCATCGAATCATACTAATTTCATTTTTACTATTTCTATAAGAAAATTCTAAGAAACTTTCAACTCTAGAAATGTAGTCCTGATCAATTCTATACTTTGACATCAAATATTTGTCAATCTTCTATTAATGACATTAAGCATATTAAATATGTATCCAACTAATGTATTTCAGATAATATTATATATGAATTCCCTAATTATTAGAATATCTATCAAAACATCATATAAAAATAAATACATAAAAACCAAATATAACAATTATATACACATAAATATAATTATATGAGATTGATTGTAATTACTAATAATAGTAGTAAAAAATTATTTGAGTTGATTTCAAATTTAAGATATATAAAACAAAATTTATATAATAATTTTGTGATAATTAATATATTTTTTAAATAACTACACTACTTTAAACCTAAATTTTTAATGAGCATCATATTGTTGAATCATGTCTTTCCCATTTCATATTGACAAAAATAAATAAATTAAAAACCAACCTTAAATCGCAGTCATAAATATATAAATTTATTTCATTACAAAAATTTATACAAAACCTACATAATAAAAATAATAACATACATATAATAGAAACCTACACAATATAAAAATTTATACACAAATAATAACACATAATATACAAAAAAAAAATATGAATAGTAAGTGTGTAGGATTAATAAAAATACTTACAAGAGTAAATGAAGTGACAAAATAAAGGAAATGAAGAAAAAATGGTGTTTTGGAAGTGAGAAAATGAATATTTTTTTTGAGTATTTTGTTCAAAAAAATAGGGGATCTAGAAGATAAATTGGTGAGGAAGAAAACCCACTAAATGACGCTAGAATTTGTAGGCGTAGGTGGCCGAAAATGAGAAAGAGTGGAGGAGATTTTGGGTTTTTGAGATTTATGCAGCATTGGATAGTTTACGTCTAATATTGGGAAAGAAAGAAGAGAAAAGAAAAATATCCACGTGTGTAGCGTCGGTTGACGTGTAGAACCAACGCTACACACATGGATAACGTTGGTTGACACGTAGGACCGACACTATGTCCTATGTGTAGCGGCAGTTCAACATGTCAACAGACGCTATCCAAGTGTAGCATCGGTTGGCACGTAGAATCGATGTTATATTCTACGTATAGCGTTGGTTCTACACGTCAACTGAAGCTACAATCTACGTGTTTTAAGTCGATTTTTTAGCGAACCGACTTGAAATTCATTATAAGTTAGTTTTCACCAAAAACCAACTTCAAATCTTGACTTAAATGACCACTTTTGTAGTAGTGTATATAGCAAGGTGAAATGTAATGGACCCTATAAAAAAAAGAGAAAAAAAAGAAAGAAGCAAAACTCACAACACAATTATCCCTCTAAAGAAAAAGAAAATAGAATTGAAAATAAGTTTGGGGGTGTTGTGAAGTTACAATAAAAAAAAGAAGAGAAAAGAGGTGTGGAATAAAAGAATATGAAAATGATGACAAAAAAAAGTGCACTGAAATATCAAGTTAAAGCTCAATTGCAGTTAAAAAGTACATGATAAATAAAACGAAAGCTAAGGTGTGGAAAGAGCTTAAATGTGTCAATTTATCGACCCCCACCTAAGCCTTACATTACAACTATGTAAAGTCCTTATTGATCTTTAGCTAAGTACATATTTATATTAGTGGAGAGAGATGTGAAAAAAAGACTTATGAGACTTGTTCTAAGATTGAATTGATTAGTGTACTTATATAGGTTCATTTCATGAGTGCATTGGATGATATCATGTGTTGCACACACACATGAATCAATTTTTCAAAAACCCTTCATATCCTTTTATTGATGGAACATTGATTGATGAATATGTGAACCTTCTTATTATAGGATTGTACAACTTTTGAGAGAGATAGTTTTTGTGAAATATGCATGTATTAATAGATATATATTTATGAATATACTACCTACGTTACTTTATTTAGTTATACTTGGCTTTACTTAAGGACAAGCATTTAAAGAGTTAAGTTTGGAGGTATGATGACTCTATAAAAGTATAGTCATTAGCTCATTTTGTTTTTACTTAATATTTAATTATTTTATTCAATAAATAGTTTTTTTAGGCTAAAAATATTTAAATATAAATTTTTTAGTGAAAAGAGGAGAAAATATAATTTTTGAAATTTGTTTTGTAATTTTTATGGAATATTTATGAATTTTTAACGAATGACCAATTAAAAGCTACCACATGGCTTGTCACACAAGTAGAGGGCTGACTGGGCAAGCCATGTAGATTCCATGTAAGTAGGGACAAAGAAATGTAGACCGCTGCATGTGAGGAGCAACGCATTGTATGCCACATGTCGACACATTTTGTAGGGTGTTTCAGGGATAAATATCCAAGTGCTCAAGTAAATTATTCGAGGTAGGGGTTCTTACTCTAACTTTTTAAATTCATGCATTTATTTGTTAAATGAACATGCATCATATGTTATGAATAAAAGTGGAAAATGAAATGCCATAATTTTATAAGTTAATTTATAATGTTATAATATTATAAATGTTGTTTAAAATGAGATACTCATTACAAATATTTTAGTGTGCATACATTGGAAAAAAATTATATTTAAACTATCATCAAATGATGATATGAAATTAAAAATGAAAATGTGATATGAAATTTGAGAATTTTATATATGCATCATGACAATTGCACCTATGGGCTACTAGCTACCATATACTATTTTTGACAAACTATAGTTATGCATCGTATACACATGTATCTTTCAAAGTTATTCTATCTATGGTGCCTCTATTATGACAGTAGATTATTGTGATCGAGGACTATTTTTTATGGATTATTAATCATGGATTGTTTCTCACACACGGATCTCAAATTTGGACCCCTAATTGTGTTTTAAGTTGCTTGCACACAAGCCTTAGGGTTGGACTTTCTGTTTTGTTTGGAGTTTCTCGTCTATTGTGGTATTGTCGACAACATTTGGGCCTTAGAATTGGACCTTTCAATGTGTTCTAGATTTGACTACTCGTAGATGAGGGCCCATATGACATTAGATTGACTGATATATGTGCATTATGTATTTTGATCATACCTGAGGTTTGAGGTGGACCCATATGCATCTTAAAGTTTGACTACGCATATGCCCATATATTTGAATGACCTATATATATATGGAGTTGCATATCATATGTTGGTTTATATTATATGGCATAATTTTTACTAAATGGATATGTTTAGGGTTACCTAGAATGTACACTCCCCTGATTCTCCAGAAGTGATAAGGTACAGGCATACCATAGTTTTGTGACAAAAATCTCCCTACATGTACGATGATATTGATGATGATTATTACTGTTCAAGAATTTTCTTGTAAATAACATGCATAATGAATTATTAAATTAAAATATAAATAAATAGAGTATACTCTTACTAAGCTACGTAGCTCAACCTGTTTTCCTCTTACCCCTATATTAGAGTTTGGCAAAGCGGTGCATGATTCGAAGATAAAGAAATAGAAGAAAACTTTATGTTATAATAGTATTTCATCTTTCATGATGTATTTGGAGAAAATGTTGAGACATATTGTAAAGGTATCCTTTTTATGTATTTGATGATTTAATATAATTCAAATAATTGTTGTTTCAAATTATGTTTTAAAATAAAGATATCCTAAAATTTAATAAATAATTTTTTTTAATTTCTTTTAAATATAACTTAAAAATTTATCCATCTCTATTTCACATAACCATTTTTTGGGGTATGACAAATTGGTATCAAAGCACGGTTCTAATCACCTGGGAATAATATTACTAAATAATCTTAAAATATTTTTGAACTAATTTATGCCTCCAAAGAGAAAGGTTGCTAAGTGTCCACCCACAAAGGAAGCTATAGAGCAACCTACATAGAATGTAGATGAAGGACATGGTCTATCACAAGTGCTACAAATATTGATTACATGGGGAGGAGAGCCCAAAGAAAGAGGTAGAGCTTACTAACTTAAAGAATTTGAAAAGATGATACCATCACTTTATGATGATACCTCCAATCCCAAGATCACAAAAGGATGGATTTGGGAAATCAATAAGAAATTGAATGCTCTAAGACCTAGTTCAGTTGTATACAGGTTGGTTGGTAAAGCTAACTACTAGTGGGACTCTGTCATTAGAAGAAGAACACATGGAAACAATATCATAGGAAGAATACAAGGAGTTGTTTTACAAAAAATTCTTCAATAAGATTGTAAAAGCTAATAAGGTGGTCAAATTTCTGAATCTTAAATAAGACGACATGACAAGGCTACAAGGTTATAAATTTTTTATTAATCAATTAATATTTTCAAAAAATTTGTTAGCAGGAGACTCTAACAAGGCTAGAAATTTTTTGATGGGTTTATGGGATGATAGCCATATACAATTGATGTATCAAGATGCATGGACCTATGCTGCAATGGTTGTCCCAGCTTATACAGTTAAAAAAGTCAATTCAGAGTAGTTAAAGATAGCCACATCATTTCAATAGTTCAAGGATAAAGGAAAATAGATGAAGAAATTTTGGCAAAGGAGATAATGAAGTGGATTGATAGATACTAATTTTTCTGGAAGCCCTCGGTATCACCTTTATACCTCTCACAACTGCAATCAATTGGGACACCTCATGATACTTAATGCTAAATGCTAAATGCAACCATGACAATCTATGGAAATGATTTAGGATAGTTTAATTTTATTTTTAGATTTTGTTTTTAGTTTTTTGTTTTCTTTTCTAAGAAACTAGCAAGAAGTTGATTGAGGTTGTGATGAGTGCTCAAAAACACTCAATATTATAATTTATTGCATAATTTATAATTAAAAAATTTATATTTATATAATTTATTATTATTTTTTACAAATCTATCTTTTTAGAATCACGAATATATTTTATTATTTTTCAGATATTTAAGATTAAAAAGATGAAATCGATAAATACTTGAAGAATTACGCATTTTGGCACTCCATTGCAATGATCCAAATGAATAAAAAGTGATATAAGAAAACAAGGGGACAAATTCACGCGGATTAATGTGTGCTGCAGCATGGATTACTTGTATCGCAGCGCTAGGCTGTTGAATGTTTAGATAAGCCACCCTATTTCTATGCGGGCTGTGACGATGGAATTATGTGTGTCACGAAACGAGGACAGAGGATCATGTGTCACGAAATTTATTTTATGCAATATTTGTAGTCATATTCAATAAAAATTTAGCATTCTTTACGGAGATCTTCCAATAATAATTTAAAGAGCTTATATTGAGGCATTTTATATATTATTTTCAATTAAATTCTTTGTGTGTTATTTTTGCATGTTATGTTTAATTTTTTGATTAATTATTAAATTAGTTGTGACTCATTGAAATTAAATATGGGATATTAGTTATATTATTAATATTAACAGGTGGAATATTTTACAAAATTAAGAATTATGTTCTATTCAAGAATTTTATAACATTTATTTGAGAAACTATTGTAATGTAATAATTTTCTGAGAATTAGATTTAAGATTTAATTAATTGAATCTAATTTAGAGTGCTATTCTTTTTATAGTGATTTGGTTCACATGTGTACTTGGAGTATAAACTTTTTTTCAAATATTTTTATAAGAATTATTATTGAGCGATATATTGACAATATATCTTTCGTATTAGTTTTAAAATATAAAAGTCATTTATTAGATAATTAAATTCTTAAATTTAATTTAGACACTTGAATGCAGTTTAATTTATGAGGTACCACTTAAAGAAGGCAATTAGATTGTTCATAAATGTCTTTTAAAAATGCATAATTAAATAATGAAATCAATTAAGAGGTCTCACTGATTAGTGCTCAAAAAACACTAAAATAACCATGATTTTATGCACATTAATTGATTAAAAATATATATATATATATATGTTTTATCATATATATATATATAAATTTGTCTTTTTCGGAATCACGGGTATTTTTATTGTTTTTCAGGTATTTTAGCTTAAAAACGCAACTTAAAGACTCAAAGATGAATACTTGAAGCAATACATCACAAATATATTAATAAATAAATGGAGAAAGGTCAACAAATATGCAAAAATTGGACAAAATAGGTCAAAAAGGTCAAAAATGTCAAAAAGGAGAAAAACGCGCCAAGCTACTGTTCATCCGCGCCAAGCTGCGCGCGGCTACTGTTCATCTGCGCCAAGTTGTGCGCGGCTACTGTTCATCCGCGCGCGCCCCTGCGCGCAGCGCCTGTTTCCGTGCACGCCGACGCCCGTTTCGCCCCATTTTTCACGTGCAGCCGCCCCCTTGACGTCATCAATGACATCAGCAATTCCATTATGCGTTTTTACATTTTTTTAACATTTTTTTACTCATTTTTTTATCTCCATCCTCACCTATAAATACCCCCTTCCCTTCACTTCAAAACACACCTTCAACACCTCAAAACCATTCTTCTCTCTTCTTTCTTTCTCTCTTTTCTTAGATTTTTAGGTTTTTTTTAGTTTTTCTTAGTTTTTAGTTAATTTCTCTTAGTTTTAGAGTTCTTCCCTTTTTGGGAAGAACTAGTTATGTTTATGTAATTTATTAGCTTTTTGATTCAATAAATGGGAGTGCAAATTCCGCTTGGAGGTTTTCCAGCAACGGGAATAGCGTCGAAGTTCTGTAAGGATTTTATTTTCTTTACAGTTATTTTTATGCTTTATTCTTACATGTTATATTTAATTTGTCTATGATTAAATTTAACTGTGCTGACTGTTTATAAACATGATGTAATAATAACGTTGTTATGCTTGCGAAATATTAAATAGGTGAAAATCTCTAAAATGAATTGATTTTGTTTTTATTCAAGATTATATATTAAGAATATTAGAGAGAAATATATTATTTTTCATTACAAACTTAAACTTGAAAATTAGATTTTAAGGTTTAGTTATCCGGTCTGATTTAGAGTAGTGCTCTTTTATTTGATGGTACAATCGCCCGGTAGTTAGAGTGAAGCTCTATTTCAAAAGTTTTTATAAGAATTATTATCTGAAAATGTATTGACGACATGTTTTCAGTAGTGGTTTTAAAACTTGAAAGTTAGTACTCAGATAACTAAATTCTTAGGTTTAATTTGGACACCTTGAATAAAGTTTAAATTGTCTAACCCCACCAAAGGTGGCATTTAAATGGTTCATTTTCAATCTCTTAGAAAAAAGAATTAATTTAATTAAGCATATTAGTTATCAACCCCACCCATAGGTGTTAATTGATTTGTTTAGTTAACAAAGAATATCTAACCTCACCAAAGGTGGTATTCATACAAAAAAGGGAGAATCAATAAATATCAATTCATATCTTTAATAACCTAGATAATATGAGCAAGCATAATTAACTTAGTTATTATATCCATAAATACTCCGCCATTATAAATGATAAAATTTGCATAAATGTTTATTGAATCTATGTTTATTTTTATGTAAGTAGATTAAAATTACAAAACCCAAAATATCGTGACAGGATGTTTAGGATTTAATTTCATCTTTAAAAGTTTGAATAATAAATTAAAAACCACATGCATTCCTTCCTTAGATCGACCTTGGGAGTATACTTATCATTTTCTTCGAAATGATTCGTGCACTTGCGAGAGTTTTATAAATATTAAAACCAAAGTATTGGCAAGAATCGGCGATGCCGGTTTTCGCTCATCACTCACTTAAAGATCTTAATTGGTCTATTATTAATAAAGATAATTATCCTTACACTAGGATATTTTTCTTACAAAAAGAAGATAATCAATAATCTTAATTTAAATTTTTAATAACTTATCTAATATTGAGAAAGTATAATCAACTAGCTAATGTATCTTTTAAATTCTTCATGGTATGATAATTTTTTAAATGTCGAATGATTATTGAATTTATCTTTATTTTATGTTACTAGATTAGAATTTCAAAACTCAAACTTTGTGATAAAATGTTTAGGTTGAATTTTTGTTTTTAAGAATTTATTGAATAATTTAAAAACCACATGATTTCTTTTTAGACCGACCTTTGGAATATACTAATTGTTTACTATAATTGATTCTTGTGCTTACGAATAATTTATAAATTTTATAAAATTTAACAATCAAGTTTTTGTGTATAAGAGTATACTTGTTACTTACTACAAGTAATTTGTATACTTAAGAGCTTTTTATAATACAAAATTTGACTATTAAATTTTTATAAATTATTTACTCTAATTGTTCACCAAGTATCAAACTTATTCAAATATAAATAAAGTAATAAAAATATTAATATTTTTTCAAAATACGTTTTATATTACAGGTACCAAACATAATTGTTTTTCTCGTATCGATATGTTTATTAGATATACTATAAAAACTTGTATTATAAGCATAGATTAATATAAGGTCATAATGTATTTGCATTGATTAATGCAAAATATTGATATACATTCAATATTAATTATTGAATTTAATAATTATTTTGTCCTCTTCCAACTAAAAATGGAAACTAAATTTGAATTTCATTTGATTGTTTGAAAAATATTTTGTACTTTCTATAAAAGAAAAAAATGTGCTTCCTTTAATCATTTATTTGTATGTTGCAAACTTCATTTGTACATTTATTGACTCAACTCAAAGAGTGTTATTATTTTTCCACATAGTTACAGGGAATATATTTTATATACACATTAGTTGGAAATCTAAAAAAGGTTATATTACAATTGAAAGTTACATTATTTTATTTACATGTTAATCATACTTATGCATCAGTCAAACTTTAACGATATAATATCTATAAAAAAAAAACCTCTGATTTAATGAATTCAATACTCTTACTTGCAAGCAAAAAAATGCATTTCAACCTTGCATTTCAAAGATGATATAGATTCCAAAGAGGTAATGTTACCAAAATCTTATACACTGCTATCATTTCAAGATTATTTTTTCATAAGAAAATTTAAAAATAAAATCAATATACTTATGTTTTATTTATTTTAGTTTTTGTAATTTTTATATGACGGTGATCTACACAAATTGAAATCTGTTGTTGATAATAGTTGACCATTTTTGTTGTTGAATTTTATAATGGAACACAACGAGTATCTTTCAGTTCTTTCAATAAGCAACCAAACAAATACTTTTTGCTCTATGAAATCTTTCCTTATATGTGGCATTAGCCTTAGATTCGATAGTTAATGGACAAAGGTTTCATGCATATAACTTATTGATAGCCCTTGCAGTGATACTGAAATGTGACTTCATAATTGGTGAAACAACTTACCAAATAGGTAACTTTGTGAGTATATAATATAATATGAAAACTCAGTACTACCCCCAAATGAAGGTTAAAATGGAGTACTTTGAGAAATGTGGGAGAAGGGTTGCAGAGATTGTGAAAGATATTGAGAAACTAATGGATCAATATGATATACAATTGATGAATGAGGTTTTGAACAAGAAGATAAAGGGAGAGGTTAAGAGAAATGGTGGTAATAACCGTAATTGCCTCCATATAGAAAATGAATTTAATGTTTATTTTAAGGAAGCTCGTACTATGCTAAAGAGATCAATGACAAAAAGGTGGCATTGATTCAATGTCGGGCTCAAATCTTGGATTGCTATTTAAGTATTATGAATACAAAGAGAAGCTAAAGGAAAAAATAGCACAATGAGAAATGAAAAAAGTAATCACCAAATTGTACGGTGAGTTACCTATGATTCAAAGAATAGTTAAATATTATTATGTATGGTTGATCTATATATTGCATCAAATATGTTTTTTATTTGTATTTAATTTGAAAACTTAAGTACTCTTCTTCACTAACAATGGTGAGCCCCCACAAATCTCAATTAACCAAATGCTTTCTAGTTTGGGTTTAAAATTAGTTAATTGGAAAACCTAAGGAAAATAAATTTATTATCTAATTTAATTAACAAAAATATTCAATGTAATTAAATTAAACTATTGTTCATAAATGCACAACCAAGCAAAACGATGTGTCTAATGACTAGTTCTAAAATATTCACTTTGTTCATAAATTAGAATTACCAATAATAATCCGTAAACAAATATGTGAAAGGCTATAAGCAAGAAATAAATAAATTTTAATTAAATAACGTTATCAAATTTTTCATGAATTGATGAAAACAAAACTAATATCTCATATACAAAATTTAGCCTCCCATAATCAAATTAACTTACATTAATTTCATTACAAAAGACATAATCAGAGTAAAGAGATAAATAAGATATAACAATTAAAATACCCTATTTTGATCTACTATCTCCAAATCCTTGAGTTAGTTGATCTCATTCTCCTAACCCTTGGAAAAACTTTACAAATGGGAGTTTTCTCTCTAATTTCTGTGCTGTGGAATGTTATTTTTATAGCTAATATTCACTCATTATGTTTCAAACAGTTTTAGGATGTACTTATAGGTTAGATTTTAGAAAACAATTGAAGAAGACATGTTTCTAACAAAGAGGAGGGCCATAAATGAACGTGAGCCGTAGCATGGTTTATTGTCAGCCATGGCATAAGATGAAAATCAAAATCACTAATACAACATGAGACTACCCTACCACAACATGCTTTTATTTTGGGCCCCAATGTGCGAATTCAACCTAAACCCTAAATGAAAATCTGAGAGCTCCTTGCAGTAGCATGCATATGTTTGGGCTGTGGTGCACAATAATTTCTTGGTGACCTAATTTTTGTTCATTCTGAGTTATCCTAATTGCCATTTCATGCCTTGTTTTCACATTTTTTTCCAAGATTCTTCAAAATTCTCATTAACTTACAAAACATGAAAATCCTTCCAAAAAACATAATTCCTATAATAAAGCATAAAATTCATGCTTAAAAACCTAGAAATATATAGGTCACAAATATGTTTATCAAATTCCCTCCAAACCTACCTTTTGCTAATCCTTAGAGCAAAATAAAACTAGTGACTTAAGTCAAGTAAATTACTCATGCCTCATTCTCTTTTCAATTTATAATTAAGGATTAAGCACAAGTTAATCCAACATCTCAACACATCAAGGTTCCTCATGCAAATCTGTTTCGCATCACAAATCCATGCCCTATTACTCAAAACATATAAACATTAATTCCCCAAACCTAGTGTTAAGAATCAAAATTAAATTAAATTTGAAAATTTTCTATATGTTTCTATCTAATATATATTAACCTAATGAGAAAATGCATGTACTTATAGTTGAGGCTAGCAAGAAAAAGGGTATCGTAAAAGATAAATCATCATACGTCGTGGCCCACGTTTATACACACCATGACCTGTAATACATAGTGGTTCACCTAATTCCAAAAAGAAAGGATCATGATGCGACTCAACTATTTCTCGTTGTAGCTAAACTCAAATTGCATGAATTTGATTTTGGACATCAAAAAGTACACTGTAGCTTACTAGTTGGATCACATATAAGCCATACATATATTGTTATTTTATTCTTCTAAGGTGCAAATGAGTGTTTCACGTGTGATTCTTCAAGTGTTGATCAATTTACCAAATTGAAGATAAAAATATCTTAAAAACAACATAAAATATATGATTCTAAGCACATAGGTTTTCTAAAATAATGATAAAATCATACATATTTAGATCCATTTATTACATTTAAGTGAAAATATGCAACTAAATATTAATGCTTTTCAAGAACTCATCACCCATTACATTTATAACAATTTGAATACATTTATATTCTACCTATAACTCATTCAATTAAAACTAAAAATGACCATTTAGACTTAAACAATAAGAAAAAGATAATAATTATGTTTTTGTTGGAGTATTTGAATAAAAATTGCTTTAAAATAAAAAACATGCATTTCCATTTCTTAATGAATTTATGAAAAAATTTTGGTTTCTCTCCATTTCTTAATTCATTTCTAAAAATGTTTTCCATTTTTTTTCTATTTCTATATTATCTTCACTTCAACTATTTCTCATCAATTTTCCTTTAGTTTTAGAATTTATATTTATTTATGTTATCTTATGTTTCAATATAATTCTCTATATAAACTAAGAAATAAAGAAGAAGAAAGAGAAAGAGTGTAAAAAATGAACAAAAAACAGAGAAGAAAGAAAGAAAAAGATAGTGGATTAGAAAGAAAAGGAAGAGAAGAAAGAGAAAAGGAAAAAAGAAAAGAAAGAGAAAAAAAAGGAAAGAGAAATGTACGAAGGAAAGGTAAAGAATATATATATATATATATTGTTACATATTTTTTTATCTAAAGTTAAGTTCTTTTAATAGAGTTCATTCACTTTAAAATTCTTGAGATAATAAATTGTTGTGTGAATTTATTATTGTTTAATCATTTTATCCTAAGAGATAAGTTTCCATCGTTCTCAAATACACAAGCCTTGATTGTTTTCTATTGTAATTATACATTATTTAAATTTTATACATATATTTGTATTTATATATATTTCTAATTTTAATAAAATAATTTTATTATTAAAATGATTTGTCTGTGTATTATTTCTTAGAATCTTAAGATAATTTTTTCCTCTCAAATTTTGGATAAACAAATACAAAGTTTTCTTTTATTTTGGGACAAATAGATTATTTATAATATATTATATTTATCTAATATGCTATGTATATTTTATTAAAATTATCGTTCAGGTTTTACATCTATTTATTAATTTCCTTCATTATTATTAATATTACTTTTATTATTTCATAATTTATTAAGTGTTTCTCTCTGTCATTTACTATTTCTTAATTTTCTTAATTTTATATTTGTATTTCATTTTTACTATATATATATATATAACTTTACATATATTTTTTTATAATTTTATAAATAAATAAATTGTATTATTTTTAAAATTATTTAATTACTATAATTAATGATATTATAAATATGTATGTAAATTAACATATTTTTATAATTTATTTATTGAATATATTTTTGCTTAATCTAAAACTTTATTTTGTGATTTTTAAAACTTATGTTACTATTTGTGTATTTAATAGAAAAAGTAAAGAAAAGATTATGGAATCTTAAATGACCACTTTAGTGTCCCGAACTAAAAAAATCAATTGTGATTGTTGTTGACCCCACTATGGGTGATTTTATTGAGAACCAAATGATGAGACTTCTATAGCTCATGGAGTAACCCCAATGTTACCGATATTTGTTTCTATGAACCATGTCGTGGTAGAGAAACCAGATAAGTTTAACGGTTTAAACTTTAAGAGAAAGAGGAGTAAGATGATATTCTATCTCACCACCTTGAATTTGGAAAGGTTCTTGACTGAAGAAGCTCCCAAACAACCTAAAGGTGAACAAAATTTTCAATCTACTAGTGCTATGGAAGCATGGAAGCATTCTGATTATCTATGTAGGAACTATGTTTTGAATAGTCTAATCGACTCCTTGCACAATGAATAAGGAAAAGATGACTATAGACTTGTGGGAATCATTGGATTGGAAGTATGAAACTAAAATTACCAATGCTAAGAAATTTTTGCTTGGTCACTTTCTTGATTATCAGATGGTGGAATCTAAACCAGTATGCAATCAAGTACATGAAATTCAAGATATCATAACATAGATGTATGATGAATAGATGGTACTTTGTGAAACCTTCCAAGTTGCAGCTATTATTGAAAATTTTCCCCATTCATGTATAGGGTTTAAGGCTTACTTTAAGCAGAAGCAAAGGGAAGTCTCTTTGAAATACTTGTTGATAAGATGAAAAGTGGAAGAAGACAACAAGGCTTCTTCTAAAAGAGGGTATATCCCATAAACACCCAAGCCTAATTTGATGGAACATGGTTGAAGTTCCAAACACAATAAGAATAAGAACAAGTGAAAGTTAGGTAAATGGTCTAAATTGGGACCAAGAGAAGCAACTTTTAAGAAGTTAAGCGTCAGAGGGATTCACTTTAACTGTTAGGGAATAGGGCATAAAGCCCCAGACTATAGGTTTCCAAAAAGAAACAGAAACTGTGAAGTAAACATGTTTGATGACATCACTTATGATATCTCCGATATTGACTTGTGTGTAGTCATTCTTGAGGTAAACATGGTGGGATCAAACCCAAAGGAGTTGGCGATTGATACTGGTGTAACAAGGTACATACGCTCAGATAAGGACCTATTCACTAATTTTGAAGTAGTGAAAGATAGAGATAAGCTCTTCATGGGAAATTATGCAACATCATCCATTCAAGGGAAAGGCTAGGTCAAACTGAAGATGACCTTTGTGAATGAGCTTACATTAAATAGTGTACTCTATATGCCTAACATCTATAAGAATATTTTTTCTGGCTCATTGCTAAACAAGCATGGATTTTGGATAGTGGTTGAACCTGATAAAGTCATTATGACCAAAAATGGAATGTTTGTAGCAAATGGGTATGTATTTGATAGGCTATTTAAGCTTAATGTAATGACTATAAAAGCTAATAATATTAATAAGATTAATTCTTCTGCTTGTTTTCTTGAGTCTTCCAACTTATGGCATGGTATACTAGGTCATGTTAATTATGATACATTGCATAGAATAATTAACATGGAAGTAGAATAATTAACATGGAACACATACCCGCATTCCAAGCATAAGTGTGAGACTTTTGTTGAGGAAAAAATGACTAGGTCATCATTTCATTTGATTGAAAGGAAAACTAAACCCTTTGACTTAATCCATAGTGATCTATGTAATTTGAAATGTCTTCAAATAAGGGGTGGTAATAATTATTTTATTACTTTTGTTGATGATAACACAAAAATATTGCTATGTGTATTTACTTAAAAGCAAAGATGAAGCTATAGAGAAATTTATTCTTTATAAAATAGAAGTTGAGAATCAACTTAACAAAATGATCAAGGTACTGTGTAGTGATCTTAATGGTGAAAATGAAGCACTGTTTGGTGAGTTATGTACACAATATAAAGTTATTCATGAAATCACAGCGCCTTATTCACCTCAGCAAATTGAAGTTGTTAAACGTAAGAATTGTACCTTGAAACAAATGATGAATGCAATGCTATTAAGTTCTAGGTTACCACATAACTTGTGGGGGAAGCAATTTTGTCAACTAACTACCTTTTAAATAAGGTACCCGATGAGTGCTCAAAAAACACTAAAATTACCATGATTTTATGCACATTAATTGATTAAAAATATACATATTTATATATATTTGTCTTTTCGAAATCATGGGTATTTTTATTGTTTTCTGGTATTTTTTTCTTAAAACGTAACTTAAAGACTCAAAGAGTAATACTGGAGGCAATACATCACAAATATATTCATAAACTAAATGAGGAAAAATCAACAAATATGGAAACATTGGACAAAATGGGTCAAAAAGGTCAAAATGTCAAAAAGATGGAAATCGTGCCGCCCAACAATGCACCGGCCACAGCGCGCTGCGCGCACAGCAACGCACGCGTGGCGCCAGTAGCTTCCCCAGCCACACCAAGCAACACGCATGCTAAATCTCCCTTCCACGCATGCCCTTGCTCCCGTCCGAGCACGCCTGCGCCCAACCTACTACCATCTGTGCGCACATGCCCCTAGCCTTCTCTCGTCTGTGCGAACCTGCGCCCAGCCTACTCCCATCTGCGCGTGTCTGCTCCCATCTATGCGCGCCTATGCCCAGTCTGCGCACGCCGCTACCCATTTGCGCGCGCAGCACCCCATGTCCGTATGACGTCATCAAATGACATCATCATTCACTATTCTGCGTTTCCACCATTTTTTTATCATTTTTCACCCACTTTTTCTTCCCATTCTCTTCATAAATAAACACACCTCAAAACATATCTTTTCTTCTCTTTCTTTATCTCATTTCTTAGTTTTTAAGCTGTTATTAGTTTTTAGCTTTTCTTAGTTAGTTTCTCTTAGTTTTAGAGTTCTTCTCTTTTTGAGAAGAACTAGTTATGTTTTTGTAATTTATTTGTTTTTCAATTCAATAAATGAGAGTGCAAATTCTATTTGGAGGTTTTCCAACAACGGGAATAGCAACAAAGTACTATAATGATTTTATTTTCTTTACAATTATTTTTTATGCTTTATTCTTACATGTTATATTTAATTTGTTTGTGATTAAATTTAACTTTGCTGGCTGTTTGTAAACATGATATAATAATAATGTTGTTATGCTTGTGAAATATTAAATAGGTAAAAATCTCTAAAATGAATTGATTTTATTTTTATTCAAGATTTTATATTAAAATTTTTAGAGAGAAATATATTATTTTTCATTACAAACTTAAATCTGAAAATTAGATTTTAAGGTTTAGTTATCCGGTTTGATTTAGAGTAGTGCTCTTTTATTTGTTGGTACAATCGCCCAGTAGTTAGAGTGAAGCTCTATTTCAAAAGTTTTTTAAGAATTATTATGTGAAAATGTATTTACAACATGTTTTCAGTAGTAGTTTTAAAACTTGAAAGTTAATACTCGGATAATTAAATTCTTAGGTTTAATTTAGACATCTTGAATAAAGTTTAAACTATCTAACCCCACCAAAGGTGGCATTTAAATGGTTCATTTTCATTCTCTTTAAAAAAGGGATTAATTTAATTAACCAAATTAGTTATCAACCCTATCCATAGGTGTTAATTGATTTGTTTAGTTAACAAAGAATATCTAACCCAATCAAAGGTGGTATTCATAAAAAAAAGAATCAATAAATATCAATTTATATCTTTAATAACCTAAATAATATGAGCAAGCATAATTAACTTAGTTATTATATCCATAAATACTCTACTATTTTAACTGATAAAATTTGCATAAATGTTTATTGAATCTCTATCTATGTTTATTTTTATGTTCTTAGATTAAAAAACAAAAAAAATATCGTGATAGGATGTTTAGGATTTAATTTCATTTTTAAAAGTTTGAATAATAAATTAAAAATCACATATATTCCTTCCTTAGATCGACCTTGGGAGTATACTTATCATTTTCTACGAAATGATCGATTCGTGCACTTGCGAGAGTTTTATAAATATAAAACCAAAGTATTGGCAGAATCAGTGATCCCAGTTTTCGCTCATCAGTACCTTGAAAAAATACACATAAGAAACCATATGAATTATTTAAAGGAAGGGTAACCTCCTATAAATATTTGTGAGTGTGGGTTTTTTTTTGCAAAAGTGGTTATACCTATACCTAAGAAAGTAAAGATAGGTCTAAAAATAATAGATTCCATCTTCATTGGATATGCACATAATAGTAGTGCTTAACGATTTCTTGTGCATGAGTCAAAGATCCTGGACATACACAACAACACGATAATAGAATCAAGGAATGCATATTTCTTTGAACATGTATTTCCAAGTAAATCTCAAGGAAAATCAAGTTTGTCTAAATGATTGTATGAGACTATGAGTGAAGCTAGTCAAAACAAAGAACCTAAACAAGAGGTCGATAATGAGGTTGAGGTTGAACTTAGACATAGAAATAGGGCTAGGACAAAAATTTCCTATGGTCTAGAAGGATATAGTGATGCAAATTGGATATCTGATATGAAAGACTCAAAGTCTACTAGTGGATATGTATTCATACTAGATGGTGTAACTATTTAATGGAAGTTCTCTAAATAGACGTGCATTGCTAAATCCACGATATAATTTGAGTTCATTGCTTTGGATAAATGTGGCGAAGAAGTGGAATAGCTATGCAATTTTGTTGAGGATATTCCTAAGTGGGTGAAGTCTATACCTGTAATATGCATTCATTGTGATAGTCAATATGCTATTGGTAGGGTATAGAGCAATATATATAATGGTAAGTCTTGGCATATACATTGTAGACATAATACATTAGACAACTACTCTCAACATGTGTTATCTCTATTGACTATATAAAGTCAAAGGATAACGTAGTGGATCCCTTAACTAAAAGGTTAAATCAAGAGTTAGTTGATAAGTGATTGATGAGTGCTCAAAAAGCAGTAAAATTACCATAATTTTATCCACATTAATTGATTAAAAATATATATATTTATATGTTTTATCATATATTTATATAAATTTGTCTTTTTCGGAATCACGGGTATTTTTATTGTTTTTCAAGTATTTTTGCTTAAAAAACGTAACTTAAAGACTCAAAGAGGAATACTCAAAGCAATACATCACAAATATATTAATAAATAAATGAGGAAAGGTCAAAAAATATTGAAAAATTGGACAAAATGGGTCAAAAAGGGGAAATTGCGCCGCCCAGCTGCCCAGCGCGCGCCATGCTGTCGTCCCACGCCGACTCTCGCGCACGCCATGCTGTCGTTCCACGCATGCCCCTGCACACTACTGCTTGTCTGCGCACGCCCTGCGTGCCCCTGGAATAACATCGAAGTTTTGTAAGGATTTTATTGTCTTTATAGTTATTTTTTATGTTTTATTCTTACATGTGATTAAATTTAATTTTGCTGGCTGTTTATAAACATGATGTAATAATAACGTTGTTATGCTTACGAAATATTAAATAGGTGAAAATCTCTAAAATGAATTGATTTTATTTTTATTCAAGATTTTATATTAAGAATGTTAGAGAGAAATATATTATTTTTCATTACAAACTTAAATCTGAAAATTAGATTTTAAGGTTAGTTATCCGGTCTGATTTAGAGTAGTGCTCTTTTATTTGTTGGTACAATCGCCCGGTAGTTAGAGTGAAGCTCTTTTTCAAAAGTTTTTATAAGAATTATTATCTGAAAATGTATTGACAACATGTTTTTAGTAGTGGTTTTAAAACTTGAAAGTTAGTACTCGGATAACTAAATTCTTAGGTTTAATTTGGACACCTTCAATAAAATTTAAACTGTCTAACCCCACCAAAGGTGGCATTTAAATGGTTCATTTTCAATCTCTTAGAAAAAAAAGAATTAATTTAATTAACCAAATTAGTTATCAACCCCACCCATAGGTGTTAATTGATTTGTTTAGTTAACAAAGAATATCTAACCCCACCAAAGGTGCACTACTACATAAATAGGCATTAAAGTCGGTTTTTAACCGACTTTAAACAAATTTAAAGTCGGTTCTCTGAACCGAATTTAAATTTAGAGACTTAAAATGTAAAGTTGGTTCACGAGATGAACCGACTTTACAGGTAACATTTTCAAATTTGTTTTTATTTTTATTTTTATTTTTCGTATTATTCAATATATATATATATAACATAAAAAAACTAAAATAAAAATAATAATACAAATAATTGAAAATTTAAATATATTTAATTACTTGATAATTAAATTTATTACAAAAACAAATAATTCATAAATAATACATATAGTTAACTTAAATTACAAATAAAATAATGTCGTCAAAGTATAATTATTATGTGATCGAGTAAGCTTGGTTGGCTTAGAATCTTGATTGGCCTTCACAAGCATTATGACAAAAAAACAATTGATCCATATAACAAATATTCCCCTACATACATGAGCACGTAAAACATCCATCAAAAAAGAAGTTTAAATTTCAGACATACGTACGAATAAAGAAATTAAATCATTATAAATATTACCATCAAAAAGAGATTACCACGTACAGCGACATTTGACTAACTCATAGTAGCACTTTATTAATCATTTGTCTATATATATGAAATTTTCTGGAATCTCTACTAGTATTTTATAATGCTATATATAATGAACTCTAAATATGAAATCAATTGTAACTTCGATTTCTTACATGACTTGTGTCAGTTTTGGTGCCCTTAAACATATATAACACGTTCATGGGCACCAAAACTCATACAAACCAAGAAACAAATCGGAATTACGTACACCTGATTTGTACATTTAGAGCTCATTATATCATTAAAAATACTAGGAGTGATTCCAGATAAATTCATATTTATAAACAAATGATTAATAAAGTGTTAATATGAGTTCGTAAGGAAAGTAGGAAAGAGAGATGATATGTAGTTTGGGCCAAAAATAGGTCCATAAAACAATGCATTCCCATAAATACATGAGCATATGATTAATCATCATAAAACAAGTGATTTCAGACACAGGAATAGATAGAGAAATTAAATCATTAAAAAATTTACTGTTATGTTGTCATATGCTATTCAAGATCATCAGAATCTTCTCCCGATTCTTCTTGTGATGATATAATTTGAACCATGTGTTCTGCCCATTCCTATCGTAAATCATCAAAAATTTGATGGTCGTAACCCGTCTTGTTCCAACCAAAGAACTACATGTATTCAAAATCAAAATACGAATATAATTTCATTTATTTACAAAAAAAAACTCAAATATGTTACAAACTTGTATGTATATAGGTAAAATATATTACCACATCATCAATTGGAATTTTGATATTTTTGATGATTTCGCTCCTAAACTTCATGACATAATAACCACACATGACTCCATTATTTTGTTGTGGAAAATTAATAAAATTATTAATATTGAATTGTACATACCATAACTTTTGTCCATATAAGCTTATGATATTTTTTAAGGGCAATGCCCCTAAACTTGTTCCATAACTTCCATGCCCTATCAAGGTATAAAACGATTAGTTTTTATTAAATATTACAAAAAAATAATAGAAGAAACTAATATGTAACTATATATAACTCTTATATTTCAACAACTGCTTTTGTATCTTTACTCAATTCTATGGAAGCTGAGTCAGAGTACCAAGCATGATTATTGAACATATCAATGATTACCAACATCCAATGATCTTGGCCTTGTTCAAACCTTAATGGCCAAGGGATTATCAACTTTTGATTTCTATTAAGCGTTAATGCTCTATCACATAATTGTTTAGCTCTGATGCTAACATCCTTCTCTTGATATTGATTGACATATGAAGAATCATATAACATTGCTAAATGTGATGAGTGATTATGTTGAAGTCGATAATAGTACGCCCTATATAAAAGATATATATATATATATATATATAATTAGATAATATAAATATAATTATATATGTTCTGCATAAATAAAAGAAAACAAACTAGATTGAGGACTCACCTTGTCCACACTTGAATTATACTTAAATCAATCATTTGATATTCAAATATTTGCAATAAGCACTCGATCGATATATAAGTTTAGCCGAGGTCGACACCAGAAATTTCAATAGGAAGTGGCACAGTCCATCCATCATTTATGCTAGATGCCTTCCCAACAATACTCATCAAAGTGCCAAGATTTCTACTGAACTTTAACGCATAAGTATGACTATAATTTTTCCAAGGCTTCTTCTTGAATGACTTAGTGCATGATGATTGGCCACTAGTCATAGATTTAGCACGAGATACTTGCTTTGTATCTCTTAAATGTGACGCATTTAAGAGTTCTGGTATAATAGACTAACAAAAAATTATCATATATGTATTTTTAGTAACAATATAAGATATAATTAAATAATAGTAGTAAAAAAGTGTTATTTTTTAAGTTAAAAAATAGTACCATGTCAAAATTTAGAACAACTTAAATCGACGGCCAAGCCACATACTGTCCAACCGCCTCTTGGACTGTGGTAGCATCAGAAGGCACAAATAGTGGACAATCATGAAACAATGATTGATCAATTACTATTCACCAATGATTAGGCAAATATTGATTATGAATCATTTGATCATCGCTCAATTGTTGTACCGTTCCAATAGCAACATAGTCCGTTGATGAAGGTTGTTTCAACAAAAATTTCATATTCTGTAAAAAATTTAAGTGTTATATATAAAAAATAAAACATATAATAAGAATTTAAAAATTAAAATCTTACCACATATGATTCATCAAATAGAGGAGGACTGTCATGTGGGGTAGCTATTGGATGTACATTCTCACCAATATGTTCATCTTGGCTTGATTTATGGTAAGAATGTGCAGATTGCATTGGAGAAAATGAACCACTACTTGATTGCATGTGCATTCCTAGCATATAATGAGGACCAATAGGATGGCTATATCCCATACTGGATGTAGTTTGAGCACAATGAGATTGTGTGGATGGCATCCATGGTGGCATGCTTGGCATGGATTGTGGCATGCCTGGAATGGAAGGTGGTATGCCTGGCATGGATGGTTGCATGCTTGGCCAATATGGCATGCCCTAGTTGTAGCATGATGCCATGGCTGACAGTTGTTGTGATTGATGTTCTTTTAGAGTGGAAATCTCACTCATCACTGATGAGTGCTCAAAAAGCACTAAAATAACCATGATTTTATGTACATTAATTGATTAAAAATATGTATATATATTTATATGTTTTATCATATATTTATATAAATTTGTCTTTTTCGGAATCACGGGTATTTTTATTGTTTTTCAGGTATTTTGGCTTAAAAACGCAACTTAAAGACTCAAAGAGGAATACTTGAAGCAATACATCACAAATATATTAATAAATAAGTGGGGAAAGGTCAACAAACATGGAAAAATTGGACAAAATGGGTCAAAAATGTCAAAAAGGAGAAAATCGCGCCCAGCTGCCCAGCCGCGTGCCCAGCCAAGCGCCTATGCCCGCGCGCGCCCCAGCGCGCGGCTACTATTCACGCACGCCGAGCTGCGCGCAGCGACAGCCCCCCACGCGCGCCGACGCCTTTTCGCCCCATTTTTCACGTGCAGCCGCCCCCATGACGTCATGATGATGTCATTAATGACCTCACCATTTGCACTACGCGTTTTCACCATTTTTTATCATTTTTTCACTCACTTTTTCTCTCCATTTTCACCTATAAATACCCCCATTCGCTTCACTTCAAAACACACCTTCAAAACACACTTCTCTCTTCTTTCTTTCTCTCATTTCTTAGTTTTTAAGTTTTTCTTAGTTTCTTTCTAAGTTTCTAAGCTTTTCTTAGTTTTTAGTTTAATTCTCTTAGTTTTAGAGTTCTTCTCTTTTTGAGAGGAACTTGTAATGTTTTGTAATTTATTAGCTTTTTGATTCAATAAATGGGAGTGCAAATTCCGCTTGGAGGTTTTCTAGCAACGGGAATAGCATCGAAGTTCTGTAAGGATTTTATTTTCTTTACATTTATTTTTTTATGCTTTATTCTTACATGTTATATTTAATTTGTCTGTGATTAAATTTAACTCTACTGGCTGTTTATAAACATGATATAATAATAACGTTGTTGTGCTTGCGAAATATTAAATAGGTCAAAATTTCTAAAATGAATTGATTTTATTTTTATTCAAGATTTTATATTAAGAATGTTAGGGAGAAATATATTATTTTTCATTACAAACTTAAATCTGAAAATTAGATTTTAAGGTTTAGTTATCCGGTCTAATTTAGAGTAGTGCTCTTTTATTTGTTGGTACAATCGCACGATAGTTAGAGTGAAACTCTATTTCAAAAGTTTTTATAAGAATTATTATGTGAAAATGTATTGACAACATGTTTTCAATAGTGGTTTTAAAACTTGAAAGTTAGTACTCGGATAATTCAATTCTTATGTTTAATTTGGACACCTTGAATAAAGTTTAAACTGTCTAACCCCACCAAAGGTGACATTTAAATGGTTCATTTTCAAATCTCTTAGAAAAAAGGAATTAATTTAATTAACCAAATTAGTTATCAACCCCACCCATAGGTGTTAGTTGATTTGTTTAGTTAACAAAGAATATCTAACCCCACCAAAGGTGGTATTTATATAAAAAAGAGAGAATCAATAAAAATATCAATTTATATCTTTAATAACCTAGATAATATGAGCAAGCATAATTAATTTAGTTATTATATCCATAAATACTCCACTAATATAAATGATAAAATTTGCATAAATATTTATTGAATATGTATATATGTTTATTTTTAGATAAATATTTATTGAATTTGTATCTATGTTTATTTTTATGTTATTAGATTAGGAACACAAAAACCAAACTATCGTGACAGGATGTTTAGGATTTAATTTCGTTTTTAAAAGTTTGAATAATAAATTAAAAACCACATACATTCCTTCCTTAGATCGACCTTGGGAGTATACTTATCATTTTCTTCGAAATGATTCGTGCACTTGCGAGAGTTTTATAAATATAAAACCAAAGTATTGGCAAGAATCAGCGATGCCGTTTTTTGCTCATCAAGTTTTTGGCGTCGTTGCCGGGGAAGGAATAACGTTTTTAAATTATTTATCAAAATTTTAAAAACATTTTTGTGCTGTAAATAATTGTGATATTTTTTTAATAAAAAATAATAATAATCAAATTTCAAAATTAATAAAAAAAACTTAAAATTTCAAAAACTTTAAGTTAATAAGAAATAATACAACGTTAATAGTAAAATAAAATTACTGTTCATGAATAGTTAAAAAAACATTACTTGAATTTATACCTAATTAACTAAATAGCATGAAAAGTAAAAATCTAAGTGAGTTCTGTCTAGGAGACTAGTTCTTGGAAGCCTTTGTGCCACTAGTCTTTCCTGGGAACGTTGTTCTGGCTAGGAGAATGGTTTTTAAGGAGCCGTATGCACCACCATTCTTTCCTGGGAGCACTCTTGGTTAATACTGATTATGTTATTTAAAAGAAAAAATAATAAAAAATAAATAAAAAATAAAAAATAAATAAATTTTTTTTTAGGGTTTAACTAGTTTTGTTTAGTGTTTTGTATTAAATACCATGTAAATTTTCTCTAATTTTTTTTATTTTGTTGACAGGAGTTTTAAATTTACGTTTACAATAGTCTATGCGTGGTAGGAGATCCTTAAGAAACCCCCTTACACCATATGTAAATAATATTCATAAATTTAAACAAGTGTCAACAAAACTGGATTCCACCCATCAACCTGTTTTTGAGACAAACATAGAACCAAGTCTTAATCCTTTACTAGAACCGAAAGAAATGGAAGAAAACCAACAGGTTAGGGAAACCACTATGAAGGAGTTTGCAAGACCGGTGATTGGCACGGCAACTGCCGCTATCCAGTTGGGTGAGGCTGCTCGGAATTATGACCTAAAAAATATTCATTTTTCTATGCTTCCTTCCTTTTATGGGCTACCTAATGAGGATTCTCTTTCCTTTATGAGAGATTTCTATGCTACGGTCCAAACATTCCCCCTCGGTATCCTAAACGAGGATCAACTTAGAATGAGATGTTTCCCCTACACCTTAAAGGATAAGGCAAAAGCTTGGTTGATGTCACTTCCCCCAGGTTCTCTGATGACATAGGGGAACATTTACAATAAATTCATGGGAAAATTCTATTCCCACCAAAAAACATCAGAATTGAGAGGAAAGATTGCTACTTTCTCTCAGATGGAAGGAGAACCATTCCATGAAGCTTGGGATAGGTTCAAAATGTTTCTCACTCAATGTCCCCATCATAGCTTTCCCCTGCAGTTGCAGAACCAATTCTTTTACGATGGACTTACACAACAATGTCAGTTTATTGTCGACAACACTGCAGGAGGAGCAATAGGAGAAAAGACTACCTCAGAGACATATAACCTCTTTGAGATGTTGGGTGCTAATTCCCAATAGAAAAGCTCCCGAGTGAGAAAAGCTGGAGTTCATGAAATCGACTCCAGTAATGAAGTTCAACAACAACTTGTTCAACTGACCAAGCAAGTTGCCCTTCTCGCTACACAAACCAACACCAATAATGAACAATTTGGTTTGTATAGCAACATGGGACATGGTACTGAAGCCTGTCCATATCAAGGAGAAACAACAAATGGACCTGAACAGGTTAATGTGTTAGGAGCATATCAAGAGAGACCAAGGTTTGACCCCAATTCAAATACCTATAATCCTGGGTGGAGAAATCATCCAAATTTCTCCTGGAGGCAAAACAACCCTCCTTTCACTCAAAGCTCAAACCAGCCAGGCCAGCAATTCCACCCACCTATTCCAAGAAGCATTCCCAATAAACCAACCCTGGAGGACAACTTGAATTCTTTTATTCAAGTTTGTAGGGATAACCAATCTAAAACCAATCAACGGTTGGACTCTGTGGAAGCTTCTATCAAAAAGGTGGAAGTTCAAGTAGAACAGTTAGTTGAACATTTGCAAAAACAAAGCAAAAACTAATTTGATAGTCAAATGAATTCAATGAAGAGGAGACATTGAGTTTTTCATTCTGCAATCTCCAAGCAACGTCTTACTAGAAGACGATAAATTTTAGTCCTACATGGGAGGTCACCCATTATTGTATTTTCCTTTGTTTTAGTTTGCTTGTAATAAAATTCAAATGAAATAAATTCGTTTGTTTCAAAAATTGTGTCCATTCGTTTAAATTTTAAAAAAAATAAAAATTTAGGTTCCTTGCATCTTTTTGCTTTAAGCCTTTACGTTTTATCAAGTTATAAATATTTCTTAGAGATATCTACTATTGTATTTTAAGAGCAAAATGTTGATACACAATAGGAGGAGGATCATTTTCAACTACAAACAACCATGGGAGATGCTGAAGATAGGCAAAAAGATGAAAGATTATACAATGCCTCTCATTGGCAATGTAACTTCCGGCATCCAATTACAAGAGGCTGCAAGGAATTATGAATTGAAAAAGATTTATTATTCTTTGTTGCCTTCCTTTTACGGTATCCCTAATGAAGACCCTTTGCATTTCATTCGAGAATTCTATGCTATTGTCCAAACCTTTCGACTACATGCAATTAATGAAGATCAACTTAGGATGAGGTGTTTTCCTTACACTCTCAAAGATAAAGCTTGGTCATGGTTCATTACTCTACAGCCAGGTTCTCTTAAAACTTGGGAGGCAGTCTATGAAATTTTTATGGGTAGGTTCTATTCCCATCAAAAGATTGTTGATCTAAGAACAAAGATAGCAACATTTTCTCAAATGTATGAAGAGCCCTTTCATGAAGCTTGGGAACGATTCAAACTCCTTTTCATTCAATGTCAAAATCATAGCTTTCCATTACAGCTACAAAACCAATTCTTTTATGATGGATTGACACTACAGAGTCAATACATGGTTGATAATGCTGCTGGAGGTGCGGTAGGAGAAAAAACCGCAGAGGAAACCTATAATCTTTATGAGCTATTGGGTTCTAATTCCCAACAAAGAGGTGGTAGAAGGAAAGAAAGGGTCAATGAAGTTGGCTCTGATAATGAGATAACCTTGCAACTTGCTGAATTGACTAAACAAGTGCAATTTCTCACTACCCACCAAATTTCAAATCAAGAGGTATGTGAAGTGTGTTGTTCAATTGGGCATGGTACTCATAATTGTTCAAATACTTGTGATTCTAGTGTCGATGCCATAGAGGAAGTCCAATCTTTTCAAAGGTATCATCCAAACACCTATAATCACCCAGTCTACACCCAATATCCAACACTAAGGTCGGACAACAACCACCCTTACCCACCAAGCCAATCTTTTAAGCCAACCTTAGAAGATAGCTTGAATTCTTTTATATACGAAAAAGGATCACTTTCCTCTTCCATTCATTGATCAAATGTTGGAAAGATTAGCTGGGCACGAATTTTACTGTTTTTTGGATGGATTGTCTGGATATTATCAAGTACCCATAGCACCAGAAGATCAGGAAAAGACCACATTTACATGTCCTTTTGGGACATTTGCTTTTCGCAGAATGCCATTTGGGTTATGCAATGCCCCTGCCACTTTCCAGAGATGCATGATATCTATTTTCTCGGACATGGTGGAAAAATTCATTGAGATTTTCATGGACGATTTCTCTGTCTTTGGGAACTCATTTGATGATTGCTTACATAAATTGACTTTGGTTTTAGAAAGATGCATTGAATGCAATCTCACCCTTAGTTGGGAGAAAAGTCATTTTATGGTTCAACAAGGGATAGTTTTAGGGCATATAATTTCAAACAAGGGTATTGAAGTTGATAAGGCAAAAGTTGAATTGATATCCAAACTACCTCCCCCTACATCTGTGAAGGGGATAAGAAGCTTCTTAGGACATGCAGGATTTTACAGACGATTTTTTAAAGATTTCTCTAAAATAAGTCGTCCCTTATGTAACTTGCTATCCAAAGATGCTTATTTTGATTTCAACAATGACTGCCTTATTTCCTTTAATACCTTGAAAGATAAACTAACATCTACCCCTGTTATTATGGCACCAAACTGGTCTTTACCTTTTGAAATAATGTGTGACGCTTCTGATTATGCAATAAGAGCAGTCCTGGGACAAAGAGTGGATAAGCATTTGCATGTCATCTACTATGCTAGCAAAACACTCAATGATGCCCAAATGAATTATACCACCACTGAAAAGGAATTCTTGGCTATAGTATTCTCTTTAGACAAATTTCGGTCTTATTTAGTAGGATCTAAAGTGATTGTGCATTCTGATCATGCTGTTTTAAGATACCTATTAAGTAAACCAAATGTCAAGCCAAGATTAATCAGGTGGGTCTTACTCTTACAAGAATTTGACCTAGAAATAAAGGATAAGAAAGGCAGTGAAAACTTAGTAGCTGACCATTTGTCTAGGTTGATTTCTGACTTCAATTCTCTTAAAGATGAGAGTAATGAAGATATAGTCGAAACCTTTCCTGATGAACAGTTATTTTCATAGGTCCGAACCCATGGTATGCTAATATTGTAAACTATCTTGCCACTGATGTTTTGTGACCTGACACTTCATATCAGGACAAGAAAAGGTTTTTTAAAACTATTAAGGACTATTTCTGGGATGACCCTTATTTATACAAGATTGGTCAAGATCAAGTCATCCGGAGATGTGTACCTGAAGAAGAACATAAGAGCATTCTAACTTTTTGTCATGAACCTCATTGTGGGGGTCATTTTGGAGGTGAAAAGACAGCCCGTAAGGTATTACAGTCTGGATTCTTTTGGCCTACTCTTTTTAAATATGCTCATATGTTTTGTGCACAATGTGATAGATGTCAAAGAACAAGAAACATAAGCAAAAGAGATGAAATGCCTTTGACATCTAATTTAGTTGTTGAACTCTTTGATGTATGGGGGATTGACTTTATGGGTCCTTTTCCCCCATCTAATGGTTTTCAATACATTTTGGTTGCTGTGGATTATGTGTCCAAGTGGGTAGAAGCTATCCCTACCAAAACCAATGATGCTAATGTTGTTGTGAAATTCTTGAAAGATTTAATATACAGTAGGTTCGGAACGCCTAGAGCTATAATAAGTGATGGAGGTAGCCATTTTTGTAACAAACTCTTTGATGGAGTACTAAACAAGTACAACATCACACATAAAGTAGCTACTCCATATCATCCTCAAACTTCCGGTTTAGTGGAAGTAAGTAATAGGAAAATTAAGGGAATATTGGAACGTACTGTGCGTCCTTCAAGGAAGGATTGGGCATTTAAGTTAAATGATGCCTTATGGGCATACCGCACCGCTTACAAAACACCTATTGGGATGAGCCCTTACCGGTTAACCTTTGGGAAAGCGTGCCACCTTCCAGTTGAACTTGAACACAAGGCTTACTGGGCAATTAAAGAGTTAAACATGGATTTAGATAAAGCAGGTGAAAAACGATTACTCCAACTTCATGAGTTGGAAGAAATTAGGAATGAAGCCTATGAGAATGCTAAATTATACAAAGAGCGTACTAAGCGCTATCATGACAAGAGGCTAGTTCCTAAGACTCTTCACCCTGGAATGAAAGTTCTTTTATTTAACTCTCGTTTGAGATTGTTTCTAGGAAAGCTGAGATCAAGATGGGATGGAGCATTCAAAATAGTTCAGGTATTTGAACATGGAGTAGTAGAACTATTGAACTCCAAGACACAAAAAACGTTCAAAGTCAATGGCCATCGTGTCAAGCCTTATTTAGAAGAACCAAACAACATTGCTGAAATGGATTGCATTTGGCTGAGTAACCCTTAGCACCAAAAAGATACGTCTTGCTAAGACGTTAAACTAAGCGCTGGATGGGAGGCAACCCATCATTTTAGGTAATTTTTGTTATTTTGTTTACTTATTTTTATTGTTTATTTTAGTTTAATTATATGTGAATAATTATTAAAAAATTTAAAACTAAAAATATTTGTTGAGATGTTAGAAGTTCACAGCGATCTATCTGTATACACTTTCATGATGAATATGATGGATGCACCTGCATTTCTTCATTAGTACTTACACATTCTCAAGAAATAGGTAATATTTCTCCTCTTTTCTCTTTATCTTTAATTTGCAGTTGTTACATTGAGGACAATGTAAGTTCTAGGTTGGGGGTGGTGAAAAGTTACTATGCTTAATAATAATAAATATATATATATATATATATATAAAACAAAAAAAACAAATTTCTCACAAAAATTTATCATTTCTTTAAATCAAATTTAAGTAAATAGTTAAGTCTTTTGTACTGTTAGATTAATTTTTGAAAACATATCAAGAAATATTTTGTAATTATTTTTGATAATTAGTTAGTTTTTGTCATAAATAGTATTTCTTGATAAAATGTGGAAATTATATTAAACCCAAAATCGGTGTTTATGAATTTTTTTTAGTGGAGACTACCCTTATGAGATATAATTTGAGCCTAATTTCTTTTATTCAGAGTGAAATATATATATTTTTTCTACTCCAAACATATTTCTTATTTATTCAAATGTTTAGATGATCTCTATAGGTATTAGTATTGAATGTATGAATTTTTTTCTCATCTTAATAGAGTATCATATATATATTTTTTATTGTTTAGATTAAATGATTTGAGTAGAAATTGATAGTATATGCTTATATCTCATTCATGCATGACTGCTACAAAAACAAAAAAGACATATATGGGGTTACCTAAACCAAGATCAAACAGAAAAGCCACAAAATTAACCACTCACCAAATTCCAAAAAAATGTACAATCTGTACATGGGTTGACTCTCTAAAATATACATATATTGAAAAAAAAATATAGAGAGATAAAAAAATATAGTATCATCTACGTACTATGACCCACATTGCCAACAAAGTTGTGAGTAAAGGCTAAATACAAAAGAAAGATATAGGAAGTAATTCCCTAAAAAGTCATTGCAATTTCTTCATTTGTAAAAAGCATATATCTTGAAATTCTTTCTTAATGAGTTTGATTTATGCATAAAATAATTTTTATATATGATATCTTTATAATTTATACATTCGATTCCTTTCATGAGATCAATGTTAAAATAACACTTTGAGCCTTTATTCTTTATACATATGCGAACATATTAGTTCATTTCTATACATCAACTCTTTCGCATATAAATTAGTATGAGTGTTTGAACCCATAGGATTCAGTGTTTTGAGAGTATTGACTTGTGAGGAATAGAGTCGAAGCGAATTCTGATTCATGACACTGAAATTGGGTAAAATTAAATTGATACATTTTGGATAGGAAATATGAAAATGATTTTCGACTAATTATTATAATAAATCGTGATTGTTTAAAGAGATTAAAATAACTTATGCTTGATATTTTAATTATGATCTTAAAGGAGATTAAAAAAGTATGAGACATTTTTGTGATATGTTGTTTTCTTTTATTCTTAAATTAATTTTCGATTGTGTTGTAATTTTAGCTTTTGATTTGATTGTTTTTATAGTTTCTTTTGATTTTTACAGTTAGTTCAATGTTTGTGGGTATCATTACTGAAAACCCTCACGAGACTCAAACTCGTCCACTAGGGCAACCTAGGGGTTTAAAGGCTTGTTGCATAGGCTAAATGCAACCGTTTCAATCCACGAAAGTGATTTAGGATAGTTTAATTTTTAGTTTTTATCGCTTCTCTTGCTAAGGGACTAGCAAGAAGCTTGTTGGGGGTTGTGATGAGTGCTCAAAAAGCACTAAAATAACCATGATTTTATGTACATTAATTGATTAAAAATATATATATTTATATGTTTTATCATATATTTATATAAATTTGTCTTTTTCGGAATCACGGATATTTTTATTGTTTTTCAGGAATTTTGGCTTAAAAACGCAACTTAAAGACTCAAAGAGGAATACTTGAAGCAATACATCACAAATATATTAACAAATAAGTGGAGAAAGGTCAACAAACATGGAAAAATGGGACAAAATGGGTCAAAAAGGTCAAAATGTCAAAAAGGAGAAAATCGCGCCCAGCTGCCCAGCCAAGCGCCCCAGCGCCCATGCCTGCGCGCCCCAGCGCCTCATCCCGTGCGCGCCCGCTCGCGCCAGCCTGCCTATCCGAGCGCGCCCCAGCGCGCGGCTACTGTTCACACGCGCCGAGCTGCCCATAGCCGATTCTTGCCAATACTTTGGTTTTAATATTTATAAAACTATCGCAAATGCACGAATCATTTCGAAGAAAATGATAAGTATACTCCCAAGGTCGATCTAAGGAAGGAATGTATGTGGTTTTTAATTTATTATTCAAACTTTTAAAAACGAAATTAAATCCTAAACATCCTGTCACGATAGTTTGGTTTTTGTGTTCCGAATCTAATAACATAAAAATAAACATATATACAGATTAATAAATATAATCTAATAACATAAAAATAAACATAGATACAAATTCAATAAATATTTATCTAAAAATAAACATATATACATATTCAATAATTATTTATGCAAATTTTATCATTTATATTAGTGGAGTATTTATGGATATAATAACTAAATTAATTATGCTTGCTCATATTATCTAGGTTATTAAAGATATAAATTGATATTTTTATTGATTCTCTCTTTTTTATATAAATACCACCTTTGGTGGGGTTAGATTTTCTTTGTTAACTAAACAAATCAATTAACACCTATGGGTGGGGTTGATAACTAATTTGGTTAATTAAATTAATTCCTTTTTTCTAAGAGATTTGAAAATGAACCATTTAAATGCCACCTTTGGTGGGGTTAGACAGTTTAAACTTTATTCAAGGTGTCCAAATTAAACATAAGAATTGAATTATCCGAGTACTAACTTTCAAGTTTTAAAACCACTATTGAAAACATTTTGTCAATACATTTTCACATAATAATTCTTATAAAAACTTTTGAAATAGAGTTTCACTCTAACTATCGTGCGATTGTACCAACAAATAAAAGAGCACTACTCTAAATTAGACCGGATAACTAAACCTTAAAATCTAATTTTCAGATTTAAGTTTGTAATGAAAAATAATATATTTCTCTCTAACATTCTTAATATAAAATCTTGAATAAAAATAAAATCAATTCATTTTAGAAATTTTCACCTATTTAATATTTCGCAAGCACAACAACGTTATTATTATATCATGTTTATAAACAGCCAGCAGAGTTAAATTTAATCACAGACAAATTAAATATAACATGTAAGAATAAAGCATAAAAAAATAAATGTAAAGAAAATAAAATCCTTACAGAACTTCAATGCTATTCCCGTTGCTAGAAAACCTTCAAGCGGAATTTGCACTCTCATTTATTGAATCAAAAAGCTAATAAATTACAAAACATTACAAGTTCCTCTCAAAAAGAGAAGAACTCTAAAACTAAGAGAATTAAACTAAAAACTAAGAAACAAACTAAGAAAAGCTTAGAAACTTAGAAAGAAACTAATAAAAACTTAAAAACTAAGAAATGAGAGAAAGAAAGAAGAGAGAAGTGTGTTTTGAAGGTATGTTTTGAAGTGAAGGGAAGGGGGGGTATTTATAAGTGAAAATGGAGAGAAAAAGTGAGTGAAAAATGGTGAAAATGCGTAGTGCAAATGGTGAGGTCATTAATGACATCATCATGACGTCATGGGGGCGGCTGCACGTGAAAAATGGGGCAAAAAGGCGTCGGCGCGCGCGGGGGGCTGTCGCTGCGCGCAGCTCGACGCACATGAATAGTAGCTGCGCGCTGGGGCGCGCGCGGGCATAGGCGCTTGGCTGGGCACGCGACTGGGCAGTTGGGCGCGATTTTCTCCTTTTTGACATTTTTGACCCATTTTGTCCAATTTTTCCATGTTTGTTGACCTTTCCCCACTTATTTATTAATATATTTGTGATGTATTGCTTCAAGTATTCCTCTTTGAGTCTTTAAGTTGCGTTTTTATGCCAAAATACCTGAAAAACAATAAAAATACCCGTGATTCCGAAAAAGATAAATTTATATAAATATATGATAAAACATATAAATATATATATTTTTAATCAATTAATGTACATAAAATCATGGTTATTTTAGTGCTTTTTGAGCACTCATCAATCACGGAGGCCTTAAAGGAGTTGAATTCTTCTTCAATTTTAGTGTATTTCTCCTTACTTACCGTGTGAGGCTTATGTTTTGAAATTTTTAAATACTCCATAGCACCATCATATTGGCTACCTCCCCTAACACGACCAGGATGCTCGCGTCCGAATGCATGATATAAAGCATCTCTCCCAGGCTCTTCGATTATTTCACCCCTGTATATTTTTTCTTGAACAGCTCTCTACAAATAATAAAGCACACAAACATATCATTCATTATTACATCAATTATTAAGTATCAGTCAGACTTTTTATCAACCGAAATTACTAACCAACTTATTTAATTGTTCTTCTCATCATTGACTCATCGGTCTTACATTCTTCGTTTTGGGAGTCTTTGTTTCTATATACAATTCCATTCGGGTAACAGGTCTACCCAATTCAGCTTCCTACATAAATTAGGAAAATTTTATTAACAATGACATGAAATTAAATTGAGAAAAATTAATATAAAAATATTTATAAAATTAAGACAAATTAATAATACCATTCGAAATCTAACTTCAGGATTTGAAGACCTCCCAGTACGGTTAGGAAGAATGTTATGCATTTGGATCTACAAGCTGAATATCCATGAAATATCTGCAAACAATGAACAAATATAAATTAATTGAATATTTTAGGAACACACATATATACAAGAGTTATTACAACAATATAGAACATACATTATGTTTAAGTAGGTTGTTGATCGTATACATATATTCCTTCACAATCACTTCGAGTCCATGTCGAAGAATCATCATCATCAATTAGATCATCACGTACATTAGGCAATTTATTTGAGAAATTACTAATATTGGTTAATGTATCAAGCATAGAGTCATCATCTTCTACAATATCACAATGGTAAAACTCTTTTTGTGGAGGCGTTAGCACAACAGACCATCTTGGATCAATTTGATCGCTCACGTAAAATACTTGTTTTGCATGAAGTGCTAACGTGAAAGGATCATCTTTGTGACTTATCCTGGATAAATTTACAAAGGTAAATCCAAAATCATCTATTTTATATCCAACATTGATAACATCTTCGACCCAATCACACAAGAAAACTGTTTCATGGAAGACCTCATAATCCAATTCCCAAATCTCTTGTATTATACCATAATATGTTCTATCAGAAAGTACAGGATTAACATCTTTTGAATTGGAAAATGGCATATTTTGTGCAACCATCTTCACCCCACTATTTTGATTTACTCGGACTTTGTCCCTAGCTTTAGTCATAAACCTTGATCCATTTATTGTGAAACTATGAAATGATTTGACATCAAATGTTGGCCCATGTGCAAGCCATTGTAAACTTTCTGATATTTTATGATTGGGTTTCTTGAGTTCATCTCGAATCTATGTATACAAAAACACGAAATGTGTTTAGAGCAAAGTTTTAAAACATTGAATAGATCTAGGAAGATACATGCATGATTTTTTGTTTGTGACACTTACGTGGTTGCGAAACCAATTAATAAGCTCTTGCTTATGTTCATCATACAACCATTTTTCTCCTCCTTTTTTTTATAACGAGGATCGATCTTCAATAAGTTTAAATGCATCCTGTAATGTTATTAAATATATATTAAGTTATATATCATCATTAATAGTTAAATAAAAAATGAAACAATGAACATCACTTACTCTATGTACGGTTGTGCCTCATTATTATTTACCAAAATGATTCGGTGTGCTTTTTCCCATCGAGTACGATCAATAAATAATTTCTTACTTCCACCAAGCATAGGGTTACCTACTTGGATCATGTGACGTTCTAAGAACAACTTGTGCATAGGATTCCCAATTTCAGTACAACCACTAAAGTATTCAGAACAAAACTCAATGGCCTCTTCAACAATGTAGCATTCCACCATGCATCCTTCAGGTCGATATCTATTATTTACATATCCTTTAAGGACTTGCATATATCTCTCAAAAGGATACATCCACCTTAAGTAAGTAGGACCCATAATTGAACCTCTCGAACTAAATGAACACATAAGTGAATCATTATATCGAAGAAAGAAGGAGGAAAATATTATTCAATTAGACACAAATTTCTACAATTTCTTTCTGTAAAGAATTTAACTCGCCAATTGATATAGATTTCTTGCATATTGTATTGAAGAATGAACAAAGCCGAATTATTGATATTCGAACATGTTTTGGAAGAATTGATCTAATAGCAACTGGTAATAACTGTTGCATTAAGATATGACAGTTATGTGATTTCAATCCATACAATCTCTTATCGGTGATAGACACAAAATTTCTTAAGTTGGATGAGTAACCATCAGGAACTTTCACACCTTCCAAACATTTACAAAGCACATCCTTCTCTTTTGTTGACATTGTATATGATGCTGGTGGTAAGTATGTTCGATTCTTATCATTTTCCACCCTTGGTTCCAATTCAGGTCGTATGCCTAGTTTCTTTAAATCCAATCTTGCTTTAATGTCATCCTTTGTTTTTCCAGGTATATTAAGTAAAGTGCCAATCAAGCTTTCACATACATTCTTCTCAATATGCATGACATCTAAGATGTGATGAATGTGTAGGTCTTTCCAATAAGATAATTCCCAAAATATTGATTTTTTTCCAACAACCATGGTAATTCGGTTCAAACTTTTTTTCAGTTTCACCAATTTCATTAGTTGACCTCTTTCGTTTCCCTACCTTGGTGAGCTTTTTTCATCTTTTCATATCGTTTGAATGTCATCCCATTCAATTGCCTTAATATCTCAATACCTCGCAAAGGTCGAGTTGCATGATCATGATCTTCTTCACCATCGAACAGTTTCTTTTGGTATCTAAACTTGTGTCTAGATGGCAAAAATATCCTATGTCTTCTATAAGACATCTTTCGTCCGTGAACAAGATACTTTGTAGAAGTTCCATCACGACATATAGGACATCCCTTGTAACCTTTTGTTGCATGTCCTGATAAGTTTCCATAGGCAAGAAAATCATTAATTGTCCATAAAAGGACCCCCTTCAAGTTAAAGTATTCTTCTTTATGTGCATCATAAACATTTACACCATCATTCCACAACATCTTTAAATCATCTATCAGAGGCTACAAATATATATCAATATCAACATTGGGTTGTTTCGGTCCTGAGATCAATAATGTTAACATCATGAATTTTCTTTTCATACACAACTAGGGAGGAAGGTTGTATGTTACCATAATTACTGGCCAATAGCTATATCTACTACTGAGGGAACTATGTGGATTAATTCCATCAGCAGCAATGGCAAGATGCAGATTGTGTGGATCAGATTAAAATTGAGGAGATAAATTATCTACTACTTTCCAATTTGGAGAATCACAAGGATAACGTAGCACCCCATCATCAGATCGATTATCTGAATGCCAAGTCAACATCTTTGATGTATATTTACTATTAAACAACCTTTGAAAGCTAGGAATCAGAGGAAAGTACCAAAGAACCTTTGTAGGCACGCCTTTCTTATGTGTTGTACTCTCATTTGTACCATGCTTCCATCTCGATTCTTTACACATAGGACAATCATGTAATGTCTCATATTCTTTTCTATAAATAATGCAATCATTAGGACAAGCGTGAATCTTATGATATTCCATGCCAAATCGACTAAGAGATTTCTTCACTTCATACATTGAAGATGGAAATTCAATACCCTCAGGAAACATATCGACTAGTAGATTTAGTAATTCTGTGAATCCCTTGTCAGAAAAACCATGTTTTGCCTTCACATTGTACAAATGAACCAATCCTGACATTTTAGTGTATTTTTTTCATTTTGGATACAATGGTTTTTCGGCATCTTTTATAAGTTTATTAAAGGTTTCGGGATCATCCTCGCGTAATTATTTTCAACACCACGAAACATATTTTCTGTCTATACATTATGATAAGATGTATGCAATCCACTCACATTCTTATTATACTTTTCCCCATGAGTATTATCAATATTTTCTCCATGATAATACCAACATTTATAGCTCAATAGAATACCATTACGGATAAGGTGATACTTAACCTCATCAAATTCATGAAATCCCTCATTTTTACATTTAACGCATGGGCATCGAATCATACTACTTCCAGTATTACTAGTTCTACAAATAAATTCCATGAAACTTTCAACTCCATAAATATAGTCTTGCTCAATTCTACACTTTGACATCCAAGATTTGTCCATTTTCTATTAATGACATTAATTAAACATATTACTTAATTATGTATTATTATATATAAATTTCCTAATTATTAGAATATATATCAAAACATACATAATGCAAAACAGTTATCATTTTAATCATTTTACAAAACCATTTATATACAAATTAAAAAATAAGCAACATGTTTCATGAATATATATTTATAAAAACCAATCACGTGGTTGATTCTAATTTCTAAGCATGTTACTATATCATAATTAAAAAGTAATATTAATTATACGTATATAAATAAATTTATCCACGCAAACCCACACAACATTTTCAGATATTATTGAATACATACAATAAGTCAAACATTATTACAAGCAAACTAAAAAACATAACTAAATCAAAAATTTATACAAAATATAAAACAAACTGATCGAATAATAAGCTAGTTTCATTCTGCATAAACTAAGTCAAACATATTTTTTAGGTGTTGTACGTTTTTGGCTATCCATACATTTTCACAAAGAAACTGCCCAAGGCTAATTATTGGGCATGTTTCATCACAATAATGATGATTATTATCATAATTATGATGAAGAAAATGCCAATTTAAGTTGAATGGATTCAAAAGAATGTTGTTGCATGGATCAGAATTAGAAATTCTACCGCTTTCATCCATTAAATAATATATAATTACTTGAAAAGTCTGTTTTAAATTGTCAAGTTGCAAATACTTAGTTGACGAGATCTTATTATGGGTTTTTAAAAGGTAATAAAAATTCGCAATTTGAGAGGCTGTTCCTAACTAATTACAAATTGGAATTCTAGGATCTGATTCTTTTATCACATTGGAATATTTTCCATCGTTGAATGGGCCTATTTTAAAACAATTAGACATTGATAAAATTAGCAAAGATTGAGATTCCTTACTTCTATTCAAGAACGTACGAATAGTTCCTTGATTTTGGCTAAGTACCTAAATCAATAACAGAAAATGGGTATAAACAAATTTTAATATTATGCTAAAAAAAATAGAAGAACTGATAGATAATGTGAGAAGAGAAATATAACTTACAAAACGACGTTACAAATGGTGGTCGGAGGTGGCCAGAAATGTAGAATGAAGGTGGCGCACAAGGTAGATTTTGGGAGAAAATGGTTCTGAGTAAGGAATAAAATGGAGGAGAGAGGAAGAAAACTGGATTCTGCGTACAAAATGAGCCGAATGTGAATATATTAGGTGGATAGCATCCATTGACGTGGAGAACCGACGCTACGTCACGTGGATAGCGTCGATTATCCACGTCAACCGATGCTATCCACGTGACGTAGCGTCGATTGACGTGGATAACCGACGCTACGTCACATGGATAGCGTCGGTTGACGTGGAGAACCGACGCTATCCACGTGGATAGCGTCGGTTGACGTGGAGAACCGACGCTATCCACGTGGATAGCGTCGGTTGACGTGGAGAACCGACGCTATCCACGTGGATAGCGTCGGTTGACGTGGAGAAATGACGCTACGTCACGTGGATAAAGTCAGTTGACGTGGAGAACCGACTTTAAATTCATTATAAGTTGGTTTTTTCCAAAAACCGACTTTACACAACGACTTATGTACCCCTTTTTTGTAGTAGTGGTGGTATTCATATAAAAAAGGGAGAATCAATAAATATCAATTTATATCTTTAATAACCTAAATAATATGAGCAAGCATAATTAACTTAGTTATTATATCCATAAATACTCCACCATTATAAATGATAAATTTTGCATAAATGTTTATTGAATCTATGTTTATTTTTATGTAAGTAGATTAAAAACACAAAACCCAAAATATCGTGATAAGATGTTTAGGATTTAATTTTGTTTTTAAAAGTTTGAATAATAAATTAAAAATCACATACATTCCTTCCTTAGATCGACCTTGGAAGTATATTTATCATTTTCTACAAAATGATTCGTGCACTTGCGAGAGTTTTATAAATATAAAACCAAAGTATTGGCAAGAATCGGTGATGCCGGTTTTCGGTCATCAAGTTTTTGTTACTTCAAATTTCAAATTTCTAAATTATTTTATCATTCATGCTATAGTTATTATTATTATTATTATTAATTTAAAAGTTTTTAATTTTTAATTTTTTTATTATTTCTTATGAAATTTGAAATTTGATTATTATTATTTTTAATAAAACAAAAAAAATCACAATTATTTACAACACAAAAATGTTTTTAAAAGTTTGATAAATAATTTAAAAATGCTATTCCTTTCCCGGTAACGGCGCCAAAAACTTGATGAGTGAAAACCGGCATCACCGATTCTTGCCAATACTTTGGTTTTATATTTATAAAACTCTCACAAGTGCACGAATCATTTTGTAGAAAATGATAAGTATACTCCCAAGGTCGATCTAAGGAAGGAATGTATGTGGTTTTTAATTTATTATTCAAACTTTTAAAAACGAAATTAAATCCTAAACATCCTGTCACGATATTTTGGGTTTTGTGTTTTTAATCTACTTACATAAAAATAAACATAGATTCCATAAACATTTATGCAAATTTTATCATTTATAATGGTGGAGTATTTATGGATATAATAATTAAGTTAATTATGCTTGCTCATATTATTTAGGTTATTAAAGATATGAATTGATATTTATTGATTCTCTCTTTTTTGTAAGAATACCACCTTTGGTGGGGTTAGATATTCTTTGTTAACTAAACAAATCAATTAACACCTATGGGTGGGGTTGATAACTAATTTGGTTAATTAAATTAATTCTTTTTTTTTCTAAGAGATTGAAAATGAACCATTTAAATGCCACCTTCGGTGGGGTTAGACACTTTAAACTTTATTCAAGGTGTCCAAATTAAACCTAAGAATTTAGTTATCCGAGTACTAACTTTCAAGTTTTAAAACTACTACTGAAAACATGTTGTCAATACATTTTCAGATAATAATTCTTACAAAAACTTTTGAAATAAAGCTTCACTCTAACTACCGGGCGATTGTACCAACAAATAAAAGAGCACTACTCTAAATCAGACCGGATAACTAAACCTTAAAATCTAATTTTCATATTTAAGTTTGTAATGAAAAATAATATATTTCTCTCTAACATTCTTAATATAAAATCTTGAATAAAAATAAAATGAATTCATTTTAGAGATTTTTACCTATTTAATATTTCACAAGCATAACAACGTTATTATTACATCATGTTTATAAACAACCAGCAAAGTTAAATTTAATCACAGACAAATGAAATATAACATGTAAGAATAAATCATAAAAAATAACTACAAAGAAAATAAAATCCTTATAGAACTTCGATGTTATTCCCGTTGTTGGAAAACCTCCAAGCAGAATTTGCACTCCCATTTATTGAATCAAAAAGCTAATAAATTACAAAAACATAACTAGTTATTCCCAAAAAGGGAAGAACTCTAAAACTAAGAAAAATTAGTTAAGAAAAGCTAAAACCTAAGAAAAACTAAAAAACTAAAAAATCTAAGAAAAGAGAGAAAGAAAGAGAAGAGAAGAATGGTTTTGAGGTGTGGTATGAAGTGAAGTGAAGGGGGTATTTATAGGTGAGGATAGGGAGAAAAAGTGAGTGAAAAAATGTTTAAAAATTGTGAAAACACAGAGTGGTAATTGATGACATCATTGATGATGTCAGCATGGCGTCATAGGGGCGGTTGCGCGCACAAATGTGGCGAAATGGGCAGCGGCGCGCACAGACAGCACCAGGGGCACGCAGGGTGCACGCGTGGGTAGAAGCAGCGCACGCGGGCGTGGGCGTGGGAGAACAGCATGGCGCGCGCGGCTGGGTAGCTGGGCGGCGCAATTTCCTCCTTTTTTACCTTTTTGACTCATTTTGTCCAATTTTTTAATATTTGTTGACCTTTTCTCATTTATTTATTAATATATTTGTGATGTATTGCTTCCAGTATTCCTCTTTGAGTCTTTAAGTTACGTTTTTAAGCGAAAATACCTGAAAAACAATAAAAATACGTGTGATTCCGAAAAAAAATTATATAAATATATGATAAAACATATAAATATATATATTTTTAAATAATTAATATGCATAAAATCATGATAATTTTAGTTCTTTTTAAGCACTCAACAGTGACCGAGAGGAATGAAATTGAAGGCCATGAATGAATAAGAATTTGCAAAGAAAACCTAACATACATGATTAGAGATACCAAGATCTAGGTTTAAAAAGATGACATAATTGTAAATATTTAGTGAAATCACTGTGGGGGTTTAACCTCAAGTCCATTCCTATGATGAAAATAGTGATACCTGTAAGATATAGGATAAGTTAAGGCTTTTAATGATTCTTATCAAGAGAACACTGATCAGAGTATGCTAATTACTCTTTGTGGATTACTTTTAAATATAAGAACACCTATGCAAGGGAAGACTAGAGCCGCCTCGAAAGAGAATTGTATAACGCTTTAGAGACTCTCACAGAACTAGGCATATGTTCATGGCCAAAACGAACATAACAATAAGAACTGAATTGTGTTAGGAGAGACTCTTGGGTGAAGTATGTCATTACTGACATAAATGCAAGAACATTTCAAGGACATTGCGTCTACTGATCAGTGAGTAAGGTAAATATATTTTCACAAAGGAAGGTTCAAAGGGTAATACCTACCTATCCTATGTAGGTTTTGATCCGTTGAACTCTACTTCTATGTCAAAATTTGATTTAAAATATGTCAATTTTATTCATGTGAGAGATTGTTGGAATATTTGAATTAAAATTGCTTTAAAATAAAAAAAATGTTTCTTTCCATTTCTTAATTCATTTTTGAAATTTTTTTTGTTTCTATCTTCTCTTTACTTCAATCATTTCTCTTTAATTTTCTTTCAGTTTCAGAATCTATATTTATATGCTCTCTTCTGTTTCAATATAATTCTCTATAAACGAAGAAACAGAGAAGAAGGAGAAAGAGTGAAAAAGAAACGAGTAAAAACAGAGAAGAAACAGAGGAAAAGAGAGTGACTAAGAAAGAAAAAGAAGAAAAGAAAGAGAAAAAGAGAAAAGAGAATATATATATATATTTGTATATTTTCTATTTAGAGTTATTTTTTTAATAGAGTTTAGATACTTTAAAGTTCGTGGGATAATAAACTGTGTTGTAAGTTTATTATTATTTAATCGTTGTATTCTATGAAATAAGTTTATGTCGTTCTCAAACATCACCGTGAATGAAAAAATTATCTAAAGGATGATGTGTGATACATAGGCTTCGATTATTTTTTTCTATTTAAATTATATATTATTTAAATTTTATACATATATTTGTAATATATATATATATATATATATATATTTATTTTTAATAAAATTATTTTATTCTTAAAATTATTTTTTCTGTCTTATAATTTTTGTGTTTAAAGAGAAGGAAAAAAAATAAACCTACCTTTGAGCTATAATATTTGCAGCCAAATCAATTAAAAGAGATAATGACGTTGTTACTCGTAAATAAATTATTTAGATCGTAAATTTTGAGCTCAGCCCTATAAATGAGAAGACCGGAGATGAAAGCTCCATTTAGTGCACAAACGATAGGCAAACTGAAATAAATCTCGGGTTATTTACTTTTCCTTACTAAACCAGTTAACCGTAGTTAATATGAATTGAGCCGACTTTGTGATAGTACTCCCGAGTCATTACTAATACCCACCATATTTGTAATATAAAATAAAGATACATTATATATACAATTACTAATATCTCACCTAACTAATGAGATAATTTCCCGCAAATAAATAATATGATTTTTTGTTTTCTCCAAAATAAACATATGATTGTTTTTTTATGTTGGTTTTAGTTATTGCCCCGATTTTTAAAACTCGGCGAAATATTTTTAGAGAAAAGGGAAATTTTTTTAGAATCGGCTAAATATATTTACAAAAAAGGGTCGATTTTTTAGAGCTAATGAATGTTTTTTTAATTTATAAAATGGGCTACTTTTGATCACCGATTTTTAATAAACTACCAAAAATTAATTGGAGAAACATAACAGATTTATAAAAGTGATCAAAGTGGTTAATTTAAGAATCAAATCCTTATGAAATGGAGTTTGAAACCAAAATATCAATAATAATCAAATGTCCCCAAAATATTAAGGATTATTCTTTATTTTTAATGCAGGATAAGAAAATAAGGTTAAGATTTGTTGTAGATGGGTTTGGTAGTTTATGTTAGAAAATTACGCAAATTTCCGATAAGTTAGATTTATGAGAAAACAAGAATAAAAATAACACATAAATTTAATAACGGAGTTCGGCTAATCTTGCTTACGTCTCCGGACCTGCTGTAGATATTTTTACTAAAAGATGAGAAATTACACAAGGTGTTTACAACACTCACAACTCACAACCCACAACCCAATTGCACCCAAAAAAATTACTCTCAATTTTCTCTCACAAAAGCTTTTCTCTCTAAGCTTTTCTCTCAATTGGAATGAACACTTTTGATGATTAATTCATTACAATTACACATCTATTTATAGGAAAATTCACTCCTTAAATTAATGGTTCCTTGAATTAAGCTCCATGTTTTGCTCCATGTTTTGCTCCTTAAATTAAAGAGCTTTATAACAATCTCCAACAATCTCCCACTTGAAGACTGATTTCAATCTGTCTTCACACCTCGATCAATGCAGTAGCTTTTCTAGTCTTTGTTACTCTAGCAAACCAACTGAAGTTAAGCACAACTTCAGTTTGTCAATAGTCACCACCTTTGTTAACATATCTGTTGGATTTTTTCTTCTTAGAATCTTCTCCAGTATTAACACATCATCTTCCAATAGAGTTCTGATGAAGTGATAACGAAGTCCAATATGCTTGGTTCTAGAATGAAATGTTGAATTCTTCGCCAAGTTTATTGCACTTTGACTATCATTATGCAGAACATTCTTCTCCTGTTTGAATCCCAGCTCAGTTAACAAACCTTGAAGTCATATCATCCCTTTACTAGTTTCAGTTACTGCTACATACTCAGCCTCTGTAGTGGATAGAGTGACAATTTTCTGTATTTGTGACATCCAACTAACAACTAGTTCCAACAGTAAATATATAACCGGTGGTGCTTCTTCGGTGATCAACTTCACCTCCAAAGTCTGCATCTACATACCCTTGTACTTTTAACTCTCCTTTACTAAAGTACAAGCACTTTTATGTGGTGCCTCGCAGATACCTCAAAATCCACTTGACTACTTCCCAATGAGTTTTCCCTAGATTTGACATAAATCTCCTAACAACTCCCACTGTATGGCCAATGTCTGGTCTCGTACAGACCATTGCGTACATCAAACTTCCAATGGCTGAGGCATAAGGAACTTTACCCATGAATTATCTCTCTTCCTCTGTCTGAGGGGACTGATCCTTGGATAGGCGAAAATGACTGGCCAAGGGTGTGCTAACTGGCTTGGCATCGCCCATGTTGAATCTCTGCAAAACACGATTGATGTACTCTGCCTAAGATAACTGTAAGGATCCTTTCTTCTTATTTATTATGATTTGCATTCCAAGAATCTTCTTTGCTGGATCTAAGTCTTTCATGTCAAACTCCTTTGAAAATTATTCCTTCAACCTTTTAATATCATCCATATCTGAACCTGCTACTAACATATCATCAACATAAAGTAGTAAAATGATATAACTGGACCTATATCTCTTGAAGTAACAATAATGGTCAGCATTGCACTTCTGGAAACCTTCCTTGAGCATGAAGCTGTCAAACTTTTTGTACCATTGTCTCAGGGCTTGTTTCAGGCCATACAAACTCTTCTTAAGTCTACACACCATGTTCTTCTTCCCTCTTTCTGAGAAACCTTCTGGCTAGTACATGTATATGTCTTCATCTAAATCTCCATGAAGGAATGTAGTCTTCACATCTAACTGTTCAAGATGAAGATCTTCAATGGCTACAATACTCAATACTGATATGATAGTATTGAGCTTCACAATGGGAGCAAAAATGTCAGTGTAGTCAACTCCTTCCTTCTATTGAAACCCTTTGACAACTAGGCGGGCTTTGTATCTCTTGGAACCATCATGCTCCTCTTTCACCCAGTATACCCATTTGTTGTGAAATGCCTTCTTTCCCATAGGTAACTCAACTAGTTCCCATGTCTGGTTGGAGATGAGAGATTTCATTTCTTCTTTTATTGCAAGCTCCCACTTGTTGGAATCTCGAGTCTGACAAGCTTCATCATAGCATTCAGGCTCCCCTCCATCAGTCAGTAACATATATTTCATGTATCTCCTGTTAGGCACATGAAGTCGAGAAGACCTTCTCAATACATGAGCTGGAGTAAGAGGTTGTGGTGTGTCGGAATGCTGTGTACTGCTCTGTCCAACAAGTTCCTCTGGATGAGGACTTGTTACAATTGGTTCTATTGCGGAACTATCTAGGACATCATCTGCATCTACAAATACTGACTCATTCTGCTCTGAGTCATTGGCGTCTATTTTATGCATATCCTTATACATCACACTTTCGTTGAAAATCACATCTCTGCTATGGATAACTTTCTTCTTTTTGTCATCCCAAATGCAGTAGCCAAACTCATCCTCACCATAGCCGATGAATGTGCATTTCTTGGATTTGGGATCATGCTTATTCCTGCCTTGATCACTGATATGAACAAATGCTACATAGCCGAAAACTTTTAGATGTGATAGTTTCACCTCTTTTCTGCTCCATACCTCCTCTGGTATTCTATGCTCCAATGGAACAGATGGGCCTCGGTTGATCAAGTAAGCTGTCGTGTTGACTGCTTCTGCCCAGAACTACTTCGATAGACCTGACTATATACGAATGCTTCTGGCTCTTTCTATCAACGTTCGGTTCATACACTCAGCTACACCATTGTGTTGAGGCATGTCTAGCACAGTTCTTTCCATTCTGATCCCGTGCTCATAGTAGAAATTTTTGAATATGGAATCTTCATATTCACCACCATTATCGGTTCTGAGCTTTTTGATCTTTAAACCCATCTCATTTTCCACCATAGCTTTCCATCTTTTGAAAGCCTCAAATACTTCAGACTTATGCTTTAGAAAGTAAACACATACCTTCCGAGAGTGATCATTGATGAAAGTCACGAAGTAGTGTTTCCCACCAATAGATGAGACGGTCGTTGGTCCCCAAACATCAGAGTGAATAAGCTCTAGCCTTTCCTTCTTTGGGGTTCTGACACTTGTCTGAAATCTGACTCTCTTTTGCCTTCCAAGTATGCAATCTTCGGACATGTCCATCTCTATAGACAGTAGACCTGGAAGTTTTCCTTTTGAGTGCATAATTTTCATCCCCTTCTCACTCATGTGGCCTAGTCTATGGTGCCACAGATTTGGTGTTTCATTGCCTGCTACAATTGTGATTGAACAACGTGCCTCTGCTATCATGTAAAGAGTGCCACTTTTCTTGCCTCGACCAACTGTCATTGCACCCTTTGAAATCTTCCAATCATCACCATGGAAGATCGTAGTGTAGCCTTCACTGGTCAACTGCCCCATTGAGATTAAGTTCCTTCTGAGATCGGGAATATGCCTGACATCCTTCAATTCCCAAATAGATCCGTTCAAATTAATCTTCACTACACCTTTTTCAATAATAGCACATGGTTGATCATCACCAAGATATACCTTTCCAAGGTTTCCAGGGACATATTTCTCGAATAATTCTTTTTGTGAAATAGCATGGAACGATGCTCCAGAGTCTAACACCCAAGATTCTTCCTTGCTCTCCAAAGAGCATATCAATGCATTGTCTCCTCTTGAGGTGGAAGTAACATTTGCCTCTGCTTTCACTTGTTTGTTCTTCGGTGCACTCTTGCACTGATTTTTGTAGTGCCCGGTTCTTCCATAATTCCAACACTCGATAGTCTTCGAGCTATGGGAATTATTAGGATTCCTGGATTTGGACCTCCTATCCTTTGATCTACCTTGGTAGTCTGTTCTTCCATGTCTATTCCCTTTGGTTGAATTTCTTCCTCTTGACTTTGTATGCAAAACTGAAGAAGTTGACGATTCACCTGACTCTCTACGTCGGATCTCTTCATTGAGAACCAGATCATGAACATCGTCAAATTTCAACTTATTACTTCCTGACGAGCTACTCACAGCCATGATAGTAGCATTCCAACTTTCTGGTAAAGAAGACAAAAGTATCAATGCTCGTACTTCTTCATCGAATTCAATTTCCACTGAACTCAACTGGGTTGTGATTGTGTTGAGTTCATTGAGATGTTGAGCTACCGATGCACCTTCATTCATCTGCAAATTGAACAAATGCCTCATCAAGTGCACTTTGTTTGAGGTTGATGGCTTCTCATACATATTGGAGAGAGCTGCCATAAGACCCGTTGTGGTCTTTTCCTTTGCTATGTTGAAAGCAACATTACGGGATAACGTCAATCGAATAACTCCGAGGGCTTCTCTGTCTAGAAGATTCCAATCTTCTTCCTTCATAGCCTCTAACTTCTTCCCTGAGAGAGGTTGATATAGATTTCTTTGATACAGATAATCCTCTATCTGCATTTTCCAAAACCTGAAATTTGTGCCATCAAATTTCTCGAGTTTCACCCTTCTTTCATCTACGACCATTGCTCCCACTCAAATCTGACTTCCTCTGAATCGTTTCAGACTATTTCTGTAAACCATCGTGTATTAGAACACCTCCATCAACTAACAAATATCGTCGACAAAATCTCACTATTCACATAAATAGTAACCTTACAGAAAATTGACAGAAATCACCACCAATAGCTCTAATACCAGTTGTTGAGAAATTACGCAAATTTCCAATAAGCTAGATTTATGAGAAAGCAAGAATAAAAATAACACACAAATTTGATAACGAAGTTCGGCCAATGTTGCTTACGTCTTCGGACCTGTTGCAGATCTTTTTACTGAAAGAGGAGAAATTACACATGTTTTTTACAACACTCACAACTCACAACCCATAACCCAATTGCACTCAAGAAAATTACTCTCAATTTTCTCTCACAAAAGCTTTTCTCTCAATTGGAATGAACACTTTGGATGATTAATTCATTACATTTACACATTTATTTATAGAAAAATTCACTCCTTGAATTACTCCTTAAATTAATGGTTCTTTGAATTGCTCCTTGAATTAAGCTCCATGTTTTGCTCCTTAATTTGCTCCTTAAATTAAGGTGCTTTATAACAATATCTAACAGTTTAGTGGTATTTATTTTAATGAGAAGTTTATTATATGGATCAATATTTCCAAATGAGTATAATAACAATATATTGATTTACTTTAATGTAAATAAAAACTCCATTTTTATGTTTTTAATTATAGATTTCCTCACATGTTTAATACATATAATATAAAATGAAGGATAATTGTGTTATTTAAAATATTTGATATACTTTAATAATATTCTTATTTAATAAAATGTAAACATATGAACCTATATTTTCATAACAGCACACAAGTAACCCTTAAATTTAATTTTAGGAAAACAAGTGGTCCAAACATAAAATTTATTTTGAGAATTTTAATAAATGCTAAACACATAAGCAAAAATTAAAGGCAAAGCCATCTTTAAAATAATTAAAGAATAAAAAAGTTCACTAAAATATTGTTAACCAAAAAAAATTTATTTCAATCCCAAAACTAAACAAAATTATGAAAAGTTGAGAGATAGTCTTGAAAAAAATCTTAAAGAAATTGAATCATGTTGAAGATGATAGTTTTGTCATAAAAACAAGGAGATGGATAGCTTTGCGAGGAAAACTAGAGGGGATGGATGACTTTACAATAAGAACTTAGACTTTTATTTTATACTAAAACATTTATGTAGAGAAGAAAATTCAAGTTCTAAAGATGAGAACTCAAGTACTTAAGCTAAAACACACCTCATTTTTTTCAAAAAGGCATCCAAAACAAAAGATAAGAAAGATCAAAGATGAACAATAAATAGCATAATATAAATTGAGAACTAACACATGAAAAATAGTACAAATTGAGAACTAACACAAAATTTGCTAGATAACAGAATAAATAACCTAATAAATCAAAGGAGATGAAGTATATATATATATATATATGTGACATATGAATGACATGACTACAAAAATAAATATCCTAATATTTTGGCACTATAAATGAAGTCATTTGACGTGATGCTAATATAAAAAGCTACATAAAAGATGGTGGGTTTAAGACCAAGAGTTGGTTGATTGGCGTAAAATGCTTCAAAGAAGAGTTTGTTCTTACTTTTTTGCCCATATATGTGGCATTGCCCACTGTTATGCCTAAAATTAAACGAATTGACTACTAGTGTAATGTTATAAAAATATGGATTCATATATATACATTTTGTTAAATAAGTGTATTATTAATGTACTAAAACTTTTGAATAATACAATTATCTTTTTATCTTTTTATTAAAATTGTATCATTAAGATATCAAATTGGAGTCAATTAGAATTTTAAAGAAAGAAAAATAAATGAAAAGACCCGAGAAACAACTTCATTAAATTTCGATATTTTAATAATTGTGTAATTGTTTACTATATCCTTTGCAAATGTAGCTCTATTTATGTACTACTTTTAGAAGTAGAGAGAATGTGTGTAAAGGTACCCGATCAATTAATACTCATATTATTATTTTAAAAATAAATTGTAACAATCGCACACATTATATTAAATAGAATTTTCATTTATGTGTTTGTTGTAAGGATTATAAGTATTGTTGTAAGGATTATAATTATTAATTATTTTTGTGTATAAATTATTTGCATGTAAATTTGTTTTTAAGCTTATTATCAAGTCTATCGAGCAAAATCGAAGAAACATTAGAATTTCAGATAATCATATTTTAGGTATATCTATTATAATTATGACACATAGGATTGCACTTATGCATTTAATAACAAATGTTCATAAATCTAAAATTATTTTTGCTGATAAAATATTTATTTAAACTTGAATTAATTTATGAAATTACCACTTAGTCTATTCTTTAATTGTTTTATTTTTTTGAATACACATCCTAAATTTTAGGCTAAAATGTAGGATAAGATTTAGGATGAAATAGATAATAAAATATATGCTAAAATATTAGCTAAGATATACGTTAAATTATAGGCTAAATCTCAGCCTAAAAGATAATTTAAAATCTACTTTAAAAAGAATTCTTCTTTAAATAAGAGTCTTCTTAATTAATGAGCCTACTTTAAAAGAACTCTTCTTTAAATATGGGTCTTCTTGATTAATAAGTATTACTAATCCTATTTGTAATTGAAAAGATATTTATCAATTACATAGGATTAATGGTTTAAAATTTTCTTATAAATAAAACTCTTTGCTCATTTTTTCAATCAATCACACAAGAACATTATTTCCTCTTCTTAATCTCTAGCTCTCTTGTTTTGAAAATATAAGATCATAATTCTTTAGGCTTCTTTATTTGGTTAATCTCTCAAACATTTGTGGATGTGTTTGATTGATTAATAAGTCTAATTAGTTTATGATATTTGATCATATCTTCTTATAGCTTCTTCTTTATATTTTTTTCTTGAATTATTATATCAAATAATTGTGTGTGTCATATCAAATTTATTTGGTTTGATTATTAATCTTTGAAGAAGTTATCATTAATGAACTTGTGCTTCAACTGATTGTTCTAGAGTTGATAGTTGATTTTGATTTATCTGATATAGTTATTAAATTATCTATTAGGGTTATTCATTATTAAATATGTTCTTGAACACATACTAAGACTTGTACTTTTGTGCTAACTTTTTGTAATTGATTTGTAAACGTATATGATTGATATGAAGCTCCACTCACACTATTATTAGAAACTATGAAAACTGAATAAAGACTCGTAAGTAAGGTATATTGGGGAAGTATTCAAAGAAGAATAGTATAAGACCGAGTTTATATTTGAACATTTGTTTCTTATAATGGAAAGTTAGATAGTCTGGTAGACCCGTGGTTTTCTTCTTAGGTCATGGTTATGACACAAGTTGTTCTCACCTAAAATATCGTCTGTTATTTTTTCATTTTTCATACTTTATTTTTATATGCGATTCAATACCTGATCACTTTATTTAATTTATTAAATTATAAATTAATAAAAATTAAAAATAATATATTCATTCCTCTAAGTTAATTAAATACATATTTTATAAATTTTAAATTATATAAATTATTTTGTTAGAAAATATCTCATTAGACTCAAAATAAAGACTTACATTGTGATGGGATGGAATTGAAATTTGAAGTTATAATAAAATTCGAATTTTCCACAAAATCATTAACAACCACACATATATTAATGTTTGGTATGTAAATTGATGTGTAGTGCGGCCTACGTTATAAAAATCTATTAGAAAAGTTATAAAAATAATAAATTTATAATTTATAATAATTGAAATAACTTATAAATAATATTAAACAAGATTTAATTAAATATTTTTTAATATTGAACTAATTTAAATGGTTATAATTTAATTTAAGCGATATTTAATTGAATAGTATTCAAAATAAAATAATATATCATAATTTTTTTAATAATTAAAATATATAAATTAAATATAAATGTATTATACTTAAAAGTTTTAAAATTCTTATTTTTACCGTTTTTCAATTTATTTCCATAAAAAGCAAATTCATTTCTATTCATCACCCCATGAGAAAGTCCAAACCTTGCTGCTTTTATTTTTTAACACTTAACCATTAAACTTGATCAATCCCACAATAAATAAATAAAAAATGTTCCACTTGTTGTTTATAAAACACTTCCAATGTGTTCACAAATTTCAAAAAGAATAACTTAAAAAATATCCCTAACTTTGAGGTATCTTTAAAAATACACTTAAGATTTAAAAAAATTCAAAAATACCTCAAACATAACGAAAATTAAATTTAATAAAAATAAATAGTAATATTACATAAATAAAAATGAAAAAAATAATAGAGAATCAAGAAATAATAGGAAATCAAATAATAATAGAATAAGAAATAGATGACATCTCAATATGCTTTTAAAAAAATGGTAATAAGTAAAAAATATTTTGAAGAAATTCATAAAGCAAAATTAAATCTTAAAAAAAGAGATTGATTTAAAGATCTATCATTTTCATCTCTAAGGAAATTATCCCCAATCATAATTACAAAATATCAATTTATATTTTCAATAACCTAAATAATATGAGGAAACATAATTACAAAATTATTATATCCGTTATTCTCCACTAATTATGAATGTATTAAATTGCACTAGAACTTGTTGAATGTATGTCTATATTTATCTTTATGCATTAGATTAGTTTTTTTAAAAACCAAATCATTGTGACAGAAAATTTAGGTTTAATTTTTGTTTTAAAATTTGAATAATATTTAAAAACCACACAATTCTACTTTCTTGAATCGATCTTAGGAGTATATTTATCATTTCTATAAATGATTAGTACACTTGCGAGAATTAATAAAATTTAAAATGGATAAGTATTTACGAAATCGATATTATCCGTGATTCCGTTCATCACATGTGTGAAGGAAAAGGCAATGGTTGATATTTAAAGTAGTAAAGTAGTTGAATTATTAAAGGAATGATAAAATTGTATTTCTCATCTTGTAAATATATATTCCTTGTGCTATAAAAGGAATCCTTATTTTCATTTGAGGGACACGAAAAAACCAGAGATGTATTATATTTTCAGACATGGTAGAAAAACTAATTGAAGTTTTCATGGATAATTTTTCTATATTTGGAAGTTCATTTGATGATTTCTTACATAGATTGATTTTGGTTTTAGAAAGATGCATTGAATGTAGTCTAACCCTTATATGGGAGAAAATTCATTTTATAGTTCAACAAGGGATTGTGTTAAGACATGTGAATTCAAACAAGGGTATCGAAGTGGATAAGGCTAAAATTGAATTGATTTCCAAACTTCATCCTCTTACATCTATAAGAAGGATAAGAAGCTTCTTAGAACATGCATAATTTTACAAATGATTTATTAAATATTTATCAAAAATAAGTCGTCCCCTCTGTAACATGTTGTCAAAAGATGTTTATTTTGAATTTAATGAAAAATTCCTTATCGCCTTTGATACTTTAAAAAAACATGAACAACTACCCCTATTATTATGATACCAAACTTGTCTCTTCCTTTTGAAATAATAGGTGACACTTCTGATTATGCAATTGGAACAGTTTTGGAACAAAAAGTGGAAAAACATTTGCATGTCATATACTATACGAGCAAAATACTCAATGATGCCCAAATTAATTATTCCATCACTGAGAATGAATTCTTGACTATTTTGTTTTCTTTAGACAAATTTAGGTCTTACTTAATCGGTTCAAAAGTAAATTTTTCATTCTGATCATGCTACTTTGGGATGACCCTTGTTTATTCAAAATTGGTCAAAATCAAGTCATCCGAAGGTGTGTGCCTGAAGAAGAACATAAGAGCATTTTGAAATTTTGTCATGAACTTCATTGTGGTTTCACAGTCTGGATTCTATTGGCTGAGATTAGGGACAAGGCCTATGAAACTATAAAATTATACAAAGAGTGTACTAAACGCTATCATGACAAGTGGTTAGTTCCTAAGTCTTTTCTTCATGGAATGAAAGTTCTTTTATTTAACTCTCATTTGAGATTTTTTCCAGGTAAAATGAGATCAAGATGCAATGAACCTTACACAATTTTCCAAGTTTTTTCACATAGAGTGGTAGAATTATTGAATCCAAAGACACAAATAACTTTCAAAGTCAATGGACACCATGAAAAGCCTTATTTAGAAGGAGAATACAACATTGTTAACTTTGATTCCATATTGATAAATTGATCCTCATCACCATGAAGATGCGTCTTGCTGAGACCTTAAACCAAGGGTTGGATAGGAGGCAACCCATCGCTTATTCTATCTTTGAGCATAATTATTTTAAGTTGATGTTGGTTGTACCTTGTTTTTTACATCAAATCATTAACACATCAAACATATCGGTAATTTTTCTATCTCTATTCTTGCAATTTACATTTCTTAAAAATTGAGGACAATGTAGATTCTAGATTGGGGTGGGTATATAAATTTTACACATTTTTTATTCTTAGATAATTTAAAAAAAATTAACATAATTTTATTTATTACTTTTATTTATAATTTATTTGTTTGAATTTATTTTTTAGTAACTTTTAGTTTTTTTAGAGTAATTTTAAAAAATTTCATAAAAATTGATCATGTCCTAGAATTAAATTTAAACGATGAAGAAGTCTTCTTGTACTATTAGATTAATTTCCAAAAACATATCATGAAGTAATGTGATAATTAGTTAGTTTTTTCTATGATTAGTATTTCTTGATAAGGTGTGAATATTATATTAAACCCAAAATCACTCTTTAGGAATCAAATAGTGGAGATTACCTTTGTAAGAAGTATTTTGAGTTCATTATCCTTTATTCTGAGTGATAAATATTATTTTTTCTACTCTAAACACTTTTCTTATTTTTTCAGCATTATAAGATTATCACTATAGGACTTAGAATTGAATGTCTAGATTTTTACATCTTAACGATTTTTCATTTGCTTAGATGAAATGATTTAAGTAGAAATTGAAAGTGTCTTTCTTCATTCATGCATGATTTCTATTAAAAAGATATATATCTAGGGTTATTTAAAAAAATACAAATAGAAAAGCCAAATATTAATCATTTATCTTAGCATATAAAAAATGTACAATCTGTACATGGGTCCACCCTCTAAAAATATATATTTTCTTTTTAAAATAATATAAGAGAAAGAAAGAGATAAAAATGAATAGTTCAATCTATATACTATGAGCTAAAAAGTCTAAATAGTTGTGAGAAATGGTTTAATGGAAAAGAAAATATAAGAAGTAATTAGCTAAGAAGTTATTGCATTTTCCTATATTTTCTTAAAGACATATATAATTTGATATTTTTATTTGATGAATTTGATTAATGCATGAAAGTAATATATAATATTTTATAAATCATTATATTTGATTCCCTTCATGAGATCAACATTAAAATAAGATTATGCCTAAAATAGGATTTAGTGTTTTTGAGAGTGTTGACTTGTGAGGAATAGAATCGAAGCGAATTTGGATTCCAGACATTGAGTTTGTGTGAAATTAAATTGATACATTTTTTATATGAAATATAAAAATGACTTTCAACTAATTTTTATAATAAATCGTGAATGTTTAAGATATTGAAATAATATATGCTTAAGATTTTAACTATGAAATTCATAAAAGATTATAAGCATAGATATTTTTGTATTTTATTTCTTAATTTTATTTTAGTATTTTTATTTTATTTTAAATTTTATTTAAATTCTTATTTTTTTTCTTCATTTTTTGTTAATATTTGTGGGTATTTAACGACTTGTTACATATGCTAAATGAAACCATGTCATTCTATAGAAGTGATTTAGGTTAGGTTAGTTTAATTTTTTTTTTTTTAGTTTTAACTGATTCTCTTGCTAAAATACTAGCAATAAGGGGATAGTGATGAGTGCTTAAAAAGTACTAAATATACCATGTTTTAATGTCATTTAGTTAATAAAATGGATTTGTATTTCCTTTATTTTATTATATTTTAGACAAATCTATTTGTTTAGATTAATGAGCATATTGTAGTATTTTACAAGTATTTTAATAAATAAATATTAAAATAAAGAAAAAATAATACCTGAAGCATGTTTATAACACTTTTTAGAGCTTAAATAAATGTAAATAAATGTCATTTATTTGATATTATCCAAAATGAAGAAAATAGATAATGGAAAATAAAGAAAAAATAATTGATTGTCACGACACAAAGAGGTTTGAACTGGTCAAAAATATGGTTCCGATCGGATCGCGCCCCGACGAAAATACAATTTTTTTATCACACTATTTCCTATAAATAGGACCTCCTATATACCAAGAAAAAAGCTTCCAAGTTGCATTTTCAAGAATTTTCTCTCTCCCTTTTTCTGTAGATTTTTATATTTTTAGCTTTTAGAATTTATTTAGTTCTTCACTCAATTTTAAGCAAGAACATGTTTATATTTTAGTAGTTTCTAGTTTTTGATTCAACAAATTCTGAAGTGCTATTACTCTTAGAGTTTTCCCACTCTTAGAATCAACTCTGCAAAGTTTTGTAAGGATATTGTTAAGGTATTAATTATTTTCTTTTTGCATTCTATATATCTATGTTGCTTCTTCTATATCATTCTTGATTTTTCCATGATCAATTATAACATGTATGGGTGAGAGTGAATATGATATAATAATAACATTGTTATGCTTGCAAAGTATTGAATAGATAAACATTGTCTTAAAATAAATTGATTTTATTTTTATTTAAGATTTTTATAAATAAATCTTTTTTGAAGTACATTACTCTTAATAACAAACTTAATATGAGGGTTAAAATTAAGATTTAATTACCTAGACTTAATTTGGAGTAATACTATTTTATTTTAGATTTAATTATTTGGATATTTAGAGCAAAACTCTATTTCAAAGGGTTTTTACAAAGATTTTATTATTAGTTAAAAATGTATTGACAACATATTTTCTTAAATAGTTTTAAAACGTGAAAGTTATTTTTTAGATCATTAAATTTTTAAGTTTAATTTGAAAATCTTGAATAAAGTCTAATTAACTGAATCTGCCTAAAGCCGTGATTAGATGATTTTCTATTTTCTTAGAAATAAAGCTAAAATTTAATATTTAATTAATTAATAGACCACACCTAAGGATACTAGTTAATTAATATTAAACATAAGAATTTAGGCCTCACCTTAGGACACTTTTATACCAAAAATAAAAAATCAATAAGTATCAATTTATATCTTTAATAACCTAAATAGTGTAAGTAAGCACAATTACTAAATTATTATATTCATTATTCTCCACTATTTATGAATGTATTAAATTGCACGAGCATTTGTTGAATCCATGTCTATCTTTATCTTTATGCATCATATTAACTTATTCAAAAACCAAATCATTGTGACATAATGTTTTGATATAATGTTTTATTTTAAAATTTGAATAATATTTAAAAACTACACAATTTTACTTCCTTGAATCGACTTTGGGAGTATACTTATCATTTCTATAAATGCTTCGTACACTTACGAGAATTAATAAAATTTAAAATGGATAAGTATTTACGAAGTAAGTATTATCCTCGATTTCATTCATTACATGTGCAAAGGAAAAAGCAATGATTGATATTTAAAGTAGTAAAGCAGATGAATTATTAAAAGAAGGATAAAATAGTAATTCACATCTTGAAAACATGGATTCCTTGTGTTATAAAATGAACCCTTATTTTCATTTGAGAAACATGAAAAAAAAAACAGAATGCACATCCTCTAGGAATATGTAACCAATAATTATGAGAGACTAAGAATCTCTTCAAGTTTCATAATTGGCCTTAAGTTTGTAATAATTATTATATTATGAAAGAAATATAGTTCAGTTTATCTTTTTTAGCATGTCTAAATTGGACATCATCTATGTACGGATATAAAAGGTTTGCCCAAAAGGGTATTAAGGCTTAAGCAAGGTTGAGGCATAATCGATGTAACAAGAGAAGATGAATTGAAGGAAAGATCGTGACAGACCCATGCCATTAAGTTCAAGTATAATAATTATAAATTTTAAGCCAATTAAGGATCTTAAATGTTTAGATATTTTCTTATATGAAGTTATAATACTGATAAACAGAAAGATAAATATAGAAATAACACAATATTATGATAAATAAAATAAAATTTAAATTATCTTTAAAAATTATGGAATATTAACATAATATGGATGGAAAAGTTAATACCATTAGATTTAAGAATATCATTGATATTAACCATAAAGTCTAAGGATATTATAGCATGTTTTGCAAACTTTAAGAAAATAAGTGAAAATATGTTGAATCCTAATGATATTTTAGACAAATATCCATTTTAAAAGTTTAAAATCGAGTGTCCAAGTCACGATAACAAATAATCCAAAATATTATGATTTTTTTCTTTTTTAAATTTTGTATAATTAAAATGAATATGATTCGTAATTTACTTTCTATGATTAAACTTTTCAACTTAAATTCATGTAACATGTGTGTTTAACTATCATTTTGTTGTCGTCTAATATAGAGCTACAATAATTCTTCGCATCAACTCAGGAGAATGTGCATTTAATGTTTATATATATGAGATTAAAATGTGATAAAATACAATGATAGTATCCTAACATAAAATTATTTAAATAATTTACTTTTATCTTTTAAAAAATAAAATATTAAAAAAAAGTTGAATTATCATTTTATTATTATTAAATGTTCGAGTTTCAAATGCATTTTAATCACTTTATATTTTCTTATTATTTTGTTAGTTTTTTTTAAAACAAATAAATATCAAAATGTCTCAAAAATAATATATTTTTATGAATAATTATTTTGTTAGTTTTATTGTGTATTGTTTTGATTACTTTTCACTTTTTTATTTGTTATCTTCGCTATTTTGCTTGCTTTTTTTTTCTATTAGTATATATAAGAAATGAGATTAATATCTCCACTTCATATTTTTTTTAAACACAAATAAATATCATAATGTTTTAAAAATATATTTTTTATAAATAATTATTTTGTTAATTTTTTTAACACAAATAAATATCAAAGTGAGAATAATAAATGAACAATACATTGGTTATTCTCCACTCTACTGTTTCTTTTTTCTTCGTACTTGTTAGCTTTTTAACACAAATAAATACAAATGACCCAAAACAAATAACTTTTTATAAATAGTTATTTGTTAAAGTTTTTGGTGGAATGTTTTGATTATTTTTCAATTTGTTAATTTCTTCACTCCACTGTTTCGCTAACTTTCTTTTCGTATTAGTATATATAAAAGGCAAGAGTAACCAAGGAGCATTACATTGGTTATTCTTCGATCCAATATTCCTTTTGTTTTCTTACTTTTTTCCTAGTTTTTTTAAGAAAAATAAATATCAAAATATTACAAAATAAATACACTTGTTATTAATAGTTATTAATAGTTATTTTGTAATCGTGGTTAAAAATTTCACAATAATAATAATTATTGTTCAACAATCAACACTGTTATATACATATTAAATTTAAATAACTGAATATTATTTATATTTTTAGAAGTAATATCAATTTTTTAAATCAAGTATTGATACAAAATATGTGATAAAAATAAATATATTACCTAAAAAATTATTTATAAATTACATGTTAATTTAAATAATTTTTTAATATAAATAACTTTATTAATGCAATTATATTTTATGTACCGACCTATGCATAGCACGTATACACCTCAGGTTTTGGTTTTCTTTATTAATGTGCTCAACTTTTTAAAAATAGGTTCTATTACCATCAATGTTTATTGAATCTTTAGAAATACTCCTTGTTAGTAATTGACGTTATAATAAACGTTAGTGGCATAACTTTTTAAGAAAAAAATAAAATAAAAAATGCTCCTAAAGTTTGCTTTTTCTTCACGAATGTTCCTAACTTTTGAAAAACATGCCTCTAATGTAACAGAAATTAGACATATTATCATAGATAATCCTAGTTCGTAAGGCCGTTGATTTTTCTATCAGAATACTTTTTCAATTTTTTTAAATTATTAAAATACCCTTTAAAAATTGTAAAGTAAAATATATCTATTTATTTGTTGTATTTAAAATTAAAAATATATAATAAGTGAAAAAAGACATAGATATTAAAATTTTATATAAATTAAATGTAGCCATAAAAATAATCTTACTATCATTTCTTTCCTAAATCAATAAATCATATTATTTACTACATCTGTTGATTTTTCAAAAATATTTATGATTTTGATAAATTATATAATTTTTTTCTATTATTGCTAACATTTATTGTTTAGAAAATTAATTAATCAATTAACTAAATTGAGAAAATACTTTAAATTTTTTGACAATGACTTATGAAAAAATGTAAATTTACTTTTAACTATTTAACATAATTAAAATTGCTTACTATTCATACAATTAAAAATTTACTTCTCATTCAACAAATAAAATATGTGTTTATAATAATGGTGTAATTCATTATAAAACGAGATATAAAATGGGATAATTCATTATACTTATTCCAAGAAAAAAAGAACTATTATCATTAATAAAAAGAAAGAAATATTTCTCAAGCTTTGATTGCAAAAGTGAATTTTGACAAATAAGACTAGATGAAAAATCTCAAAAATTAATAACATTTAGTTGGTTCCAAGGATAATTCTAATGGAATATTGTACCATTTGGATTAAAACATGCTTAAGGTATCTTTCAAAAATATATGGATAACATCTTTAAAAATTACAAAATATATGCTCTGTCTATATAGATGATATTTTAGTTTTCAATAATGAATTAAATAAACATTATTTGGATATTATTAATATTCTATAAGAATGTAAGAAAGTAGGCATTGTACTCTCCGAAAGGAAAATAGTAATTTCTCAACAGAAAATAAGTATTTTGGGTTAGAAATTGAAGATGAAAACATAATCTAAAACCACATATACTAAATAACATTTAAGGATTTTCTAGTAAATTAAAAGAAAAAAACCAATTACAAATATTTCTACGATGTTTTACATATGTTGAAACATATATCAAGAAACTTGCGAAAATGTGAAAACCCTTACAAGATACTCTGTATATGGATAGAGTAAAAGCACAAGAAAACATTTACATGTGTCATACCATCCAAGGCCAGATGATAAAATGATAATTGAAATATAAGAATATTGGAGAGCAATTTTGAAAGCAAAAGTAGATGACAATGATGAATCTCTTTGTAGATATACATCAGGATCTTTCAATGGTCCATAATTAAACTATCACAATAATAAAAAGAATATCTAACTTCTAAAAATGCTATTAAGAAATTTACAATATATGTCATAAGTTTCAAATTCATTATTAGATTCGATAATAAGAATTTGGGTTATTTCTTAAGAACTAATATTGTAGGTGATTATAAATAAGGAAGATTAGCCAAATGGAAACAATGGTTCAACCACTACAATTTTGATGTCGAACATCTCCCGAGAAATAAAAATAGTTTAACAGATGCTCTTATTAGAGAATTAGCACCTCTAAATTTTTTTATGCATACAAGAATGGAACATCTAGATATCAAGATCAAGATAAAAGAAAAAAGAGATAAAAATCCTAGAAGAAAAACTCGAGCTATTATACCTCGAGAAGTCTCTTATGGGGACAGAAATAAACAGGAAGAACTTTATTGTTCAAAACAACTCTTAGAGTCTAAAAACTCTAAAGAAAATCTTTATTAAAAGTTCAATTTAAAGAAGATAAAAATTCTAAAGAAGGTATTCAAGATGAAAAGGAAGAACCTAACAATTAAAAATAGAGTAGTATCTTTGAAATAAGTAGCTCAATTCGACTGATGAAGCAGAAAAAAAAAAATAGAAAAGAATTATGTGGTCTATAAACATCCAAAACTAATCATCTATAACAATTGGGTAAAAGCCTATAAATCTATTCTAGGGTTTAGTGGAGTAACCCATAGAGCTTTCACCAATATAATAAAGGCTGAAGGCAATTATACCAATTACGAAGTATCAAAACTAATAACTACACAGAAGATTGTAAGGAATTATGCTACAACACTACAACAAAAACCAACAACATCAAGCAAGTTGCCAACCCTAGAGATAATATATAGTAAGGCCACTAATACTATTTAGGGAAGAATTTCTCCTAGAGACATAAAGAATAGTAAGGCATTCAGTGCTTTAAGGAAAACATCCCCCAGAAATTCATTAGTCACTAAAGATGAGAATGACTAATATAGAAATCTTAGCAAACAATAATGGTTGAGCCTCTATAGTTTATCCAGAAAATCTACTTAGGAACACATAGAAGATATGAAGTTCTATACTATAGAAAATGAATTCCCTATGAAAAGTAAATTCAATATTTTAGAAGGAGTTGATCTAAAATTTGTTTACAAAGTTTCCATGCAAGACTAATATAAAATATATATCTAGGGATTAATTTAAGTGGAGTAAATTATTTCTCGAAAAATTTCAAAAAATTCAATCAAGAACTTCAAGAAGAAGATAAAAGCAGGTGACAAGCATGTTTATCTTAGATTTTTAAGTCACTAATGGACTGGAATGAGGAAGGATGTATCGGTTCCTACCATTTAATTAAGCTAGGGAATTTCAATACAAACAGAGAAGTTTCCAAACTAAGGGCACTTCTAGAAAACAATTTAACACAGATGAACTCTACTTATTAAGATGTCAATCTTACTATAAACTCAGGTAAATTGATAACTATACTAAGATCAAAGTAAATTTCTTAATTAATAAAGTTATCATCACTTCTCATAGTAGCATGGCTTGCTCCAAAGAGGATGATGAAAAAATCACCAAATATGAGACAAATTTTAACCTCAATAAATAAAAAATTGGTCAATAAATAAGAAAGGTATTATGCTTCTATGTCAGAAAAGCCACTAAAGATCATAGATGCATTTACTGTAAAAAAATTGAGAAGATGAAGATACATCATCAACGTCATCCAAAGGATTTTCGGTAGAAAATGACAAGGAAGAATAAAGAGAAAGAGTCGTTGGTAGAAGACGACAAAAGAAAATATAGATGTAGACCTACATCTTTAGTGGACAACATGTGCCAAGAAAAAAATGGTTGATATTTAAAGTAGTAAAGTAGATGAATTTTTAAACTAAAGGTAAAATAGTAATTCCAATCTTGTAAACAGGGATGCCTTGTAGCATAAAAAACCCATTATTTTCATTTGAGGACACACAAAAACAAGAGCACATAACATAGAAAACATACAGCTTCTAGTATAGCAATCCTCTCTATCTAGAAATCCCAATCAGTAATTATGTACCCAATAATTATGAGCGGATAAGAATCCCTTCAAGATTCTTAGTTGGGCATAAGATTATAATAATTATTATATTATAAATAAAATAGGGTTTAGTTACTGTTTTCTAGCAAGTATAAATTAGACACCATCTATGTACAGATGTATAAGGCTCACCATTACCAGAAGGGTATCAAATGTTCAACAAAGCTGAGGCATAATCGGTGTAATAAGAGAAGACTGTTGTGAACCCATTAAGTTTAGGTACAATAATAACAAGTTTTAAACCAATTAAGAATCTTAAATCTTTAGATATTTGCTTATATCAAATTATAATACTGATAATTAGAAAGATAAAGATATAAATAACAAAATGTTATGATAAGGAAAATAAAAAATTAAATTATATTTAATAATTACTGGAATTAATAACTAGAGTTAAATAGCTAGCCTCAATTTTGGTATCAAAACCATAGAAATATTAACATAATATGGATGGAAAAATTAACACCTTTAAATTTAGGGACATCAATGGTATTAATCATAAGTTTAGGGGCATTATAGCACTTTTTGCAAACCTCTAGGACATAAGGAAAGATATGCTAAACCCTAAGGGAATTTATAATAAATATCCCTTATGAACCTTACATTAATATCATACTTAATTAAAGTAGGAAATTATTTTCATATTCTAATATGCATGACAACAATATGATTTTTGTACCCTTTCAAAGAGGAAGGACAATTAACACATACTCGGGGTTTGGTGTGAAGTCGTGCAAGGTACTTATGGTTCATTGAGTGATTCTGAGCTAAGTGTCATGCACATAATTTCTTCAAGGCACATGTGGCACTTAGCTTTCCAAATGCTAAGAAAGCCTAGCTATCAAGTAACCCAAATAGGTATTTAAGATAGTGAAGGTGAAGAAGAGGAACACTTCAGAAAATATGATGCATGAATTTGTGTTGAAAGTATGGAGAACATGTTTCAATGCTTGTTGGTATGTTACTTGGTTCTTAGATGTGTTATAAATAAGGTCCCTACACCTATGTATAGTCATCCACATTCTCAACAAAAGGCCAAGATAGTTGTATGTGCCACTCATTTAGTTAAAGTCTAGAATTGTCCTAGAAAGTATCTTTAATAGATAATTCTAGTAAATATCCTTGATATACCTAGAAACTTCATAAATTCCTAATAGAAATATCTAGATATTCGTTTGTAGAAAATTCTAGATACTTATCAAATTGGGCTTTCGTTTGATTAAATTATCAAGCCTATAAGTATATATTTTTGACGCAATTGAATTTTAGCCATATATCAATGAGATGTGACATTCTACCTCACCAATGTTTATGATGCCTTGATCAAACCGAGAAATAGCCCATTTTCCTCACCAGTGTTGCTTGTCAAGAAAACAGATGGCACCTGGAGATTCTGTGTGGATTATAGAGCTCTAAATGCCCTTACTATCAAAGACAAATACCCTATACCTGTCATTGACGAGCTATTAGATGAACTATATGGATCTAGAGTTTATTCCAAGCTCGATTTTCGTTTGAGATACCACCAAATAAGAGTTCGAGAGGAGGATACACATAAAACTGCCTTTAAAACTCATGAGCGTCACTATGAATTCCTAGTAATGCCATTTGGCCTCACTAATGCACCAGCTACTTTCCAGGGCCTTATGAATGATATCTTTCGACCCTTTTTCAGGATATTTGTCCTGGTTTTCTTTGATGACATATTGGTATATTCCAAATCTTGGGAGGAGCATCTGTGGCAACTACAATCTGTCCTTCAGTTACTGACAGATAACTAAATAATTGTAAAGGAATCCAAGTGCCAATTTGGTGTGTTGCAGGTGGATTACTTAGGCCATTTTATCTCTGAGCAAGGAGTCTCAGTGGATCCTGCAAAAATCCATGTAGTCAAGGAGTGGCCTACACCAACCACATCTAAGGGTGTTCGGGGATTCCTTGGGTTAACAGGCTATTACAGAAAGTTCATTCAACACTTTGGAGGATTAGCTGCATCATTGACTCAATTATTGGGAAAAGAAGGCTTCCACTGGGGTGAAGAAGCTGAGATGTCATTCCAAAAGCTTAAAAAGGCTTTCACATCCCCTCATGTCTTACGACTACCTGATTTATCACAACTATTTTTGGTTGAATGTGATGCTAGTGGTATCGGCCTTGGGGCAATCCTTAGCCAAGAAAATAGACTGATAGCCTACTCTAGTACAACACTCAAGGGATCGACGCAAGCCTTGTCAACCTATGAAAAGGAAATATTAGCTATGGTCAAGGCTATAAGAGTATGACGACCCTACCTACTAGGCAAACCCTTCACCGTAAGGACTGATCAAAGAAGCCTTAAATATCTACTGGAATAGAGAATAAACACCCCTGCTCAAGCAAGTTGGTTGCCTAAACTTATAGGTTACGACTATGTGATTGAATATAAAAAGGGGACTGAGAATCGTGGACCTAACTCATTGTCCAGAGTAGTATAATTTCAATACCTATCTGTCTCGCAACCTCTAGCAGCTTGGTGGACAACACTCCAGTAAGAAGTTCACGAGACCCTTTTTATGATAAGTTGGAAGATTCAACAACAACCACATGTAATTCACACATCCACTATCATAATGGGGTTTGGTACAAAAGAAACAGGGTTTACCTAAGCTCCCAATCAACCCTGATACCTAAATATTGATGGAATGTCATTCCTCACCTATTGAAGGACACTTTGGTTTTCAGAAAACACTATCTAGAGTAAGCAGAATTTTTGTTGGCCAAACATGCAACAAAAAATAAAGAAATACCTTCGAGAATGTGACACATGTCAGTGGTTCAAAAGTGATTGTATGACACCTGCAGGATTGCTACAACCCCTGCCAATTCCCACAAGGATATGGTCTAATATCTCAATGGATTTCATTGAAGGACTTCCTCTTTCTAAAGGCCAAACCGTGATTATGGTGGTAGTAGACCGATTGACAAAATATGCACACTTCATTGCTATGAAGCATCCTTTTACTGCCCTAGGTGTTGCCAAAATATTTATGTCTAATGTAGTCCAACTGTATGGTATTACCACATCCATAGTAAGTGATCGAGATAAGGTCTTCATAAGCTCTTTTTGGAGGGCCTTATTTCAGTTGTAGGGTACATAACTATGTATGAGTTCCAGCTATCATCCCCAAACTGATGGACAGACTGAGGTGGTCAACCGAGTCTTAGAACAATACCTACGCTGCTTTGCTGGTGATCAGCCAAAACTATGGGTAGAATGGATACCATGGGCAGAATTCAGCTACAACACCTCAATACACTCATCCACCAAAACTACTCCATTTGAAGTTGTTTATGGAATCCCTCCTCCCCATTTGGTGGCTTACATTCCTGGCACCTCAAACATCCAAACTGTAGATGAATGCTTGCGTGATCGAGACACCATTCTTAGAGAGCTTCGTCATAACCTTACACAAGCTCAAAATCGGATGAAGTGCAGAGTAGATCAACATAGACGAGAAATCACCTTACTTGAAGGGGACTATGTGTATCTCAAGCTATAACCTTACAGACAAACCTCAGTTGCATTCCGCTCAAACATGAAGCTCGCCCCCCGATTCTTTGGACCCTACCAGATCAAGGAAAGGATTGGCTCTATAGCCTACCGATTGGCCCTACCCCCAGAGTCCCAGATACATGATGTGTTTCACGTCAGTTTATTAAGGAAGTATGTTGGAACCTCAATATCTATCAACCATCAACTACCACCCACAACTGAAAAATCAATAATTATGCCACAGCCTGAAACTATCTTAGATCGCCAAGTGATTCAGAAAGGGAGGTACCGATCAAAGATAGAGATTCTGATCAAATGGGTGGGAACTGCAAGCACCGAGGCTACCTGGGAAAATGAAAGACGATTCTCTAAAGCTTACCCAAAGTTCATCCTTGAGGACAAGGATTCTAAAAGAGAGGGAGGAATGATACGAACCAATTCAACTCCACCACTGCGATTCGTTGCAACCAGCGAACGGAGCGGGCCAACCACCCATGGACGGACGAAGATTGACGTAGCTCGGGCACGAGAAACAATTGGCTCTTTCTGTTAGAATGTTAGAAAATCTGTTAGCACACTAGTGCACGAGATTCACACAATTTCTTTGTGATTTCTCTCTGAAATATTAGGCTATATAAAGCCGCAAGAAATGAAATAAAGAATGAACATATTTTACATGATTTCCTCTTTCTTCTTGCTATCTTCTTCTTTTCGCATTCTTCTCTGCCCTAATTCGTAACACTATCATCCCTTTCTTTCATTATCATGACTCACTTTTTTCTTTCTTTCTTTAGCACTTGTTGCATTTAACAGAAATAACGAACTGACTATTTTGTTACCTGAGGAAACAGTGTAGAGAAAATGCTTGATCGCTATTACTTAAACATTGAAGATTTGGATGTCGTTGGTGTGGACTATGGTTTCTGATATATATTTTCAGTTTTTGCACGTTGCATAAAATATTGTTCAAATTTTAAAAAATTTATTTTAGAAAAATATGTACAAACCTTTTTGTATAACTTCCAACTTATTGTACATATTTTAAAAATTTTACAAAGAAAATACAATATAGAGTTGTCCTGTTTGTTATTGTTTCATATTCAATGCATGTTGTTTTATTATATTCTGTGTTTCTCCTGAAGTGTTGAAGAGGACTACCAATACTACATCTCTTTTAATATATATATATATATAGCTAGTTTCTGCATATTGTACATAGTTTTGTATTGCTTATATTTTTCAAATATGTATAACTTTTTTTTGTAAAATTTACAAATTGTTGTACATATTTTGCAAGTTTTATAAAGTGAATTCAATATGAAGCTTTCAAAATAAAAATATTGTACGTTGATGTTGCTAATTTTGTAGAATGTATAAAAATTATACATAAATTTACGTGCTATACAAAAATATTATTATTACTTAAGTTGTATATAATTCTACATAATTTTGTAATATATATATACATGTAAAATCTTTAAATTATTACATTAAAATAAAAATATTTTTACAATAATTAAGTTTCAAATTATATATATTATTTAACATGAATAATTTTATATCATAGGGTTATTATGTAAAATATACATCTTTATATAAATAAATTTTATAATAAATGAGTTTTTAATTAAAATATATGTAATATTTATAGAAATAAATTTTATGATAATTGAGTTTTGAATTAAAAATATAACTAAACAGTTACATGTTCATATTTTAGGATTTAAGTTATAAAAAAATTTAACATAATTTAGTATCTGTTATAAAAATGTATAGTTATTTTATAAATAATACAGAATTTAAGAAAAAAATTGAAGTCTTACAGATTCGTTGGTGGTTCCAAGAGTTTCAGTGAGGTCGCCATCATTGGTTGTCAAACCTTTGGCATGTTTGTGGGCATTGGTTGCCAAACCTTTGTTGTAGTCACCAACGATAGTCGATGGAAGTTTTATAGAAATGGTGACAAGTAAAGATTAGACACAGGATTGTTTTCGTATTTTTAATATATTATATATTTTAATTTTGTTTAAATTATATATTTTAATTATTACATTTATTATTTTATTTTTTTACAGTTAAATATAAATACCCCACTATATTAATCTCATACTCTAAGCTGATCACTTATTATTGGGATGGAGTTGTCTATGGCATATATGGTTGCTCAAGTGGGTCCAAGGGAAAGGATAAAATTAGAATCTTAAATATTTTTTACATTAAAATAATATAAATTAAAATATTTATTTTTATTTTTAATATTTTATTTAGATATTATAATATAAATAATAAATATATATATTTTAATTTAATCAACCAAAAAATATTAAGTAACTTATATACTTATTATTTAAAACTAAATAAAATAAAAATATAAAATCTTAGAGTTATATAAAGATTGATATTATATTTTTAGGACAAAATATAGAAGATAAAATAAAGCTTGTATAAAAATATTTATATTTTTTAAAATATTAATAATAAATTAAAATTATAACTAAAACTAAAAAATAAACGATAAAGAAGTAAATATATTTAATTGAAATTTTTTTATTATAAAGTTTTTAATGACATATCTTAGTAGGTACACGGAGATATCCTACTTAAATTAAGATAAAACCATCATCATTTATAATTGAACTTCATTAATTAAAAATTAATACTATAAATAACTTAGGTAAAATAAAGTTACAAGTTGTTTTTAATCTATATCACGAATAAAATTTGAAAACTTCTTAATAATTATTTTTGGTTAAATTGTGAAGTAAAATAAAATTTATTACCTAAAATCTTAGATTATTTCGTATTGTTACATGTAGTGTGCAAATAAACTCCTAGTTTTCAAGAGTAAACAATTTGATAAATAAAGAAAGGTTTTCAATCAATTAGTGACCGAGTTCTATAGGTAGTTAGCACAATTTTAGCATTGTATATAGGCAGTTTCATTGCTCGTTTTATTCTCTATAAAAGGACAAATTTCCAATTTTAATATTACGCAGATTGATTCAATTGTTTCTCTAATATCTAACAATTGGTATTAGAGCCCTTAACATGGCTTACGTGTGAAGAATATAGTAAAACTAGAAGCGATTGAGTTGTGAAAAATGTTAGAAGGTAGCACCAGCTATGTGCCCAAGTTTGTTGGGCATTATGATCATTGGGTTGAACTAAAGGAGAATCTACTTCATTCCAAGGAGTACTAGAATGTTGTCGATCATAGGGTTATCGTGAATGTAGTAAGAGAAATAAGATATTTTTCTTCTGTGGTTGCTGAAAAGGGTATGGCCATGTGAATAACACAAGTTGTTTTATTGGCGAAGGTGGTTCTCACAAGTGTCTAATAGCAATTGAAGATGACATAACATACTTGTGGCATCAACGGTATGGCCATGTGAATAACAAAAGTTTTCAAACATTGGCAAGCAAACAGTTCGTGAAAGGACTACCTCAACTCAAACTTACAAAATAAGAATGCACAATTTGTCACCTTGGAAAACAGCACAAGGCTGTCATACCAAAGAAAAGTTAGTAGAGGGCTTCAAACAAACTTTAGCTAGTTCATGCTCATTTGTGTGGCCTAATCACCCCAACTTCAAGCAGCCTTAAGAGGTATCTATTAAGTTTCATTGATCATTGCACTAGAAAAGCATGGATTTGCTTCTTAGCTGAGAAGAGTGAAACCTTCTCTATGTTTAAAGTTTTCAAAAATCAGATTGAAAAGGAGTCAAGATGTAGTACATGCTGCTTAAGAACAAATAGGGGAGGGGAGTTCACGTCTAAGGAGTTTAATTAGTTTTGTGTTGATTATGACATTAGAAGACAATTAAATACTGCCTATACTCCTCAACAAAATGGAGTGGCAGAATGTAAGAATGGAATTGTATTAAACATGGTTCGATGACTACTTTGAGAAAAAGAGATGCCCAAACTCTTCTGGCTAGAAGCAATTAGATGGGATTCACATGTGATGAATAGGAGTGCAACTATAACAGTGAAAGGAAAGACTCCTGAAGAATGTTGGAGTGGAGAAAAACCAAATGTCAAGTACTTTAGGATTTTTGGGTGCATTTCTCATGTACACATTCCTGATAAAGGGAGGACAAAACTAGATGATAAATGCCACAAATTTATATTCCTTGATATCAGTGAGGAATCAAAGGCATATCGGCTATATGATCCTTTAACTTAAAAAGTGATTATTAGTAGGGATGTAGTGTTTGAAGAAGACAAAGGATAGAATTGGGGGAAGAGTGAGGAGGACACAAAGCATGATGTCTTTACTTGGAAAAATAGTGATGATAAGGAGATAAGTGACTATGACGAGGAAGAAGAAACTGAAAATGTAGAAGAACCAACTGAAGATGTAGAGGAACTAACAAAGGAAGCTGATATGGAAACATAAACTCCTATCACCACACCTGAAGTACAAATCAAAAGAGCACCACGATGGATGGAAGATTGTTATTGGTTCTAATCTCCATAAGGAGTTACATTTGACTTATTTCATGATACACGATGATTATGTGTGCTTCAATGAAGCAGTAAAAAAAAGAAAATGGAGGGAAGCAATGGATTTGGAAATAGAGACTATAGAAAAGAATGAGACATGAGAGCTTGTAAGCCTACCAAAAGGAATAAACAAAATTGGTGTTAAATGGATCTTCAAAACAAAACTGAATGAAAAGGAAGAAGTCGATAAGTGCAAAGCACGACTAGTGATCAAGGGTTATGCATAGAGGCATGTGATTGATTATAGTGAGGTTTTTGCACCAGTGGCTAGCTGAGATACCATAAGATTGATCCTAGCTTAAGCTGCACAAAAGGGTTGGACTGTCTTCCAACTAGATGTCAAAAATGCTTTCCTTCATGGAAATTTGGAAGAAGTAGTGTATATGGAGCAGCCAGAAGGCTATATTTGCAAAGGAAAAGAGCAAAAAGTTGTAAGGCTCAAGAAAGCTCTCTACGAATTGAAACAATCTCCAAGGGCTTGGTTTAGTAGAATCGAGGGGTATTTTTTGAAAGAAGGGTTTAAGAAATGCAATCATGAGCACACATTGTTCCTGAAAAATGGAGATAAAGGTAAAACTCTAATCATCAGCCTATATGTGGATGATCTGATCTACACAGGGAACGATAGGGAACTATGCAAAAGGTTCAAGGAATTAATGTTATTAGAATTTTACATGAGTAACTTTGGAAAAATGAAATACTTCCTAGGATTTGAGGTCCAGTAGAGCTATAAAGGGATACACTTAAGCCAGAGGAGATATGTCAATAACATTCTTGAAAGGTTTGGAATGAAAGATTGCAATTTGGTAAAAAGTCCCATTATTCCAAGCACAAAAGTAATGAGACACAGTGAAGAAACCAGTGTAGACTCAACCATGTTTAAACATCTGGTTGGTAGCTTAATGTATCTAACAGCTACAAGATAGATATTATGTTTGTTGTATGTCTCATAAGCAGGTACATAGCAGACCCCAAAAACATCTCACATGGTAGCAGCAAAACAAGCTCTCAGATATGTGAAGGGGACTGTAAATTTGGGTATATTCTATAGCAGAAGTACTGAGATTTTGGAGTACCCTAAAAGGAAAATTCAGAAGAAAATTTTAGAGCCTATACTGATAGAGATTATGTTGGAGATATAAAAGTCATAAGAAGCACTTCTGGTTATGTGTTTCTCCTAAGTGGTTGTGTAGTAGCATGGAGCTCGAGGAAGCAACCAGCAGTGACACTCTCCACAATTGAAGCAGAATATGTTGATGCAGCAGCATGTGCATGCCAAAGCATTTGGATGAAGAGAATTCTTAATAGCCTCGATGTTCTTTCATGTCAATATGTGAGGATTTTGATGTGATTCAAAATTTAAGGTGACTGACTTATCCGTTAAATAAAGGATCCCCAAGTTAATGGTGCTCTATAGGTTATGACAAAACATCACAAATCCTGAATCATATCAAATCTTATTTTCTTTTAAAAAAGAAAATTACATGAAAGATACGAATTGAGTTGATAAACTCTTTGTGGAGTTGCACTAAGATTTTTACTTTCGTCACCTAATTCATATCAAGAAACAACAAAACATGTCAAATCATCTCATAAAATTTATATTGAAAATTCCAATTGCTACTTGTTGAAAGGAGGGGTATCGATTCTGATCTTTTGAATATATGATCATGTGTATAATGAAGGAAATGAAAATTCTTCAACAACGTCCATAATTAACCATGTGCATGTAGACCACAAACAAAGTCACATGTCACGAGCAGTTTCTAACGATCTCTTAGAAGATAATGACCTCAATATGTACTACAATACTACTACTACTTTGTGGGCAAACGAAACAACTCCATCTTTTTTGTATCATGATAATATAGGCGAGAGTTTTTGTGGTCTAAGGTGTAACATGAAAATGAGGTCATACAAATATTTTCCATAAATTCAAATTTTATTAGTCGATAAGAATTGAATAAGGATGATTATTTTTTATAATATAAATTAAAAAATGAAAAATTAAATAAATAATAAAACTTAAGTAAATAAAGACGTAAAAATGACATTTCTTATATAGTAAACGATAACAAATTACATCTTTATTTTGAAACATAACGGAATTTAGATATTTTTATAAGAAACTTTGAAATGAAATAAAAAGTGAATTTTCTACAAAATTCTAATATTATCTTTGAAACGTAAATAAAGAAAACATATAAATAAGATAAATTTAGAACTTTAAGAATAAGAGATACATATAAATAAATCACGAAAAAAATTTCAATTCAATTATTCTAAACTTGGAATAAACCTCCTAAACAAGAAGTTAAAAATAATTTTGATACAATATTTCTCAATTCAAATCTAACCATTGGCGTAGTTATTAGAGATTCGATGGACCAAGTTCAAGGTTATTAAAAAAAATCACATTTTGAAAATTCAATTGAAGAAAGTGAAGCCAATGTGCTATTATTATCCTTACAATTAACAATTGAAAATAATTTCAAAACTATTTACTTGGAAGAGGATAGCAAGAACATCCAAAAGGTTCTAATGTATGAAGATTTTGTTCTCTCTCGTGAGGCATGTAATTAGACTACTCAAGTAAGACTTCTTTTGAGCAAGTTCATCATAATTTATGCTTCTTGTAAATATTTAAATAATGATCTTCACTTTATAGCTAATTGGGTATCTCATAGCTTTGCTAAGGGTTATATTTTACTCCAACAATTCTATGCTATTATTGTACTAAATCTTTAGTTGTTAATTAAATATATTTGATTTTAAGAGAAAGAAACAAACATGTTAAAAGAGATGTTTCTACAATGTTAATTTATTTGTTATTGTTTTTCATAAATTGATTTAATTGAGTAAACAAACGGAGATTATTAAAAAGCTCAAATATGTATATTTAATCGTTTAGAAAATCTAACTTTTTTTAAATAATAAAAATAAGAGTCAACAATTTCATAATTCTTATTATTAGTTAATATTATGTAAATTTCTATTTCACTTATGTATTCAATATTCATTTTGAGATCAAACGATTTTCCATGCAATTCAAACATATAACTTGAAACCAGAGAGAATTAAGTTTTATCGTTAGATCACTATATGAATCACACTAGATTACATCAATCATGCAAATCTTTTTTATCTAATTATAAATCTAACAATAATATTCATTAACTTTATCCCGTAATAATAACACTAAAAAGTAATTATTTATAATTAAAAAATCAATTCATACATTATTTTAAAAGCAATAAAAAATTATATCATGATAATTTTATCATCCTAATAATATTTACTTAAATACATAATAATATATTTTAAATTAATATCTTTATAAATTTTATATCTTCCTATTGAGATACATTATTTTTTTCAAAAAAAATAAAATATGTTTTAAAAAAACATTTGGGCCCTATCAAACCAAGGTCCTAAAGTGGATGCGTGATCCACCTACGAAATGAGCTACCCTTGATGATACATGAGCATGAATTAAAAGAGTATCAAAGTTTTCAACAATAAATTTTTCTTTTAAAATTATTATAAATTTTATAAAAAAAATACTAATATGTATAATATTTTTGATATATTTTTATTGTTTTTTTAAAATTAAATTATTAATATATGCATAAATAAAGCTATTATAATATAGCTAACCAAATATTTATCATTATTGATTCACATGCATTTTGATATTAAAATATTTAAAAAGTAAGACAATTATCTTTTATATATATATATATATTATAACATAGGTTAAAACTAAAAAAAAATGAATGTAGGATAAGAATCTAAAGAAGATCATTGAAAGAAGACTATTGCAGCAAGCTTCAAGTATTCAACGATGGCAAGAAGATGATGAATAGTTAACAAATGGAGAGAGACAGAAACAAAGAGAAGTGAAATTCTTAATAATGCTTATAATTGTATTTTCTCAATTGCCCTTTTACAAAAGTAGAGGAGGTGGCTATTTATAAGCCCCAATTTTGTTCAGCAAGGAACAAAAAATATGTCAACAATTTCTCAAAAGTATCTACTATTAAGCTAGAAAAATCGCTTATTAAGTTGTAGGTTGTTGATGTGGTAATATATCAACAAATTAACAGATAAATTCTTATAATTAAGCAAATAAAATCATAAAATCATAAGCAGCTTCACATTAAATCATGATATTAGCTACATATAAAATGACACCTCATTTGCACAAAACCACTGACCATTATTTGTTGTTAAACTTGGAGATCACGTGGGATTTATTACATGGGATTTATTGTTTATCAATTATGTTGCAGTTGCTTGTTGTCTGAGGTACTTGATCATCACAGGAACTGTCTTCACGAGCTAACATACCAGATGATGGGTTTGCTGCATTGCAAGTATTGCGAATAGCCGTCAATCTTGTATGGCTCTTATCACCCTCCCTCAAACTCTGTGGTAGTTGGATAACGTTGAGTTTGCTACAAATTCTTAAAAAGGCTTGAATAGAGAGAGGTTTTGTAAGTGTATCAGTTGGCTGCTCACGCATTGAACAACAAACTTATCGCCACACAAATTGTGTGTGCAATGAATATGCAAGTATACGTATCATAACAAATAATATAATGATAAGAAAATATCGTTCATATAAAGATTATTTTATTAGAAACTAATTTTTAAAACTAAAAAAATAAAAAATCAATTTTTTTGTATTTTTATATTTGAATGAAGCAAAATTAAAATAACTAAAAGTAAATAGCAATAATTAATTAAATCATATTTGGTAACTTAGAAGATATATGAGAAAATATCTAGAAATAATTAATCCTCCCATTTTCTAAACATACGAATCACTAAAATCTCCAAAATATAATTATTAATTAATTATATGATCAATTGAATTTAATCTAACATGTATTTTTTTCTCAAGTAAACTACACACCATATAGTAATTAATTTAATCACACACTCATGCCAATTAAATTGCATACTACTCATTAAGTTCATCAATTATGGATCACATACATAAGAATCATATATCTTTACCTAGAAAATATGGATGTTAATTAATTAAGACAAACAATTAAATAGTTCTCTCAAATCTATTTAATTGTCTCTATAGATAAATTATTGGCTAAACAATTAATAACATAAAAATCATATTAAATAATATAATTAAATTAAAATTATAATTGGGGTAAAATATTATATCATCACATGGTGAAAATTAGGTTCATAAGATCCCTAGATTAATAAGTTAACTACACATAATATTGTTCATAAAACTCATATTTTCCATAAAGAAAGAAATACAAATTGATAAATAAAATAGTAGAAGAAGAAAGACAATCAATCTCTTGAATTGTAGTGCTAAACTCCTCTTGAATCTCTACCAAAGTTGTATATGCTTTTGAATTTTTTTTTTCTTTTTGGCTTCAAAAATTTACTAAAATTATGCTAATGTTGGCTTATTAGGATTTATAGGGTGATTTGAGGCTTAAATATAGCTCAGGTGCAATATCGACAGTCAGATCAACTTCATATCAAGAGCTAAGATCAAAACAATAAAAATCAACAGCGTTATCCAATCATAGCATGGCATATGATACACAGTATTTACTAGGCAAATCAGAGCATGACACATGGCAAGGAGACTGATCCAAGTCAACATATGTTGATTCATCGCCATACGACGCAATGTGATTTATGGTAACGGATGGCATGGAGCACGGGTGAAACGTAGGAAGCAATCATATGACAACATGTGGCATGAAGGTTTGACCGTGCTTCGAACTTGGATTGAACACCATACTGACATGTGGAACACGTTAATTCACTCCTCCCATGCACCGATATATGATTCGTTGTCCCTACTTACGTGGCATCTACGTAGCGTTCCCAATTAGCTCCTATGCTTGCTTGGCATGCCATGTGGTAGCTTCTAATTGATCATGTGTTAAAAATTTAAAAAAATCCATAAAAACCCCAAAAAATTCCAAAAATTATATTTTCACTCCTTTTCACTAAAACTTTTATATTTTAATATATTGTTTTCCCAAAAAATATTATTTATTAAATGAAACAAGTAAATATTAAGTAAAAAAGTTTGATAATGACTCTACTTTCATAGAGTCATCACATCCCCATACTTAACTCCTTACTTGTCCTCAAGTAAAGCCAAGTATAACTAAATAAAGTGATATGGGTGGTATATTCATAAATATACTTCTATTAGTACATACATATTTCACGAAAACTATCTCTCTCAAAAGTCGTACAATCTTATGATAAGTAGGTTCATATATTCATCAATTAATATTTCATCAATACAAGGATATGCAAGGTTTTTGACCAATTGATTCGTGTGTGTGTGTGCTGCACATGATATCGTTCAATGCACTCATGCAATCAACCTATATGAGCATGATAATTAATTCAATCTTAGAACAAGTCTTATAAGTCTATTTTTCACATACCTCTCTACTAATATAAATATGTACATAGCTCAAGATCAATAAAGACTTTACTTGGTTGTAATGTAAGGCTTAGGTGGGGGGTTGATAAATGAAGATACTTAGGCTCTTTCCATACCTTAGCTTTCTTTTTTTCATCATGCACTTTTTAACTATAATTGAGTTTCTACTTGATATTTCAATTCACCTTATTTTGTCATTCTTTTCATATTATTTTATTCCACATCTCTTTTTTTTATTGTAACTTTATAACACCCCCAAACTTATTTTCAATTATAACTTCTTTTTCTTTGAAGGGATAATTGTGTTGTGAGTTTTGCCTTTTATTTTTTCTCTTTTTTATAGGGTTCATTACAAGCATAACATATGATTGTATTTTTTTTTTCTTTTCATACAAGTTAAAGGTGCAAGGGTAAAGGTAATGCTTATTGATTAGGTATAAAATATGGCTTAAAGATATGTATGGTTCTTTGTTAGGCTCAAATGGGTGACTATGGATATTAACAATGGTTAGCTTGAAAGGCTTAATCAATCCAAATAACGCCTAAATCATTTATCTTGCTAAATACTATTATGAATTTCACCTCAAGGGATGATTGATGAGCGAAAACCAGCATCGTCGATTCTGCCAATACTTTGGTTTTATATTTATAAAACTCTCCCAAGTGCACGAATCATTTCGTAGAAAATGATAAGTATACTCCCAAGGTCGATCTAAGGAAAGAATATATGTGGTTTTTAATTTATTATTCAAACTTTTAAAAATGAAATTAAATCCTAAAAATCTTGTCACGATATTTGGGTTTTTATGTTTCTAATCTAATAACATAAAAATAAACATAGATAAAGATTCAATAAACATTTATGCAAATTTTATCATTTATAATAGTGGAGTATTTATGGATATAATAACTAAGCTAATTATGTTTACTCATATTATTTAGGTTATTAAAGATATAAATTGATATTTATTGATTCTTTCTTTTTTATATGAATGTCACCTTTGGTGGGATTAGATATTCTTTATTAACTAAACAAATCAATTAACACCTATGGATGAGGTTGATAACTAATTTGGTTAATTAAATTAATTCCTTTTTCTAATAGATTGAAAATGAACCATTTAAATGCCACCTTTTGTGGGGTTAGACAGTTTAAACTTTATTCAAGGTGTCCAAATTAAACCCAAGAATTTAATTATCTGAGTACTAACTTTCAAGTTTTAAAACCACTACTGAAAATATGTTGTCAATACATTTTCAAATAATAATTCTTATAAAAACTTTTGAAATAGAGCTTCACTCTAACTACCGGGCGATTGTACCAACAAATAAAAGAGCACTACTCTAAATCAGACCGGATAACTAAACCTTAAAATCTAATTTTCAGATTTAAGTTTGTAATGAAAAATAATATATTTCTCTCTAACATTTTGAAAAGACAAATATATATAAATATATGATAAAATCATATAAATATATATATATATATATATATATATATATATATATATATATTTAATCAATTAATGTACATAAAATCATGACAATTTTAGTGTTTTTTGAGCACTTATCACAACCTCCAACCAACTTCTTGCTAGTCCCTTAGCAAGAGAAGCGATAAAAACTAAACATTAAACTATCCTAAATCACTTCCGTGGATTGACACGGTTGCATTTAGCCTATGCAACAAGCCTTTAAACCCCTAGGTTTCCCTAGTGGACGAGTTTGACTCTCGTGAAGGTTTTCAGTAATGATACCCACAAATATTGAACTAAATGTAAAAATTAAAAGAAATAATAAGAACAATAAAATTAAAAACTAAAATTACAACAAAATCAAAAATTAACTTTTAAGAATAAAAGAAAACAACATATCACAAAAATGTCTCATACTTTTTAATCTCTTTTAAGATCATAATTAAAATCTCAAGCATAAGTTATTTTAATTTTTTGAACAATCATTATTTATTATAATAATTAGTTGAAAATCATTTTCATATTTCATAAAAATGTTTCGATTTAATTTTACCCAATTTCAGTGTCAAGAATCCAAATTCGCTTTGACTCTATTCCTTACTTGTTAATACTCTCAAAACACTGAATCCTATGGGTTCAAACACTCATACTAATTTATATGCGAAATAGTTGATGTATAGAAATGAACTAATATGTTCGCATATGTATAAAGAATAAAGGCTCAAAGTGTTATTTTAACATTGATTTCATGAAAGGAATCGAATTTATAAATTTCAAAGATATCATATATAAAAATTATTTTCATGCATAAATCAAACTCATTAAGAAAGAATTTCAAGATATATGCCTTTTACAAATGAAGAAAGTGCAATGACTTTTTAGGGAATTATTTCTTATATCTTTCTTTTGTAATTACCCTGTACTCACAACTTTGTAGGCAATGTGGGTCATAGTATGTAGATTATACTATATATTCTTTACTTCTCTATTTTTCCTTTTTTTTGAAGATTTTTTGAAATATATATATATTTTTTAGAGAGTCAACCCATGTACAGATTGTACATTTTTTTAGGATTTTGGTGAGTGGTTAATTTTGTGGCTTTTCTATTTGATTTTGGTTTAGGTCACTCCATATATGTCTTTTTTTATAACAGTTATGCACGAATGAGATAAAAGCATATACTATCAATTTCTACTTAAATAATTTAATCTAAGCAAAAATAATAAAAAATATACGACGCTCTATTAAGATGAGAAAAAAAATTCATACATTCAATGTTAATACCTATAGAGATCATTTAAAAATTGAAGAAGTAGGAAATGTGTTTGGAGTAGAAAAAAATATATTTCACTCTGAATAAAGATAAAGAGAAAAGAGAAGAAAGATTACCTATTTCCTGAGAATGTGCAAGTAGTAATGGAGAAATGCAGATGCATCCATTATATTCATCAGTAAAGTTCACACAGACAGATCGTAGTGAACTTCTAACATCTCAACAAATATTTTTAGTTTTAACAATTTTAAAATTATTCACATGTAATTAAACTAAAATAAACAATAGAAATTAAATAAATAAAAGAAATAAAAGAAACTTACCTAAAATGATGGGTTGCCTCCCATTCATCGCTTAGTTTAACGTCTTAGCAAGACAAAAATTTATGGTGCTAATGGTTACTCAGCCAAATGCAATCCATGTAAGCAATGTTGTTTGGTTCTTCTAAATAAGGCTTCACACGATGCCCATTGACTTTGAATGTTTTTTTGTGTCTTGTAGTCCAATAGTTCTACTACTCCATGTTCAAATACCTAACTATTTTGAATGGTCCATCCCATCTTGATCTCATTTTTCCTAGAAACAATCTCAACCGAGAGTTAAATAAAAGAACTTTCATTCGAGGGTGAAGAGTCTTAGGAACTAGCCTCTTGTCATGATAGCGCTTAGTACGCTCTTTGTATAATTTGGCATTCTCATAGGTTTCGTTCTTAATTTCTTCTAACTCATTAAGATGGAGTAATCGTTTTTCTCCTGCTTTATCTAAATCCATGTTTAACTATTTAATTGCCCAGTAAGCCTTGTGTTCAAGTTCAACTGGAAGGTGGCACGCTTTACCAAAGATTAACCGGTAAGGGCTCATTCCAATAGGTGTTTTGTAAGCGGTGCGGTATGCCCATAAGGCATCATTTAACTTAAATGCCCAATCCTTCCTTGAAGGACGCACAGTGCGTTCCAATATTCCCTTAATTTTCCTATTACTTTACTTCCACTAAACCAGAAGTTTGAGGATGATATGGAGTAGCTAATTTATGTGTGATGTTGTACTTGTTTAGTACTCCATCAAAGATCTTGTTACAAAAATGGCTACCTCCATCACTTATTATAGGTCTAGGCGTTTCGAACCTGCTAAATATTAAATCCTTCAAGAATTTAACAAAAACATTAGCATCATTGGTTTTGGTAAGATAGCTTCTATCCACTTGGACACATAATCCACAACAACCAAAATATATTGAAAAGCATTGGATGGGGGAAAAGGACCCATAAAGTCAATCTTCCATACATCAAAGAGTTCAACAACTAAATTAGATGTCAAAGTCATTTCATCTCTTTTGCTTATTTTTCCTATTCTTTGACATCTATCACATTGTGCACAAAACATATGAGCATCTTTAAAAAGAGTGGACCAAAAGAATCCAGAATATAATACCTTACGGGCTGTCTTTTCACCACCAAAATGGCCCTCACAATGAAGTTCATGACAAAAAGTTAGAATGCTCTTATGTTTTTCTTCAGGTACACATCTTCAGATGACTTGATCTTGACCAATCTTGTATAAATAAGGGTCATCCCAGAAATAGTCCTTAATAGTTTTAGAAAACCTTTTCTTGTCCTGATATGAAGTGTTAGGTCACAAAACACTAGTGGCAAGATAGTTTACAATATCAGCATACCATGGGTTCGAACCTATTGAAATAGTTATTCATCAGGAAAGGTTTCAACTATATATTCATTACTCTCATCTTTAAGAGAATTGAAGTGAGAAATCAACCTAGACAAATGGTAAGCTACCAAGTTTTCACTGCCTTTCTTATCCTTTATTTCTAGGTCAAAACTTGTAAGAGTAAGACCCACCCGATTAATCTTGGCTTGGAATTTGGTTTACTTAATAGGTATCTTAAAGCAGTGTGATCAGAATGCACAATTACTTTAGATCCTACTAAATAAGATCGAAATTTGTCTAAAGAAAACACCATAGCCAAGAATTCCTTTTCAGTGGTGGTATAATTCATTTGGGCATCATTAAGTGTTTTGCTATCATAGTAGATGACATGCAAACACTTATCCACTCTTTGTCCCAAGACTACTCCTATAGCATAATCAGAAGCGTCACACATTATTTCAAAAGGTAAAGACCAGTTTGGTGCCATAATAACAGGGGTAGATATTAGTTTCTCTTTCAAGGTATTAAAGGCAATAAGGCAGTCATTGTTGAAATTAAAATAAACATCTTTTGATAGCAAGTTACATAAGGGACGACTTATTTTAGAGAAATCTTTAATAAATCGTCTGTAAAATCTTGCATGTCCTAAGAAGCTTCTTATCCCTTTCACAGATGTAGGGGGAGGTAGTTTGGATATCAATTCAACTTTTGTGTTATCAACTTCAATACCCTTGTTTGAAATTATATGTCCTAAAACTATCCCTTGTTGAACCATAAAATGACGTTTCTCCCAACTAAGGGTGAGATTGCATTCAATGCATCTTTCTAAAACCAAAGTCAATTTATGTAAGCAATCATCGAATGAGTTCCCAAAGACAGAGAAATCGTCCATGAAAATCTCAATGAATATTTCCACCATGTCTGAGAAAATAGATATCATGCATCTCTGGAAAGTGGCAGGGGTATTTCATAACCCAAATGGAATTCTTCGAAAAGCAAATGTCCCAAAAAGACATGTAAATGTGGTCTTTTCCTAATCTTTTGGTGCTATGGGTACTTGATAATATCCAGAAAATCCATCTAGAAAACACTAAAATTCGTGCCTAGCTAATCTTTCCAACATTTGATCAATGAATGGAAGAGGAAAGTGATCCTTTTTAGTATATAAATTTAGTTTCCTAAAATCTATACACATTCTCCATCCAGTGATTATTCTAGTGGGCACTAATTCACTTTTGTCATTTTTAACAACTGTTATCCCAGATTTCTTAGGTACCACATGCACTGGACTAACCCACTTACTATCCGTAATAGGATAGATAATTCCTTCTTCTAACAATTTCAGAATTTCTTTTTTAACTACCTCTTGCATATTTGGGTTTAGTCTTCTTTGGGCCTCTCGTACAGGTTTAGCACCATCCTCCAAGTTGATCTTGTGCATACACATCGTAGGACTAATGCCTCTTATATCCCTGATACTCTAGCCTATAGATTTTTTTAAACTGTTTAAGCACTTTGATAAGTTCCTTTTCTTGGGTGTTGGTCAAGGTTGAAGAAATTATCACTGGATAAGTTTCTTCTTCTCCCAAAAACACATATTTTAAGTGTACAGGTAAGTCTTTGAGTTCAAGTTCAGGTGGATTGGCCTTTTTACTAGATGAAGAACTAGGTAGATTTAAAAGTGTACTAGATTTTGTCATTACTTCATCATTGTCTAGTCGTTCAAGGTACCCCTTAATTTCCTCATCTAAATCTTCTTCAACCTCTTCAATTGTAAGAAAAGTTTCAAGCTTGTCTTCTATTCTGGTTCGGGAAAAAGGTGTTTTGGACAAGATTATCCAAAGGGTCAACATCGAATATTTCATCGATGGCAGAAATAGAAGGAAAAGGTGAAGAATCAAAAACTTTAAAATGAACAGTCTCTCCTAAGACTATCATTTTCAAATTTCCATCTTTGACATCAATAATAGTTTTAGTAGTTGCCATAAATGGTCTACCAAACAATATTGTGTGCTCTTTTTCCCTTGCTAGATTTTCTTGCATATCCAGAACCACAAAGTCAACAGGTATTATCAGTTTGTCTACTTGTACCAACACATCCTCAACTATTCCCTTTGGATACTTAAGAGATCTATCTTCAAGTTGAAGGGACATAGTTATGGGTTTTAAATCTCCTAGATTGAGTTGTAAGAATATAGAGTAGGGCATCAAATTTATACTTGCACCTAAATCAAGCATTGCTTTAGCAACCTTCCTATCCCCCATAGTTATGTTTATAATAAAACTCCAGGGTCTTTCAACTTAGGGGTAGTTTGTACTGAAGTACAGCGCTAGAAATTTCTGATACTACTACTCGTTCATTCAGTTCATACCTCTTTTTCTTAGTGTTCAACTCTTTGAAAAACTTAGGATATGAGGGTACATTCATGATCACTTGTAATAATGGTAAATTGATATTTACTTTAGAGAGCGTATTAAAAAGATCAGAGAATTGCTTATCTTGTTTGGATTCTTTTAACCGGTGTGAAAAAGGTACTTGCAGCTAGTGTGGTTCTGTTGTCTTTTGAATTTTAGGAATGTCAGATGACCCTCCAATGAGTTTTTCAGAAGGCTTGTTAAGTTTAACACTTGTTTCTCCTTTTTGCGAGACTAGAATATCACCTTCTTTGTTACCTGAACTACAAGGTAGATCGTTAGAGATTTCAGGTAAACTGGTATTGACTACCTTACCACTTCAAAGGGTTCTTACATTCTTTGCTTGTTCTGGTTGATTAGGAAATTTTCTTGGTTCCTTCTTTTGCATTTGTTCAGCCAGTTGACCAACTTTAGATTCAATCCTTTTAACCAAAGCCTTCATGGTATTCAACCTTTGATTATTCATCAATTGGTTGTCATGACTAACTTGAATAAAAGCATTCAAGCTATCCTCTAAGGTTGGTTTAAAATATTGGCTTGGTGGGTAAGAGTGGTCTTTATTCTACCTTTGTGTTGGACATTGGGTGTAGGTTGGGTAATTGTTTTGCTTCCAATGATGGTTAGGGTGATTATAGGTGTTTGGATGATACCTTTGAAAGGATTTGACTTCCTCCATGAAATCGACACTAGAATCACAAGTATTTGAACAATTATGAGTACCATGCCCAATTGATTTGGCATTTGGTGGGTAGTGAGAAGTTGTACTTGTTTAGTCAATTCAGCAAGTTTTAAGGTTATCTCATTATCGGAGCCAACTTCATTAACTCTTGCTCTCCTTCTAGCACTTCTTTGTGGGGAATTGGAACCCAATAGCTCATAAAGATTATAGGTTTCCTCTGCAGTTTTTTCTCCCACAACACCTCCAACAGCATTATCAACCATGTATTGACTTTGTAGTGTCAATCCATCATAAAAGAATTGGTTCTGTAGTTGCAATGGAAAGCTATGATTATGACATTGAATGAAAAGGAGTTTGAATCGTTCCCACACTTCATGAAAGGGCTCTTCATACTTTTGAGAAAATGTTGCTATCTTCGTCCTTAGACCAATAATCTTTTGATGGGAATAGAACCTACCTATAAACATTTCATATACTGTCTCCCAAGTTTTTAGAGAACCCGATTGTAGAGTAATGAACCATGACCAAGCTTTATCCTTGAGGGTGTAAGGAAAACACCTCATCCTAAGTTAATCTTCATTGATTGCATGTAGTGGAAAGGTTTGGACAATAGCATATAGAATTCTCGAATGAAATGCAAAGGGTCTTCATTAGGGACATCGTAAAAGGAAGGCAACAAAGAATAATGAATCTTTTTCAATTCATAATTCCTTATAGCCTCTTGTAATTGTATGTCGGAAGTTACATTACCAATGATTGGCATTGTATAGTCAGTTAACACGATCAACCGACTTTACGTGTAATGATTTTTTTTTTATTATCATTTTTCACTCCACCCGGTATTCAATATATATAGCATAAAAAACCAAAATATAATAATAATACAAATAATTAAAAAATTAAATATAATTAATTACTTAATAATTAAATTTATTACAAAAACAAATAATGTATATACAATATATATATATATATATATAGTTAACTTAAATTACAAATAAAATAACGTCATCAAAGTGTAATTAGATTGTACGAGCAAGCTTGCTTAACTTAGAATCACCAGCATTATGACAAAGAAATTGAACAAAAAACAGTTGATCCATATAACAATTTATTCCCCTATATACATAAGCACGTAAACATTCATCAAACAAGTAGTCTAAACTTAATTGACATATGAATGGAGAAATTAAATCATTATAAATATTACCATAAAAAAGAGATTACCACAACGACATCTGAGTGATATAACCCTTCGAATTCATATTAGCACTTTATTAATCATTTGTCTATAAATATGAAGTTATCTGGAATCTCTGCTGGTATTTTTAATGCTATAATGAGCTCTAAATATGAAATCAAGTGTAACTCTGATTTGTTACTTGGCTTGTATGAGTTTTGGTGCCCTTAAACGTATGGAACAATTTTGTAATGTGTTCATGGGCACCAAAACTCATACAAGCCAAGTAATAAAATATGAGTTACACCTGACTTCATATTAGAGCTCATTATAACATTAAAAATACCAGCAGAGATTCTAGATAACTTCATATTTATAAAAAAAATGATTAATAAATTGTTACCATGATGTTGCCATAAGGAAAGTAGGCAAGATAGATGAGATAAAGTTTGGGCCAAAAACAATGCATTCCCCTAAATACATGAGCACATAACCATCCATAAAAAAACATTCATCAAACAAGGGACTTCAAACACAGGAATAGAGAAATTAAATTATTAAAAAATTACCGTTATATTGTCATATGCTATTCAAGATCATCATAATCTTCTCCTGATTCTTCTTGTGATGATATAATTTGAACCATGTGTTCTGCCCATTCCTATAGTAAATCATCAAAAATTTGCTGGTCGTAGTATGTCTTGTTCCAACCAAAGAACTACATGTATTTAAAATCAAAATAAGAATGTAATTTCATGTATTTACAAAAAATAACTCAAATATGTTAAAAACTTTTCTGTATATGGGTAAAAGATATTACCATATTATCAATTGGAATTTTGATATTTGTGATGATTTCGCTCATAAACTTCATGACAAAGTAACCACACATGTCCCCATTATTTTGTTGTGGAACCTACAAAAAACAAGTGTACATGATTTTCCATATTCGAACATCTTTATTATTCAATAGTAAAATTAATTAAATTATTAATATTCTCTTGTACATACCATAACTTTTGTCCATATAAGCTTATGCAATTTTTTAAGGGCAATGCCCCTAAACTTGTTCCACAACTTCCATGCCCTATCAAGGTTTAAAATGGTTAGTTTTTTATTAAATATTACAAAAAATAATATAAGAAACCAATATCTAATTATAACTCTTACATTTCAACAACTGCTTTTGTATCTTTACTAAGTTCTATGGAAGCTGAGTCATAGTACCAAGCATGATTATTGAACATATCAATGATTACCAACATCCAATGATCTGGCCTTGTTCAAACCTTAGTGGCCAAGGGATTATCAACTTTTGATTTCTGTTAAGCGTTAATGCCCTATCACATAATTGTTTAGCTTTGATGCTAACATCCTTATCTTGATATTGATTGACATATGAAGAATCATAGAACATTGCTAAATGTGATGAGTGATTATGTTAAAGTCAATAATAACAAGCCCTATATAAAAGATATATATATATATATATATATATATAATTCTACATAAATGAAAGAAAATTAAATAGATTGAGGATTCACCTTGTCCATACTTGAATTATACTTAAATAGATCATTTGATATTAAAATAGTTGCAATAAGTTTGGCTGAGGTCTACACTAGAAATTTCTATAGGAAGTGGCACAATCCATCCATCATTTATACTAGATCTCCCAACAATAATCATCAAAGTGCCAAGATTTCTCCTGAAGTTTAAAGCATAATCATACCTATACTATTTCCAAGGCATAAATTGAATGACTTGGTGCGCGATGATTGGTCACTAGACATAGATTTAGCACAAGATACCTTGATTTTTATATCTTAAATGTGCCTCATTTAAGAGTTATGGTATAATAGACTAAAAAAAGTATTATGTATGTTAGTAACAATAAAAGATATAATAAAATAATAGTAGTAAACAAGTGTTATCTTTTAAGTTAAAAAATAGTACCACATCAAAATTTAGAACAACTTGAATCGACGGCTAAGCCACGTACTGTCCAACCACCTCTTGGACTGTGGTAGTATCAGAAGGCACATGTAGTGGAAAATCATAAAGCAATGATTGATCAATTACTATTCGCCAATGATTAGGAAAATATTGATTATGAATCATCCGATCATCGCTCAATTGTTGTACTGTTCCAATAGCAACAAAGTCTGTTGAGGAAGGATGTTTCAACAAACATTTCATATTTTGTAAAACATTTAAGTGTTATATATAAAAAATAAAACATATAATAAGAAATTAAAATAATAGATTATATACACCAAAAATTAAAATCTTACCACATATGATTCATCAAATAGAGGAGGACTCCCATGTGGGGTAGCTATTGGATGTACATTCTCACGAAAATGTTCATCGTGGTTTGATTGATGATAAGAATGGGCAGATTGCATTGAAGAAAATGAACCACTACTTGATTGCATATGCATTCCTGGTATATAAGGAGGACCAATAGGATGACTATATCCCATACTAGATATAGTTTGAGCGCAATGAGATTGTGTGGGTGGTATGCCTACCATGGATGGTTGCATGCTTGGCCAATATGGCATGCCTTGGTTGTAGAATGATGTCATGCCTGACATGTGTTGTGATTGATATTATTTTATAGTGGTAATATCACTTAACATTGAGGCCTTAAAGGAGTTGAGTTTTTCTTCAATTTTAGTGTACTTCTCCTTATTAACCGTCTGAGGCTTTTGTTTTGTAATGTTAAAATAATCCATATAACCATCATATTGGCTACCTCCCCTAACACGACGAGGATGGTCACGTCCAAATGCATGATATAGAGCATTTCTCTCAAGCTCTTTGATTATTTCACCCTTAGATATTTGTTCTTGAACAGTTCTCTATAAATAATAAAGCACACAAACATATCATGCATTATTACATCAATTATTAAAAATCATTAAGACTTTGTATCAACCGAAATTACTAACCAACTTATTTAGTTGTTCTTCTCCTCGCTTAGTCATCGGTCTTGACTTCTTTGTTTTGGAAGTCTTTGTTTCTATATACAATTTAGTTCGGGTAACCAGTCTACCCAATTCAGCTTCCTGCATAAATTATGAAAAATTTATTAACCATGACATGAAATTAAATTAAGGAAAATAAATATAAAAATATTTATAAATTAACACAAATTAATAATACCATTCTATATCTAACTTCAGGATTTTAAGACCTCCTAGTACGGTTAGAAAGAGTGTTATGCATTTGTATATTCTGATGTTCTTCCCTAATAATTTGAAATTCATCCGTACGTCTATAATCCACGAAGTCTTTCCAAACTTTAGGTGTAATCCAGGAGTATCCTTCAGGGATTTTGTAGAGCTCTAACTCATCAAGTGGTTCCAAATATGGAAACATATAATTTCTTGCCAATCTGGACGTCTTGTATTCCTTCCACACCTTATTTGCAATCTTATAACACTTGCTCTTCCAATTTCCATCCACTTTGTAACGATTCTGTAAAAACACACTACAAAAGATTAGATATAATACAAAAAAGATATAATATATGTAATTGATTATAAAATATAACACACTTACACAAATGGTTATCCATATTTTGAACTTTTCTGCATCGTCAACCTGAGACCAATCATTTATATTGATTAGTATACTAGACTTCACAAGTCTACCAGTAGCATCAAATAGTACACATACTCTATCATCTAGGTTAAGTGGAGTATTAGGTATATTCGCCCAACCCCTTCTTTTCAAATGCCCCAATGGATCATTTGGATCTACAAGCTCTGTTACCCGAGGATCCATGAAATATCTACAAACAATGAAGAAATATAAATTAATTAACAATTTTAGGAACATACATACATACATATATATATATATATATATATATATATATATATAAGAGTTATTACAACAATATAGAACATACGTTATGTTTAATTAGGTTTTTGATCGTATACATATATTCCTTCAAAATCACTTTGAACCCATGACAAAGAATCATCATCATCAACTAGATCATCACATACATTAGGCAATTTGTTTGAAAATTACTAATATTGGTTAATGTATCAAGCATAGGGTTGTCATATTCTAAAGCATCACAATGGTAAACATCTTTTTGTGGAGGCGTTAACACAACATACCATCTTGTGTTAATTTGATCGCTCACGTAAAATACTTGTTTTGCATGAAGTGCTAACGTGAAAGGATCATCAGTGTGACTTATCTTGGATAAATTTACAAGGGTAAATCCAAAATCATCTATTTTATATCTAACATTAATAACATCTTTGACCTAATCACACAAGAAAAATATTTCATGGAAGACCTCATAATCCAATTCCCAAATCTCTTGTATTATACCATAATATGTTCTATAAGAAAGTACAGGATTACCATCTTTTGAACTGAAAAATTGCATAGTTTGTGCAACCATCTTCACACTACTATTTTGATTTACTCGGATTTTGTCCCTAGCTTGAGTCGTAAACCTCGATCTATTTATTGTGAAACTAGAAAATGATTTGACATCGAATTTTAGCCTTTGTGCAAACCATTGTAAACTTTTTGTTATTTTATGATTGGGTTTCTTGAGTTCATCTCGAATCTATGTATACAAAAACATGAAATGTGTTTAGAGCAAAGTTTTAAAACATTTCATAGATCTAGGAACATACATGCATGAATTTTTGTTTGTGACACTTACATGGTTGCAAAACCAATTAATAAGCTCTCGCTTATGTTCATCATACAACCATTTTTCTCCTTTTTTTATAACGAGGATCGATCTTCAATAAGTTTAAATGCATCCTGTAATGTTATTAAAGATATAAAAAGTATATATCATCATTAATAGTTAAATAAAAAATTATTTTTGCAAAAATGGAAAGGTTAAACATCACCTACTCTATATATGGTTGTGCCTTATTATTATTTACCAAAATGATTCAGTGTGCTTTTTCCCATCGAGTGCAATCAATAAACAATTTCTTACTTCCACCAAGCATAGGGTTATCTACTTAGGTCATGTGACATTCTAAGAACAACTTGTGCTTAGGATTCCCAATTTCAGTGCAACCACTAAAGTATTGAAAACAAAACTCAATGGCCTATTCAGCAATATAGCGTTCCGCCATGCATCCTTCAAGTCGATTTCTATTATTTACATATCATTTAAGGACTTGTATATATCTCTCAAAAGGATAGATCCACCTTAAGTAAGTAGGACCACACAATTGAACCTCTCGAACTAAATGAACACACAAGTGAATCATTATATCAAAGAAAGAAGGAGGAAAATATTTTTTAATTAGACACAAAGTCTCTACAACATCTTTCTGTAAAGAGTTTAACTCACCAATTGATATAGATTTCTTGCATATTGTATTGAAGAATGAATAAAGACTAATTATTGATAACCATACATGTTTTGGAATAATTGATCTAATAGCAACTGGTAATAACTGTTGCATTAAGATATGACAGTCATGTGATTTCAATCCATAAAGTTTCTTATCGATGATAGACACAGAATTTCTTAAGTTGGATGAGTAACCATCATGAACTTTCACACCCTCCAAAATTTATAAAACAAAACCTTCTCTTTTGTTGACATTGTATATGAGGCTGGTGGCAAGTATGTTCAATTCTTATCATTTTCCACCTTTGGTTTCAATTTAGGTCGTATACCTAGTTTCTTTTAATCTAGTCTTGCTTTAATTTCATCCTTTGTTTTTCCAGATATATTAAGCAAAGTACCAATCAAGCTCTCACATACTTTTTTCTCAATTTGCATGACTATTGAGTGCTCAAAAAGCACTAAAATTACATGATTTTATGCACATTAATTGATTAATATATATATATATATATGATTTTATCATATATTTATATATATTTGTCTTTTCAGAATCACGGGTATTTTTATTGTTTTTCAGATATTTTTGCTTAAAAACGTAACATAAAGACTCAAAGAGGAATACTGGAGGCAATACATTGCAAATATATTCATAAAATTAATGAGGAAAAGTCAACAAAATGGAAAAATTGGACAAAATGGGTCGAAAAGGTCAAAAATGGAAAAAAGGAGGAAAACGCACCACCTTGCCACTCAGCCGCGCCACCCAACTGCCCAGTCGTGCGCACCAGATCCCCCATCCATGCACGCCTATGCCTAGCTTGCTGCCATCTGCGCGCACCTACGCCTAGCTTGCTATCTGCGCACACCGCTGCCCAGTCTACGCCCATCTACGCGCGCCGCTGCCCATCTGTGCGCGCAGCCGCCCTACATCATGCTGACATCATCATTCACTATTCCGTTTGAAGGTTTTTCAGCAACATGAATAACATGGAAGTACTGTAAGGATTTTATTTTCTTTACAATTATTTTTTATGCTTTATTCTTATATGTTATATTTAATTTGTGTGTGATTAAATTTAACATTGCTGGCTGTTTGTAAACATGATATAATAATAACATTGTTATGCTTGCGACATATTAAATAGGTAAAAATCTCTAAAATGAATTGATTTTATTTTTATTCAAGATTTTATAATAAGAATGTTAGAGAGAAATATATTATTTTTCATTACAAACTTAAATCTGAAAATTAGATTTTAAGGTTTAGTTATCCGGTCTAATTTAGAGTAGTGCTCTTTTATTTGTTGGTACAACCGCTCGGTATTTAGAGTGAAACTCTATTTCAAAAGTTTTTATAAGAATTTTTATGTGAAAATGTATTGACAATATGTTTTGAATAGTGGTTTTAAAACTTGAAAGTTAGTACTCGGATAATTAAATTCTTAGGTTTAATTTGGACACCTTGAATAAAGTTTAAACTGTCTAACTCCACCAAAGGTGGCATTTAAATGTTTCATTTTCAATCTCTTAGAAAAAGGAATTAATTTAATTAACCAAATTAGTTATCAACCCCACCCATAGGTGTTAATTGATTTTTTTAGTTAACAAAGAATATCTAACCCCACCAAAGGTGGTATTCATATAAAAAAGATAGAATCAATAAATATTAATTTATATATTTAATAACCTAAATAATATGAGAAAGCATAATTAACTAGTTATTATATCCATAAATACTACACTATTAGAAATGATAAAATTTGCATAAATGTTTATTTAACATTTATCTATGTTTATTTTTATGTTATTAGATTAGAAACACAAAAACCAAACTATCATGATAGGATGTTTAGGATTTAATTTCGTTTTTAAAAGTTTGAATAATAAATTAAAAACCATATACATTCCTTCCTTAGATCGACCTTAGGAGTATACTTTTCATTTTCTACGAAATGATTCGTGCACTTGCGAGAGTTTTATAAATATAAAACCAAAGTATTAGCAGGATCGACAATACCAGTTTTCGCTTATCAAGTTTTTGGCGCCGTTGCCGGGGAAGTAATAGCGTTTTTAAATTATTTCTCAAAATTTTAAAAAACATTTTGTGTTTAAATAATTGTGATTTTTTTTATTTTAAAAAAAATATATAAAAAAATTACCATTTATGAATAGTAAAAAAATAATAATAATAACATAAATAATAGTGAAGCTCTATTTCAAAAGTTTTTATAAGAATTATTATCTGAAAATGTATTGAAAACATGTTTTTAGTAGTGGTTTTAAAACTTGAAAGTTAGTACTCGGATAACTAAATTCTTGGGTTTAATTTGAACACCTTGAATAAAGTTTAAACTGTCTAACCCTACCAAAGGTGACATTTAAATGGTTCATTTTCAATCTATTAGAAAAATGAATTAATTTAATTAACCTAATTAGTTATCAACCCCATCCATAGGTGTTAATTGATTTGTTTAGTTAATAAAGAATATCTAAACTCACCAAATGTGATATTCATATAAAAAATAGAGAATCAATAAATTTTTATTTAACCTTTATCTATGTTTATTTTTATGTTATTAGATTAGAAACACAAAAACCAAACTATCGTGATAGAATGTTTAGGATTTAATTTCGTTTTTAAAAGTTTGAATAATAAATTAAAAACTATATACATTCCTTCCTTAGATCGACCTTGGGAGTATACTTATCATTTTATACGAAATGATTCGTGCACTTGCAAGAGTTTTATAAATATAAAACCAAAGTATTGGTAGAATCGACGATCCAAGTTTTCGCTCATCAAGTGTTTGGCGCTTTTTCCGGGGAGGGAATAGTGTTTTTTTAAATTATTTATCAAAAATTTAAAAATATTTTGTGTTGTACATAATTGTGATTTTTTTTATTTTAAAAAATAAAAATAAAAATAAAAAAATTTCAAATTTCATAAGAAATAAAAAAATAAAAAATAAATAAATATTATAGCGGGAATAGTAAAATAATCTTGAAATTTGAAATTTGAAGTAATTTTTTTTACAATTCATGAATAGTAAAAAAATTTAAATTTTAAAAATTTTATGTTAAAAAAATAAATAAAAAAAATTATAGCATGAATAGTAAAAAAAACTTTCCGTTCATGAATAAAAAAAATTTAATTTTAAAAATTTTAACTTAAAAAAAATAAATAAATAAAAATTATAGCATAAATAGTAAAAATAAAAATAAAAAAACATATAGCGTGAATAGTAACTTAGGTTTTTTTATCTAATTTTTGTTTAGCTTAATTAACTTAGGTTTTTACTAATTTAATTTTCGTTTTACTTAATTACCTTAGTTTTTTTTAAACTTAATTAACTTAGATTTTTACTTAACTTAACTTAATTAACTTAATAGCATGAAAAGTAAAGATATAAGGGAGTTGTGTTTAGGAGACTAGTTCTTGGAAGCCTTTGTGCCACAAGTCTTTCCTAGAAGCACTCTTGGTTAATACTGATTATGTTATTTTATCTTGAAAAAACATTAAATAAATAAAATTTAAAAATAAATAAATAAAATATAAACTTTGTTTTATTTAAATAAAATAAAAAAATAACAAATAGAGATAAAAAAATTAAAAAAAACAATAATAAAATAAATTTGACTTAGGGTTTAACTAGTTTTGTTTAGTGTTTTGTATTAAATACCATGAAAAATTTCTCTAAATTTTTGTGTGGTTATTATTTTTCTTGACAAGAGTTTTAAATTTACGTTTTCAATAGTCTATGCGTAGTAGGAGATCCTTAGGAAACCCCTTACACCATATGTAAATAATATTCATAAATTTCAACAAGTGTCAACAAGACTGGATTCCAACCATCAACCAGTTTTTGTGCCAAACATAGAACCAAGCCTTAATCCTTTACTGGAACCAAAAGAAATGGAAGAAAAACCAACATGTGAGGGAAACCACCATGAAAGAGTTTTCAAGACCAGTGATTGGCACCGCAATTGCCGCTATCCAGCTGGGTGAGGCTGCTCGGAAAGATGACCTAAAAATATTCATTTTTCTATGCTTCCTTCCTTTTATGGGCTGCCTAATGAAGATTCTCTTTCCTTCATTAGAGATTTCTATGCTACGGTCCAAACCTTCCCCCTCGGTATTCTAAACAAGGATCAACTTCGAATGAGATGTTTCCCCTACACCTTAAAGGATAAGGCCAAATCTTGGTTAATGTCACTTCCCCCAGATTCTCTAATGACATGGGAGAACATTTACAATAAATTCATGGGAAAATTCTATTCCCACAAAAAAACATCAGAGTTGAGAGGAAAGATTGCTACTTTCTCTCAGATGGAAAGAGAACCATTCCATGAAGCTTGGGATAGGTTCAAAATGTTTCTCACTCAATGTCCCCATCATATCTTTTCCCTACAGTTGCAGAACCAATTCTTTTACGATGGACTTACACAACAATGTTAGTTCATTGTCGACAATGCTACATGAGGTGCAATGGGAGAAAAGACTGCCTCAGAGACATACAACCTCTTTAAGATGTTGGGTGCTAATTCCCAATAGAAAAGCTCACGAGTGAGAAAAGTTGGAGTTCATGAAATCGATTCCAACAATGAAGTTCAACAACAACTTGTTCAACTGACCAAGCAAGTTACCCTTCTCACTACACAAACCAAAACCAATAATGAACAGTATGGTTTGTATAGCAAATGGGACATGGTACTGAAGCCTATCCATATCAAGGAAAAACAACAGTTGGACCTGAATAGGTTAATGTATTGGGAGCATATCAACAGAGACCAAGGTTCAACCCCAATTCAAATACCTATAATCCTGGGTGGAGAAATCATCCGAACTTCACCTGGAGGCAAAACAACCCTCCTTTCGCTAAAAGCTCAAATCAGCCATTCTAGAAATTCCACCCGCCTATTCCAAGAAGCATTCCCAATAAATCAACCCTGGAGGACAACTTGAATTCTTTTATTCAAGTTTGTAGAGATAACTAATCTAAAGCCAATCAACAGTTGGACTCTGTGGAAGCTTCTATCAAAAAGGTGGAAGTTCAAGTAGAACAATTAGTTGAACATTTGCAAAAACAAAGCAAAGACTAATTTGATAGTCAAATGGGGTAAAATAAATTCAATGAAGAGGAGACATTGAGTTTGTCATTCTGTAATCTCCAAGCAACGTCTTACTAGAAGACGATAAATTTTAGTCCTACATTTGCAATGTAACTTCCGGCATACAAATACAAGAGGTTGCAAGGAATTATGAATTGAAAAAGATTCATTATTCTTTGTTGCCTTCCTTTTACGGTGTCCCTAATGAACCCTTTGCATTTCATTCGAGAATTGTATGCTATTGTCCAAACCTTTCCACTACATGCAATTAATGAAGATCAACTTAGGATGAGGTGTTTTCCTTACACCCTCAAGGATAAAGCTTGGTCATGGTTCATTACTCTACAATCGGATTCTCTAAAAACTTGGGAGGCAGTATATGAAATGTTTATGGGTAGGTTCTATTCCTATCAAAAGACTATTGATCTAAGGACGAAGATAGCAACATTTTCTCAAATGTATGAAGATCCCTTTCATGAAGCTTGGGAACGATTCAAACTCCTTTTCATTCAATGTCATAATCATAGCTTTCCATTGCAACTACAGAACCAATTCTTTTATGATGGATTGACACTGCAGAGTCAATACATGGTTGATAATGCTGCTGGAGGTGTTATGGGAGAAAAAACTGCAGAGGAAGCCTATAATCTTTATGAGTTGTTGGGTTCTAATTCCCAAAAAGAGGTGCTAGAAGGAGAGCAAGAGTCAATGAAGTTGGCTCCGATGATGAGATAACCTTGCAACTTGCTGGGCATGGTACTCATAATTGTTCAAATACTTGTGATTCTAATGTCGATGGCATAGAGGAAGTCAAATCCTTTCAAAGGTATAATCCAAACACCTATAATCACCCTAACCATCATTGGAAGCAAAACAATTACCCAGCCTACACCCAATGTCCAACACTAGGGTCGAATAATAGCCACCCTTACCCACCAAGCCAATCTTTTAAGCCAATATTTTAAGCCAACCTTAGAGGATAGCTTGAATACTTTTATTCAAGTTAGTCATGACAACCAATTGATGAATAATCAAAAGTTGAACACAATGGAGGCTTCGGTTGAAAAGATTGAAACTAAAGTTGGGCAACTAGCTGAACAAATGCAAAAGAAAGAACCAGGAAAGTTGCCCAGTCAACCAGAACAAGCAAATGATGTAATAACCCTTCGAAGTGGTAAGGTAGTCAATACCAGTTTACCTGAAATCTCTAACGATCTACCTTGTAATTTAGGTAACAAAGAAGGTGATATTCTTGTCTCACAAAAAGGAGAAACAAGTGTTAAACTTAACAAGCCTTTTGAAGAACTCATTGGGGAGACATCTGACATCCCCAAAATTCAAAAAACAACACAACAACACCAGCTGTAAGTACCTTTTCCACATCGGTTAAAAGAATCCAAACAAGATAAGCAATTCTATGATCTTTTTAATATGCTCTCTAAAGTAAATATCAATTTACCATTATTAGAAGTGATCATGAATGTGCCCTCATATGCTAAGTTTTTCAAAGAGTTGAACACTAAGAAAAAAAGGTATGAACTGAATGAACGAGTAGTAGTATCAGAAATTTCTAGCGCTGTACTTCAGCATAAACTACCCCTAAGTTGAAAGACCCTGAAAGTTTTATTATAAACATAACTATGGGGGATAGAAAGGTTGCTAAAGCAATGCTTGATTTAGGTGCTAGTATAAATTTGATGCCCTACTCTATATTCTTACAGCTCAATCTAGGAGATGTAAAACTCACAACTATGTCCCTTTAACTTGCAGATAGATCTCTTAAGTATCCAAAGGGAATAGTTGAGGATGTGTTGGTACAAGTAGACAAACTAATAATACCTGTTGACTTTGTGGTTCTGGATACGCAAAAAAAATCTAGCATTGGACAGAGAGCACACAATATTGGTTGGTAGACCATTTATGGAAACTACTAAAACTATTATTGATGTCCAAGATGGAAATTTGACAATGACATTCTTAGGAGAGACTATTCATTTTAAAGTTTTTGATTCTTTACCTTTTCCTTCTATTTTTGCCATCGATAAAATATTCGATGGTAACCCTTTGGAAAATCTTGTCCAAAGCACCTTTTTCCAAACCAGAATAGAAGACAAGCTTGAAACTTTTCTTACACTTGAAGAGGTTGAAGAAGATTTAGATGAGGAAATTAAGGGGTACCTTGAACGATTAGACAATGATAAAGTGATGACAAAATATAGTACATTTTTAAATCTATCCAGTTCTTCATCTAGTAAAGAGGCCAATCCACCTAAACTTGAACTCAAAGACTTACCTGAGCACTAAAAATATGTGTTTTTGGGAGAAGGAGAAACTTATCTAGTGATAATTTCTTCAACCTTGACCAAAACCCAAGAAAAGGAACTTATCAAAGTGATTAAATAGTTTAAGAAATCTATAGGTTGGAGTATCGGGGATATAAGAGGCATTAGTCCTACAATGTGTATGCAGAAGATCAACTTAGAGGATGGTGCTAAACCTATACGAGAGGCCCAAAGAAGACTAAACCCAAATATGCAAAAGGTAGTTAAGAAAGAAATTCTTAAATTGTTAGAAGAAGGAATTATCTATCCTATTACGAATAGTAAGTGGGTTAGTCCAATGCATGTGGTACCAAAGAAATATGGGATAACAGTTGTTAAAAATTACAAAAGTGAATTAGTGCCCACTAGAATAACCACTGGATGGAGAATGTATATCAATTTTAGGAAACTAAATTTATATACTAAAAAGGATCACTTTCCTCTTCCATTCATTGATCAAATGTTGGAAAGATTAGCTGGGCACGAATTTTACTGTTTTTTAGATGGATTGTCTGGATATTATCAAGTACCTATAGCACCAAAAGATCAGGAAAAGACCACATTTACATGTCCTTTTGGGACATTTGCTTTTCGAAGAATTCCATTTGGGTTATACAATGCCCCTGCCACTTTCCAGAGATGCATGATATCTATTTTCTCGGACATGGTGGAAAATTCATTGAGATTTTCATGGACGATTTCTCTATCTTTGGGAACTGATTTGATGATTGCTTACATAAATTGACTTTGGTTTTAGAAAGATGCATTGAATGCAATCTCACCCTTAGTTGGGAGAAAAGTCATTTTATGGTTCAACAAGGGATAGTTTTAGGACATATAATTTCAAACAAGGGTATTGAAGTTGATAAGGCAAAAGTTGAATTGATATCCAAACTACCTCCCCTACATCTGTGAAAGGGATAAGAAGCTTCTTAGGACATGTAGGATTTTATAGACGATTTATTAAAGATTTCTCTAAAATAAGTCGTCCCTTATGTAAGTTCCTATCAGAAGATGTTTATTTTAATTTCAACAATGACTACCTTATTGCCTTTAATACCTTGAAAGAGAAACTAACATCTACCCCTATTATTATGGCACCAAACTGGTCTTTACCTTTTGAAATAATGTGTGACGCTTCTAATTATGCTATAAGAGCAGTCTTGGGACAAAGAGTGGATAATCGTTTGCATGTCATCTACTATGCTAGCAAAACACTCAATGATGCCCAAATGAATTATACCACCACTGAAAAGGAATTCTTGGCTATATTGTTTTCTTTAGACAAATTTCGGTCTTATTTAGTAGGATCTAAAGTGATTATACATTCTAATCATGCTGTTTTAAGATACCTATTAAGTAAACCAAATGCCAAGCCAAGATTAATCAGATGGGTCTTACTTTTACAAGAATTTGACTTAGAAATCAAGGATAAGAAAGGCAGTGAAAACTTAGTAGCTGACCATTTGCCTAGGTTGATTTCTGACTTCAATTCTCTTAAAGATGAGAGTAATGAAGATATAGTTGAAACCTTTCCTAATGAATAACTATTTCAATAGGTCTGAACCCATGGTATGCTGATATTGTAAATTATCTTGTCATTGGTGTTTTGCGACCTAACACTTCATATCAGGACAAGAAAAGGTTTTCTCAAACTATTAAGGACTATTTATAGGATAACCCTTATTTATACAATATAGGTCAAGATTAAGTCATCCGGAGATATGTACCTGAAGAAGAACATAAGAGCATTCTAACTTTTTGTCATGAACTTCATTGTGAAGGCCATTTTGGTGGTGAAAAGACAGCCCGTAAGGTATTACAGTCTGGATTCTTTTGGCCCACTCTTTTTAAAGATGCTCATATGTTTTGTGCACAATGTGATAGATGTCAAAGAACAGGAAACATAAGCAAAAGAGATGAAATGCCTTTGACATCTAATTTAGTTGTTGAACTCTTTGATGTATGGAGGATTGACTTTATGGGTCCTTTTCCCCATCCAATGGTTTTCAATATATTTTGATTGCTGTGGATTATGTGTCCAAGTGGGTAGAAGCTATCCCCACCAAAACCAATGATGCTAATGTTGTTATTAAATTCTTGAAGGATTTAATATTCAGCAGGTTCGGAACGCCTAGAGCTATAATAAGTGATGGAGGTAGCCATTTTTGTAACAAGATCTTTGATGTAGTACTAAACAAGTACAACATCACACATAAAGTAGCTACTCCATATCATCCTCAAACTTTTGGTTTAGTGGAAGTAAGTAATAGGCAAATTAAAGGAATATTGGAACGCACTGTGCGTCCTTCAAGGAAGGATTGGGCATTTAAGTTAAATGATGCCTTATGGGCATACCACACCGCTTACAAAACACCTATTGGGATGAGCCCTTACCGGTTAATCTTTGGGAAAGCATGCCACATTCTAGTTGAACTTGAACACAAGGCTTACTGGGAAATTAAAGAGTTAAACATGGATTTAGATAAAGTAGGAGAAAAATGGTTACTCCATCTTAATGAGTTGGAAGAAATTAAGAACGACACCTATGAGAATGCCAAATTATACAAAGAGCGTACTAAGCGCTATCATGACAAGAGGCTAGTTCCTAAGACTCTTCACCCTAGAATGAAAGTTCTTTTATTTAACTCTCGTTTGAGATTGTTTCTAGGAAAGCTGAGATCAAGATGGGATGGACCATTCAAAATAGTTAGGTATTGAACATGGAGTAGTAGAACTATTAGACTCCAAGACACAAAAAACATTCAAAGTCAATGAGTATCGTGTGAAGCCTTATTTAGTATAACCAAACAACATTGCTAAAATGGATTGCATTTGGCTGAGTAACCCTTAGCACTATAAATTTACGTCTTGCTAAGACGTTAAACTAAGCGCTAGATGGGAGGCAACCCTCATTTTTTGTAATTTTCTGTTATTTTTTTATTTACTTAATTTTATTATTTATTTTAGTTTAATTATATGTGAATAATTTTTAAATTTTTAAAACTAAAAGTATTTGTTGAGATGTTAGAAGTTCACAACGATCTGTCTGTATACACTTTAATGATGAATATGATGGATGCAGATGCATTTCTCTATTACTACTTGCAAATTCTCAGGAAATAGGTAATTGTTTTCCTCTTTTCTCTTTATCTTTAATTTATAGTTGTTACATTGAGGAGAATGTAAGTTTTAGGTTGGAGGTGGTGAAAAGTTACCATGCTTAATTAAAAAAAAGATTTAACAATTTAAAAATAAAAAATAAAAAATATGTTTTTTTCTTTTTTATGTTCACATTTTCATTTTTTGTGTTTGGTTTTATTTTTTGTTTTGTGTGATTTAGTATTTTTTGGAATAAAATAATAATAATAATAATAATAATAATAATAAATTTACAAAAAATTATCATTTCTTTAAATCAAATTTAAGTAAATAATTAAGTTTTTTGTACTGTTAGATTAATTTTTGAAAACATATCATGAAATATTTTGTAATTATTTTTGATAATTAGTTAGTTTTTGTCATAACTAGTATTTCTTGATAAAATGTGGAAATTATATTAAACCCAAAATCGGTGTTTATGAATTTGTTTAGTAGAGACTACCTTTGTGAGATATAATTTGAGCCTAATTTTCTTTATTCAGAGTGAAATATATATTTTTTCTACATTTCTTATTTCTCCAATTGATTAGATGATCTCTATAGGTATTAGCATTGAATGTATGATTTTTTTTCTCATCTTAATAGAGTATCGCATATTTATTATTATTATTTTTGCTTAGATTAAATGATTTGAGTAGAAATTGATAGTATATGCTTATATCTCATTCATGCATGAATGTTACAAAAAAAAGACATATCTGGGGTTACCTAAACCAAGATCAAATAGAAAAGCCACAAAATTAACCACTCACCAAAATTCTAAAAAATGTACAATCTGTATATGGGTTGACTCTAAAATATATATATTGAGAAATATCTTCAGAAAAAATAGAGAGATAAAGAATATATAGTATAATCTACATACTATGACCCACATTGCCTACAAAGTTGTGATTACAGGCTAATTACAAAAGAAAGATATAGGAAATAATTCCCTAAAAAGTCATTGCACTTTCTTCATTTGTAAAAGGCATATATCTTGAAATTCTTTCTTAATGAGTTTGATTTATGCATGAAAATAATTTTTATATATGATATCTTTATAATTTATATATTTGATTCCTTTCATGAGATCAATGTTAAAATAACACTTTGAGCATTTATTCTTTATACATATGCGAACATATTAGTTCATTTCTATACATCAACTCTTTCGCATATAAATTAGTATGAGTGTTTGAACCCATAGGATTCAGTGTTTTGAGAGTATTGACAAGTGAGGAATAGAGTCTAAGCAAATTCGGATTCTTGACATTAAAATTGGGTGAAATTAAATTGAAACATTTTTTATATGAAATATGAAAATGATTTTCGACTAATTAATATAATAAATCATGATTGTTTAAAGAGATTAAAATAACTTATGTTTGAGATTTTAATTATGATCTTAAAGGAGATTAAAAAGTATGAGACATTTTTGTGATATGTTGTTTTCTTTTATTCTTAAAAGTTAATTTTTGATTTTGTTGTAATTTTAGTTTTTGAGTTGATTGTTTTTATTATTTCTTTTAATTTTTACATTTAGTTCCGTGTTTGTGGGTATCATTACTGAAAACCCTCACGAGACTCAAACTCATCCACTAGGGCAACCTAGGGGTTTAAAGGCTTGTTGCATAGGCTAAATGCAACCGTGTCAATCCACGAAAGTGATTTAGGATAGTTTAATGTTTAGTTTTTATCGCTTCTCTTGCTAAGGGACTAGCAAGAAGGTGGTTGGGGGTTGTGATGAGTGCTCAAAAAGCACTAAAATTACCATAATTGTATGCACATTAATTGATTAAAAATATATATATATACGATTTTATCATATATTTATATATATTTGTCTTTTCAGAATCACGAGTATTTTTATTTTTTTTCAAGTATTTTCGCTTAAAAATGTAACTTAAAGACTCAAAGAGGAATAATGGAGGCAATACATCACAAATATATTCATAAAATAAATGAGGAAAAGTCAACAAAATTGAAAAAAATTGGACAAAATGGGTCGAAAAAGTCAAAAATGTCAAAAAGGAAGAAAACACACCACCCAATTGCTCAACCGCACCGCCCAGCCGCACCCAGTAACGCGTACGCCAGCTCCCCTGTCCGCACGTGCATGCACCCAGTTTGTACCCAACTACATGTGCCGCTGCTCAGTCTGCGCCTATCTGCGCGCGCCGTTGCCCATCTGCACGCGCAGTCACCTCCACATCATACTGACGTCATCAAATGACATCATCATTCACTACTCCACGTTTCCACCATTTTTATCATTTTTTCACCCAATTTTCTTCCCATCCTCACCAATCAATACCCTCATTCTCTTCACAACTAAAAACACCTCAAAACAAATCTTCTCTTCTCTTTCTTTCTCTCATTTCTTAGTTTTTTCTTAGTGTTTAGCTTTTCTTAGTTAGTTTCTCTTACTTTTAGAGTTCTTCTCTTTTTGAGAAGAACTAGTTATGTTTTTATAATTTATTTGCTTTTTGATTCAATAAATGGGACTGCAAATTCCGTTTGGAGGTTTTTCAGCAATGGGAATAGCATTGAAGTACTGTAAGGATTTTATTTTCTTTACCGTTATTTTTTATGCTTTATTCTTATATGTTATATTAAATTTGTGTGTGATTAAATTTAACATTGCTAGCTATTTGTAAACATGATATAATAATAACGTTGTTATGCTTGCAACATACTAAATAGGTAAAAATCTCTAAAATGAATTGATTTTATTTTTATTCAAGATTTTATATTAAGAATGTTAGTGAAAAATATATTATTTTTCATTACAAACTTAAATCTAAAAATTAGATTTTGTGGTTTAGTTATCTGGTCTAATTTAGAGTAGTGCTCTTTTATTTATTGGTACAATCGCCCAGTAGTTAGAGTGAAGCTCTATTTCAAAAGTTTTTATAAGAATTATTATGTGAAAATGTATTGACAACATGTTTTCAGTAGTGGTTTTAAAACTTGAAAGTTAGTACTCGGATAATTAAATTCTTAGGTTTAATTTGGATACCTTGAATAAAGTTTAAACTATTTAACCCCACCAAATGTGGCATTTAAATGTTTCATTTTCAATCTCTTAGAAAAAGGAATTAATTTAATTAACCAATTAGTTATCAACCCCACCCATAGGTGTTAATTGATTTTTTTAGTTAACAAAGAATATCTAACCCCATCAAAGGTGGTATTCATATAAAAAAGAGAGAATCAATAAATATCAATTTATATCTTTAATAACCTAAATAATATGAGAAAGCATAATTAACTAGTTATTATATCCATAAATACTCCACTATTAGAAATGATAAAACTTGCATAAATGTTTATTTAACCTTTATTTATGTTTATTTTTATGTTATTAGATTAGAAACACAAAAAACAAACTATCGTGATAGGATGTTTAGGATTTAATTTCGTTTTTAAAAGTTTGAATAATAAATTAAAAACCATATATATTCCTTCCTTAGATCGACCTTGGGAGTATACTTATCATTTTTTATGAAATGATTCGTGCACTTGCGAGATTTTTATAAATATAAAACCAAAGTATTGGTAGAATTGGTGATGCCGGTTTTCGCTCATCAATGATATCTGAGATGTGACAAATGTGTAGGTCTTTCCAATAAGGTAATTCCCAAAATATTAATTTTTATTCCAACAACCATGGTAAGTCGGTTCAAACTCTTTTTCATTTTCACCCATTTTCATTAGTTGACCTTCTTCGTTTCCCTACCTTAGTGAGTTTTTCTTTCATCTTTCCATATCGTTTAAATGTCATACCATTCAATTGCCTTAATATCTCAACACCTCGTAAAGGTCAGGTTGGATGATGATGATCTTCTTCACCATCGAATAGTTTCTTTTGGTATCTAAACTTGTGTCTAGATGACAAAAATCTTCTATGTTTTCCATAAGACATCTTTCGTCTGTGAACAAGATAAGTTGCAGAAGTTCCATCACTTCATATAGGGCATCCCTTGTAACCATTTGTTGCATTTCCTGATAAGTTTCCATAGGTAGGAAAATCATTAATTGTCCATAAAAGGACCCCTCTCAAGTTAAAGTATTTAAATAATCTATCAGAGGCTACAAATATACATCAATATCAACACCGGGTTGTTTCGGTCCTGAGATCAATAATGTTAACATCATGAATTTTCTTTTCATACACAACTAGGGAGGAAGGTTGTATGTTGCCATAATTACTGGCCAACAACTATATCTACTACTAAGGGAACTATGTGGATTAATTCCATCAACAACAATGGGAAGACAAAGATTGTGCGGATTAGATGAAAATGGAGGAGATAAATTATCTACTACGTTCCAATTTGGAGAATCACAAGGATGACGTAGCACCCTATCATCAGATTGATTATCTGAATGCCAAGTCAACATCTTTGATGTCTCTTTACTTTTGAACAACCTTTGAAAGGGAGGAATTAGAGGAAAGTACCAAACAACCTTTGTAGGAATGCCTTTCTTATGTGTTGTCTCATTTGTACCATGCTTCCATGTCGATTCTTTACACAGCAGACAATCATCTAATGTGTCATATTCTTTTCTATAAAGAATGCAATCATTTAGACAAGCATGAATCTTATGATATTTCATGCCAAATCGACTAAGAGATTTATTCACTTCATACATTGAAGATAGCAATTCAATACCCTCAGGAAACATATCGACTAGTAGATTTAGTAATTCTATGAATCCCTTGTCAGAAAAACCATGTTTTGCATTCACATTGTACAAATGAACCAATCTTGATATTTTAGTGTATTTTTTCATTTTGGACATAACGGTTTTTTTTTGCATCTTCTAGAAGTTTTTTAAAGGTTTTGGGATCATCCTCACGTAGTTCATCTTCAACACCATGAAACATATTTTCTATCTGTATATTATGATAAGATGTATGTAATCCACTCATATTCTTATTTATCTCTTCCCCATGAGTATTATCAATATTTTCTCCATAATAATACCAACATTTATAGCTCAAAAGAATACCACTATGGATAAGGTGATACTTAACCTCGTCAAATTCATGAAATCGCTCATTTTTACATTTAACACATGGGTATTGAATCATACTAATTCCAATATTACTATTTCTACAAGCAAATTTCATGAAACTTTCAACTCCAGAAATGTAGTCTTGCTCAATTCTACACTTTGACATCCTAGATTTGTCCATTTTCTATTAATGACATTAATTAAACATATTAATTAATTATGTATCCAATGAATATATTTCAAGTATTATTATATATAAATTAAGAGATATATAAATTAAGATATACTATAATTAAGAGATATCTTTTTTATACAAAGAATATATATATAGTTTTAATAATCTTAAAGAAAAGGTATTAAACAAATAAATAGTTAATAATTATAAAACAAAATTATAAATCATAATTTTTTAATATTTATTTATTGTCACTATTTTTATTTGAACATTTTATTATTTTTATTTTTAAATAATAATATATTTAAATAATTTTATGTTAGAATTTATTATTAAATTTTTTAAAATAATTTTATATTAAAATTTTATTTTATCTTGTATTTTATCCATTTTAATTATTTAATTTTTAAAAAATATTATTTTAATAATAACAATTTAATTTATTTAATAAAAAAATTAAAAAACTACTCTTTAAACACAACTCATAGTTTTTATAAAATGAATCCTTTAATTATGTTATTTTCAACTGAAACATTCCAATCCCATGACTAAAAAATTATACAATTAAATCTTAAAAATTCAAAATAATAAGCATTACTTTAAACTTTTAAAATTAAATATATCTTTTTTAAAACTAAAACACAATTATTTTAAATTATAAAAATAAAATTCTTCAATCGCTATACTAGTACTTATTATTCCTTTAAAGCTGCACATGCAAGATAGTAATAGAAAAACTCATAATAATATTACAATTTTTACAGAACAATTGAACGATCACTACAGGTTTGAATGTAGATATTATTTTCACAGAAAATAAGTCAAATATATAATAACAAGCATAATACAAAACATACAAATATAAAAAATTTATACAAAAAATAAAGCAAATTGAATAATAAGTAAAAAAAATTAATAGAAATACTTACAAGAGTAAATGAAGTGACTAAATGAAGGAAATGAAGAAGAAATAAGTGTTTTGTAAGTGAGAATAAGTGAGAAAATGGGTATTAAAAATTTGAGTATTTCGCTAATAAAATAGAGGATTTGAAAGATAATGAGAAGATGAATATAACCCACAAAACGACGTTGGAAATGGTGGTCAGAGGTGGCCGAAAATTAAAAAAGAGTGGAGGGTGAGCTCGGTTTTGGGAGAAGGGTAAGAGAAATTTGGAATTTTTGGAATTCTACTGGTGAAGAAGAGAGAAGAACGGTAATAACGCATGGATAGCGTTGGTTGATGTGGCGAACCGACGCTAGTCACGTGTGTTGCGTCAGTTTGGCCCGTCAACCGACGTTATCCACGCAATTTAAAATTCAAATTTTTTTTTCAATTATTATTTTATTTGAACTCATATATATATATTATAAAAAAAGAAAAAAAAATTAAAATAATATCTAAACAAATACACAAAATTAAATAAATATATACTATACGTACGTAAATAAATTTAAATATCTAAACAAATACACAATATTATATAATTTTATAAATCAATTGTCTAAAAAAAGAGAAAAAAATTATACTATATATATATATATATATATCCAACTTAAATTTTAAAGAGTCAAATAAAATAATAATTGACCAAAAAAACATTATACCTAAAAATAATTTTCAATTGTAAAATGGATTTTTTAATTTAAAAAATATACTTAGTGCTTAGCGTTTGCAAACAGATTGAAGACAGTAATACCAGATTTAGTTGACGAAGCCCAAAGTGCATGTGTACCAGGTCACCAGATAATTGATAACTCTGTGGTAACTTTTGAGACTATCCATACAATTAGAAGGTCTACACGACAATTGGGACTGTTAAATATGAGCACATATAGAGTCAAATGGGATTGTGTTACTCAAATATTGAGATTTCCAGAGAGGTGGGTTTCGTTAATTTATCAATGTATCTCCTCAATAATGTACTATAGTAAGGTGAATGGCTGCATTATGGGGGATATCTGAGCAACACGTGGACTACGACAGGATGACCCTATAAGTCCCTATTTATTTCTTTAATGCAGTGAGGGATTATCATCTTTAATCCAGAAAGCAGAAGCATGTAGTTTAATTAGAGGGGCTAGAGCTGAGTGATATGAACCAAGCTAGTGTGTACCATATTTTCTTTGTTGCTGATTCCCTTATTTTTTACGATGCCAGTGTGATACAATTTCAAGAGCTAAAACGTAATCTTTCTATTTAAGAGATGGTGATTGGGCAGCAGGTAAATTTTGAGAGGTCAGCTGTCTTGTTTAGTCCAACAACTGAACAGTCAACCCGAGAAGGAATCCTTCATGTTTTAGGTGTTGACGAAGTCCATTGCCATGAAAAATACATAGGCCATCCAACGGAGCTAAAAGGGGATAAAAGGAGTTCTTTTCAGATGATTTGGGAGCGGTACATGAGGCGGTTGGGTAGTTGGAAACAATTAGCTCTATCAAAAGCTGGCAAATTAAGAAACCCAGTTAAAGTCTATATATCAAGCCATTCCTATTTATAGCATGAGTCTGTTTAAATTACTAGTAAGCTATTGTGATGAACTTGGAAAAATGGCTGCTCGATTTTGGTGGGCTAGTTAGAAGAGTAGTGGCAGCATTCATTCGGTGTCTTGGTCTGACTTATTTATGGAAAAATGCCTTAATGGTTCGAGTTTTTGGAAATTTTCTGACTTCGATTAGTCAATGATTGCAAAGCAAGTTTGGCGTACAGTTAGAAAACCTCTTTCATTAGCTAGCAGTATGCTCAAGGCAAAGTATGTAAACAATAGCTCCATATGGAATGCATGATGCATGTTACGCTGGAAGAATCCCAGCATGCAGGCAGCCACCAGCCACTATGTAGCACACAGTGCAGCCACTGCGCACAAGCTGCATTGGACCACTACACAATTGAGTGCCAAGTGCCATAACAGTTGTCTTTTGTATCATGTATGTCATGATAAGTGTAAATTTGTTTTGTGTCCATGTGTCTGCTATGCTATCTATTTTGTACAAGTGCCGGCTACATGTTTGGTATAGGTGCTAAATGCTTGGCTGCCTTTTGAATGTATTAAACATGATAAAAAAAAGGGGGAGAAAATTATAACAAAAAAAAACACATTTTTCAATCCCCTTTTTTTCTTCTCTGATTGGGACCTATCAATTGGTATTAGAGCAGGATTAAAATGGAAATAACTCGAGAGAGAATTGAGAAGCTGGAAGCTGGTCTAAGAGGTTTACAAGACAACTTCGCATGATTAGAATTGAGAATCCATGATAAGCTGCATCAGTTTGAGGAAACCATCAATAAAATCTCAAATGGTTTGACACATAGAAAAGACTCTCCTTCTAAAAATGAAGGCAACCACCATGAAATTCAGTCTTCTAATGACCAAAACTGCAAGCCAAGAGAGAGCATTAAAGAGCACGTTGAAGATACTCTTTCTGCTCATCATAACAAACTTATTTCTCTCCTTTCTAGGAATGTGGAGCAAGGAAAAGGAATTTTGCAACCACATAACTTGATCGATGAGCTTGAGAATACAATTGGCAAAAAGAAAGGAAGTACAGAAGCTCAACAACAGTCCGTTTGTCAAAAATATAAAATTTGCACAGGAAACTATGATTCTGCCTCCATTTGTGGCAATTGATGTTCGTCCAAGACCTGATGTTTGGGAATACGTTCATGCTAATGTCTTTGAGCTTAGAATGGAATAATTGAATGTTACTAAATATCTTAAATTCAAAGTAGAACTTGTTGATGGACTAGTGAGTGATAAGTATGTGTTGAAGCTTGATTTTAAGCCATTCAATGTAACATTTTCTTGCCTAAACCGGTCTCCATCCATTGGCAATAGTGTTCAGTTCCTTAACCGCCAACTTTTCTCAGTTATGTTTTGCAACAATGAATCTTTGGTGCCATTACTTGATTTTCTCAAAGTACACAAATACAAAGGGCATGCATTTATGTTAAACGATTAGATAATAAACATATTCAAACTTTAGTATGCTTTAGGTAAGGTCGAGGATAATCTTTCTAAGTTTCCACTTGAAACTCCCTATTCTAAGTTTGATTATGTATTGCAAGGAATGGATTTCGAGAAAGGTTGGAGAGATACTACAACACGTGTAATAGAGACAATGCACCTTCTCTTAGATATCCTTCAAGCTCCTAATCCATCTATATTAGAGACATATGTTGAGGATGCTTTTCCACCCGTACCTTATGTTATTCCTCTAGATGTTGTGCCTTTATGAGTTAAGACGATAACTTGAACCTATCAAACAAAAATTACTACGCCTTCCAACTATCAGACATGGCCTCAACACTAAAGGCAAAAAAGTGGCTCTATTGACTAACCACTACAAAGTTAATTTTACTAACATTGATGGTCATTTCTTCCATTACAGTGTCTCTTTCATATGAAGATGGTCGACCTATTGATGCTAAGGGTGTTGGGAGAAGAATCCTTGAGAAGGTTCATAAAACCTATCATGATGATCTTGATCGTAAGGAATTTTCTTATGATGGAAAGAAGAGCTTATTCACTGTTGGAGTCTCCCCTCGCAACAAACTTGAGTTCCCTGTTTTATTGGAGGAGTTCTCGTCAAATAGAAACAATGGAAATTTAAGCCTTGAGGGTCATGAAATCCCCAATCAGAATGATAAAAATAGGTTTTGGCATCAACATCATTCCAAGACATTTTTGTAGAGATAAACTTTGCTGTAAAAATTCCCATGCAAGCCATTGGTAATGCCCTTCGAGGTCAAGAATCAAAATATTCACAAGAATCACTAAGAGTGTTGGACATCATTTTAAGGAAAAATTCCTCAAAGTTGGGATTCCTTCTAGTTGACTAGTCATTTTTTCATAATAATAAAAAATGCCTTGCAGATGTTGGTGGTGGTATTCTTGGATGTAGAGGTTTTCATTCAAGCTTTAGAACTTCCCAGGGTGGCTTGTCATTAAATATAAATGTATCAACTACTATGATAGTTAAGCTAGGACCAATTATTGACTTTTTAATTTAGAACCAAAACATGAAGGATCCTTATCAAATAGACTGGGCCAAGGCTAAAAGAATGCTGAAAAATTTAAGGATCAAAACAATTCCTTCAGAGATTATTGAGAACTACATATCTGGATTCCATAATGATCCTTATCACCCTGACCAAGCGACTACACATTGGTTGAAATTATTTCAAAAAAACAAGAAGGATACTAGTTCATATGCACAATTTAATCCAACTAATTAGACATGTGATCCTATGAACACTAGTCAATTGTTTTCCAAATTTGTTGTTACTACTCTTAAGTTTTCAAAATGTGATAATGAAGTTGATCAACAAATAAAAGATCAGTTCTTAAACCTTGAGGACAAGGTTCATTTCAAAGGGGAAGGTAATGTTACATTGAATGAATCCCAACAGGCACGCAACCACCAGCCACCATGTAGCACACAGTGCAGCCATTACGCACAAGTTGCATTCAACCACTACACACAAGTTGCATTCAACCACTACTTATTCTTTGCCACAACTACTGCTGCTTATGATTTTTCTTGCTATGAATTCACCAAGTGTAGCACTATCTAAGTCTAATTGTAGTTACTGCCTAAGATTATAGGTGCACCAAGTGTAGTGCTACCTAAGTCTATTGAGTGCCAAGTGCCATAACAACTGTCTTTTGTATCATGTATGTCACGATAAGTGTAAATTGTTTTTTGTGACCATATGTATGCGAAGCTGTCTATTTTGTATAGGTGCCAAATTCTTGGTTACCTTTTGAATGTATTTAAACATGGTGAATGGAAAAGAAAAAAGGGAGAAAATTATAACAAAAAAAACACCCTTCTTTACCCCTTTTTGTTCTTCTCTAATTAGGACCTATCAATGCAATAACTGGTTGAGTTTTGTTTGGCAGAGTTTCTTTTGGGGTGGTGTTCTATTGTTGCTAAGTGGAGGACGATTAAGGGATCATCAATTAGAATTGATGATGATCCGTGGTATTCAGAATATTCCTGTGGTTTTAAAGTTAAACCAATACCTCACTTTCGAGTGGATGCTATAGTTTCAGACTTAATATTCGATAATGGTATATGGAACTCTTCATTAATTTTCCAAGCTTTTAATGTGGAGGAAGCTAAGTTGACTATTTGGATACCATTATCATTCATTCAATGCCTAACGCCCTTGTATGGTATTTTACTAGTCATGGAAATTTCATAGTGAAAAGTGAATATCGAATGGCCTATAAACTGAGATGTTTGTAGCATTGTGGTATATCTCCATCTTCAGTTGAGGAGATTAGGAAACTCTAGCAACAATTATGGAGGCTTAATGTGAGGGAAAGTGAAACATTTTGTTTGGTGAGTTCTCAAGGGGATCGTACCTTATAATCAACCTCTAGCAAAGCAATGTGTGTTCGATGATGCTACCTTTCGATTTTGTGGGGGTGGCCATTGAAGATTTGTAGACACAGAAACAATTACACTAAGGCCAATTGTTCTTCCGACTCAAATTGATAACTAGGACCTAGATGAGAGGTTGAAATATCAATAAATGGAATCTTTTTGCGAGCTCTATATTAATTTGGCCAAGAAAGCCTCACAATGTAAATTAAACAATTAACACAATAGAATAACAAAACAACATGCTTAATTGAATAAACCACAAATCCATATTAATGACAGTGTGCCTCAAAGGCTCTTATCCGTACTAGCAACATGCATATATGGAAAAAATTACTCAACTTATGATACAAATATACATATCGAAAAGCTAAAAGTATTTCCAATCATTTTGGGATGAAACATATTTGGTAAAAGATGATTGTACTTTCACAGCATGCAATCAAACATAAATAATGAATATTAATAAAAAGTCTGACACCTAGTATACATCTAGGGTAAGGAAATACAAACTCTTTAGAGACTCACACCAAACATGTATACAGATAAAAGATAGATTATACTAACACACAATCTAAATATGCATGTTTTCTAAGAAGTCCAAGACTTGATACACAATTAGGTTAAGGATATGTTGACTCTTTAAAGGCTCAAACCAACCTCACAACGACCAAAGATAAAAACACCATACTGATAATCACAACTACAGTATAAATAAATACAACCAGTTAGCATAATAAAGTAGTAGTTATAGAATTCACTAAATAGAAAGTATATGATAAATATTAAAACACTTCTAATTAGAGTTTAAACTTCACTATGTAGAGACATACACCATTTAAACTTTGAATGTACTAACCACACATTTGAGCATGCATACCTCTAGAAATAATGAGGCATACCCACATATTAACCCTATCTACGTGGTAACATCTTCAGGCTACTTAAGGCAACCACACAACAACAAACAATCCACTAAACAATAAATCACTTAAAACTTTCAAAGAAATAAAACCACTATTACCTTTATTCGCTGGGACCTCTATCCTAACTACCTATTATTGCTCTTGCTTGTTGCCTCTGTAAGAATCTAGCTTGACACATGAACCTGGCTCACTTCCAAAACCAATACCACCGAATGTGGTTTGATTAGAAACCATGGATTAGTAATGTGTGACATGCATAACCAATAGAACAACCCTCGAACACAAACACCAAATAAACAACAAAGAAAACATAGCCCACCCCAAACCACCAAGGGACACATAATGAAAAATGTGAGAACTCAAAGAATTAACTCTACCCATTCTCACAAATAGGTTCTCACATGTAAAATGTTGTAAAAAGAAAATTCTAGAAAACACACTACTCACCTCACATAAACCACTCGTAAATACCATATCTAGTACTTACCACAAACAAGCACGATTTTTTTCACATAATCATGATTAAGTAATATGAACAACACACAAGGTATTAGTGACCTAGAAATAGAAATTCACATTTTTTTTGTTCCAAAAATTTCCAAGTACGTTCTATAAATACATGCATGCATTGAAAAAGAATAAAAAACACGAGTAAAAACATTGGGCTCCTCTTAGCAGGTACACTATGAAAACCAGCCGCATGATATGTGTAAACATGTTTGCATACAAGTGTACCTAACTATGTGCCTGTGTGTATTACTAATCTGTAATAACCAAATTTATATTGAGGATGACAGAACATTGAGTAAAATAAAGCAAACACCATGTTTTGCATATGGAAATCCAACACAGAGATACAAATAAAACAAGAATTACATATTTATATCTATCATGAGATAATCCTAAAGATGACCTAAAGATGTTTGTTTCCATGAAAAAACATCAAGGCATACCCAAACTTGAAAAATACACCTAAACCAAGTGCATGCAACTTGTGCACTACATCCATCTTCATGTAGCATCTCATCCACTCTATCGCACTGAGACATAAGGATCACATCACCACTACATATAGCACACCTAAAGCAATAAGACTACACTTTACATTTACAACCTGTACACGCGAAACTAAACCATACTCTATGAACATATCATGCAAAAACAATATGCAGTCTAAATACATAATATTGTGTCACCCCTACATAGATAAACATTGATAGGCTATGCACAATCAATATAAACACAAGTATACAGACTCCTCTTTTAGAAAATGCAACAGTCTCCCTTAGTATATGTATATCAGATAACAAAATGCAATGCAAACTACTTTCTCCATCCCATATAGCAAGTAGCATAAGAATAAACAAACATAATTTGTGCACACTTCTTCCCTTTTTTAACATGGAAAGTCAAAGCAAGTATACATATAGTATGAAACATAACATACCCTTATATGAAAGAGAAAATCTAGTCAAAAATGCAATAATCCTAACACTCATGCAACACGGAAGATAAGATTGAAGCAAACACTAAAAGAAGCAACATGTGTAGTCATGCAAAATAGGCAAAGAAAAACACTAAGACAATAGCAAGGTAAAAGCATATATCAAATAACAACTTGAATGCACACACAAACCAAGAGTAGTATCGACAGAAAACATCCCCTTAATGTGATACATAGCACAGAGTCCCACGCTTATACTTGATGTGGGAGGGCATAAGGGGCTTCATAATGTGCATACAATACATCGACAAAATGGGCGATCAAATATTAATGGCACATAAATGTGTCAACGAATCTACAAGACCTTGACTAGGAGTCCAACTATCTTCCAAGTTGGCACACACCATTATTCATTGAATCTCATCCTTTTCTTTTTCCTTTATCTTTTCTTTCTTTCTCCTTTTCCTTTATTTCTTTCTCCTTTCTCTTTTTCTTTCTTTTTCTTTATTTCTCCTTTTTTCCCTTTTCCTTTAGCTCAAGAGTAACACAAACAATCCAAAGAAAAAATGTTCAATAACTAAAAGATGAAATTCAATAAAAGGAGTGTCAGATAAGAGGGATTTAATACTTAAGTTGAAACAAAGGTATAACAAAAAGGCTTAAGAGGGAAAACTAAGGATAAGTAGACAAGGGTGGCAAGAAAGATCAAACGGTCCAAAGATGGCATAAATCATCTTTCTTTCTAAGCATCACCTAGGATTTCATCTCAAGAGACATAACCCATGGATTCTAAAGATTGTTAAAGGCATACAATAATTTAAGTAAGACCCCACACACACTTCTCAAAACATCCATACAAATTCACAACATTAAGACACATGTATAAGAAATAATTCATTTTAAGATGACAACAAGAATATAGTCATACATTCACTTCAAGAAATACATCAAGACAACCTTATTTCAATTCAATTCAAAATCATACCAACCATAAAACATCAAAAGTCCCTCAAACAAAGTTTATTTCGTATGTAGAAAGTTAAGAGGACAAAAATACGTTAAAAATAGTTGTAGGAAGAGAGAGAAAGGAAAGAAGGAGAATGTCAATTGACTATAGACAAATATTTTTTTAATTTTTAAAGTAGTAAAGGAAGGTAAATAAGGTTCAAAGAAATAGATAAGTAATACAACAACAAACAACTGAGATGACAAGTATGGCGTCAAAAAAGATCACAGGCCAAAACAACAAAGAAGTATACCAAGAGAGATTATATGTACAAACCATATAGTGTTGCCTCCAGGGAGAGAAGAAATAAGTGATTCTATAAAAAAATCTAAGCATGCGAGAAAGGCTTAATTTCCAACACAAAAACAAGAGTCATGCTTAAACAAGGTTGACTCCCAAAACGCCAAGAATGCCAACTAAGCACACAAGTCTAGTAAGAACAATGCATGTAAATCAAGAGTCCTAAAAATAGGTAACTAATCCATGTGACATACAAATTCATATGGAAAACCCGAACAAGCACATAGTACAAATAAACACTCATGTACTCAAACTATAAAGACAACTTAGAATTATCCAAATAAACATCTAAAGAACAAGAAAAGGAAGTTTACATAAAAGATGAACAATAGTCAATAATAAACAAACAGGGAACTAACACCTAACATACAAGGTACTAGAGAAAATAACTTAATAAAATAGAAGAGATACATTCTATATTGCATGCATATAAATGAAAAGACTATAAGAAGAAAGATTCTAATACTTTCACACTACATGCTAATAAACATATGACATTATGCTCATGTGAACATGCATAGAATAAGTAAGCAGTAAGTAAGGCAAACACATAAGAAGAGCACATCAAAGCAACTAGTAGAAGAGAATGCTAATAAAGGATCAAACAGTCAAATAAAGAAGCAAGTAAACCAATTAACATAGTATGCACGATAAATCATTAAAGAGAAAGAAAGAGATATGTATGAACAAGTAATCACAAAACATACTAATAAAAAAATTCTTAGATGTAAACAACCTCATAGAACAACAACATCCCATACCACTAATGACATAGGGCAAAAACATACAAGGTGTATATATGTGTAGATAAATCACTAGGATCAAACACCCGAGTAGTTGAGGACTAATTTAATATTCCCATAACTAGGAATGATTATACGAAGGCCATTTTTTCTTCCTACTAAAATTGATAACCAAGACCTAGAAAAGGGGTGGAAACACCAACCCATGGAATATTAATGTGAGCTCTATATCAATTTGGCTAAGAAGGCCTCACAATATGAATTATGCAATTAATATAGAAAAAGTACAAAACAACATACTCAAATCAGCACACAACAAAAACAACTAGCAGATGTGACAAAAACAATCTGGGAAACATATGTTCTTGTATGGCAGGTGTTTCTAAATGCTTTAATGTGATGTAATTCCATAGTCATAGTGGTAATTTTGCTCTCAAAATTGATATACGTATGGATTTTGATACCATGAGATGGGATTTTTTTCAAAAAGTGATTCACTGTTTTAGCTTTGGTGACATCTCTCTAGGTTTGATCCAAGACCTTTTTTTATTTTGTAAGAATCTCGATCCTAGTTAATGTTCACCTAGGGGATATTTATCTTACTCTATAGATGTCTGATATGAGGACCCTTCGTTCCCATTATTCTTCCAATTTCTTATCCTAGAATCACCCTTGTGCCAATAAACATTTTCATATATGGATGATCAGTGCTTCCTCCTTGAAAGCATTTTGTCATATAATGTCTTATTAATCTAGAAAATAACTAGGATGTATATAAGGGGCTTGATATCCTTATTAGGTGTCCATCTATTTTAAAGGACCCAAAGAAAGTGTTGTTTTTAAGCATTAGTTCATAAAATACATTCAAGGATCAAAGCATGGAAAAAGCTCACACTTTGTATAGAAGGGCATAAATGCTTGATTTCTTTAATCATTTAGAGTATGTTCCTTCACTCCTTCTAGATTTATAAATGGCCAAAATGAGTATTGGACAATCTAATAAATACCATTGATAATTTCTTCTAGTAGAGAAAGAAATAAACATTAATTGGTCGAGGTTGCTTGGAAGAATTATTATCACTCAATGAAGGTAAGAAATCTCAGATTATGAGATCTTAGTGTTTTAAATGAGGCTATGTTAACAAATTTTTCCTGTTGGGTTATCATAGGAAACTCTACCACAAAAACACGACTTGGATAGGGAGGAAACTTTAAGGCGCTATTATGTTCACTCTTTTTGTATAGAAGGGTTATGACCTCATTACTTGACCCTTTTGAAGAAATCTAGATGGTTAGTTGGCAAGACCACCATAGTTCATATTTTTTGCCTTACAATTGATTGGAAACTTCTCTAATTGAAAGGATAAACAACCTTTAATGGATCCGCCAATCCATTCTTTTGTGGGAGATTATTTATAGTAGGATTGATGGCACCTACCATAGTCTTTTAAGGACTCCTACCTAGATATTGCTTCAGAGATTCAATTGACAGATGCCAAGACTAGTATAGGCATTAAAATTTGGACACACTCAACTAAGGGATGAGTCAAGACCAATAAAGTTTAATATTCGCTACATATGGTCAAGGAACTAAAGAGTTGGGACAAGGCTATCTAGGCCTCTTTCATGCCATCCTTATGATCTATTTTACTTTGGTGAGCTATTCAGAACAAACTTCTCATGGATTTCCATTTCAAGAAGGGGAGATAATCCTTCCTTTCTAGATGCCAAATGTGTGGCATAGTAGAGGAAAATATATCTCACTTTTTTGAGCCATCATTTTGCAGGTACTCTTTGGGATCTTTTATCCTCATTCTTTTATAGGTTTCCATACACAGATTCTTCTATCCTTGATCTATGGACAGTCATAATGGAAAATAAATTTCGGTCACAACTCAGTAATTTATGAAAAGTAGTAATGGTTTCTTTCATCTAGGTGATATAAACAACAAAAAATGCTTTTTGTTTTAAGAAAAAATAGACACTTCTAAGTTTTTAATTTTCCACAATCTAGTAATTTATTCATGAGGTAGGTCTATCATGGTGTGACTCCATGCAAAATATGGTAAATGAATTCCAAGTTCTTAGATGTATACACATACTAGGTGTCCCATAAAAGGCTCCATAGGTTTTAGAGGTGATTTAGATGGTGCTACACATCTTCCAAGACACCTTTTGGATATGCATTAGACATGTTAGTTAACTGTACAATTATACACTAATGTTTTTAAGATGACCAATATTAAGAGAAGCATTATTTGGATAATGATTTACATTTACAGATGCTCTTATGTCTAGTATGGCTCTCTCAATTCTATTATTTTTTATGTTTCATGGAATAGTAAAGCTATGAGGGTTCGTACATTTAGGTGGTAATTTTTTTTATAACACACCAGAAACATTTTCCCTTAAATCTACCACCACATTACATTTTAGGTTACATTTGGTAGTGCAAAGTTCCTTAAGTAACTTAGTATATTTTAGTGCCTGTTTGATTGCAACTAGAAGGTTGATGTTGACATACACTTTTGAAAGGTGTCTAAAATATCTTATTCATGGCCCTCTTTCATCAATCTAGCCAACCTACTTGGAAAAGGTATAATGGAAGCATTAGAATGATTATGAGTTTCAGGTACTACCTAAGGGGTAATGGTTTCTTCCAATGGAATAGGTGCTCCATCTTTATCTAGTTCTCTTTATTTTGTGCCATCTTTGGCTTTGGATTTTTGGGTACTTTTAGAAGGATCAAACTTTAAAGTTATAGAATTGGAATTTTCCTTGCAATTTATCACAATATTTTAAAGAAGTTCAATATATGCTTAAGCTTCTAGTCTCCATACATATGTGGCCAAATGGTTCACTAGAGGCTCTCAATTCCTTATAGATGCATGTGTGTCCAACTAAACCTTCAAAGTGTTAGTATCAAGGGAATTACCAAGCCTTTATAGACTTACCTTGAGGTTTTTTAGGATATTGTGGAATTAGTTATTGTTGTATAGCTCCTTAGTGAGCAAATTGAAAAGGTCCCACATTGGTTAGGAATGAAAGTGGGTGTTGTATTTTGGGCTATAAATAAAGCTTCTTTCTCCACTTCTAAAGCATCCCAAAATTTTTAAATCTTCATCTCTTTTATAAGGGTAATTGATTAGCTCAATGTTGTCCAATTATTTGTAATTTTGGAGTTCATTCATTTGGAGATAGTGGACGTGGTCAATGACGCCCGAGGACATAGGTAACATTTATACTAAACCTTCTTAAATTTCCAATAGCATTATTTTTTTGGGTTAATTTGAGTTCTATTAATTTAAATCATAAGTGAATAGTAACTATTTGGAATAGGAAAAATATACCCGATTTTCCCATCAATTGGTATCAAATTCGAAGGTTTCTAACTAGGAATTTGTTTATATTCTGTTTGTTTTCTATTGGAATATAGTTGCTAGTTGTTGTAATCTGAAGAAATGGTGGAAGAAAAGTATTTCTTAAACAAAGGCCAACCATCCACATTAGGCAGAACAATGGTTATGAATGCAAGGTTTGAGGTGGAGAAGTTTGATGGAAAAGATCATTTCAGTATGTGGCAAGGTGAAGTGCTAGATGCTCTATTTCAACAAGATATAGACATCATAATTGAAGAAGAGAAATTAGATGAAGTAGATGAAGTCAAGTGGAAAAATATCAATCGATTGACATGTGGTACAATCCATTTGTGTCTCTCAAGAGAACAAAAGTGCACGTTTATAAAGGACAAATCCACAAGTAAGTTGTGGAAGGCGTTGGAGAACAAGTTCGTGAAGAAGAGCAGACATAATCGACTCTATTTGAAGAAGAAGTTGTTTCATTTTGAATACCTTCTAGGTACCATAATAAATGACCACATTACTACTTTTAATCGATTAGTAGAAGATTTTTTAAATATGGATGAAACTTTTAAAGATGAAGATTTATCTTTGATGTTGTTAGCCTCCCTTCTTGTTGAGTTTGATCACCTTATTACGAGCTTACTCATTGAGAAGGATAAAGTGTCCTTTGAGGAAGTTTTCACTACTTTGTATAGTTATGAAATTAGAAAGAAAGATAAAAAAGAAAGTAGGAATGAAGCAACATAGGCAATGTATATAAGAGTGCGTCTGAAAACTCAACAGAAAGGAAGGAAAGGTAGATCTCATTCAAAAGGAAGGCTTGGTAAAGATGAATGTGTGTTTTATCATGAAAAAGGACATTGGAAGAAAAAATGTCTAAAGTTGTAGAAGAAAGGAAGAGTTTTGATGTCTGATGCATGTGTATCTAAAAGCAATTCAAATTCAAATTTTGTATTGGTTGTTTCTTCAACAGCATCCCATCCCCGTGATTGGATTTTTGATTCAGTGTGTACCTTCCATATGTCTCCTAATAAGGAATGGTTCTTTAACTTTGAAGTTTTGGGTAATGATTATCCATGCAAAGTTTTGGGGATCAATATAATTTGTTTGAAAAATCAAGATGGTTCATGTAGAGTCTTGACGGATGTTCATTATGTTCCAGATATGAAGAAGAATCTCATTGTTGTAAGAGTATTAGAATCAAAAGGCTTCAATATGACAATACAAAATGGAACATTCGAGGTTACTTCTGAACACTTGTGGAGATGAAAGGTATACGGAAGAATAACTTGTACTACTACCTTGGTAGTACGATTATTGGGACAGCATCAACAACAGTTTCAGAGGAAGAAATTGATTCAGAAACAACCAAGCTATGGCATATGCGTTTGGGACATGCTGGTGAAAAAGCTTTACAAATTCTTATAAAGCAAGGCCTATTGAAAGGTGAGAAAATCGGCAAGTTGGAAATTTGTGAGTATTGTGTATTAGGAAAGTAGAAAATACTAAGCTTTGGCACTACATTCCATAATACGAAAGGAATTTTAGATTACATCCATACTAATGTATGAGGACTAACAATAACTCCATCCGTGAGTGGCAAACATTATTGTCATTTTCGTTGATGACTTCTCTAAACGAGTTTGGGTGTATCTTATGAAGAAGAAGGATTAAGTGCTAGGAATTTTTCTCAAGTGGAAGAAGATGATCGAGACTTAGACTGGTAGAAATATTAAGCGTCTGAGGTCTAATAATGGCACTAAGTACAAAAATGATCCATTTATAAAAGTTTGTGAAGAATAAGTGATAGTACAACACTTCACTATTCGAAAAACACCACAACATAATAGAGTTGTAGAATGTATGAACCAAACATTTCTAGAGAAGGTTCAATGTATGTTGTCAAGTGTTGGGTTAGGGAAGTAATATTGGCTTAAGGTTGTTACATATGCATGTCATTTTTTCAACCATCTACCATCATCTACTCTTGAAGGCAAAACGCCTATGGTGGTATGATCTGGAAAAACTGCTAGAGATTAGGATTTATTACATGTGTTTGGTTCTATTGTATACTACTATGTAGCATAATCAAATTTGGATCCAAGAAAGATATTTTTTTGGGAACCCTTTTGGTTCTAAAGGATATCGACTCTGGTGCCTTGAAGCGAAAATGATAATCTTCAGCAGAGATGTTACCTTTGATGAATATGTCTTACTGAGAAAGGTAACTAAGAAGATTGATGACACTTTGCAGCAGGTGGAGCAAACTTTGAAGCAAGTGGAGCAAACTCTAAAGCAGGTGGATTTTGAAAGTAGAATTGTTAATCCAGTTGGTGGAGATAATCCATAAGTTGATCCTCCATTGACATAATATGGATTAGATGAATAAGAGGTTTTAACCTAAGAACCTCCATAGCAATAAGAAGAAACTACAGTTGATAGGCAACAATGATAGAATTTCAAGATGCCTACTCGATACAAAGATATGGAAGATCTACCTGTTCAATTTAAGAATACGATGACCTGTGCACTTTCAGTTATGCATGATGATATTCCTTCCATATATAAAGAAGAAATCAGAAGCCCTGAAGGTGAAAGATGGAAGGAATCCATGGATGAAGAACTTCTATCCCTTTAGAAGAATAAGACATGGAAGTCGACACATCTATCTAAGGGAAAGAAGGCAATTGGCTACAAATGGGTGTATGTAAAGAAAGAAGGAATTCCTAACAAAGATGGTGTTCGTTATAAGACAACGTTGGTGGCTAAGGGTTACACTCAAAAGAAGGGATTTGACTATAATGAGGTATTTTTTCCAGTTGTAAAACATTCCTCCATTAGAATTTGGTTGGCCTTGGTAGCATATTTGGATTTGGAACTAATTCAACTTGATGTAAATACCGCATTTCTACACGATGACTTGGAAGAGGAAATCTATATGTCTCAACTAGAAGGGTTTAATGTTGCTAGTAAAGAGAATTGGGTTTGCAAGCTGAAAATTAATTATATGGATTGAAGCAATCTCTTAGGTAGTGGTACAAACGATTTGATTAGTTTATGTTACAATAGAAGTATACTAGAAGTACACATTATCATTTTGTGTATTTTTGCAAGCTACAAAATGAGTCTATCATCTATCTCCTATTCTACGTTGATGATATGTTGATTGCATCGAAGAGCCAAGCAGAAATTGAGAAGTTGAAGGCTCAACTAAATCAGGAGTTTGAGATGAAAGATCTGGGAAAAACCAAGAAGATTATCGGTAAAGAGATAAGCAGAGATAGGGAGAAAGGGAAGCTTAGTTTAACTCAAAGTCAATATTTGAAGAATGTACTACAACGTTTTGGTATGAATAAATAGACAAAACCTATAAGTACTTCGCTTATTCCTCATTTCAAGCTTAGTGCTCAATTATCTCCTAAGAATGTTATAGAACAAGAATACATAGAAAAGGTACTATATGCAAATGCGGTTAGTAGCTAGATGTATGCAATGGTGTGTATGAGACCTGACATTTCACATGTGGTTGGTGCTTTAAACACGTACATGTATGATCCTGGTAAACGAAATTGGTTGGCTATGAAATGGATTCTATGGATTCTATGGTATATTTTAAATACTATAGATGTTGGTTTAGTATTTCAGCAGGATAATAGTGTTGGTCAATATGCAGTTGTGATTTCGACTATGCAGGAGATTTTGATAAGCATCAGTCCACTACTGGTTATATGTTTACTCTTGCTAAAGCACCAGTTAGTTGGAAGTCTACCTTACAGTCCACAGTTGCTTTGTCTACTACAGAGGTAGAGTATATGGCAATTACAGAGGCTGTAAAGGAAGCTATTTGGTTATGAGGTTTGCTTAAAGACTTGGAAGTTGGTCAAAAGCATATTAAGGTGTTTTGTGATAGTCATAGTGCTATTTATTTAGCAAAAAACCAAGTCTACCATGCACGTACAAAGCACATTAACATTCATTACCATTTTGTGTAAGAGATTATTGAAGAAGGTGGAGTATTATTTCAGAAGATCAATACTACAGAGAATCCTGCAAATATAATGACCAAGGTTGTAATGAAAATCAAGATCAAACATTGTTTGGACTTGATTAACATCCTACAAATTTGAATTAGCAATGGCGTTGCTGATCTAGAGATTGAAGAAATCATTTAAGAATCACTAAGTCACTAAGGTGGAGATTTTTTGTATAACTCCTTAGTGAGAAAATTGAAAAATGTCCCACATTGGTTAGGAATGAAGGTGGGTGTTGTATTTTGGGCTATAAATAAAGCCATTTCCTCTACTTTTAAAGCATCCCAAAATTTGTAAATCTTCCTCTCTTATGTAAGTAACATTTATACCAAACTTCGTTAAATTTCTAGTGTTTTAATTTTTTTGCTTTAATATTTTTGTTTTAATATATTCTTTAGTTTCTTTTAGCATTATATTTCCAATGGCATTATTTTTTCGGGTTACTTTTTGTTCTATTCATTTAAATCATAAATGAATAGTAACTATTTAGAATAGGAAAACTATACCCAATTTTCCCATCAGTTAGTATTATTAGGGTTGTTTGTGATGACGGAAGCCAAGTGGATGGTTCATAGTAGCTGTTATATTGTTACCTATATAAAAAATTTGGATGACCCTTCATTATGGATTATATCTATTCACATATGAATCATACCTTGGCCTTTTTACTAGAGATCGACTTATAACATGAGCTTTTCTTGGATGCTCTACTTGAGGGTAAGACATTTATCAATGGGGTATCCCATTATAGAGCATATACCACAGTTCTTCACATTTTCTACTACTAACTATTGTACTAAAAATTATTAGATTACTTTGTTATTGCTTAATGTTAGTAGAGTGACTTACCTTACTTACCAATTTTAATGAAGGGTTAATTCTATTACCAAACAACTAAGAGGTAATAACCATATATAGTTGTAATGAAATTCCTTACCTTGGTGGATATTTTATTTTCCAAGGATCGACCACTACTAATATCAATCATAATCATTTCCATTGGTGATAATTCCTCATTGAAATACTGGAGTAGTAGTTGATCACTAATCAAATTGTTTGGGCAACTTGCACATAATTTTTTGAATCATTCCCATTATGCTTCCTAATTCCACATATTTCATTTCTTATCAATGTGATCCTTGAAGCAGGGAAGTACCTCTCTAGAAACTGCATCTTCATTTCATTCCAAGTAGTAATTGACCTATATGGGATGTAATGGAGCAATTCCTTTACACTATCAACTAAAGAAAATGGGAAGGATCTCAGGTTCATATTTTCCTTACTTATACCCATTTGTTTCATGTTGGAATTAACCACATGGGATTCCTTTATATGTTTGTTAAGATCCTCTCCAACCATGCCCTTGAAAGTATGTAGCAATAGAATCATACCATATTTGAGTTCGACAGCTACCTCCAATCACTACACCAAAAATGACCTTTAAAGTTGGTTTGGTGAACCGACTATAAATGCGATAACTTAAAAATGTAAAGTCGGTTCAACGCGTGAATCGACTTTAAATGTAAAGTCTATCCACACGTTAAACCGAATTTAAATTTTTAATTTTTTTATAAAATTTACTCATTTTCTATTATACTCAAAACATGTATTCGATCACATAATAGCAGAAAAAACCAAAATCCGTTTAAAAATAGTTTAAATAATACAAATAATTGAAAATTTAAATATTAATTAATTACTTGAGAATTAAATTTATTACAAAAAAATAATTTATATACAATACATATATATTTAACTTAAATTACAAATAAAATGATGTCGTCTCTTTCGTCATGGATTTTGTGATATTCCCACTTTATCTCAAGGAGAAGAAGCTTGGTTTACTTGGAATCACCATCATAGTGACCAAGAAACTAGGCAAGAAAGATGAGATAGTGTTTGGGCAAAAAACAGTTGGTCCATATAACAATTCATTCCCCTAAATACATGAGCACGTAAACATCCATCAAACAAGTAGTCCAAACTTTAGAGTCATATGAATGGAGAAATTAAAGCATAATAAAAATTATCATGGTGTTGTCCTATGTTATTCAAGATCATCAGATTCTTCTCCTGTTGGTATAATTTGAACAAATTGTTATGTCCATTCTTCTCGTAAATCAACAAAAATTTGCATATCATAGCCCCACTTGTTCCAACCAAAGAACTATATGTAATTAAATTCAAAATAAGAACGTAATATTAAGAATTCACAAAAAATAACTTACACTACTACAATATGTGCTTTTGGTCTAGGGATTTTAGCCCCGGTTTTTTTAAAAACCGAGGCCATAGTGTTTTGGCCACGGGTTGATAAAACTGAGGCTATAGTGTATACATATATCCTCAGTTTTATCAGTAACCGTGGCTATAATTTAAATTAAAAAAATATTTAAATATATACAAACAAAATTAGATAGCTACAATTATTAAATGACTTTGATTATAATTAAAATAATAGAGTTTAAAATAATAAAATACGGTATGCCCTTCGTTTAAAAGAAATACAAAAATTACTTTACAACTTTTTTTTATTTTTCTCTATTATTAATTTAATTTAATGTATTTTTATTTATTTTAGAATATATATATATGTATATATCAAATTTTTTCACTCTTTTTTTCTCCCTCCCTTCTTTTTTTTCACTTTTTTTCTTCAGAATTTTCTAATTAATAATTTCATTCAGCGAGCATAGCTCTCACGCACGCGCTAAGTAATATATATATATAATTTCTAATTAATATATATATATATATATATATATATATATCATATGTTTAATATACTAATTCTAGCCCCCAACCCAATCTCGAGAACCAAAGTTTGCTCTAGCATCCCTTTCTCCCCAACCCAATCTTGAGTCGTTCGTCCCTCTCGCTATCGTCATATTGCCATCCTAAACCATCATGTTAGATTATTTCTATGTTTTACACTCCATTATTATTGTATCATCCTTTAAGAAAAACCTAGAAATTAGATCTGAGTATAGCTTCAGTCCTTGGTTCAGTTATGGTTTGTTTTTGTATCATCCTTTAAGAAAAAAAACAAAAGTTAGATTTGAGTAAAGCTCCAGTCTTTGGTTCAATTCTGGCTTTTTTGTATCATTCTTTAAGAACAAACCCAGAATTTAGATCTGAGTAAAGCTTCAGTCTTTGGTTCAATTCTGGTTTGTTTTTAAGACTATCTCTTTTGTTAGTGCTCTGCCTACTACTAGTGAAAAATCCATCCCACCTGTGACATCTTTCAATGAGGTTTGAGTTTATCCTTTACCCGTTTTGAATATTTGGTTTTCTAGGAAATTTAATATGTATTTGTTATTTTTCTATGGTGGGTTTTGGCAGCTGATTGATTCTTTGGTCAATCGTGTGAATTTCTTGTTGAATGATGCTGATCAGGCATTAATCAGTGCTTTTCTTATGTTGTTGAGAGCCAAAGGAGAGACTTACGGGAAAGTGAGTTATTTTTTCTATTTTTTCATGATATACTTATATTTATTTTTATTGTTATTATCCTCACATTAAGTAAGCCTCATTCAGAGATCAATCTAGAACCAGAACCAGAATTTTGCACAAATTGAGGCCATATGTATGTTTTTTTTCGTTTTTGAGTTGGATTTATTTAAATATGCTCTTTTATAGTTTTTTTCATCCATTTTATTTTTAGAGACAAGTGTATGCGTTGGTATTCTGATTTACAACAAAGTGATATCCCAAAAGCTGAACGTTTTGCTTATTCTAGTTGAAATAGCAATTGTTTTGCTTAAGACTAGTAATTCAATAATTTTTTATGGTTTATAAATGTAGTTTTAAATTTTTTGATGGAAAATACTTCATGGTTAAGATTTTAGGCGTATCTGAATTTTTTATTATCTACAAGTATGCACAAATGATAATTATTTCCCTTTTTATTTAGTATAAACAATGGGTTTACAAGAACCTAGTAGGTTTGACACCTCTTTCTTATGCTAATTGTCGCCTTCCCACCATGGAAGAGAGAGAGGATTGAGAATTTTTTTAACTGACTCTTCATTTAAGGGCTTTTGGGTTTTCATGATTAAGACATTTTTTAGCTTTGGATTGTTGAAGCATTTTTATTATGATTTTTTTTTGCAAAGAAAACTGTAAGCAAAGGAGAAAATCTGGAATCTTTAAATTTATCTGTGTCTGACCTAATTGTGTATACTCCCTTGATTTCACCACCCTTGGTTGAAATGATTGTTAATGATAAAGTGGGATCAGAAAATATAAAGACAAAAGATGATGGCCCTGCACAAGCTATTATTAACATATCATTTTCTAAAGATCTTGATAAATTCATGTTTGAGGAAGCTGTAGTAACTGTGCAGGCTGCTTATAGAGGCTATGTGGTATTTCTTCAAACTATGTGTGTAATTATTACTTTCTTTGTTGTTGTATTTAATGTAAAGCATTGTACTCTCTGAAATTTCTCACTAGTTCATTTTATTTTGGTCCATTTTGATGCTTTTGTATGCTAGGAAAAGGAGTTTATTGGCCCTTTGCTGGAACTATAAATTGAAATTGATCTTTTAGATAATATCATCTTCTCTAGATTGAAATAAATTATTTCATATAAGAATTGCAATTTTATGTGTATGTTATGATGAGAAGTATGACTGGATAAATGAACAAGAAATATTTTTCCTATAAATATTTTATTGTTACTTTTAGCATGTGGAATGTTTCATAGCTTTTTGAAATTTTTTTACTTGTATTGATGCTCTTCTATTTTTCTTGAAGGTATGTTACGTTGGTGTTGGTGTGGGTGCACTGTGCTGGTGGTGGTGCTAGTGTTGGTATTGGTGCGTTGCACTGCGTTGGTGTTGGTACTGGTGTGATGCGTTGTGCTGGTAAACTAGTCCTCACATGATTTGGATGTTGGCAGTCTCTCGAATTCTCTTGTAAATGATGCATGTAATGGAACTAGAAGTAAGAAGATATATGTCAGACTTCTTTTGAGCATTGACCGCAGGGAAACCACAGAGGCTACAATGGAATAGTGTATGAAACTGGGAGGTTTGAGGATGTTTAATGAGTTTCTATAATTACAATTCAGTTGATTATTATTCTTCCTTAATATTGTAGGTGATTCAGGTAGGAGAGAAATATATTAGTTAGCAAAATATGCAATCGAATATACATTTGCAAAAGATGGAGTCAAGAAAGACTTAAGAGAGATTTTTCAATCAGCTAAAAATAAGGAATTATCATTATAATCGTTTTTGTAGCATATTTATGCTTGTAATTAATCATAAAAAATCAATTTGTAATAGTAAGTTTTTATTTTCTTTTAGTGCGTAATAAACTCTCGAATGTAATTATACTTTTAATTTTAATATAATATGATTTTTAATGTTGTTTTTAATAAATTTATTGCAATTTATATTTATTTTTAATATTGTAATTATTAATTGTATTTTTTTTAATTTAAAAAATAGAGGCCATAGGTCGTTACCTATGGTCTTTCTCACTTAAGCCTCGATTCTTATAACCGTGGCCATAGACCTATAGTAACAGTTAAAAACTAAGGTCATATGTACTTTTTGTAGTAGTGTTATATATGTTAAAAGATTAGTAAAAGAGATTACCAAATCGACACCGGTGTGATATAATAATAACTTTATCCCTTCGAAATCATATTAGCATTGTATTAATATTTTTTCTGTAAATATGGAGTTATCTGGAATGAAGCTAGTATTTTTAATGCTATAATGAGCTCTAAATATGAAATCAAGTATAACTCTGATTTGTTACTTGGGTTGGTTTAGTTTTGGTGCCTATAAACTTATGGAACAACTGGTTATTGCCCAACCAATCCAAGTAACAAATATGAGTTACACTTGAATTCATATTTAGAGATCATTATAGCATTAAAAGTACCAGCTTGATTCCAAATAGCTTCATATTTATAGAAAAAATATTAATACAGTGCTAATATGATTTCGAAGGGATAAGTTTATTATTATATCACTCCAGTGTTGATATGGTAATCTATTTTACTAATATTTTAACATATATATGTTATTTTTTTTTGAATTAATGATATTTCACCGGAATGATGATTCTTGGTGGTTTTCATATACTTAGTTGGTGACTGACTACCTTGATGTTGTCATACAAGGGAACTAGGCAAGGGAGATGAGATGAAGTTTGGGAAAAAAATAGGTCCATATAACAATTCATTCCGCTAAATACATAAGCACATAAACATCCATCAAACAAAATATCCATTAAACAAGCTACCCAAACTTTAGACACAAGAATAGAGAAATTAAAGCATTATAAAAATTACCATGATGTTGTCATACGCTATTCAAGATCATAAAAATCTTCTCCTGATTCTTCTTGTGATGATATAATTTGAACCATGTGTTCTGCCCATTTCTCTCGTAAATCATCAAAAGTTTGCGAGTCATAGCCCGCCTTGTTCCATCCAAAGAACTACATGTATTTAAATTCAAAATAAGAATGTAATTTCATGAATTGACAAAAAATAACTCATATATGTTAAAAAGGTATATTGGTAAAAGAGATTACCACATCTTTAATTGGAATTTTGATAATTATGATGATTTCGCTTATAAAATTCATGAAATAGTAACCACACATGACTCCATCATTTTGTTGTAGAACCTACAAAAAACAAGTGTACATTATTTTCCATATTCGAACATCTTTATTATTCAATAGTAAAATTAAATAAATTATTAATATTCGCTTGTACATACCATAACTTTATCACATATAAGCTTATGATATTTTTCATGGAAATGCCCCTACTCTTGTTCCACAGCTTCCATGCCCTATCAAAGTTTAAAACAGTTAGTTTTTATTAAATATTACAAATTAAGAACAATAGAAGAAAAATAGCTAGCTATAACTCTTACATTTCAACAACTAATTTTGTATCTTTACTCAATTCTATGGAAGCTGAGTCACAATACCAAACATGATTGCCATATAGATCAAGGATTACCAACATCCAATGATCTTGGCCTTCTTCAAACTTTAATGACCAAGGGATTATCAACTTTTGATTTGTGTTAAGTGACCCTATCACATAATTGTTTAGCTCTGATGCTAACATCCTTCTCTTCATATTAATTGACAAATGAAGAATCATAGAACATTTGTAATGTGATGAGTGATTAGCTTAAAGTCGATAATAACATGCCCTATATAAAAGAAATATATATAAATAATTAGATAATATAAATATAATTGTATATATTCTACATAAATAAAAGTTATTTACCGATTGAGGACTCACCTTGTCCACACTTGAATTATACTTAAATCGATCATTTGATATTCAAATAGCTACAATATGCACTCGATCGATATATAGGTTTGGCTAATGTCTACACTAGATTTTTCTATAGGAAGTGGTATAGTCCATCCATCATTTATGCTAGATTCCTTCGCAACAATAGTCATCAAAGCACCAAGATTTTTGCTGAAGTTTATAGCATAATCATAACTATACTTTTCCCATGGCTTCTTCTTGAATGACTTCGTGTGTAATGATTGCCCACTAGACATAGATTTACCACGAGATACTTGCTTTGTATCTCTTAAATGTGCTGCACTTACTAATTCTGGTATAATAGACTAAAGAAGAAGTATTATATATATTAGTAACAATAAAAGAATAATAATATAATAGTAGTAAAAAAATAGTACCATGTCAAAATTAATCACAACTTGACATGACGGCCAAGCCACATATTGTACAACCACTTCTTGGACTATAGTAGCATCAGAGGGCACAAGTAGTGAACAATCATGGAGCAATGATTGATCAATTACTATTCGCCAATAATTTGGCAAATATTGAATATGAATCATTCGATCATCCCTTAATTGTTGTACCGTACCAATAGCAATAAAGTCCATTAATGAAGGATGTTTCAACAAACATTTCATATTTTGTAAAACATTTAAGCGTTATATATAATAAAAAAATAAAAATAATAGACTATCTAAATAAATTGAAAATCTTATCCCAAATGATTCATCAAATAGAGGAGGACTCCCATATGGGGTAGCTATTGGAAGTACATTCTCATCAAAATGTTCATCGTGATATGATGGATGGTAAGAATGCACAAATTGCATTAGAGATATTAAACCACTACCTGATTGCATCTGCATTCCTAGCATAAAGGGAGGATCAATAGGATGACTATATCCCATACAGGATATAGGTTAGGCACCATGAGATCGTATGGGTGGCATGCCTGGCATGGATGGTGGCATGCCTGGCATGGATAGCGGCATGACTGGCATGGATAGTGGCATGACTCGCATGGATAGCAATATGCCCTGATTATATTATGTTATCATGGCTAACATGTGTTGTGATTGATATTCTTTTAAAGTGGCAATCTCACTTAACATGGAGGCCTTAAAGAAGTTGAGTTCTTCTTTGATTTTACTATACTTCTCCTTATTGACCACTTGAGACTTTTATTTTGGAATGTTAAAAATACTCCATATAACCATCATATTGGCTTCCTCCCCTAACATGACCAGGACACTCGCGTCCAAATCCATGATATATATCATCTCTCTCTGGTTATTCGATTATTTCACCCCTGGCTATTTTTTCTTGAACAACTCTATACAAATAATAAAGCAAACGAACATATCATACCTTATTACGTCAAATAGCAAAAATCATAAGACTTTGTATCAAGTTAAATTACAAACCAACTTATTTAGTTGTTCTTCTCCTTGTTTAGTCATTGGTCTTGACTTCTTCGTTTTGTGGGTCTTTGTTTCTATATACAATTCAGAACGGGTAACCGGTCTACCCAATTCATCTTCCTACATAAATTAAATGAATTTATTAACAAGGACATCAACTTAAATTTAAGGAAAATAAATATAAAAATATTTATAAATTAACAACTTAATAATACCATTCCTTGTCTAACTTCAGGATTTGAAGACCTCCTAGTATGGTTAGGAAGAACATTATGCATTTGTATATTCTGATGTTCTTTCCTAATAATTTGAAATTCATCCATACGTCTATAATCCACGAAATCTTTCCAAACTTAGGGTTCCATCCAGGGGTGTTCTTCAGGGATTTTGTATAGTTGTACTTCATTAAGTGGTTCCAAATATGGAAACATATAATTTTTGGCCAATCTAGAAGTTTTGTATTCCTTCCATGCCTTATTTGTAATCTTATAACACTTGATCATCCGAGTGTCAGGGACTTTATAATGATTCTGTAAAAATACACTACAAAAGATGAGATATAATATATGTAATTAGTTATAAAATAAAATAGACTTATACAAATGGTTTTCCATACTTTGAACTTTTCAGCTTCATCAACCTTAGTCCAATCATTTATATTGATTGATATTCTTGACTTGACAAGTATACTAATAGAGGATTTCAATTGTTGGCCATTTTCCCCTAATGGATTACAAGTAGCATCAAATAGAACATTACTCTATCATCTGGGTTAAGTGAAGTATCAAGTATATTCGCCCAACCCCTTCTTTCAAAATGTCCCAATGGATCATTTGGATCTACAATCTTTGGTACCATAGGATTCATGAAATATCTACAAATAATGATGAAATAAAAATTAATTGACAATTTTAATTTCAAACATATAAACATGCAAGAGTTAATAGAATAATATAGAGCACATACATTATGTTTAATTAGGTTGTTGATCATATATATATATATATATATATATTCCTTCACAATCACTTCGAGTCCATGACGAAGAATCATCGTCATCAACTAGATCATCACACACATTAGGCAATTTTTTTGAGAAATGACTAATATTGGATAATGTATCAAGCATGTCATCATCTTCTAAAGCATCATAATGGTAGAACTCTTTTTGTGGAGGCGTTAACACATAAATATTGTTCTAAAGCATCAATATTTTCTACATGATAATACCAAAATTTATAACTCAAAAGAATACCACTATGAATAAGGTGATACTTAACCTTATCAACATCATGAAATCCCTCATTTTTACATTTAACACATGGGCATCAAATCATACTAAATTCATTATTACTATTTCTACAAGCAAATTCCAACAAACTTTCAACTCCAAAAATGTAGTCCTGTTCAATTCTACACTTTGACATCCAAGATTTTTCCATTTTCTATTAATGACATTAAACATATTAAATATGTATCCAACCAATATATTTCAGATATTATTATATATGAATTCCCTAATTATTAGAATATCTATCAAAATATCATATAAAAATAAATACATAAAAACCAAACATATCAAATATATATACATAAATATAATTATATGAGATTGATTGTAATTACTAATAATAATATGCCACATCATTTGAGTTGATTTCAAATTTAAGATATATAAAACAAAATGTATATAACAATTTTGTGATGATTAATATTTTTTTTAAATAACTACACTACTTCAAACCTAAATTTTTAATGAGCATCATATTGTTGAAACATGTATTTCCCATTTTATATTAACAAAAATAAATAAATTAAAAACTAACCTAAAATTGTAGTCATAAATATATAAATTTATTTTCTTACGAAAATGTATACAAAACCTACATAATAAAAATAATAACATATATATAATACAAAACCTACATAATACAAAAAATTATACACATAAATAATAAAACATAATATACAAAAATAATTAAAAGAAATACGAATAATAAGTGCGTAGGATTAATAGAAATACTTATAAGAGTAAATGAAGTGACAAAATGAAGAAAATGAATAAAAAATGGTGTTTTGTAAGTGATAAATGAGTATAAAAATTTGAATATTTCGCTAAAATATGTCACATCATTTGAGTTGATTTCAAATTTAAGATATATAAAACAAAATGTATATAACAATTTTATGATGATTAATATTTTTTTTAAATAACTACATTACTTCAAACCTAAATTTTTAATGAGCATCATATTGTTGAAACATGTTTTTCCCATTTCATATTAACAAAAATAAATAAATTAAAAACTAACCTTAATCCCAGCCATAAATATATAAATTTATCTCCTTACGAAAATGTATACAAAACCTACATAATAAAAATAATAACATATATATAATACAAAACCTACATAATACAAAACTTTATACACATAAATAATAAAACATAATATATAAAAACAATTAAAATAAATATTAATAATAAGTGCGTAGGATTAATAGAAATACTTATAAGAGTAAATTAAGTGACAAAATGAAGGAAATGAAGAAAAAATGATGTTTTGTAAGTGAGAAATGGGTATAAAAATTTGAATATTTTGCTAAAATATGACACATCATTTGAGTTGATTTCAAATTTAAGATATATAAAACAAAATGTATATAACAATTTTGTGATGATTAATTTTTTTTAAATAACTACACTACTTCAAACCTAAATTTTAATGAGCATCATATTTTTGAATCATTTCTTTCCCATTTCATATTAACAAAAATAATTAAATTAAAAATTAACCTTAAATCATAGTCATAAATATATAAATTTATTTCATTACAAAAATGTATACAAACCTACATAATACAAAAATTTTAACAGATAAATAATAACACATAATATATAAAAACAAATAAAGAAATATGAATAATAAGTGCGTAGGATTAATAGAAATACTTATAAGAGTAAATAAAGTGACAAAATGAAAGAAATGAAGAAAAAATGGTGTTTTGTAAGTGTGAAATGAGTATAAAAATTTGAGTATTTACTAAAAAAAAAATAGAAGATCCAGAAGATAAATTGGAAATGAAGAAAACCCACTAAACGACGCAGGAATTGGTGGTCGTAGATGACCAGAAAATGAGAAAGAGTGGAGGAAGAATGAAGGAGGTTTTGGATTTTTGAGAGTTATGCAGCGCTGAATATTATTTATGTCTAATGGGGAAGAAAGAAGAGATCGAAAATGAAAATATCCACGTGTGTAGCATCGGTTGACACGTAGAACCGACGCTACGTCTACATGTAGCATTGGTTCTATATGTCAACTGATGCTACAATCTACGTGTTTTAAGTCTTTTTTTCAACGAACTAGCTTTAAATTAATTATAAGTCGGTTTTCACTAAAAACCGACTTTAAATCTGGACTTAATTGACAATGTTTGTAGTAGTGAATGTAGGGTTCTGAATGCATAAAAGTTGTTGCTTCATATTGATCTCAGGTTGTATTGATGTCTTTATTCTTGATACATTCAATCACTTCTTAAGAATCAAGCACTAGAATTGCTAATAAAAAAGAAATGGAAAACTTACAGGTAATATAGAAATTATAAAATCGATTCACAGCAATACGATGCCCACACTTTGGCATGCCCAAAATGAGTGTTACTCTTATCAAATATTATGTCAATCATAGTAAAGTAGAAAGAAGGTAATTATCCATAGTGGACTGATGATAATTAGTATCAGTTACAATAAGTTAGTATAGCATAAAATTAAATGGGAGTTGGTTTGTGTTTTCAAAAGATAAAAATAATGGAAAAACTTAAAATGTTAAAAATGACAAGTAGAGAGATAACATGAAAGCACGTGATTAAGGACCGATCATTAAGCACTAGATTTTGATTCAATCAATAGGGCTATTTTTTAACTATTTTCCAATTCCCCTGACCTAACTTACATCCTATTGTATTGGTAACTTTAGTTTTAGAAGTATTATATCGCATAATAACTAAAATAATTACAAAAATCTTGTTAATAATTTTTAACCTATGTTATTGATTCTACTTGAAATTACTAAATCACAATTTGACAATTTAAGCTCACAATCAATACCAATTCTAGAAAAATTATAATCTTGTAATGAACACTAATAGATAAATAATTAGTATGCCTCGTAATCATTCAAAAGTAGCATTTTTACATGCATAAATTAAACCAATCACATTACCAATTCAACATAAGAATTGCTCTATAGTGCATGTATATACTCATTGTAGGCACTATTAGAGCATGGATTCAAACGCTGCCAGCATATATATGAGTGGGTGTGTGAGTGTGTAAATATTATTTGAAAAATACATGAAAAATAATTCAATCATAGAATAAACCTAAATTGAATCATCATTTAAGGCTCAAAAATTGGCTTTAATCACACAAAGAAAAGTTGATATCTATAGATTTGATACAAACTAATAATTGTTTCATAGAAAACATTGAGGTAGAGAAATTAAAGTGCATTGAAGAGATTAATTGAAACCGAAAATAATTAACAAACTTCAATTCAACAATCTTCACCTTCTTCTTTTACTTCTTTCTTCAAAATTATGTAGATTAACCCTTCTATTTTTTTCTCTTTTATGTATTACATGTTTTGGCTACCTAATATGATGTATACATGGAGGTTTTTGAGTGCATCTCAGCCCTCCATTTAATTCCCTACTATCACAATGAATCTCACTTAAAACTGAGGTAAAAGGATATTTTTGCAATTTTTGGAGGATTCTCAATCGATTGAGCTATTGAATTTTTTAATTATACCTTTTAATTCGAGTGTCTTTAATCAATCTCAATCAAAGATCGATTGACTAGGATGCTAAGATCGATCTAAAGGGTCTCGATCGATCTATCTACTATACTCTTGATTCCAATTTTTTCCTAATACCCCTTGATCGATCTCTATCTAGGATCCTACTTTTTCAATTTTTTTTCCTTTTTTAGCTTTTATCTACTATACTCTTGATTCCAATTTATTTTCTCATTTTTTTCCTAAACACATAAAGGTAATTTGGAATATAAAATTGAATATATATGTGACTAAGTTGATGAATTGAAAGATATACAAATTAGCATATATCACAAAGCCTTTGGAAGAATGGACCAAAGATGATTTTCAAGAAATTGACCAAAATTGCAACGGTTTGTATGCTATAATGTGTGTTGTTATTTCTCTTGAGAGTGGAAACTATTAGTCCGATGGCTTTAGTGTTTGAATTCATGTGTGTAAAACATTTTATGTATATTTTACTTGTCTATCCTTTGTAAGGTTGGTTACTGGTGGATCAATATCACCTAAGACACAATTTCATGTTTTCTTATTATACTCATTCACTCTCTTATATTTCATATAGTTTTCTTTATTCTGTGTTTGTTTGTGTTGTATTGTCCCATTTGGGACTGGGCATTTCTTCATGTCTAAAATGCCTTTTGTTGTTGTTTTTGGAAAGTGAGCTTCGCCAAAATTTTCACGGTTGGCTTTTCGAAGTGCTTGCCACCAGCTTAGCACTATATGGCTGTAAATGCATTCTGACCATTACCATTACTAGTGTATATCTATTAACCTTTTCTCTCTGGCTAGTAAGGCATGCTGCTATGGGTTATGGGGTAGGCAATGATGATCTAAAAGGTTGAATTGTTTTTTAAATTTCCCTCTCCTTATTTTTTCTTTAACCATAGTCCATAGTGAGGCTTTGCTTGTTTGGCATCAAACTTCCCAGGTCCATTCCTGGTCCATTTTTCTTCTTATGTTTGATATGGGAAATAGTAGGATGTGGGAAATTAGAAAGGAGTCCTTCTCAAATTTCTCAAACACAAGTTTGAGCATAAAATATATGAGATTGAGTGAGAATTTGTTGAGCATCAAAATGCATGGTTGGCCAATGTGTTAAGTTGGAATAAAGTATTCTTAATTCATATTGTGTGGCCTATTTGACCAAGTTAGAATAGAGCTAGTAAAAATATTCCATAGATAAGCATTCCCACCTCATTTTAAGTCCTAGATGTCTATATGGGATAGAAGTTCAAATAACATATGTGTGATTGTTTCGATGTATGGAAATTTAAGAAGTATTTCTTCATGCATAACTTCAAATGATGTTTGGGATTTTCTCGAAGCCAAGTACAACAAGTATGAGGAAAACAAAATTGTTGTTGAAGAAAGTATTAACATGCATGAAGTTGATAAGACAAAGTCTGTTGCTCTGACTGCTTCTTATACTAGTTAGATATCTTCTGAGTCTATTTTTTGGACAGACGTTTAAGATGACGAGGATTGCTCTCCTAAGAAACTTATGATCAACTTGTGTATGAACACTTGAAGTTAATGAAAGTTAAAAACAAGGTTGATCACAGGTTAAATGAAATGATAAAAGAACGTTTGAACCTTATGAGAAATATTTTGCATCACAAAATCGAAGGAGAAGGGAAATCAAGGATTAAAGTTGAGACTAGAAAACCACATTACATCTCAATAGGTACTTCTTTCTGTTAATAATTAGTATCTAGCCAAGATCAGGAAACTTGAAAGGTTTATAAAATGTGAAGAATCTAAGAAATTCTCTACCATTGATGAGTTTGTTTAGCCCAACTACTTCGAGGTCATTACCCCAAAAATAGTATCTTCATATTTTGTAACATTGTTTTTTACTTGGAAATCCATCCTTAAGGAATACTCAAAATAGCTCCCTTCATAGTCATGTATTACTACTTCCAATCTTTCTCCTTTGAAACTATTAGCCTTGTCAACATATATGTGCCACCCTTCATACCTAACCGAACCTACAATGCAAACCTTGCTTAAGCATTCACCATTGATGGCCTTAAAAAAATCAATATACTTGGCTAAAAAGTCAATGAGTACTTGAGCCTTTATAGAAGATCTGCCAAAAACTTTACGTTATATTCTCCTAATTCAATGGTGATTTGGGCTAGTCTACCTTTAGTTTCAAGCTTCTTAAAAAAACTTTTTAACGGATGAGGGGTGAGGAATACCACAGTGTGTGAGCCAAAGTAGTTTTGTAACTTTCATGTTGTCATTTTCAGTGTGAAAGTAAATTTATCTAGCATCAAGTACATCCCTTGTGCACCTATTAGGATTTTGATTATGTAGTACATAGTTTGTTGGACCTTCTTTCTTTCCACAAAGAGTACGATACTTGAAATTTGAGAAGTGACCACAAGGTATAGGCATAACTTTTCACTTTAGACTAGGCTTATTAACACTAAAGGGACACAAAGGTAATGTGTTATCACATAGAAAGCAGCCTCACATTCTTTATTCCAAAACATCAAGGAGCACTTTCTCAACAAGCTCAAGAATGATATATATTGGTTAGTACATTTGGAAATAAATATGTTGATAGCTATTATCCTTCCATTAAGTTGTTGGATTCCGTTCAAGTCAATTGGTGACTTCATACTGACCAATGCTTGTGTCTTGTTAGGATTTGCTTCAATTCTATGGGCTAAAACAAGATACCCAAGGAATTTCCCGAGGTGGCTCCAAAGATGCATTCTTTAGGGTTAGGCCCCATCTCATACCTTCTAATGACCCAAACACCTTCTTCAGATCCTTAACATGATTTGAAGGTAGAATATTTTTGACCATCATGTCATCTACGTATGCTTCCCTATTCCTTTCGAGCTACTCTTTGAGAATCTTATTTACTAGTTTTTTATATATGACACTTGTATTCTTTAGCCCAAAAGGTATCCTTGTATAACAAAATATTTCATCCTCAATGATAAAATAAGTTTTTTCTTTGTCCTCTAGATGCATTCTAATCTGATGTCTTATGATATCATGGATAAGCATTATGGAAACACATAAGCCCAAACCAAGCTCTAACATTAATAATTTGGTCGATACTAGGTAAGGGAAAACAGTCCCTCAAGTAGGCATTATTAACATTAGTGAGGGCTACACACATTCAAGCTAAACCACATGCCTTCTTGACTAACACTACATTAGACAACCATTGCGAATACTTCAAGTTTATTTAAGTGTTGCTATTTTAGATCTGATTATTTTGTTCTTTTCTTTAGGAATTTTCTCCTCTTTTACTTGGAAGGCTAAACTTTTGGGTCAACATTCAACTTAAAGGTTATAACTTTGAGGTCAATACTAGACATATCATCAAATTTCCATGTAAAAACATCAGTATATCATCTTAGAAAGTCTATTATCCACTCCTCACTTGGGTTTCCAAGTTGGTGTTTATATTTAGGAAATAACCCTCTCCTCCCTTTTTCATCTTCTACCAACACAATCTCCACTTCCTCTAAGATGATCGAGCAAATGAGACATTCTTTGCCTGGAAAATAACTTGATGGGTTAGTATTTGGTTGCTATTTTATGGTGACTTGTTTCATGGTGGCATTGTAGCAGCTTATAGCCTTCTCTTGGTCACCTTCTATTTCCTTAATTCCCTCATAGGGTTAGATACTTGAGTACTTGATGATAAGTTAAGCGGATTTCTTGATCAATGCCATTTTACCTATATATTTATGTATCAATTCCCACATATTTATGATTATTTGTTGTTCCCTATGCATTTAATGTGTTGTTTATGCTACATAGGTATTAAGGAATAAATACAAGCAAACAAGGCTAAAATATGTGTTATAGAGAATAATGAGTACTTTGATACTTGAGTCAAGGAGTGTTGTGGCACATTCCTCTTGGGCCCCTATGGAATTTTGGAAAAAGATGTTGCATTGTGGCTTGATTTCAGCCGTGTCACGACATATGACTCTTGGGTGAAATTGTGAAAACAAGCATTGGCTTCTAACTACAACATAAGATTAGGTTTGCTATGGCACAATCCTTTTGCGCATAGTTTCTTGGTACGAAATGCACACCGCACTACGACATGATTGTATATGTAGTGTGGCTCACTCTCTAGATTTACACTGAATTATCTAGATTTTTAGCCCTCTAATACAATTTCTTTTAGATTTATTAGGATTATAATTTTAAGTGTACGTATTAGACCTCTAAAGTCCTAACCTTAATTACATTGTTTGTAATTCACATTCTATAAATATGTAATTAGGTTAACCACAAATCACAAAAGTGGCATAGAAAATATAAAGAAAAATATAGAGAAATAATGATTTGAAGTTGAGGCAAGATAGAGGCAACAAGAAGTTAAAGATCCAAAAGACACTCTAACCAATATTTATTCTTCTTCTTCTTATTTTTATTCTTCTTTCTTGATTGTAATGATTTTAATGATGATTATTTCAGAATCAATGTTGGCTAGTTTTATTATATTACTGTGGGAAATTTCCAAACCCTAGACTATGACTTTATTATATAAATGTTATGATGAATTTTTAGTTTCAAATATAGATTCTTGAGGTGTTTGACTCTATGTTTAAATTCCAATACTAGGCATGTATGAATTAGAGTAGCTAACTAATTTATTACATGAATATGTTTAATGCTAGTTTAAGATGTTAATATGTAATTGATAATATTCTTATTCTATGTGGTATCTTATTGCTTCGTGAAAGGTTTGAAAAGTAGGGTTGATACCTTCGTTAAAGGTTAGAAATGGTAGTAATCTTGCATAGTTTAGTCATCTCCTTTTTAGAACATAATGTAATGTATGAATTAAATATACACTACTACAAAAGGGGGTATTTAAGTCGATATGTAAAGTCATTTTTTTGAAAAAAAACTCACTTATAATGAATTTAAAGTCGATTCAGTTGACGTGGTGAACCGATGCTATCCACGTGTGTAGCGTTTGTTGACATATAAAACCGACGCTACGTCCACATGTAGTGTCAATTCAACACGTCAACAGACGCTATGAACTACGTGGATAATATCGGTTGACACGTAGAACCGACGCTACACACGTGGATATTTCCTTTTCTCTTCTTTCTTCCCAGACAGAAACTATTCCAAGCACTACATAACTCTCAAAAACCCAAAACCTCATCCATTTTCCTCCACTTTTTCTCATTTTCTGGCCACCTATGACCACTAATTCCAGTGCAGGTTAGTGCGTTTTCTTCATCTCTAACTTATCTTTTAGATCCCCTATTTTTTTGAGAAAAATACTCAAATTTTTTATACCCATTTCTCACTTACAAAACACCATTGTTTCTTCATTTCCTTCATTTTGTCACTTCATTTACTCTTGTAAGTATTTCTATTAATCCTACGCACTTATTATTCATATTTCTTTATTTTTTTGTATATTATGTTTTATTATTTATGTGTATAAATGTTTGTATTACATATGTATATTTTGTATTATAACATCAGGAGGAGAATATGATGATCTTAAATAACATAATTCAACACTATGGTAATTTTTCTACTATTAATTAATATTTTATTTTTCAATTATTTGTATTATTTAAACTATTTGTTAAACAAATTTTTTTTCTACGATTATGTAGTGATCGAATACAGGTTTTAATTTAAGTATAATAGAAAATGAGTAAATTTTGTAAAAAAAAAATTAAAAATTTAAAGTCGATTCACGCGTTGAATTGACTTTACATTTCTAAGTCATCGTATTTAAAGTCAATTCACCGAACTGACTTTAAAGGTCTGTTTTGTAGTAGTGATAGTAAGAATAGCTTTGGGTTTTTTAGGATTTAGTTTAGTTAATAAATGTGCCTTTAATATATTACATGGTAAGCAAAGGTACATTTGAAGTATTTCCTTAACTACCTCGGTTTGCAAAGATAAAGTTAAGAATTCAAGGATGACTCTATATGATGATAGTAATTTAGGATTCAAAAACTAATTATGATTCATGACATAATTGGTAAAATTATAGACTAATGGGGATAGTCCCATGATCACATATTTCTCTCAATTTATGTTCAATTTATTTTATTTCTTTTTAAATCGCCTTTCAAAAAGCCCAATTTTGCTAATGCACTAACAATCTAATAAATAGTGGTAATATTGTTAACAATCATCGTGAATATGACAACCCTTGATCTTAATTTAATTATCACTTATACAATTTGATCATGTATACTTGCATGTAACCAAGCCTATCGTTGCCCCCATCCTGTGTATACATGGCCTACCTAAGATGGCATTATAATGTGTAGGACATTGATAATTACAAAGTTAGTCATGACAATAGACCAAGTTACCATTACAAGTAATATGATTATACCAATAATAGTGGTGATATTGCTACTGAATCCCACTAATGACATTTCTTTCTTCATATCTCCTTATCTCGAACCCGTAATATGATTATACCAATAGTAGTGGTTGGTTGGAACCCATAATATGATTATACCAAGTCGTCAGTTAATTTAATTAAACTATCCCTATTGTGTAAGAAATTAATAAACCATCTAATTCGATGCATTTGGTCGGGTTATCAATTTAAAATCATATTCAAGCTGTCTAAATTAAATATAGATTAATGTATCTAAAACTTAATTTTTATATTTTAAATCTATTACGAGAAATATGTCGTCAATATATTTCTCAATAATAAACTTTGTAAAAATCTTGAAATAGAAATTAATCTGTATTTAAAAATAAAAAAAATCCTAAATAATCTACACAAACATATCCACATAACTAAAATCTCATCGTCAGAATCAGCTAGACATGTTCAAAATAATAAATGACTAGTAAATTATTTTAACAAATTCAAGAAATACAATAATATTATTTACCAAAAATAAATAAGAATACAAATTAGATTTTAATACCTAAAAGATAGATAGAAGGATGCGTCCTACTCCACATAAGAGATTTTAATCATCGTAGTATTCCCTAGATTATAGCAACCTTTTGTACCACCTAATTTGAAAAATCTTCTTTCACTGCCTCTTATTTGTAATCACCTAATCTAAATTTTGTATAAACTAAACATAGAAGTAAGAAAAGTAAAAATATGTAGCTTTGGAAAATTAAGAATTCTAAAACCAATAGTTACCTAATAAAAACTAAAACATAATATCATATTTATAGCTTTGGTTGGCATAAGAGAGCTTTGGGTCAGAAAAATCATCACGTGTCGCAGCCAGCCTTTTACACCATCGTGGCATGAGTTACATTTTGGTTTGCCTAGTGTTTACCCCCAATAGGTTGCTCTATGGACCAACTAGTCCTAGCCACGACTCTGCACAAACTACATGAAATTGATTCGAAACAGTGAGGAGTGGGTTGTGGTCCACTATATTCCATGCCATAGCATGTGATGTTTCACTTCACTTTCTTGTTTCTCCCTTTACAAATTGGTTGGACTTACCTGTAACCCTTACATGTATTATTCTTTTAATGTTCTAAGATACAAATGAGTGCTTTAGGTATGATTCTTCATGTGTTGATCAATTTATCAAATCGAAGCTAAAAATACCTAAAAATTATAAAATACATGTGATTTCGAACACATAGATTTACTTAAATAATGATAAAATTATGCATACTCAAATAACAAAATAACAACTAAAAAATAACAAAGTAAAAAATAAAAATAAAAAAATTTCTCAAGCTTTAGTCTCTTTTCAGTTCATAATAAAATCTCAAGCATAAGTTAAATTAATACCTTAAAGGATCACAATGTATTGTAAAATTTGTTGTAAATCACAAATTAATGTTCCGTAACAAAAATGTATCAAATTTGACTCAATCAATCTCAATGTTAGGAATTCGAATTCACTTTTCTCAAATCATCATAAGTCATACTCTAAATATAACATTGATTATATGGGTTCAAGCACTCAACAAAGATATATGCGAATAGAAGTTATGTAAAGAAATGAGCTAATAAGTCCGCATATGATTAAATAAGAAAAGCTCAAAAAGTGTGTAACTTTGATCTCATAAAAAAATCAAATGATAGGTTTTATCAAGAAACCACATTATTATTCTCATGCATCAATTAAAATTATTAAGTTATAACTTCAAGCATATTCCTTAGAATGAATATGCAATGACTTCAAGGGGATTTATTTCATATTTTTCTTTTGTAATAGCAATCTGACAACTTGAAGAACTCAAGGGTCATAGTATTAGTTATACTATTTATTTTTCTCTCTCTTTTATACTCTTTTTGTTTACTTTTTATTTTTAATATATATTTTTCTTTCTTTCTTCACTTTTTTTAGAGAGTAGACCCATGTACATATGTGTATTTGGTGGGTGACTAAATTTTCACTCCTTTTGTGTTGGCTTTAGGAAAATCCATATATCTCTTTTTTTTAAAGTTAAGCATGAATTAAATAGGTATACACATTAATTTTTTTATGTAAATCATACAATCTAAGCAATAAAAATAGAAATATTATTCCTTATTAGATGTTAAAAATACTAATATTCAATTCAATAACTATAGAGATTATCTAACCATTTGAATTAATAATGTTCAAAAGAGTAAAAAAAAAGTATTATCACTCCAAATAAAAAAATTGTAGGCTCAAAATATTCTCACAAGGTAGTCTCTTCTTTTTGATTCCTAAACATTGATTTTGGGTTCATCTTAATCTAAGCATTCGAGCATGAAACACAAACTACTACAAAAAAAAACTAATTACCACAATATTCCATATGTTTAAGACATCAATCCAAAGACCCAATCACTCACTTTAAGTCAGCTACAAGTATGATAATTTTTTAAAAACTTTAAAATTGAACCTATCTATCGCTAAACAACTAAAAATGAACCTAAATAAAATCAAATAATTGTAAACATGTGTTTAATAAAGAAATTTAAAAAATGCCTAAACTCTTGTTTAAATTGCTTCGACCTCTAATTAAGAATCTACATTGTTCTTAATGTATCAAATGTAAATTAATGATAAAAATAAAGAAAAGAAAAGTTACCTATTTGTCTTAACTCAATGTGATCAAGTAGTAACGTGTTAAGTCATGGTGCATCCATCATATCAAAGAGTTTTATCGCACAAAAAAATTTTGTGTACTTCTCGTAAATCACATCTTAATAAATAGTTATGAATTTAATACATCTAAATAAAACAAACAATGTTTCACATTAACTGAAAATAAAATAAAATAAAACAAATAAATAAACATAAATCTAAAATAAAGGAAACATAATAAAAATAAAATAAAAACAACTATAACTAACAAATAAAAATGAAGGAAAAAATATTTAATGGGTTACCTTCCATTTAGGGCTTAGTTTAAAGTCAGTAATTGCTTTTTGAGGGATTATAATTTGTAGAATTTAATTCATTCAATGTCCCCCTTGTCATTGAGTTTTTTTCAATATGTATTCTAAAACGTATGATCTCTCCCAAGACTATCTTTTTTAACTCTCTTTATAGACATTAACAATTGTTTTGGTAGAGGCCAAGATGTATTACAAAATTATCAACTAATTGTAGAGATATGGTTGTGTTTTAATTCACCAACTCTTAACTACAAGTATAATTAATAAGACATTAATTAACGTTTGCACCTAAGCCTAACTTAACATCTACCTTCTTTTATCACCAATAATGATATCGACATTAAAACTTCCAGAATCTTTGAAGGTAGCTTCAAATTTGTTTTTTTAAAGATTAATACTATATCTAATCTAATAATTACTAAAAAACTATAATAAAATAAAAATAAAAATAAAAATAAAATAAATAAAAATAAAAATAAACAAATCAAAGAAATCAAAAATAAATAAGTACACGAATCACTTGTAAAAAATGATAAGTATACTCTCAAGGTTGGTCTAAGGAGGAACTATGTGGTTTTAAATAATTCAATCAATCTCCTAAAAACAAACACAAAAAGTAAACCTAAACATTCTCTCATAATATTTTGATTTTGAAAATATTAATCTAATGATAAAAATAATAAAAGCATAAAAGATAGATTTACTCACACAAATTATAGGAAAATATGCAATAAAAATTAAATGGATAATTAATGGGATATTTAGCTAGTTAACTATGCTTCATAAAATTAGTTAGGTTTAATAAAATATAAATCTAGATTATTGACTCTTCCTTATATGTATAAATAGTGTCTTCAATGAAGTCATTATTTATTATTAATTAAATCACTTAACGCCTTCAATCGGATTGTCAATTAATTTAATTAAATTACACTTGTTTAAGGAATTAATAAACCATCTAGCTCGATATCTTTAGAAGGGTTACCAATTTAAACTTCTATTCATGCAAGCTATCTATATTAGATCTAAATTGATGTATCTGAAACCTAATTTTTATATTTTAAATATAGTACGAGAAATATGTCGTCAATATGTTCCTCAATAATAAACTTTTAAAAAATATTGAAATAGCAAATAATTTGTATTTAATAATAACTAAAAATATTCACCAAAACAATTTACACAAATATATCAACATAACTAAAATCCCAATATCACAATTAGCCAAACATGTTCAAAATAATAAATGATTAGTAAATAATTTTTAATAAATTCAAGAAATACATGATTGTTTATTGAAAAGAAATAAGAATACAAATCAAATTTTAATACCTAAAATATAGATAGACGATTGTGTCCTGCCCCATAGAAGAGATATTGATCTTCATGGTTTTCACTAGATTATAGTAACCTTTTTGTATCACCTAATCTAGGAAATCTCCTTTTTACTTCCTCTTATTAATGATTAACTAATCTAAATTATGTATAAACTAAGCATAGAACTAAGAAAAGTAAAATTTGCAGCTTTGAAAATTTAAGAATTCTAAAACCTACAAATGCCTACTAAAAACTACAACATAATGTCCAATTTATAGCTGAGGCTAGCATCAGAGAGCTTCGAGTTAGAAAAATCATTGCTTGTTATGGCCCAATGTTTTTACCACCACGACATCAGTTACATTTTGGTTCGCCTTGTGTTTACCCCCAATAAGTCGCACTACGGCTCAACTACTCCTCAGTATAGCTTAGTACAAACTATGTGAAATTGATTTTAACCAACAAGGAGTGTGCTACAACCCATTGCATTCCATGCCATGATCCACGATGCTTCACTTCACTTTCTTGTTTGTCCCCTTATAAATGAGCTGAACTTACATGTAAGCCCTACATGTATTGTTCTTTTAATCTTCTAAGGTGAAAATGAATGCTTTAAGTATGATTCTTCATGTGTTGATAAATTTATCGAATTCAAGAAAAAAATACCTAAAAAACAACAAAAAATACCTGTGATTTTCGAACACATAGATTTGCATAATAACGATAAAATCATAGGTAGTCAAATCTACTTATTACATTGAAGTGCAAATAAATCATGAAATATTAATACTTTTCAAGTAGTTATCCACGGAGTCTTTTGAAGGCCAAGAGTGCTCTCCCTCAAGGCCAGGGGTTCCTGGACCATTCCTACCTTTGCTAGTGGCATAAGCCTCAGCTTGTGCTCTAAATTTACAAACTTTATGGCCTCTTCATAAGTTTCCTCCATAATACGGGGAACCATTTTTGTGATTTTTGCAAACAAGTTTGAACTCCTTAGTAGGCCCCTCCTAAATGGATCAATTTATTTAGAGTTGCGATAGTTTTTAATTTCAAGCTTCTTTTCCCTACAACTTTTCATATAGTGCCTATTAGTTTCATCACTTCCTTGGGTGATGGAAAAGAGGCAGTGAAAATATTTTCTCATTGGCTTGTTGTTCATATAATGTGCCTAAAAATATGTAATGATTATGTGCAAAAGGACACCTCTTTGAAGAGTTCTACTTGGGTCAAATTTTATTAGTTTTATGTCTTAATTTTTAAAAAATAACAATTTTTAGGATTTAATTATCATAGGAATTATTTTATTTTTGAGTATATCACTTAGGATTTTATAATTATTTTATTAGCTAGTGAAAGCTTTTGCTTCTTCTTGGTTCCTAACTGACCAAACTTCTCAAGGGTAAAACCTTATGGAGGTCACTATACCTTTAGTTCATGGATTCTCTATAGCCATTGGGTCAACGTTCAATAGCTTATCAAGGATTTGAAAACCTTGTGTCACTTCTTATCCTAAATTGATACATTTGGTTTGTAGCTCTTCTATAGCCAATAGGTCAAGATCCTTTTTACAACCTATATTTTCTTAGCTTTCTTTGGGTATTTTTGTTGGGTTTCTAGACCTATTCTTAAGTTTCTCAAACATAGGTTTTCTGTGGGTTTCAAGAAGTGTGCTACGGGGTTCACATCAGTTGGTATTATAGCTCAAGCTATAAAAATTTAGATTTCTATCCTTTTATTTTCTTTAATTTTTTTATTCATTATTTTCTTTCATTTAGTTTCTTTTTCTTGATTTTCAGTTCTTTGTCATGTTCTTATTCTTATGTCTCAATTTTCTTGTTCTTGAATTAGTTTGTGCTTGAATAAAAAAAATAATAAGAAAATAGATCTCGTAAAAAGAAGAAGAAAGAAGAAAGAAAATTTGATTAAAAAAGCTTGATAAAGAAAGATAGAAAAGAAATAGAAATTTGGATTGTTAAAAAAAGGGAATTTTAGACAAATTTGAAAAAAAGAAATGAAAAGGATTCCGAGTTTGGATACAAAAATAAATACAAATAAAGAGCCTAACAAAGAAAGAAATATTATGAAGGAGAAAGGCAACAAAAATAGGAAGATATTTTTGTGCTCGGTCGCACAAGGTTGTTGCAAAGAACTTACACATCATGTCATCTCTTTGTCTCAAGAAATGCTCATTGAGGCTATATTAATTTTGAAGTGCAACATATGTCTTACATGATCCTTTGTCCCTTTGTAATATGGGAACTTGGGAGCATTGAACTTTGTGGGAGTTTTCTCTATTCTATTTCATTAGAAAATGAAGATATCACAAGTTACTCAAAAATCCCTATTGATGTCATGTTAAACCTTACCTTCATCTTGCTTCCTAGTTTTCTCATCCAGAACTTGGAAATGTGTCTCCTACAACTTCATCTCTTCAAATAGTTGCTCATTATTATAACAGATGACTTCTTCCTCCAACTAAGTTGGTTTCACATCAACATAGACATTGTCTTATACTACTCGAGCTCTTCCCTTCATCTTCGATACTCCTCCATTACAAGATTGACCTCCACCCCGATATCCTCTTCAATTTCCACCATGTTTTCTACTTGATGAGTGATAACTTTAGGTTACTCGTGATTGACTCTATTATTCCGCATACATATCTCTTTATTCATCCTCATTATCTTATCTAAATCTCTTTTAAAGTCAAGCGACTGCTGTGTAATGTTGAGGTTGACCTCGAACTCATATTGGGCATTGTTTTCATTAGCATTTGTTTCATCTTTGACTATTTCTCATACTCTAAGATGACCCCAAATTGTTCCCCAACCAACCTTATCCTCTCCAAAGCTTTAATACCTACCATTTTCAAATGGATTCATTAGTCGGTGATTGCAGTAACTTGCTCAAGTTATATCTCTAAATACAGGGTGAATCCTAGTAATAAGAGGCATCATAATCTAATGTTATGGGTCTTTAATCCAAAGCACACGATGGGCACCAAAATATTAGGGATGATCCACTTTTAGAGAGATAAACAAGAAAGATATAATAAATACTACTGAATATGTATGGTTCAAGGCCATATATATATGTATATATATATGGAATTTAAAAGGGTACATGTAGGGATTCCATTTCATCATGTGTCAGGGGTTAAACTAGTAAATAAAATAGATACTATGGCATGATTTAATGAATACATTCGAGCTTTAGTTCTAGTATATAGACTTTACGATCATGTGGCATATCATGTGGCAATGGATCAACCAGTGTTGCACTAGATAAGAGGTCGTATTTTATGTTCAAATTATAATAAAATTAACAATAAAAACATTAGAAACTTTAATATATTAGTTAAAAAAAGATTAACAATGAAAATCGATTAGCAAAAAAGGTGGGAAACTTTGCTTGACTAATGCCAAACCAAACCAAAAACATTTTGTTCAGTTGGATTGGTTTGGTTGGTTCACCTATCGGTTTTTGTCCAAACCTAAACCAACCCATATATGCACACCTCTATTATATATACAGTTTAAATCACACTTAAAATAAATTTAGATAAAAATATTTTTATATTTTAAAGTGATGATATACCTTGTCATTTATATTTTATTTTAAAGTTTGGAAAATATTTTAAGTTAAAAGCCTTAATTAAAAATACTTAGATAATATGAAGAAGTAAACTCTATATAAAGTAGATTAATATTTACATAAATAATTTTTGCATATGTTAATCGATACTGTTTGTCATATTCATTTTCTATATGTATATATAATTTTGGTTGAAGAGTTTTTACAATAATGAATTCTAAAAACATACAATATGTTTTACAATGATTTTACTTTCACTATTAATTTGAAAGTTTAAGAAATATAATTTTTTTTTATTTTAAATATGTTTATAAATTAAAAAAAATTAAAATCGGTATAAAAGACATACAATTTTAACTAGTAATATAATATTGGATATTATCATTGTATTACAAAAATTGTATCGCCCAACGTAGATCAGTTCGATTTTTCAACTCGGTTTAGTTATTATAATTTCTATGATGGATGTCATATGAATTTAATAGTTGGATTCTGTTTTATTTTGCCACAATAGCAAATGAAAAAAAATTCAATTATAACTTTGTTAATTTCTATGTATATTTTTTTTTTGGTAAGAAATTTCTATGTAGTTTTATTATATTAATAAATATTCCCTTAGATTTTTTCTATAAATTTTTTTATTCTATTATCTTCTAATCAAATATGTTACTATTCTAAACAAAGTTATTTTAATTTTATTGTTTACTTACCTTAATGATGGTTAAAGATGGTTGATGATGCACAGGTAGGATTGGAATGGTCGAAAGAAACCACTATGGCACTATTTTATTTGGCACACTTTCTATAATTTTATGCAACAATTCTTTGAAGGAAAAATACTTAAATGTCCTTTGTGCTTCCAATCTAAGAGTATATTATGCTCTGAAAAATTGGTACATGAGATTGAGAGAAGACGTATTTTTAAATTATATATTTTTTAAAAAAATTTAAATTACTTTTAAAAAAAAGATTAAATTCGAAGTATCTCTATTTAAAAACAAGTTTAACAAAATTATATAAATTTTAAAAAATATTGACACATAACAAGTAAAATATTGAAAAATAAATTATGTTTACATCATATCTCAACACTGTCTCCAAATATAATATACAAAATGAAGTAAACAAATTAAAAGTAAAACATGTATCCTATTTCTTCTTTAATGTTAAAAAGTGAGCCATTTCATCGAAATCTAAAACGGAGAGAAATGGGAAACGAGATGAGTTACAAGTAATACAATATGTGTCTACTTCAAAATAATATTATAAGAAACATTCATGACATATTTCACATAAAATAAAATTCATTAAAAGAAGTAATCATCAGTGTACAATATGGAGAAATTTTATTTACAAAATCTTTGTATACCTATACTTCCCCGCTTCCGAAAATAAAATAGTATACATTCTAGATATCCGAATGTATGCTCATATGAGATAAAATGTTCTATGAAAATATCAAATCCATATGCATGATATGCAATCTTCATATGTACTAGTACATTGAAATACATGGGCATATATGAGATCAACCTTCCAGATGCATATGGGTCCACCTCTGACCCAATGTATGGTCATACTCTGAGATATATATGGCACATGTATTGGTCAACGTCCTTATCATATGGGCCCTTATTTATGGATGGTCCCTTTCGAGACACAATATGGATGGTCTAACTTTGAGACTTATATACGGTTAAACTTCGAGATCGATAAACGATTAAAGACACAATTGGTGCCCAAAATTTGAGGCCCATGTAGGGTCAATATCCAATACCCATAGACATGAAAACTTTGAGAATACATGTGAATGAAAAGCATATCTATAGTTCATAAAAAATAGTTCGCTACAACCAGTTGCCCATGGGTGTCATACTTTGCAAGACATACATACACATATACTTGAAAATTTAATTTCATGACGCATATATAAAATCTTAAATCCTATGTGTAATATTTTAATACTTTATATATATATATATATATTCATAACAAGTATTTCATTTAAACAATATTTATAACATTTCTTACAAAAATCGTGGACTCCATTTTCTTTGTATTTATAATATATGATATATGATTCATGACATTTTTATGAAAATAATCCATCAATAAAGTTTAGAGTATAAATTCCTACTAGGAAACTTATCAGCTTGACTCTATTCTCGTGAACTTGAACTTCTAGATATGTTATCCTCAAAACACACTCTAAAATGTACTTGAAACCCAATCAATTTTAAAGTGAAAAAGTTTTAGAGAGAGAGGAGGGAAATTTTGGGTGAAGAAAAATGGTCCAACTGCATTCATTTGTAAACAAATCTGGCTCTCGATGACCACCATCTTTGGTGCTCACCAAGTTGCTTAGTGAGACCATGGTGTGGCCCAATGAATGTGTAACATCCTTGTTGACCCATTATTAGACACTCATTAGCTTGCGAGGCCCCAATAAGCTATAGTAAATGATTTCCAACTTTTCACGATCGATCTATTTTTTCAAATGAATTTTCTCGATACATCGCTACACCTTAAAATATTTTTAAAAATTTTATTTAAGACAATTTTATAATTTATTAAAAAATTTGGGTTTCTACAATCCTACCTCTTTAAATAAAATTATGTCCTTAAAATTTACAACACCTCAAAAAAGTAAGGATATTTTGAACAAACTTAAGACTCTAACTACCAAGTTGCATATTTAATGCTATGATGTCTCCACTGAACATTCACTAGTGGTATTGTTCTTTTCTCAAGTTCCTAACCTGGAAATCAATTATCGTCACTGGTTCTTTTTCATATGATATGTCTTCCTGTAATGGCATTTATGTCTAATCCAAAATACTATTATGATTTTTTTGAAATTTTTATAAAGTAAAAACATGAAAAACATTGTGAACTTATGACAATTCTAGAGATAACTCCAACTGATATGCTACATCATGGATTCTTTTTACAATTCAGAATGGCCTAATGTAACATGGTGCTAGCTTTCCTTTTATTCCAAAATGAGTTATTCCATTTCGAGGTTAAACTTTGAGAAAAACATAATCATCCACTTCAAAGTGCCCATGATTAGCATAACTCGTATATCAACTTTGAATTGTATAAAGTTTGTCTTGTCCAATGAGAATCCTTTTAATTGTTTCTTTTATAAGATCAATTCTCATTGTACTAAAATTTTCATATTTCATCTAGCACATTAGATATCTACACAGTCATCCATTCAAGGCTTTATAAGAAGTCATCCCAATACTATCATTATAAATGTTGTTGTAAGTGAACTCAACCAATGGTAGGTGTTTGCTCCAGTTTCCCTTGAACTCAATAACATTGGCTAGTAACATGTCTTTTAACATTTGAATAAACCTTTCAAATTATCCATACGTTTCAAGGTGATAAGTTGTGCTATACAATAACGATACTGGGAGTGGTTGAAGTAGTTCTGTAGGTTTCTTATGTTCGACCTTGACTCGTTAACATATCATACAATTAGCTATAAACTGAGCTACATCCTTTTTCATTCCTTTCGACCAATAGGTCCTTTTTAAATCATGATATATTTTTGAGCTTTCAGGATGTATCGTAAATTTTGACTTATGCACTTCTCTCGTGATCTCTTGGCTTAAATAACAGTCACTAGGTATTGCTATTTTTTCATGGAAATGAAATATTCCATCACTATAAGTCCATCCTTCCACTATCTCTCCTTCAACCATTCTACACCATGTTTCACATATTTCAAGATTACTAGACTGTGCCACTTTGATGTTCCTCAACAATGTAGGACTAGAAACAAGATTGTGTAGGAATACTTATCCCCCAACCACATAAAATTTAGATATTAACGTTCTACAGTCTGAGTGTTCCCTAGGTGTCCAAAATCATTTGTGCAACATAGCTTGACTTGTAACTTAAAGCATCCACTATTGTATTAGCTTTGTCATGATGGTATTGGAAAGTAAAATTATAATCCTGAAGGTATTCTACCCACCTTCTTTGTCTCAAATTGAGATCTTTTTGAGTAAAAATATATTTGAGACTTTTATGATCCAAAAAGATTTGAGATTTGGCACCACAAAGGTAACATCTCCATATATTTAAAGCAAATACCATATATGCTAACTCCAATTCATGTGTTAGGTAGTTTCACTCATGAATCTTGATTTTCCGTGACCTATAGGAAATTACTCGATCATTTTCCATTAGGAATCATTCAAGACCTTACAATAAAGCATCAATAAAGACCATGTAGTGTTCTATACTATTTAGGATAATAAGAATTGGTACAATCGTAAGTCATACTTTCAAATTTTGAAATGCACTTTCACAAGCATCATCCCATAAGAATTTGACTCTCTTTTGGGCAAGCTATGTCAAAGCTGCAGTAATCTTCGAGAAGTCTTGCATAAAATTTTGGTAATATCCAGTTAGTCTAACAAAAATTTGAATTTTAGTTACATTTCTTGGTTGCTTCCAACTTAATATTGCTTCAATTTTGAAGGGATCCACTATAATACCTTTACTAGATATGACGTATATGAGAAATTTGACTTTAGTAAGCCAAAAATCACACTTCTCAAAATTTGCACACAATTGATACTTCCTAAGAATTTTCAAAGTTTTCCTAAGATGCTCTTCATGAGTTTTTGAAATCAATATATGATCGATAAATATAATGATAAATTGATCAAAGTATGGTTGAAATAAGTGATTTATTAAGTCCATAAAACATGATCATTGTTTAAACCAAATGGCATAATAGAAAATTCAAAATGCTTATACGACATACAAAAAGTTGTTTTGGGTATGATGATATCCAAACCTTAGATCAATTTTTGAAAAGAAACTTGCACCCCCAAGTTGGTCAAACAACTCATTGATTTGAGGTAATGGATACTTGTTCTTCATGGTCAACCTATTCAATTGACCATAATTAATGCATAGTCTAAAAATTTCATTCCTTTTTTTGACAAATAGTATAGGTGCTCCCCAAGGTGATGAACTATGCCAAATGAATCCTTTTTCCAACAACTCATGCAATTGTTTTCTTAAATCTTGTTTCTTTATAGGTTCCATATGGTAAAGAGCGATAGATATTGGTTCAGTTTCAGGATACAACTCAATTATAAAATCAATATCTCAAGTAGGAGAAAGTCTAGGTAATTCTTTCGAAAATACATCCCAATATTCATTCACCATTGGTATCTATGCTAAGATTTTTTCACTATTTGAATTTGCTTCCAGAGAATTCAGAAGGGCTATGCTTGCATAGTTCCATCTACCTCCTAAATAGCACTTTCGAAAAGCATTTGAAAGGTTCACTCCTTTTTTGCCATAAATTTGAACCTTTGCGTCTTTAAGGGTTTAAACAATAACTTTCTTCTAAGAGAAACTTATAATTTCTTGGAATTTGGTTAACCAATCCATTCTTTGGATAATGTCAAAATAGCTCATATCAAGAACAATGAGATCAACTACGAATCAATGTTCGTCAAATTTTATTGAACAATTTTTACAAACATATAGAACATTAGAAGAGATTCTAAGATTAGTGTTTAAAGTGAAGGGTTTTATGTGGTTTCATATTTAAGTTTTATCATTTAGAAAAAAAGGTTATAGAAATGAAAGAATGGGTGGTAATAGTATAGAAGATAACTTATACCTAAGAATGATATAATAAAATCATACCTTTTACAACATCATTGATCTCAAGCTTTCTATGCTAGCCATTTATTGCAAAAGCTTGACCTTACGATCCTTATTCTTGGGTGGAAACACCTTTTCCCTTGTCCTTTTCTTGGCATTGAAAAGTCTATGTAGTATTGGAAGATTGTTGGAATAACTGCATGGGAGGCTGGTAAGGTCTAAAACATTGTTCTTGGAAGGATTGTCTTGTTTGTTAAAATTTTGTTAGGGTTTCCCCATGAATGAAAGTAGATTGCAAACCGCATCCATACTTCTAGTTGTGAGGTAAGGATAGTTATGTTTGAGATGCCCTGGTTGATTGCAATTGTATCAAACATAAGGGTGATATCGAGGACTTCATATGATTCACTATGTTGGTTGCCACATCTCATTTTCCAAAATTTATTCTTTTCCTTTCCTTTATCCTGAATCTTTTGTCATGATGTAGTCACCTTTAATTGCTCGGTGTTGACTTGTTCAATCTTGTAAGCTATAGGGTTGAATAACCATATTTTCTACAAATCTTGATAACTGATTAAAGTAAGTCTCATATTGAGCAAAAATTATGTCCTCTTGTTTGATATTCATAAAATTTATCACCTTGTTAGCTAATGCAGTTTGGATGAAGAGTCAATTTAAACCTTATACATATTTTGATTTTTTTACTGTTATGTGATCGAAAACATGTAGTAAGGCTAGAAAAAATAACTAAAATATGTTTAAAAGGGAATATAGTATTTTAAGTCGGTTTGATTGACAAGTAGAACCAACTTAAAATTTAAAGTTGGTTGACACGTAAGAGCAACTTAAAATTTAAAGTTGGCTCATGGGTAGAACCGGCTTTAAATTTTAAGTCACCTCGTTTTAAGTTGGTTCACCTAACCGACTTAAAAGACCTTATTTGTAGTAGTGTTACTTTAAATTTCTTAAGATGTCTTAAATTAGTATATAGCAAGTAAATGTCTTTCTTGCATAGGATTTTGGAAACTTTTAAAAGGGGAGATTTTGGTTTTGTAAACTAAAACTTAAATCTAACAACTAAATATTAATAAAGATAAAATAAAATATAAAGATTATGATAAAGACTCAGATAAAATAACAGTTCCTAGATCATTCTCCACAACTAGAATGTATAGTAAATCAACAAAAACATAACTTATTCTCCTATTTTTTTACTATATCAACTTAAATAAATTCACAAATGTAAAAAATCTTTATCTCTTTTTATAGATTCCTTGAACTAAAGAAACTCTTAATCTAAACTCATTTTAATAGACAATCGAGAATAAACTCTCTAAATTTAATCTATCAAAAACATTAATTTTTAAAGAAGCAAATTGAATCAAAGTTGAAGACACAAGTATGGTTTAATTATCTTAAGTATTGATTCTTATTGTAAGTAATTTATCACTAATTATTTAAATTGATTAAGAAATTATGTACCCAATTAACTAAATTGATTAGCAAAAATTAATTTGATCATTTAATTGAAAACTTAAATAATCAAATAAATTAATACAACAATTAAAATTGAGAATTAATATATAATCAAAAGTAATAGTTTAATAGAATATTGTAGATTTTATTACAAATTACGATACATGTTTAGGGCTTTGAGATCACCCACAATCAATTATAAAATTAGCTATTAATGGCAAACAATAAATTCAATAAATTATTCATGAAAACAATAAAAGAAAGGGAGAGAAATCTTATAATTTTTCTTGAATTTGATCTTCAATTTCTTATTGAATCCTCTTCTTTTCAATTGTTGCCTCTAACTTAATTTTATTTTTCTCTTAATTTTCATACAATTATGATACTGGTTTTATTTATGGGGTATTATTTTGTATTTATATTGAGAAAACTTATCTATTTTTGAGTTGTATTAGGACTTAGGGATCACAAATCATGCGTAAAATTAAGAAAATCATGATGATGAATAAAATGGAGTGCCATGTCTCATGCATTGAATTTAGGAGTGGACTCTAAAATGGGCGGGTTGGGAAGCATATATGACGATATGACAGGTTGTGAAGGGGTAGAGGGGTCGTAAAATGACTCGTCATTTAGGGTTTGGACACGTTGGAGAGGGTATGAAAGGCCATCATTTTAGGGCCTTTTCTTCTAAGTGCATACATTGATCAGCTATGTACATCCATTTATGCTAAGTACATTCAAAGATATTTCTAAGTACATCCATTTGTCAAATAAAAATCATAAAAATTCCATAAAAATCTAAAAAAATTAATATTTTTCAAAAAATACAAAATAAATAATTTTAGCTCATTATAGTAATAAAATATACATAAATGTAAATGAATGAATATCTAAAAAAGTTTATAAGATAGAACTTATCAAACTCCTCCACACATACTCTTTGCTAGTCTTCGAGCAAAGTCAACACTTATAATTAAGAAAATAAGAGACATTTTATCTCAAGAGCTTAACAATATGATGGTTTCAAATTCTAATAAATGGTAGATATTGTTTCCAATCATCCCTTTGCTATAGCTATTGTTCAATAATCATGCTCAAAGTGTGTGTGCATATGTAATTTAGTATCAATTAGCAATAGTCAAATCATCTAAGATAAACAAGTTGAAACATTGTTAATCTCTATAAAACATCACTATTATTTTTAGAGTTGAATTAGATACCATAGGCTTGTCCTTAAAATGTATCTCCACTCACCAAAAGTATTCCTTAAAATCAAATGGTCTTTCATTTGGTTATAATAGCTGGCTATGTTTATTGATTCAATCAAATGATCATGAAAGGAAAAAAGTAGAAATAAAAGTTCATAAGTTCAAGAGTAAGAGAAAGGAAACTATAAATAATACTATAATAAAACCAATCATGTCAATAAAATAGGGTCAAATTTCATTATTTTGGACCCAAATATCATTATTAGCTTATTTTCTTTTATTTTTGCCACCCCTTTTTAAATAATAGCATTTTTATAATTCCTTTCAACTTGTCCTATATATATATATATATTATTTTTCATCCCCTTTTTGAACATATTATAGTAGGGGATATTTGTGTATATTGGACATTTAATCAATTATAGCACAACTGACACTTTTAAATCTTATTCTATTATTTTTGTAGAATCTATTCTCCTTGTATGCAACTGCACTTTTTTTTGAACTATAAGGTATGGCCAATGTATTTGGTTCAAAGGGTAAGGGTTGGATACAAATAATTGGCTCATATAGGCTCAAATTGGTTCTCTAAAAGGGGTTTCTTGAAAGAACGACAATATTAAGGGTAGGACAATTTAGCCAAAGTAGTTAATCCTATTGCCTTAATCATTTTTTAAGAAATACATTTGGAATTCGCCTTTATAAGCTTGAAGAAAAGTTATAGCATCATATTCTTATTCATTAAAAGTATAGCGGAATTCCAAAGGATTCATAACATTTTTCACAAATTCATGGATATAGATTATTTTATCACCAATTTAACTATTATGTATGCAACTTTCGAGAAAATTATCATAAAGTTTCCTTCACTTAGAAAAATGGTCAAGAATCGATCAACATTTATTATCCTTTTGCACCTAACATTGTTCAACTAAATTCATCACAGATGCTAGAAAACAAAAGGAGAATATGTGATTGTTTCTAAGTCCTTCTATTAATCCTAGCTATCCTAAGAATTGCAAAAAATAAATTCTAAAAATGAAAAAAAAATTATGTCACCTAGAGCATACTAATCCTAAAACATGTTAAACTAATAAAGCATAAACAAAATAAAGATAGTGATGAGTTAACACTCTCCTACACCTAATTCTTAAATTATCCTCAATGTAAGCACATGCATATATATAATGTAAAAATATGTAAAAAGAAGTAAAAAGCAAATATGGTGGTTTGTCTCCCACAAAGAACTTGGTTTAACGTCCTTAGCCTGACGCTGCCACTTTATCATCCACCATCAACAAAGATCTTGTAATGTGTGATGTCAAACTTTTGAGTTAGAAGTTCACTATTTACATCCTTCCACATTTATGGTAGTTTCCTTTGAAGAATATTATACACACTCTTCCCCACACCTATCTCTTTGTTATCCTTAAGCTTGCCCTTGGTAAGAAAAATCTCCTTAATATATTTTTCATACCAAGATTCTTCTTTAATTTCTTTCATAAGAGGTATGTGGATTTATACCTTGAGGAATGTTTCCAAATTTTTCTTTTCATGATTCTAATTCATTGAATTTTCAAACTATTTGAGAAAGATAAAGCAAAATCATCATTAAAAAAGGAAGGTTGTAATACTACCTTTGGTGTCACATTGGATTCCTTGTGGGTGATGGTTTTTCTTATCCTCACTTGTCTTTTCTTTGGATACATCATTCGTAGGGATTCTTTGAGGCTCTTTTAATTGCTTACCACTCTCTATAACAATGGTATTGATGGTTTCTCTAGGTTCAGTATCCATTTGGGAGGGAAGCTCAACGACTACATGTGCTTGTAGTCTTTCCACTACTGTGGCCAATTGACCTATATATGTCCCAAGGTTTTTTGTATCTCAAGATTTCTCCTTGAAATTTCCTATTCTTTGATAAAAGCTTATTTGTCCAACTAAAATTTCAAAGTGTTAACAATAATGGTATTCACTAAATCCTCAAGAAACTTACCTTGAGTAATTAGAGTTGGTTATGGCATTGAGAATGGGAAGCTAGGTGTGATGTTGAACTCCTTTGCTGGATTCCTTATTGAAATTTAGTTTACCTATATCTCAAGATTTCTCCTTGAAATTTCATGTTCTTTGATAACTTAGTATGCTTGCTACTCCTACTGAATGGTTGGAGTTGGTTGTGGCATTAAGAATGAAAAATTTGGTGTGATACTAAAATTCTTTGTTGGATTTTTATATGAATAGCTTGGGTATTGATAATCCCACCATCTTTCATTATACATGTTAGAATATGGATAATACCTAAGCCTCTAATTTTCAAATCCACACATTATTAACATTGTCCCAATTGCCTTGTAGATACTCAAAGTGTTGTGCATAAAATCCATCGTATATAAGGTATGTTGCATCCATATATGTATTCGTGTTCCTTTGATAATCAACACTTCGATTTAAAAAGGAAAAGAAAATAGTAATAGATAAATAAATAAAATAAACTTAAAAATAAAAATAAATCAATCTAAACTAATAATAATGAATTATAAAAATAAATAAAAACCATTAATTTATTTCAATTCTAAAAAGCAAATAAATACTAAAAATAAATAAAACAAAAATAAAGAATATATATATAACATTTTTTTAATTTTAAATAAGATTTTTATTATTATTTTTATATATAAAATACTTAAAAATAAATAAATATAAATAAGAGTTAATTTAATGAAAATTCTCAACTATATGGAATCAAAAATTGATGTGGTTTGGATGAATAGTTAATTTAAACCTTACTTTAAATTATTTAAGATGTTGTAAATTAGTATATAACAAGTGAGGTGTTTTCCGCGGACGATTTTGGAAATTAACTCCTATTTATTAAAAGGAAAAGTGATTGTAAAGGTTTTATACTTATTCTAAAAGTGACACTTATGTTGTGTATTTATTTTTTTATAACAATTTGGTTTTGTTGTTATGAAAAAGTGATTATGCAAGAAGAAATAACTATTTTATGTTTTAATTTATTTTTTCTATTTTTGTTTTATTTTTTTTAATTCTTTCAGTCATAATTTATTTAAGTTATAACAATCTCTATCTAATGTAATTGAAAATTTTTAAAAATGAAATAAAAAATTTACCTTTGTCCCTATACAATCATTTTTTTCATAATAATAAGACAAAAATGTCATAAAAGACAAGTACATAACTTAAGTATCAATTTTGCAATAGGTGAAGAACCATAGGAGTATTTTTCTCTAATTAAAAATGGGGATTTTGATTTTGTAAACTAAAAATTAAATCTAACAATTAAAGAATAATAAATATAAAAATTTAAATAAAAGAAAGATTGCAGATCATTCTCTATCATTAACGTGTATTACATATCAATAAAACTATATCTCATTCACTTATTTTTTTTATTATACCAATTTATAGAAATTCATAAATGAAAAAATCTACACCTCTTCTTACAAATTTGTTGAGCTAAACAAGCTTTTAATCCAAATTCTTTTTACTAGACAACCTAGAATAAGTTATCTAAATTTAATCTATAAAATGTATTAATTTTTCAAGAAGTAAATTGGATCAAGGTTAAATACACAATCTTGGTTTAATTATCTTGAGTATTAATTCTCATTACAAGCAATTTATCCCTAGTTATTTAAATTGATCAATCGGTTATATACCTAATCAACTAAATTGATCAACGATGAATTAATTTGATCATTTAACTACACACTTAAATAATCAAATAAATTCATACATCAATTAAAATTGAGAATTAATACATAATCAAAAAAATTATTGAATAAAATATTATAGATCTTATTAAATATTGCAAGCCATATCTAAGGTTTTAAAATCATCCACAATCAATGATAAAATTAGTTATTCATAGCAAATATTAAATTCAGAAAATTATTTATCAAAATAATAAAAGAAAGGGGAAGAAATATTATGATTTTTGTTCTTGAATCTAATATGCAACTCTTTTAATTGTTTCTTGAATGCCCTTCTTCTCAATTATTGCCTCCAACTTAATTCTATATTTTTTGTATTTTTTTCTTAATTTTTATGCAATTTTGATACTATTTTATTTTATGGGTTATTATTTTTTGTGTTTATATTGAGAAAATTGGTTTGTTTTTGGGTTATATTAGGATTAGTGGATCATAAATCACACATAAAATAGAGAAAATCACGAGTGGGCTAGTGAGGCATACGATAGGTCGTAGGTGGGGTAAAAGGGGCCACAAAATGATTCGTCATTTGGGGACTAGACGTGTTGGGAAGGGTGCTAAATGACACAGTTTTGGGGTCTTTTCTTCTAAATACATCCACTGGTTAGCTATGTATATCCACATATCAAATAAAAATCCATAAAATCTTAGAAAAACCTAAAAACTTTAGAAAATATTAATTTTTTAAATAAATACAAAATAAATAATTATAATAGTAAAATAAACATAAATGTAAAGTAATTAATATATAAAAATGTATATAAAATAACACTTATCATTAGCCTTCTGCAAATTCTATGTTTCTTCCTCAGGCTACAAAGTCCTACTAGTAGTTTACCTCTCCACTTCATTTATATGCAGTGAGTCCAACTCTAACACACACGAGAATATTTACAACATTCATCTTCTTTTTAATTTCCCAAATCAATCCTTTAGTGATGTCAAGATTAGAGGTACCATCGTAGAGTAACGATCTTATCTTTTCAAATTCTTTAAGGCAGTAAGCTTTACTTCTCTCCTTAAGTTCTATACATCGAATAATCATTCTACATAACACTTGGAGCAAATTACATTCATCGCCATTTTCATTTGCATCATGTTCGGGCTAATTCCTAGAAACTCTTATCCTTTGAGTCATGTTAAGATAAAAAAATTGAAAATATTTCAATATTATGAAGGAAAATTTTCCCAGTAGGTAAGGATCGTGCTTTGTTACCAAACAATCACACCCAAAAAAATGGATTCTTGATATAGAAAAAATAGGTATTTTTAAATTATATTTTTTTAGAAAATTTCAAATTACTTTTTAATAAAATTTATATTAAATTTGAAATATCTCTATTTAATTACAAGTTTAATAAAAACTATTTAAATTCTAGAAAACATCCATAAATAACAAGTAAAATATTGAAAAATAAATTATTTTTACATTATGTCTCAACAATTCTCCAAAATATAGGATTCAAAATGAAATAAGCAAAGTAAAGGTAAGACATGTATCCTACTTCTTTAATTTTAAAACGCAAGTAGTCTAGAAGGGAAAGAGAAACGAAGTGAGCTATAAGTAGCTTAGTAGAAGTATATTCCAAAATAATATAACAAATATTCATGATGTATGGCATATATAATAAAATTCATCAATATAAATAATCATCATCATCATCAATATACAATGTAGGAAGATTTTTATTTATAAAACCATGGTATACCTGTACTTCCTTGCTTTCACAACTGTGGGAGTGTACACTCCAAGTATCCTAATGCATGTTCATGTGAGATAAAATATGCTATATAAATATAAAATTCATATGTATGATATGAAATGTCCTTTTATATTGATCAATCGAAATACATGAGCACATGCACGGTCAACCTCTAAGACATATATGGGTCCACCTCTGACACCATGTATGGTCATACTCCAAGATACATATGGCATATGTATTGGTCAACATCCTAGTCATATGAGCTCTCATATATGGGAGGTCCACTTTGAGACACAATAGGGGGTCTAACTCTATTTTAAATCAAACTCCAAGACCCATAAATGGTGTGAGACACAATGAGAGTTCAACTCTAAGGCCATGTGTGGTTAATAATCCAAAACCCATAGACGTACAAACTTTGAGAATAAATGTAAATGCAATACATACCTACAGTTAATCAAAAATTGTTTGCTGCAACTAATAGCCCACGAGTATCATACTCCGTATGTATATACATCTATACTCCTTACAAAAAAGTATTGCCATGATGTATGTATAAAATCTTAGATGCCATGTGTAATATTTTTAATGCTCATTTCATATCAAAATTTAATACTCGTTTTATGTAAAAATTTCCATGTATGCACACACACACATATATATGATGTTCATAACGAATATTTCATTTAAATAACATTTATAACATTTCTTATAAAAATCATGACATCTATTTTCTTTTTATTTATAATACATGATACATGGAATTTCTATGAAATCAATGCATGAATAAAGCTTAGAGTAGAAACCTATATCTGGAAATTTATCCTGACATTATTCTTCCAAAGCTAAACTTTTAGATATTTTATCCCCAAAACTTACTTTAAAATGTATCAAAAACCTGATGTTTTTTAGAAAAAGAAAAGGAAAAATTTACGTGAAGAAAAATGATCCAACTCATGCCTATTTATAGAAAAATCTGGCCCTCGTCGACCACCTTCGTTGGTAGCTTGTAGACGAGGCATCGACAAATTATAGTAAATGTTTTCTAACTTTTTGCAATTGATTCATTTTTTCACACGAATTTTTCCTATACGTGGATACATCTTAAAATATTATTAAAAATTCCTTTTTAAGATATATTTATAATTTATTAAAAAAATCATTGTTTAACATGATATTAGTATAATGCCAATAAAACCATAGATTATATTGATGGTAGCTCAAAACCAATGTCATTGTTGAGACATATCTCACTAACTTATATTTCTCTTATTATAAAGATTTTCATATATTATTAGTAAATTGTACTTATATTTTAGATTTCTTCTCATTATTAATTAAAGTATTTCAGTATTGTGAAAAAAGGGAACAAATATCGCAACATTTACTTACTATTGCAATTATAACACATAAGTTCACTTGTTTTTGTAACATTTTTAATTCAATACTTTTTAAAAAGTGACTAAAAACCTAATAGCTCAATTTTGATGTTCTTTTAATTATTTTCAATTGCATTTTGAAAAAGAAGATTTTAACATAATTCATTGTAAAAACAATTTTTTAAAATAAATATTTAAAAATATAAAAAAAGAAGAAAACTATCAAATTTAAACTATCATAAAAAAATTAATAAACTTAAATACTTTATTTTAAAAAATTAAAAACCCCTAACCCGCAAAAACAACAAATATATAGCAAAAGAAAGTCAACATTCCTTCGTAGATAAAGTGAGGTCGACGCTATTTCCACGCAGCCACGCAGGTCGCCAAAGTTTGAATAGTCTTTATGGGATATTTTGTCCGGATTAGTGCCTTTATATAATTTATATTAAAATTTCACCATGCTCTATCCTGTGCATTTCTTAAAATAACAACTCTACGTGCAGAGATACAGATGAATGCTCCTTCAATGAGTCAAGATATTGAAAGACAAACCAGCAGTGAGAAATATCATAAAAGAAAAGGAGTACCATTCAAATTATGCAAAAAGATTGGGAAAAGGAGTACCATTCAAATTATGCAAAAAGATTGGGAAAAGGGGACCCATGTCAAAATAAAAACAGTAGCAAAAAAGCCAAGTTGGTGGTTTATATTTAAAAATGAGTACTTTCAAATTAAGATCATATCTACAATGATTCATATATATATATATATATATATATATATATATATATAAATTGTTAAACAATAATTAATGTTACTCTAAAATTCTTTATTCTAAGAAAACAAAAGTATTTAAATATAATATTTGTTTAAGAATATTTTTATTATTTTAATGAATAATAAATATACAATATTATTAATAATAATTGTTATTATTTTAGCGGCATTTGGTGTGATAATTTATATTAGTAAAATATTATCCAGATATAAATATTAAATGATTTTATGCAATATTGGTGAGATTTTTACAACTATAATAAATAGTTCAACCTAATACATATTAATATGTTTAATTAATATTTTTATTATTATTTAAAAATATAATCTAAAATGAACACGATAGAAACTAACTAATCGAACATATAATAAGTATTTTTATAATTATTTTGTACTTAAAATAATGTAAAATATTAGTTTTTTAATTTTTAATAGATATGAGATATGAAAATAATTACTTCAACATAGCTATGATCCACTTATTAATGAATTAATAAGATCCGACCCAATTATTAAACGAGAACGCATGCATGCATGAATTGTTACATTAATATCATTAAAATAATTATTCAACAATAATAATGTAAATTAAATATACAATATAACCACCAAATACAACTATTTGTACGAATTGCATTCTTATAAAAATATTTTGATATTTATTCATTTGCAAAAGAAGAACAAAAATGAATTACAAAAGATTGCCCCTTTTTACAAATAAAGAATCACTGTGATTAAAATAATTGTTCAAGTGTAATAATTAATGTAAATTCAATATACGATAAAATTAAAAAAGGTTTATAAGCCTTATATTTTATTAAAATGTGTATTTTAGTAATCTATATCTTATATAGTTAGGGTAATGTAATTCATTAAAATGTATATTTTAATTATGTATATTTTTAATTATACATCTAGAGTTTTTTAATTCTTTAAAAGTTTCAATTTACTCTCAATAGTATTTTTTAAAAAAATTAAAAAAAGGTAAAAAAAATAATAATTTAGATTTGAAATGAAAAAAAAATCTAATTTTTTAGAAAATTAATAAGTCTAAAAATCTAGAATTTTGGAAAAGAAAACAAACAATATAAAAAAATAAATTTTTAAAAACACAAAAAATCAATTTATACTCCTTTTTCTCAATCTTCTCATTCCAAATTACTTTTTAGTGTTTCTTTTTTTTTCAAAAATTGAATTTTTTTATTTTTAAAACTTTTAATAATATTTTCCATAATTTCAAATTTATCGTTGGAAAAAAGAAGAGTTTATTTGGAGTTAATCATAACTTTCAAACAAATAGTGAAAATTAAGTATATACTTTAAAATATAGAATACTAAAATTTACATTTTGATAAATTGGATTAATTGTATAGTTATCAACTCATTAATGTAGTTTAGCCAAAAAAAAAATTGATTAATGTAGGATAAAAATATGTTTTCCTTAAATTGCACCACATGAAAGTTTACCCATGACAACTGATGCAAGCAACCAAAACAGAGCTGAGGTAACCACTTGCGACAAGTAGTTGGTGAGAGAGAATACGAGTTTGGAAGTTCATCCAAATTATTCAAAGAAATAAATTTCATTCAGTAGAAGAATATGTATTCTTAATTGTAACTCAAAATTGAATTTCACAAAACTTTCTAATTTTTTTAAAACAATATTAAAGAAATTAGACATTTTTAAATCAAATAAACGTTTATACTATTAATAACCACAATTTTAATATTAAACAAGTAGTCGTTTGGTACGAAGAAATGAGATAAATCATAGTGTATTAGCTTTTTAAAAAAATCTTTCAAGTTAACGAAACTTTGCAATTTATTTAGAATAAGTAAAAGGTTATTAATTACGGCTTGTGGTCTAATTTTCTTGGTTCGAACACAAGTTTTTTTGTACTGGTACAAGAGTCAACTACTATGTGATAGTTCGTCGTTTTAAGAAAAATTGTTAAACATGTGGAGACAGATTGTCGTACATTTATTAAATTTAGAGTTATTAAGGAGTTAATAAGGATTTGAGCTTCTCCGTTAGTTGACTTTTTTGAATAAACCAAGTGTCTCTAAAACAAGAACAAAAATTATACTTGAAAAATAAAATAAAATTAGGGCAATTATGTATTTATTTCATCCTTTAATTTTCCATATTTCCACTGTTATTCTTAATAATCAAGGCACTGATTGAAAGGGAAAAGTAAAGGTAAAGTTAAACACTTAAACCTAATTATATTGTAAGTTAAAATAGAATGTTTGATTAAAACTCTTAGCCCTATTCAATGTTTGCTTAACATATATATATATATATATATATATATATATATATATATATAAAGTGAAACATGACGATTATCCTTGTCAAATTGGTCATCTAGCCTTAGATTAGGAGTATATATACATTAGTAAATGATACTGCTATTAGTGGCTGCGTCAAAGTAACAAAAATACAGACTTGCCTCAAAGTAATTAATTACACAGAAAATGAAATACATGACATTTCTTGGTAGTTATATATTTTGTAATTAGTGATATATGCATTTATAAAGTTACTTGATGCATCAAATTGATATATAAATTATTGATCGGATATAACTTTAAAAATATATAATAATAAAGTACTTATACTTACTAACATAATGTTAATTAAATTATGAAAGCTTAGGCATTGTTTTGGTAGGTTTAGTAACTTTTTTGGTAGGTTTACTAACATACGAAATTATTGGGGTCAGTCAAAAAGACTTGAAACAATACTTTAAAATTGATCCCACTATAATTTAGATTATTAATTATTAGATCTACTCAGCATCCACACTACCCTTCTAGCTAGATCTCTTTCTATATATATATAGAGAGAGAGGAGAGAGAGAGAGAGAGAGAGAGAGAGAGAGAGAGAGAGAGAGAGAGAGAGAGAGAGAGAGCTTAATTCAATTAAGTTGCTGAAATTAATGAGTGAAGTAATAGAAATGAAATTGACTCAAACAAAGAAGAGTAGTACTGAAGAGGTACTACCAACCTCTCAATTTCAACTTCAGTTATCTCCTTCAATGAATTTTGATTCATTCCCAAAAAGCCCATTTTCACGTTTGACAATGAGTAGTACTAGTACTTTAGCTAGCCCAATGAAAAAAGCTATTACAAGCATGCAAGGTTATTTAGGAGAAGTTGAGAATTTCACCAAATTTGATCCACAAGAAGCTTGGCTTCCTATTACTGAGTCTAGGAGTGGTAATGCTTATTATGCAGCTTTTCACACTCTTTGTTCAGGAATCGGATTCCAAGCTCTTGTTCTTCCACTTGCTCTTACTGTTCTTGGTTGGTAAGTAAATATAAATTAATTACGTTCAGAAGTTTTTAATTAATGAAACTAATTATATTTAATGATTAAAAATATATGTATTTTTTTTAACTTTTAATTTTTTTTATTGTTATTTTTTTTTTATGTTTTGCAGGACATGGGGAATTATAATTCTTTCGGTTGGTTTTGTGTGGCAGTTTTACACTTTGTGGTCACTGATACAACTTCATGAATCAGATTCCGGGATGCGCTATAGTAGATACCTTCAGCTTTCCATGGCCGCTTTTGGTAATATATCTTTCTTTCTTATTTTTGGTAATAATAATATGTTTGAAGTAAAAATCCGTGCAACTAAATCAAATTTAAATTTAGGATAACCAAACAAAAATATCATTTGATTTATTTCTATGGTTACAAAAATAACATTAAATTATAATTAATACAATAAATATATTTGATTTTTCGTCAACTATTAATAGAACAGTGTGACCAAATTAAATTAAAAATTAAAATAATAATACATTTGAATGTAATTTAAAATATTTTTTGAAATAATTTAAATTTATTAAAAGAAACACTTTCATCCTCCCCAATCCCTCAACGTACCCAACCAGAAGAAGCCAGTGATGAACCAACCCCTCTTCCATAACCAAGACAATCAAAACCTGGCCCAACTTCCAACCAATACCAACCAAGCGGCAAGAACACAGGTCCCAGATTGAAGCAAAATGGAGGACCTAGACCCAATTCGTCCACAATCTGTTTCCCAATTAAAAATGAAACAAGTTGAAAAGCCCAACAACGTTAGTTTTAAAGCAAAAGATACTGAACAAGTGAATAAGAAGACAGAGAGTATAATAAATTAGTTTGTTGATAAGGAACCGTCACCGAGACTTTCTACATGTATTGTTTTATAGAAGGAATTGTTAAGGTTAAAGAAGCAACGAGCTTCATCTTTATCAACTTCTCCTTTGTCTTCATCAAGCGGTTTGTTGATGAGGTTCCATTACCAAGACCTCCTATATCTACTGTTTTTCAGAAGGAATTGTTCAAATTAAAGAAGCAACGAGCTTCATATTTATCATTGTCTTCTTTGTCTTCATCTTCCAAGCTTGAAATATAGCAGCAAATAAAGGGATATAAGGATTGGGAAACAATGAGAAAAAGCATCGAGGCTCAAGGTTGTTGGTTTGTAAACTTGTTTACAAGCCCAAAGAAATCAAAAACAAATTTTGAAATATTCTAGCCCATTTGAAGTCCAGTTCGTGGAAGCTTTTATGGTGATGATCTGGATTGATAAGGATACAACTCATGGTTGGTGGGAAGAAGAAAAATCAATGGGTTAGGTAAGAAGATAAGTGTATGGTTTAGATTGTTTTGGTAGGTTTATATTGTATGACTTAGATTTATTAGTTGTTTCTATAAATACCTCTCAGTAGCAATGTAATAATCAAGTTAAAGAAATCAGAAACAAAAATTCAATAATTTCTGAGTGTTTCTAGAAAATTGTTCTTGAGTGTTCTTGAGTTTTCAGAGTTTTTATCCATAATTTTCCAACAAAGTGGTATCAGAGTTGTAGTTGGAAATATAAATATACACTATTATACATCAAATCAAATCTCTAGACGAGACAAATCCGATGCCACAAGAATCATCCCGATCGGAGTTTGGACGCGCCGTCACGATCCTCCGGAAGTTTCTGCCAGAAAATGAGTTAACTCACTGAGTAAGCCGAGTTGACCGAGCTGCTGATCGAGCCGCCAAGCCATTTGACCGAGCCGTCGAGCCGAGTTGACCGAGCCGTGAAGCCTATTGACCGAGCTGCTGACCGAGCCGCCGAAACAATTGACCAAAAAGTTGACTTTGACCGTTACCAAAAAAATTCAGATTTTCCCGGAGTTCCTCCTAAGGTTTTTTGACGTTTTGAATCCATCTATGCGATCAGAATTTACAAATTCTCACTATATTGAGAATTATGTCAAGTGGAGGTATGTCATCGTTTCAAGTCCCGACACTCAACAACGATAACTATGATAATTGGAGTATCAAGATGAAGGCTCTTTTGGGTGCACATGATGTGTGGGAAGTCGTAGAGAAATGCTTAAGTGAGCCAGACAATGAAACTACTCTAACGCAAGTGCAAAAAGAATCTTTGAAGGATTTGAGAAAGAGAGACAAGAAAGCCCTCTTTCTTATCTATCAAGCCTTAAATGATGATGGGTTTGATTCAGATGCAACATCTTCCAAAACAACGTGGAATAAGCTTCAAATTTCTTTCAAAGGAGCCGAGAAAGTGAAGAAGGTTCGTCTCCAAACACTAAGAGGTGAATTTGAATCTCTACATATGAAAGCTTCCGAATCTATTTCTGATTATTTCTTGAGAGTCGCAGTTGTTTCTAATCAATTAAAAAGAAACGGTTAGATGTTGGGAGATGTTAGAATAATGGAAAAGATACTTCGTTCATTAGATTCCAAATTTGAACACATCGTCGTGACGATTGAGGTAACAAAAGATTTGGAAGAAATGACCATTGATGAACTCAATGGGTCATTACAAGCATATGAATAAAAGCATAAGAAGAAGCAAGGGATCACTGAGCAACTCTTCAAGATGCAATTCAAAGATAAGCATGAAAGCCAAAGCAATGACAGAAGCCAACGTGGCCGAGGTAGAGGTAAATGTCATGGACGAGGTGGAAGCCACGGTCGTGGACTAGGTTGGAATTACAACAACAATTCCAACAACTTTGAGAGAGCAGAAAGCTCAGCACAAAGTCGAGGAAGAGGTAATATGAACTCAAGGTATGACAAATCTCAAGTTCAATGCTATAATTGTCAGAAATTTGGACATTATGCTACAGAATGTAGAACTCCCAATAATAGAGTAGATGAGAAAATCAACTACATAGAGGAGAAGACCGATGAGAAAGAAACTCCTTTTCTAGCACGGAAGGAGGGTGATAGTAGTCAACCAAATGCCTGGTATCTTGACAGCGGTGCAAGCAACCATATGTGTAGAAGGAAAGACATGTTCGTAGAACTAGATGAGTTAGTAAGTGGAAATGACTCATTTGGAGATGATTCAAACGTAGCAGTGAAAGGAAGAGGTAACATTCTTATTCGTTTGAAAGATGGGCAACATCAATTTATTTCCAATGTTTACTATGTCCCAAATATGAAAAGTAACATCTTAAGTTTAGGACAATTGTTAGAGAAAGGTTATGATATTCATATGAAGGATTATAATCTTTCTATAAAAGATGATAAGAATAACCTCATTGCTAACGTACCGATGTCAAAGAATAGAATGTTCTTGATCAACATACAAAATGACATTGCAAAGTGTCTAAAAGCCTGCTATAAAGATGCATCGTGGCTATGGCATCTTCGATTTGGACATCTCAATTTTGGAGGATTGGAGTTGTTGTCTAAGAAGGAGATGATGAAGGGACTACCTTGCATTAACCATCCTGATCAACTTTGTGAAGGGTGCCTACTCAGAAAGCAATTCCGAAAAAGCTTTCCAAAGGAGTCAAACTCAAGAGCCAAGAAGCCACTGGAGCTAATCCATACTAATGTGTGCGGACCAATCAAGCCTAGCTCTCTCGGTAACAGTAACTATTTTCTTCTTTTTATTGATGATTTTTCAAGAAAAACTTGGGTATATTTCATGAAACAGAAATCAAAAGTTTTTGAAGTATTCAAAAGGTTCAAAGCTACAGTGGAGAGAGAAAGCGGTAGAAAAATCAAAGCCATGAGATCAGACCGAGGTGGAGAATTTACATCCAAGGAGTTTCAAGAGTTTTGTGAAGCAAATGGAATTCATAGATCTTTAACAGTGCCAAGATCCCTCCAACAGAATGGTGTAGCTAAAAGAAAGAACCGAACAATCCTCAATATGGCACGAAGCATGCTCAAAAGCAAGAAACTACCCAAAGAGTTTTGGGCAGAAGTAGTAGCATGTGCAGTTTACTTGTCAAACCGATCTCCAACAAGAAGTGTATGGGGAAAGACACCGTAAGAGGCATGGAGTGGAAGAAAGCCTGATATTTCCCACCTAAGAGTCTTTGGAAGTATAGCCCATGTTCATGTATCGGATGAGAGAAGAATGAAGCTTGATGATAATAGCGAGAGTTTTATCTTCATCGGTTATGATGCTAATTCAAAGGGCTATAAATTGTACAACCCACACAATAAGAAGATTGTGATTAGTCGAGATGTGGTATTCGACGAAGAAGGAGAATGGGATTTTAACTCTCATGTAGATAACTTCAATTTCTTTCCTCAGTTTAAAGAAGATGAGTAGACAATGAGGGAGCAATCTGTAGAAATTCAACAAGAGCCAACGACTCCACCTACTTCACCAATGCCAACCACTCATGAAGATCCGTCATCATCTTCAAGTGGAAGTGAAAGAGTCATGACACATACACGAAATCTCCAAGATCTTTATGAGGTAACAGAACGACAAGATAATCTTACCTTATTTTGTCTCTTTACTGATTGTGAACCAGTGAGCTTTCAAGAAGCTGTACAAGAGAAGAAGTGGAGAGATGCGATGGATGAAGAAATCAATGCAATAGAGAAGAACGACACATGGGAACCTGTTTCACTTCCCAAAGGGCATAAGGCAATAGGTGTCAAATGGATGTACAAGACAAAGAGGAATGCTAAGGGAGAGATTGAAAGACACAAGGCGAGGCTAGTAGCAAAAGGATATAGTCAAAAGGCTGGAATTGACTATGATGAGGTATTTGCTCCTGTTGCTCGATTAGAAATTATAAGACTAATCATTTCTTTGGCAGCTCAAAATAAGTGGAAGATATATCAAATGGATGTAAAATCTGCTTTTCTAAACGGAGTCCTTGAAAAAGAAGTCTACATTAAGCAACCATCAGGCTATGAAGCAAAAGATCACAAAGACAAGGTATTGAAGTTGAAGAAAGCTCTTTATGGGTTAAAGTAAGCACCAAGAGCATGGAATAACCACATCGACAAGTACTTTCTGGAGAACAACTTCACCAAGTGTCCCTATGAATATTCACTCTACGTCAAGATTGAAGATGGCGATATTCTAATCGTTTGTCTATACGTAGATGATCTCATCTTCACTGGAAGTAATCCGAAGTTATTTGAAGATTTTAAGAAGGTGATGACCCGAGAGTTTGAAATGACAGATATCGGGTTAATGACATACTACCTTGGAATTGAAGTAAAGCAAAAGGAAGAAGGCATTTTCATCTCTCAAGAAAGTTATGCAAAGGAGATACTAAAGAAGTTCAAGATGAACGATTGCAAGCCGATTAACACACCAGTGGAATGTGGAATCAAACTATCCAAGCATGAAGATGGTGAAAATATGGATCCAACATTTTTCAAAAGTTTAGTTGGAAGTCTACGTTATCTCACATGCACATGACCTGACATCCTGTATGCTGTTGGATTGATTAGCCGCTACATGGAGAAATCGACAATCACCCATTTCAAAGCTGCAAAAAGAATCCTACGCTATCTAAAAGGTACAATTAATTTTAGCTTGTTCTATTCAGCTTCTAATGATTACAAGCTTGTTGGATATAGTGATAGCGATTTTGGTGGAGATATAGACGATCAAAAAAGCACTTCCGGATTTTTGTTTTTCATGGGAGATACTGCTTTTACATGGATGTCGAAAAAACAACCGATTGTCACATTGTCTAGCTGTGAAGTAGAATATGTAACAGCTACCTCATGTGTTTGCCATGCAATTTGGCTGAGAAACTTGTTAAAGGAGCTAAGTTTGACACAAGAAGAGCCAACCAAAATTTGTGTCGATAACAAGTCAACCATTGCCTTAGCCAAAAATCTTGTTTTCATGATCGAAGCAAACACATAGATACTCGATATCATTACATCAGGGAGTGCATCACAAGAAAGGATGTACAACTCGAGTATGTAAAATCACAAGAACAAATTATCGACATCTTCACTAAACCGCTCAAGCAAGAAGACTTTGTCAGATTGAGAAATTTGTTCGGCATCATAAAACAAGTTTAAGAGAGAGTGTTGGTTTGTAAACTTGTTTACAAGCCCAAAGAAATCAAAAACAAACTTTGAAATATTGTAGCCCATTTGAAGTCCAGCTCGTGGAAGCTTCTATGGTGATGATCTGGATTGATAAGGATACAGCTCATGGTTGGTGGGAAGAAGAAAAATCAATGGGTTAGGTAAGAAGATAAGTGTATGGTTTAGATTGTTTTGGTAGGTTTATATTGTATGGCTTAGATTTATTAGTTGTTTCTATAAATACCTCTCAGTAGCAATGTAATAATCAAGTTAAAGAAATCAGAAACAAAAATTCAATAATTTCTGAGTGTTTCTGGAAAATTGTTCTTGAGTATTCTTGAGTTTTCAGAGTTTTGATCCATAATTTTCCAACAAAGTCATTGCCTCTAGTTTCACTCCTTGCATGAACTTATTTCCTCTGGTACTTGCTAATTTCAAAGGAAATTTTAGAGAGTATAATATAGATTACAAAAGTTGCGATTTGATGATAAGCTCTAATTCTCAATATCTATATTGACTTTAATTTTTAATGAAAGATTTGAAGATGGTATTTTTATAACACTAATTATAATTTAAAGTTAATTCTTTGAGAGATAAAATTAAATGATATATTTAAAAATTTGTAATATTTCCGAGTATTTTGATAATTTACCATTAAATTTATATTACAAACTATATATATATTAAATCTGGGAACGCGAAAACTTGCAAATGATCCTTCTAACTCCTAGCCAATACATATGCATATACACTTTCTTGTGCTAGTTGTGAAGTTGGAGTCTATTATTTATATTCATGCTAAAGTTGTTTTAAAATAAAGTGTTTTTAAGAAAAAACAAAATTAATTTATGCTTCTGTTATGAAATATAAAATATTTTTTTGTTATCGTGAAATACTTATTTTAAATTTATGTTGGATTTTTTAATTAAATTTATATTGATTTTTTTCTTAATTATTTTATGATAGATTTGGTGTTTAAAATAAATACTATAGTTCCTTTCTAAAAATAAACAATTTTTTCTTTTTCTCTTTTCTATAAAAGAGACAATTTTTTTCCATCACTCTAACGTTTTGTGGCAAAGATATAACGTACAATCATTAGATTTTCCCTTCCCCTATAATCATTAGAACATCTTACACCCTATTTCTTTAGCTTGGATTAGGGCGGGCGTTATTGTTGTAAAGAGGAAATAATATGAATTCATACATATATGTTTTATATGTTATCAAAATGTCATTGCATAATAATAAATTATTTTTTATTTTTATTTATTTTTTCTTCAAATTTTTAATTGCAAGTCAAAATATTTTATATTTAATAAAATTAAGAAAATAAAATAAAAAAAATTAATTTTATCTTTGTATTAACCCTTGTATCAAAAAAATTTATAAAACATAAATTGTGATTTTTTCAACAAATTAAATAAGGTACAAGCCAAATATTTCTCAATATATAGAAATTTTAAATATTCGTTTTGAAATAAGTGATTTATTTTTAGTAGTTGTTAGTTTAGAAAAATAATGATTTTATTTTTATTAGTTGTTAGTTTTGAAAAATAATGGATAGTTATGTTTTTCTAAAACAAATAAAAAAAATATTACTTTAGAAAAAGTAGTAGTTAACTTTTAATTTATTGATATGAAATAAAATAAATTATTTTTTAGTTATTTAATACATGTGTTTAAAATTTACAGGTGAAAAGTTGGGGAAAGTACTTGCACTATTCCCAATAATGTATTTATCAGGAGGGACATGTGTAACATTGATTATGATTGGAGGAGGGACGATGAAGATGTTTTTCGAGCTCTTCTGTGAGAATACATGCATTGTGAAGCCATTGACAACAATAGAATGGTACTTGGTTTTTACATGTTCAGCCGTTATTATTGCTCAGCTTCCTAACCTTAATTCCATAGCTGGGGTCTCTTTAATTGGGTCAATCACTGCCGTAAGTTATTGCACTCTTATTTGGGTGATCTCAATTTGCAAAGGAAGGTCACTTAGTGTATCTTATCATCCAGTTGTGGCAACGAAATCAGACATTGCTAGTGTTTTTGGGATTCTTAATGCCCTTGGAATTGTTGCCTTCGCTTTTAGAGGCCATAACCTTATGCTTGAGATTCAGGTCATTTTTGCTGAAAATTCATCAATAATTGTTCAGTAACAATTCATTACTAGATCACACTGAAGTGCCGGTTTTAGATGCACAGTTCAAAAGCGTTTACGTAAACACAATCATTTTTTATGCTTTTGCAATATAATAAAAAACACTTTTAATATCTAATGGACTCACATAGTCACATTTATAACATAGAAGTGCTTTTCTACAAGTAAATATCCCTTACTTCTACAAAATTAAAGACACTTTTTAAAACCATTTGAAAGCACTTAATTTGCATCAAAAACGCAACATGTGTAGCTAATGTGATCTTCATGCAGGGGACGATGCCTTCCAACACTAAGTGCCCATCTCGTTTACCAATGTGGAAAGGAGTGAAGTTTGCATATCTTATTATCTCCGTGTGTTTGTTTCCCCTTACCATTGGTGGCTATTGGGCCTACGGAAATTCTGTAAGAAAACTACCTTTTGACTAAAACAAATTTCTACTAATGTTTCGTACCAATACTCAATTTTGATATTGTATTTGCATATTTATTTTATATTTTTACTTTTCTTCTATTAATAAATTAGTAGTACATGAACTTATCTAAAGTATCTTGTAGGCTGGTGCATGAATGCGTCATTTATTCATGCTTTGTGTTCATGTTGGTATTTTTCAACCTAAATTTACATATTTTAATATTAAAAAAATTATAACTTTTAATGAATAGATTTATTTATAATAATAATAAAACTATATTTATATAAGTATAAATAGTTAATTCTAATTAAAACATAATTTATATAAAGTAAGTTGATTTTCTAGCATTTTATGATGAACAAAGTTCAAAAATTCTAATTTTCATATTTTTTTTCCAATATAAGTTGAGATTAGTGTTGAAGCAAATCTCAGTAATAGAATCACAAATGCCAAAGACAAGTAACTAGACAAATACATCTAAAATTTCTTAGTTATGTAAGTTATAATAATTTATTCTGTTTGTTATTTTTTTAATAGTTTAATTATTTTTTTGAAAAAAATGATAGTAAAGAATAAAGAATTCAATTTTTAATTTTTAATTTTTTTTTATTAATTTGGTAGTCATTATTGTCTGTTCCTAAAGATAATCTATGAAATTCATATTGTAATAATAGTTTAAAAATATGAGAAAAATAAAAATAAAATAAAAGAATTATTTATTTGTCCTTATGTTTTCATTCAATTAAAAAAAATGTACTAAACTACTATCAAAAATAAACTAAGGATTAACTTGCTATAAAAATTAATAAAAAACGAGCATTTTTTTTAACATAAATAATGAGCTTGTGTTATCACACACCCATAACTGAATTGCATATTCTTCTTTAAGAATTTAACATTTGATTAGGCTTACACTCAAACCTGACTACTTTTGTGATTTGATATGGTAGATACCTTCAGACGGTGGGATGTTAAATGCTTTATACAAATACCACAGAAAAGACACATCAAAATTGCTTCTAGGGCTTATAAGTTTGCTCGTGGTGATTAACTGTCTATGCTCATTTCAAATATATGCAATGCCAGTTTTTGACAATTTGGAGTTCAGATATACCAGCATTAAGAGCAAATCATGTCCACAATGGTTACGCATCGGGTTAAGAATTTTCTTCGGATGCCTAGCCTTTTTCATTTCAGTTGCATTTCCATTCTTGCCAAGCTTAGCAGGATTGCTTGGAGGAGTGGCTCTACCTATAACCTTTGCTTATCCAAGTTTTATGTGGATAATAATAAAAAAACCAAGTAAATATAGTACAACTTGGTGTCTCAATTGGTTGTTAGGAATAATGGGTATAGTCCTTAGCATTTCAGTTATAACTGGGGCGATTTGGAGTCTAGTTACCTTTGGAATAGAAGTCCACTTCTTTAAGCCTCAATAGGAAATTGTAGTTGGAAAATCCCCTACATAGAATCGATGTTAGAGCACTTCTATATATCATAACTATGTCGCAATCACAACTTACGTATCAGTTTCTCATCGGATACATTATATGGACTCAATGGTACTTACTAATAATATGGTGCCCATCAATTGTAATTTATCACAAACGTGTAATAAATATATTTTTCCTTAGTGTTAATATGCATGTAAAACTGTATGATATGGACTTGCATCTAATAAAACTAACCTTTTAAAACTGGAAAAAGAAAAGAAAAAAAAAGAGACAACTTCTATATCCAACTTTATCGTGGACAAACGTTCCTATTCTTGGCTATCGGGTCATCTCAGCTACAATTATTGGACCTATCATCTCCCTATTAACATTATTAAGAATTGCATAACACAAGATCTGGGTAGTACTTGAATTTTTCAAGAATCAACAATAGATAAGATGTATTGGAATATTACATATTTCTCTAGTAATGAGAGAAACAAAATAAACCCAAAAAAAGAAGAAGATTGACCTATCTTCTAATTCACGGTGAGATGAGCTTCCATGTCATTTTTCTAGGTTTTAGATGGTAACAAGAGAAACAAACACAAAAAATTGACCTATCACTACTACAAAATGTGTATTTAAGTCGAGATTTAGAGTCAAGTTTTGGTAAAAACCAACTTATAATGAATTTATAGTTGATTCACTGAAAAACTGACTTTAAATGAATTAAAAATACATAGACAGTAGCGTCGGTTGACAAGCAGAACCGACGCTATGTCCTACATGTAGCATTGGTTCTATGTGTCAACCGACGCTACATATATGGATATTTACTTTTCTCTTCTTCCCGACACAGAAACTATTCTAAGCACATTTTAACTCTCAAAAACCCAAAACCCCCCCACTCCTCCTCCACTCTTTCTCATTTTTCGGCTACCTACGACCATCAATTCCAGCGCCGTTTAGTGGGTTTTCTTCCTCTCCAACTTATCTTTCTAGATCCCCTATTTTTTGAGCAAAAAACTCAAATTTTTATACCCATTTTCTCACTTACTAAACGCCATTTTTTCTTCATTTTCTTCATTTTGTCACTTCATGTACTCTTGCAAGTTTTTCTATTAATTCTACGCACTTATTATTCATATTTAATTATTTATTTTGTATATTATGTGTTATTATTTATGTGTATAAATTTTTGTATTATATGTATGTTATTATTTTTATTGTGTAGGTTTTGTATAAATTTTCGTAATGAAATAAATTTATATATTTATGACTGTGATTTAAGGTTAGTTTTTAGTTTATTTATTTTTGTTAATATAAAATGGAAAATACATGATTCAATAATATGATTTTCATTAAAAATTTAGGTTTGAGGTAGTGTAGTTATTTAAAAAAAATATTAACCATCACCAAATTGTTATATAATTTTTTTTTATATATCTTAAATTTAAAATCAACTCAAATGATGTGGCATATTATTATTAGTAATTATAATCAATCTCATATAATTATATTTGTGTGTATATACTTGTTATGTTTGGTTTTGATGTAATTTATTTTTATATGATATTTTGATAAATATTCTAATAATTAGGAAATTCATATATAATATATTTGAAATATTTTGGTTGGATACATATTGAATATGCTTAATGTCATTAATAGAAAGTGGATAAATCTTGGATACCAAAGTGTAGAATTGAGTAGGACTACATTTCTAGAGTTGAAAGTTTCTTGGAATTTTCCTGTAGAAATAGTACTAATGAAATTAGTATGATTCGATGCGCATGTGTTAAATGTAAAAATGAGTGATTACATGATGTTGATGAGGTTAAGTATCACCTTATTTGTAGTGATATTATTTTGAGTTATAAATGTTGGTATTATTATGGAAAAAATATTGAATACTCATGGGGAAGAGATAAATAAGAATATGAGTGGATTATATACATCTTATCATAATGTATAAACATAAAAAAATGTTTCATGGTGTTGAAATGAACTACATAAGAATGATCCTGAAACCTTTAAAATATTTCTAAAAGATGCCAAAAAACCGTTGTATCCAGAATGCAAGAAATACATTAAAATGTTGGGATTGGTTCATTTGTACAATGTGAAGGCAAAAAATATGGTTTTTCTAACAAGGGATTCATAGAATTACTAAATGTACTAATAGATATGCTTCTTAAGTGTATTGAATTTCCATCTTCAATGTATGAAGTGAAGAAATCTTTTAGTCAATTTGGCATGGAATATCATAAGATTCATGCTTGTCCAAATGATTGCATTCTTTATAGAAAAGAATATGATACATTAGATGATTGGCTGATGTGTAAAGAATCGAGATGAAAGCATGATACAAATGAGACAACACCTAAGAAAGGCGTGCCTACAAAGGTTCTTTGGTATTTTCCTCCAATTCCTTGCTTTTAAAGGTTGTTCAAAAGTAAAGAGACATCAAAGATGTTGACTTGGCATTTAGATAATCGATCTGATGATGGGATGCTACATCATCCTTGTGATTCTCCAAATTGGAAAGTAGTAGATAATTTATCCCCTCAATTTGCATTTGATCCACGCAATCTTCGTCTTGCCATTGTTGTTGATGGAATTAATCCAAGCAGTTCCATTACTAGTAGATATAACTATTGGCTAGTAATTATGGTAACATACAACCTTCCTCCCTAGTTATGTATGAAAATAAAATTCATGATGTTAACATTATTGATCTCAGAACAGAAACAACCTGATGTTGATGTTGATGTATATTTGCAGCCTTTGATAGATGATTTAAAGCCATTGTGGAATGATGGTGGAAATGTTTACAAACACTTTAACTTGAGAGGGGTTCTTTTATGGACAATTAATGACTTTCCTGCCTATAGGAACTTATCAGGACATGCAACTAAAGGTTATATGGGATGCCCTATATGTATTGATGGCACTTCTGCAACTTATCTTATTCATAGATGAAAGATGTCTTATAGAAGACATAGAATATTGTTGCCATTTGGACACAAGTTTAGATACCAAAAGAAACCGTTCAATGTTGAAGAAGATCATGATCCTACACCTTGACCTTTGTAAGATATTGAGATATTAAGGCAATTGAATGGTATGACATTTAAATGATATGAAAATATGAAAAAAAAATACTCACTAATGGAGGGAAACGAAAGAGGTTAACTAATAAAAATGGTAAAAATGAAAATGTTACTGAATCAGTAGATCATGGTTGTTGGAATAAAAAATCAATATTTTGGGAATTACCTTATTGGAAAGGCCTACACATTCATCACATCTTAGATGTCATTCACATTGAGAAAAATGTATATGAGAGCTTGATTGGTACATTACTTGATATACTTGGAAAAATGAAGGATAGAATTAAAGCAAAACTGGATTTAAAGAAACTAGGCATACGACCTAAATTGGCACCAAGGGTAGAATCGAACATACTTGCCCCCAGCATCATATACAATGTCAACAAAAGAGAAGGATGTGTTTTGTAAATGTTTGGTAGGTGTGAAAGTTCCTAATGGTTACTCATCCAACTTAATAAATTTTGTGTCTATCACCAATAAGAAACTTTATGGAATGAAATCACATGATTGTCATATCTTAATGCAACAGTTATTACCAGTTGCTATTAGATCCATTCTTCCAAAACATGTTCTATTATCAATAATTCATCTTTATTCATTCTTCGATACAATATGCAAGAAATCTATATCAATTGGCAACTTAAACTCTTTATAGAAAGATGTTGTAAAGAATTTGTGTCTAATTGAAAAATATTTTCCTCCATCTTTCATCGATATAATGATTCACTTGTGTGTTCATTTAGTTTGAGAGGTTCAATTGTGTGGTCCTGCTTACTTAAGATGGATGTATCCTTTTGAGAGATACATGCAAGTCCTTAAAGGATATGTAAATAATAGAAATCGACCTGAAGGATGCATGGTGGAACGTTACATTGCTGAAGAGGCCATTGAATTTTGTTTTGAATACTTTAGTGGTTGCACTGAAATTGGGAATCTTACACACAAGTTGTTCTTACAATGTCACATGATCAAAGTAGGTAACCCTCTACTTGGTGGAACTAATAAATTGTTTATTGATCACAGTTGATGGGAAAAAGCACACCGAACAATTTTGGTAAATAATAAGGAGGCACAACCATACATAGAGTAAGTGATGACATGTTCAACCTTTTCATTTAAAATAAAGTTATTTTCTATTTAACTATTAATGATATCTAATTGATATATCTTTAATAACATTACATAATGCACACAATAATTCATTAGTACTTCTATGCAATGTTTTAAAACTTTGTTTTAAACATATTTCATGTTTTTGTATGCATTAATTCGAGTTGACCTCAACAAACCCAATCATAAAATAACAGAAAGTTTAGAATGGCTTACACATGGTCCAAAATTTGATGTCAAATCATATTCTAGTTTCACAATTAATGAATTGAGGTTTACGACTCAAGCAAGGGACAAAGTATGAGTAAATCAGAATAGTGGTGTGAAGATGGTTGCACAAACTATGCAATTTGTTAGTTCAAAAGATGGTAATCTTGTACTTTTTGATAGAACATATTATGATATAATTCAAGAAATTTGGGAACTCGATTATGAGGACTTCCATGAAAAAGTATTCTTGTGTGATTGGGTTAAAGATGTTATCAATATTGGATATAAAATAGACGATTTTGGATTTACCCTTGTAAATTTATCCAAGATAAGTCACATTGATGATCCTTTCATGTTAGCACTTCATGCAAAACAAGTATTTTACGTGAGTGATAAAATTGACACAAGATGGTATATTGTGTTAGCGCATCCATAAAAAAGAGTTCTACCATTATGACGCTTTAGGAGATGATGACATGCTTGATACATTATCCAATATTAGGAATTTCTCAAAAAAATTGCCTAATGTATGTGATGATCTAGTTGATGACAATGATTATTCATCATGGACTCGAAGTGATTGTGAAGGAATATATATCTACAATCAATAACCTAATTAAATATAATGTATGTTCTATATTGTCACTATTAACTCTTGCATGTTTATATGTTTGGAATTAAAATTGTCAATTAATTTTTATTTCATCATTGTTTGCAGATATTTCATGGATCATAGGGTACCAGAGATTGTAGATCCAAATGATCCATTGGAGAATTTTAAAAGGAGTTGAGCGAATATACCTGATACTCCACATAACCTAGATGATAGAGTACCCATTCTATTTGATCCTATTGGTAATCCATTAGGGGAGAATGACCAATAATTGAAATCCTTTATTGGTAAACTAGTGAAGTCAAGTATACAAATCAATATAAATGATTGGAGTAAGGTTGACAAAGTTGAAAATTTGAAAATATGCAAAGCCATTTGTACAAGTCTCTTTTATTTTATAACTGATTACATATATTATATCTTTTTTGTATTATATCTCATCTTTTGTAGTGTGTTTTTACAGAATTGTTATAAAGTCCCTGACACTTGGATGAATAAGTTTTATAAGATTTCAAATAAGGCATAGAAGGAATACAAAACTTCTAGATTGGCAAGAAATTATGTGTTTCCATATTTGGAACCACTTGATGAAGCACAACTATACAAAATCCTTGAAGAACACCACTGGATTACACCTCAAGTTTGGAAATATTTCGTGGATTATAGACATTTAGATGAATTTCAAATTATTAGGGAAGAACATTAGAATATACAAATGCATAATGTTCTTCCTAACCATACTAGAAGGTTTTCAAATCCTGAAGTTAGATATAGAATGATATTATTAATTTTTATTGATTTATAAATATTTTTGTATTTATTTTCCTTAAATTTAAGTTGATTTCCTAGTTAATAAATTTATTTAATTTATGTAGGAAGCTAAATTGGGTAGACTGGTTACCCGATCTAAATTGTATATAGAAACAAGACCCCCCCTTACGAAGAATTCAAGACCAATGAATAAGCGAGGAGAAGAACAACTAAATAAGTTGGTTAGTAATTCAACTTGATACAAAGTCCATATGATTTTTTGCTAATTGATGTAATAATGTATGATATGTTTGTTTTCTTTATTATTTGTAGAGAGTTATTCAAGAACAAATAGCGAGGGGTGAAATAATTGAACAACTAGAGAGAGATTCTATATACCATGAATTTGGATGCGAGCATCCTAGTCATGTTAGGGGAGGAAGCCAATATAATGGTTATATGGAGTATTTTAACATTCCAAAAAAATCCTCAGATGGTCAGTAAAGAGAAGTACTGTAAAATTGAAGAAGAACTCAGCTCCTTTAAGGCCTCAATGTTAAGTAAGATTTCCACTTTAAAAGAATATCAATCATAACACATATCAAACATGGCAACATACTACAATTAAGGCATGCCATATTGGCTAGGCATGCAACCATCCATGTCATGCATTCCACCTATGCAATCTTATGACGCCCAACTTATATCTTGTATGAGATATAGTCATTTTATTGGTCCTCCCTTTATGATAGGAATGTAGATGCAATCCAGTAGTGGTTCATTTCTCCAATGAAATTTGTGCATTCTTACCATCAATCACATCACGATGAACATTTTGATGAGAATGTACTTCCAATAGCTACCCCACATGAGAGTCCTCCTCTATTTGATGAATCATTTGTGATAAGATTTAAAGTTTATGTAGATATTATTTTATTTTTATTTTTTTTATATACTTTATTTATTATTTGTAACGCTTAAATTTTTTACAAACTATGAAATGTTTATTGAAAAATCCTTCATCAACGAACTTTGTTGCTATTGGAATGGTACAACAATTGAGCAATAATTGGATGATTCATAATCAATATTTTTCAAATCATTAGAGAATAGTAATTGATCAATCATTGCTCCATGATTTTCCACTACCTATGCCTTCTGATGCCACTACAGTCCATCGAGTCAAGGTGTGATTAATTTTGACATGGTACTATTTTTTTTTACTTAAAACAACACTTTTTTACTACTATTATATTATTGTTCTTTTATTGTTACCAATATATATAATACTTCTTCTTTAGTCAATTATACCATAATTACTAAGTACAACACATTTAAGAGATACAAAGTAAGTATCTCATGGTAAATCTATGTCTAATGGCCAATCATCGCACACTAAGTCATTCAAGAAGAATCCATGGAAAAAGTATAATTATGATTATGCTATAAATTTCAGTAGAAATCTTGGCATTTTGATGACTATTGTTGCAAGGGCATCTAACATAAATGATGGATGTACTGTGCCACTTCCTATAGAAATTTTTGATGTAGACATTAGCTAAACCTATATATCGATGGAGTACATATTGTAACTATTTGAATATCAAATGATTGATTTAAATATAATTCAAGTGTGGACAAGGTGAGTCCTCAATCGTTAAATAAATTTCATTTATGTAGAACATATATAATTATATTTATATTAGCTAATTATTTATATCTATATTTCTTTTATATAGGGCATGTTATTATCGACTTCAAGCTAATCCCTTATCACATTTAGGGATGTTCTATGATTCTTCATTTATCAATCAATATCAAGAGAAGAATGTTAACATCAAAGCTAAACAATTATGTGATAGAGCATTAACACTTAACAAAAATCAAAGTTAATAATCCCTTGGCCACTAAGGTTTGAACAAGGCCAAGATCATTGGATGTTGATAATCCTTGATCTATGACAATCATGTTTGGTACTGTGACTCAACTTCCATAGAATTAAGTAAAGATACAAAAATAGTTGTTAAAATGTAAGAGTTATAGCTAGCTATTTTTCTTCCATTGTTCTGTGTAATATTTAATAAAAAAATATCCATTATAAACTTTGATAGGGCCTGGAAGCCTTGGAACAAGACTACAAGCATTACCCTTAAAAAATCTCATAATCTTCTATGGGAAAAAGTTATGGTATGTACAATCAAATATTAATAATTTAATTAATTTTACTATTGAATAATAAAGATGTTCGAATATGTAAAATAATGTACACTTTTTTTTTGTAGGTTCCACAACAAAATGATAGAGTCATGTGTGGTTACTATTTCATGAAGTTTATGAGCAAAATTATCTCAAATGTCAAAATTCCAATTAAAGATGTGGTAATCTATTTTAACAATATACCTTTTTAACATATATGAGTTATTTTTTTGTGAATTCATGAAATTCCATTCTTATTTTGAATTTAAATACATGTAGTTCTTTGGTTGGAACAAGTTGGGCTATGACTTGCAAATATTTGATGACTTATGAGAGGAATGGGCAGAACATATGGTTCAAATTATTTCATCACAAGAAGAATCGGGAGAAGATTATGATGATCTTGAATAGCATATTACATGGGTTGGTTGGGCACCAAACAACTACTCCAAGTAACAAATCGAAGTTACACTTTTTAGAGTTCATTATAACATTAAAAATACCAGCTTGATTTCAGATAGCTTCATATTTATAGACAAAAGATTAATACAATGCTAATGTGATTTCGAAAGGATAAGGTTATAATTATATCACTCCGGTGTCGATGTGGTAATATATTTTACTAATCTTTTAACATATATAAGTTATTTTTTGTGAATTCATGATATTACATTCTTATTTTTAATTTAATTGCATATAGTTCTTTGGTTAGAACAAGTGGGGTTATGATATGTAAATTTTTAATGATTTATGAGAAGAATAGAGAGAACACTTTGTTCAAATTATAACATCAGGAGAAGAATAAGGTGATCTTGAATAACATAGGACAACACCACATGGTAATTTTTATAATGCTTTAATTTCTCCATTTTAATGTCTCTAAGTTTGGACTGCTTATTTGATGGATGTTTATGTGCTCATGTATTTAGGGGAATGAATTGTTATATGGACAAGCTATTTTTTTGCTACTAAGCCAACCAAGTTTCCTCTCCTTGAAATAAAGTGGGAATATCACAAAATCCATGACAAAATAGATGACATCATTATATTTGTAAGTTAAATATATATGTATTGTATATAAATTATTTTTTGTAATAAATTTAATTCTCAAGTAATTAATTAATTTTTAATTTTTTAATTATTTGTATTATTTAAACTATTTGTTAAACAGATTTTGGGTTTTCTATGCTATTATGTAGTGATCAATATAGGTTTAATTTGACTATAATAGAAAATGGGTAAATTTTGTTAAAAAAGAAATTAAAAATTTAGTCGGTTCAACGCGTGAATCAACTTTACGTGTAAAGTCAGTTCATATGTTGAACCAACTTTACGTTTAAATTCGGTTCAATGCATGAACCGACTTTACATTTTTAAGTCATCCCCTTTAAAGTCGGTTAATAACCGACTCTAAAAGTCATTTTTGGCATAGTGTATGTCCTAAGGCACTTTAAGATGAACTTCCATATCACTTCTATGGGTTTTATATGGTAACAAGGGGTTTTGGTCAATTAAGTCCTGTAACTTAAAACAGTTGATACTTTAATCCTATAATTATTAGAGTGAATCCATTGTCAAATAATTTTAAGTTTGGGTCATTAAAAACACTTTTTAAAAAATATCAGATTTTTTTATTCAAAAAACATATGCATGTCACATTTGTTACTTTTTAGGGGTGACTTTTGATTATTAGTGAGCACAACATAAGCCCATGTGATGTGTACATGTTCATTTAATGAAAAAAATTAACAATGTTTATAAAATTATCTTTTGATGACCCAAAGCTATTATATAGTAATAAGGAGTTTTGATCTAGTAAGTCTTGTTATTTTAAACAGTTGACACAATAGTACTATAATTATTAAAATGAATCCATTAATTTAGTCCAATAATTTTAAGTTTGAGTCATTGAAGAATAATTTATTAAAAAAAATAGGATTTTTTTCATTAAATAAACATGTGCATATCACATGTGTTATTTTTAAGGATACTTTTTGATTATTAACAAGTATAGCACAAGCACATGTGACATGCACAAGTTCATTAATGAAAAATTCTGACAAGTTTTATAAAATTTTCCTTTAGTTACCCAACCTAAAACTACTTGGTTAAATGAATCTACCCTAATAGTTAAACGACTAAATTGTCAACAAAATTATTAAAAGTAAAGGAGTGTCTATTCTTTGTTTAAATATATACGTGGTTGAGATCGATATTAGACCAATATGAACATATTTAATTTATGGATATTTTTTCCATCTTTTTTTTGTCAAACAATTGTATTTCAGTTGTGCCATATTTTGTACATTTTGCATTAGAATTTCAAACAAATTATTCAAAAACTCTTGATGAGAAAATTTTAAATTTTGATATTTTATGTATGTTTTCTTTTTGGCCCTTTGTTTGATTTGTTCTATTTCTTGAACTTGTTTTTAAATATAAGTTAATTCTTCTCCCATCACATCTTTTAATTTTATATTTTGTAATTATTCAATAGGAGTTTTACTTATTGTTTTAATAGAATTTGATTGTTCTTGTATCATAAATATCATTTCAGTTTCTTTTTCAAATAATTCTGCACTTTTTACTTTATGTATTATTTATTTTGTATCAAAGATTTCTTTTCCATATAAAATTTCTAATTCATTTGTTTTTAAATTTTGATCATTTTCTTTATACTTTTTCCTTTTTTTAGTTTTTTTCAAATAATTCTTCTTCACTTTCTACTTCATATATTATTTCTTTTATATCATAGATTTGTTTCCATATAAAATTTCTACTTCATTTGTTTTTAAAGTTTTGATCATTTTCTTTGTACTTTTTCCTATTTTTAGTTTTTTTTAAATAATTCTTCTTTACTTTCTACTTTATATATTATTTTTCATATCAAAGATTTATTTTCCATATAAAATTTCTAATTCCTTTGTTTCTAAAGTTTTGATCATTTTCTTCGCTCTTTTTCCCATTTTAGGACACTCAAGGGTAATTCACTTATGCTTATAGATATAACATATGTATTTTTTTTCTTTGATGTAATTTTTATTTAGGTTTTCGTTTTCTAATATATTTTTTTCTTTTTGAAATTTTTTATTATTTTCTTCCAAGGTGACTCAAAGTTTTCTTATGTGATTTTATATTTCTAGGACATCTTATTTTCCTATTTTCTTTTAACATTTTATCACAACATTGTTGACCATATTTTGCACTACAAATTTGGTTTTTAAATATCTTTTTTGCTTTAACTGGTAGGCATTATTCAGTTATTAGTCTTCAGACATAGTTCATCCTAAAACCTTTATTCTCTCATTTGTTTAGCTTTTTTTTAACCATTTTGGATATTCTTGAATAGCTAGTTTATCTGAAGGATTTGGTAATTTATGAAAAAGTTGATCTAACAAGTGTATATCATAGGAAGTTTCCACAAGAAAATAGTATTTTTTAAATAATTTTACATAATCTTCAAATTGATAGTTATTACATAGTTTTAGTTTTGATAAAGCAAAATTAGGATCTTCTTGAAATGTTGGTTCTCCTGCTTCTCCTATCAATCTTTCTTTAATTATTTTAATAAATTCTCTTAATATATCATATTAAAGAAAATTTCCTAATGGATATAATTTTTGTTCTCCACATTGGGTTTTTTCCTATTGTTTTAACCGTTGCAAAGCATCATCTTGTAAGGTTTTTGCAACATATATAATCTAATTTTTTTTCTTGTGTCCAAGTATTTCTATAAGTAAGTAGAATAAAGGATGTAGATTGTGCCCATTCTTCTATAAAAGTTACATTAAAAAGGTTTAGATAAGTATCATGTTGAGCTATTGGTTGTTTGCCCAAGTCATCTCTTCTAGTAGAAGAAGGAATTCGTTTTTATTTTATTCCACTAGATGAATTTTCATTTGTGTTTGTAAGTCCAGTTGTACTCTGTATCTATGTGTTGACTTTATGTGTACAAAATACAGTGTGTGTTTATTTTTACATAGTGTTCTATCTTCTTATGTGTAAGGTTGGTTACTATAGGTTAGTAATGCACACACATACATTATTAGGCACACTTTCCATACAAGCATGTTTACACACACCACATAAGTGATTTTCATAGTATGCATGCTAAATTGAGTGTTGTGATTTTTAACGAATGAGTGTGCATGGGAGGTGATGTTGTCGCTCGTGTTTTTATTTCATTTTGAGTATGGGTATTTATGGAAATTACTTGATAATTTTTGGAATAAAAAAATGTGATTTTTTTAGATCCTCAACACTTCCTTTGGCACGGTGGTTAGTAAGGTCTATGGTGAGGTGGCCAGCCAAGTTCTATAAATACCCCTTTATCTTATTTTGTTATGCAAAAAAATGTAGTAGAGCTTTATCAAATTAGCATCTCATTTTTCTATTTTTGGATGAATAATACCTTGAGTGTTGTTTGGTATTATTGAGTTTTGATTGTGTGATCAAAATGGTGCTTGTGAATACTTAAGATGGTTTTTGTGAGTGGGTTTTATGTGTTGTGTCATGTGTCGATTGTTAGTTTCCTTCGTACAATGTTTTCTTATGTGTAGAGCCTATGTGGTTGTGAGCTATGTGTTTGTAGGTGGTTTCCTTTATGCAACATTTTCTTATTCACTTTACACATTATGGTCTTTAGTTTCTAATGACACTAATTTATGTGGTGTTGGCTTTGGAGGAGAGCCAGATTCGTGTGCCAAACCAGGTTGTTATAGAGGCTACAAGTGAGGGTAAAAATAGGTAATTTGAATAGAGTTTCCAACTAATAGAGGTAATATGGGGTTTTATTTTTGTCAGGGTTGTAACTATTTTATTGCATAATGAATTTGTTTACTGCCAAGTTCTATATGGGTTTACCTCATTATATCTGGTGTTATGCATGCTTGAATATCTGGTTGGTACAATCGAAGTTTAAGTTGTGTATATTTCTGCATACTAAAGTTTAAACTCTAATTAGAAAGCTTTTAATATTTATCATCTTCTTTCTGTTTAAGGAATTCTAGATCTACTACTTTATTATATTGCCTTTTTATGTTTATTTATATTGAAGTTGTGATTATATGTTAGGTGTTTGTATCTTTATTGTTTGCAATTTTAGGTTAAGTCTTTAATGAGTTAGCATCTTATTAACCTAATTGTGTATCAAGTCTTTGACTTCTTTGTACTCATCTAAAATCAAATTGGGTGTTATTATATTCTATCTTTTATTTGCATATAAGTTTAGTGTGAGTCTCTAAGGAATCTGTATCTTCTTACCCTAGAAGTGTACTACGTGTCAGACTCTTTATTATGTTTTGCTATATATGTTTGCTTTTATTCTATGAGATTGCAATCATCATTTACCAAATATGTTCCCACATATGAGGTATTGAAGTAATTGGACATCCTTTTAGCTTTTCGATATGTATGCTTGTATCACATGTTGTGTGTTGATTTACATGTATGAATGTTTTTAGTCTGGATAGGAGCTTATGAGTCATACCACCACTAGTGTATTTACTACAGGTTGTTGTTTTCATATCTACTAATTATTTTAGTTGTATGTTAAATTAAGCATGTTGTTTTGTACTTTCACTGTGTAATTTACTTAATTCATGTTTGTGAGGCTGGTTTGATTGAATTAATATAAAGCTCATAAAAAGATTCCATGGGTTGCATCTCCACCCCTTATCTAGATGACGATTATTTATTTGAGTTGAAAGAACAATTGACCTTTGTGTAAGTTCCTACTTATGGGAATCTTCAATTGGTATCAGAACAAGTCACCCTTGTTTAGGCTTAATGTCTAGGTGCTCGATCCTAAAACTTTATCTACATATGCATACACCTTGTATTTTTATACCCTATGTCACTAGTGGTGTGAGCTATTATTATTCTATAAGGATGTTTATCTCCAAGAAATTTTATTGTATGCATGTTCCCTATTTTCTTGTTCATGCATATTTCTTTCTCTCTCTATCCTTCGTTGTCATACATGGTATGTTAATTGCTTTACTTGTTCCTATGTCTAACTGTTTGATCCTTTACTAGTTTTCTCCCTTACTAGTTTCTTGGACATGCTCTTTATATGTGTTTGCCTTACTTACCACTTGCCTTTTCTTCTATGATTGTTTGCATGAGTATCATGTTAAATGTTCTCATCATATAGTATCAGAGTATTAGGATTTTTCTTTCTACAGTCATCATTTGTATGCCATGTCATAAATAATGCATCTAATGTATTCTACTAATTTCTTCTTTATTGTACCTAGCATATTGAATTTTGGTTCACTGTTTGTTTCATGTTGATTATTCCTCTTCCTTTTCCATCTCTTCATTTTCTTGTGTTTTAGATGTCCTTTTGGAGAAAACTATGGTGTGTTAATATCTTAAGTACATGAGTGTTTCTTTGTATTATGCCTATTTGGGTTTTCCATATGCATCTGTATGTCATATCGATTATTTATTTGTCTTTAGTACTCTTGACTTACTTGCATTGCTATGACTTGGATTGAATTACATGTCTCTTGCTTTTGTGTTGGAACCTAAGCCTTTCTCACATGCTTAGATGTTTTTGTAGCATCACTTGCTTCTTCTCTCTATTGGGGGTGTTACCTGTGTTGTTCACTAGTTAATTAGTTTCTTTCCTTTGCTTGACTAGCAATGATGTAAGTATTACCAATGATATCGTTTAAGGTAACTATGTCCATTTTGTTGCATTTTCTATCTCTAGAGGCAATATTGTATAGTTTATGTTGATGATCTCTTATGTCATATATCCTTGTCTTTTGGCCTATGATTTCCTTTGAGGCCATCTTTGTCATCTCACTTATTTGTTATTGTGTTACTTGTCTATTTATTTAAACTATGTTTATCTTCCTTTACTGCTTTAAAAAAATAAAAATAAAAATATTTGTCTTTGGTCGTTTGGCATTCCTCTTTTCTCTTTCTCTCTTCCTAGGATAGTTTTTCACATTTTTCTGTTAAGCTAACTTACTACATGTAAAATGAATTTCATGGGGACCATCAAGGTTTTATAGTTGTCATGCATTTAATTTGGATTAAAATGTGGCTGTTTTGATATTTGTATTCCTTGAGCATATGTATGGCTAAATTCTTGGATTTTATCTTAAATGAACTTTTTCTTATGCACATGCCATAACTCTATGAATTTGTATGAATGTTAATTTTGAGAAGTTTTGTGGATTTCATGCTTTAATGTTTTGTATGTATCTAACAAGCTTTAGGAGCCACTTTGGTTTCTCTTGCGGCAAAATACAAGGTGCTACTTAGATAGAGAGAGGATCTAGGCCTTCTTGGGATCATTTGAACCTTTCAAGCCACCAAGGATTACTTGTCCTTCTATACCCCTCTTTGAGCCTTTATGTTATTCTTCTTTTCTTTGCATCTGCTTATAATTTGAGCCCAAATGATTATCCCACTTACCTTGTATACTCTTTTTTGAACTTGTATGTTATGGGAACATTTGCTTTATCTTCTTAGGTTATAATATAAAAAAAAGAAGATGGAGAAAAGAAAAAGAAAATGAAGTGTGGACACAAAAAAATTTAAGAAAAAAACGGGGAAAGAAAAGAAAAGGAAAATGAAATGATGATAAATATGAAAAATAAGAGGTGCATAAATTACTAAATTTTATGTACTATTCTCACAACATCACTATTTGTGAATCAATTTTTAGAAGTGAAGAGAAAAGGACCCATGTTTATAGGTATATTGTTTTGTGGACCTAGACCTATAGGTTTGTGTTTGGTTTTTCAAATATGTGTTTGAGCCTAAAAATATCATTTCTCTCCTACCCTTACCTAAGGCTATCATTACAAGCTTTGAAAGACCTATAATGTTTTCTTCTGAGTTAGCAAGTAGTTAGTAGAGATAGAGACTAAATATGGACTTATGAAGTTTGATTCTATTTGAGTATATATTTCTAATTTCTCGGTTCACATAAGTATATCTTGATGATATATAACTTAAACAATTTTAGAATATCATACACAATTCATATTATCAAAACATTTATTCATACCCTTACATGAATGCATCATGGATTGATGGCCATGTGGATATTTACATTAAGTATATTGGTTCATCTAAAGACCCCCTAGTTCTTTGAACATGCTAAGTTTGATTCCCTTTTTCTGTATTACTTGTTTTCTACTATGTGTTGATGCTTTTACTTTGGGAGAGTATTGAAAGTGTAGGATACATAACATGTTTATTTCCTGGCATGCATACATTTAGGGAGAGAGATATGTGTCTGTTATTTATTGTCAGGGGGATTCCAATGTTTGTTTGGTATCCTTGGTTTTGTCCTATTTGTGAGTTATTGTTATGTTGATGTGTTCTTATGATGCTTTCTTCTTCTTAACTTCACTTTTTATAAACCATGCATAAATAGGACTATTAATATGACATGTTTCATACATTGTATGCAATCTCTTCTTTCATATGTCTTCCTACATGCTTACTTGCTTCCATATTATAGTGAGCTATTGCTTAATTCTCACATATAGTTGATAACTTGTATTTGTTGTTAGAATGCACAATACATGTTTTCTTTCATAGATTGGGATGCCTTTTTGTATGTGTATGCATATTATAAAACCCAATCAAAAGTTATACCAGCAAAAAGAAAAACCCAGGCCAAATTTGCATGGATTATAGGAAAAACCCATGTAAATTTTGCATGGGTTATTTAATAAAAATCATGTAATTTTGTTAGGTCAGAAAAATTTGGGTGTTTTTTTTTAAAACTCACTTAAATTTATAAGTTAAAAAAAAGCATGAACATGTGCACATAATAGTATCATATTCATAATCCTTACTATTCACCTGTAAACAATACATGGAGAATATTTATAGTTTCATTTCTTAATATACTATTTAGAGCAATAATGAAATAATTAATTATAACTCTATTTAATTAAAATTTACTTGTGAAATAAGATAAGTAAAACTTACCAAATCTAAGGAGAAAAACAATGTTTTTTTTTGTAATTTCTTCCCGTGAATAACATCACATAAACCCACGTATAATTTCATTATCTTGTTTTGGTACATATTATATATAAATCATGTTAGTAATTAAAAATTATAATCTAAATCTATGTATGTAGATAGCATATTAAATAACTATATAGTCACTAATGGATGTTTCCAAATTATAGTTGACGATGAAACAATTGCTTTTATGCACTAAAATTGACTAGTCCTAAAATTTCATCACAAATAAAAGATAAATAAATTGAATGAATAATTATGAAAGTAAAATTATTATACAAAAAACTAAAATTACTTACATGTTAAATGCCCCCCTCACATCCTAAATAAGTTTTACATTTTTCAATAAATCTAACAATACATAGAGATTCTTAAGTAGATAAAGAAGTTTAATGTATATATGCATAATTTATTTACTATATAAGGTATGGAATAAGGCTCAGTCAAATTGCTCTTTAATTTGAAATGGATCAATCGATGATGGGTACAGATTTTTACAAAGTTTATTTTCAAAAAATATATTAACAACATATTTTTCGTAATGGATTTAAAACCCAAAATTTGGATTTTAGATACATTAACCTAAAAACTAATTTAGACAAGCTTCAACAGAAGTTTAATTTGTCGGCCCGACCAAAGATTGCAAGTTAAATTTAATTAATAAAGAATAATGGCTTGATCAAAGGTGTTGTTTATACATGTGGATTATAAGTGTTGGTTATTTTCGTGGATAAAATATCTACATTTAAACTTGTTTTTAAGCTCAATATCAAGACTATCAAGAAAAGTCGAAGAAACGTTAGAATTCCAATTAGTCGTACTTTAGTTATATCTGTTATAACTATAACACATGAGATTACAGTAATGTATTTAATAGCGCAAATTCATAAATCTGAAATTATTTTTGCTACTAAAATATAGAATAAGATATATGCTAAAATATCAAATAAGATATAGCTTAAATCTTAGCCTAAAAGATAACGTAAAATATACTTTAAAATAACTCTTTTTAAAATAGGAGTCTTCATGATTAATGAGTGTATTTTAAAAGAACTCTTCTTTAAATAAGAGTGTTCTTAATTAGTGAGTATTACTAATCCTATTTGTAATAGAAAATATATTTATCAATTATATAGGAGTCTTCTTAATTAGTGAGTATTACTAATCCTATTTATTATAGAAAAGATATTTATCAATTATATAGAATTAAGGGTTTTAATTTTTTCTATAAATAAAATTCATTGCTCATTGTTTCAATCAACCATACAAGAACATTATTCTCTTCTTCTTATTTTCTCTCTATTGTTTTGAAAATATAAGATCATAATTCTTTAGGCTTCTTTATTTAGTTAATCTATCAAATATTTGTGGTTATGTTTGATTGATTAATAAAAATAATTAGTTTATGATATTTTTATCATATGTTCATATAGCTTCTTCTTTATTTTTGTTCTTCAATTGTTAGATCAAATAATTGTGTTTTTCATATCATAATTATTTGATTCAATTATTAATTTTTCAAGAAGCTATTTTTATTGAACTTGTGCTTAATCTTTTTGTTCTAGGATTTCCTAATTGATTCGATTTAAGTGACATATGCTTTGAATCATCAAGTTAGGATTATTCATTATTAAATCTGTTCTAGAACGCACACGAGCACTTGTGTTTTTTTGAGCTAACTCTTTTGTAGTTGATTCGTGAACATATTTGATTAGCGGAGAGCTCATTCGAACGTTGGTTTGGAAACCATTCACGCTAATATTGAAAACTGTGAAAACAGAGTAGGAGCCTGTAAGTGAGGTACATTAGTGTAGTATCTTAGAGAAGGTAGCATAAGACTGAGTTTGTACTTAAACATTTGTTTTTCATACTGGAAAGTTAGGTGGTCTAGTAGACTGGTGGTTTTCCTCTTAGGTTATGGTTGTGGCCTAGGTTGTTTCCATACTTTATTCTTACACGCGATTACATGTCTCGCCGCTTTGTTTATGTTATTAAATTATAAATTGATAAAAATTAAAAATAACCTATTCACCCCTTCTAGATTAATTAAGTTCGTAATTTATAAACTTTCAATACATTTAAGAAAATATCAAAAATCTAGATTTACACTTCATAAAATTAATTAATTTTATCAATGATAATAAACTAGCTAAGTATCCTCTTATTTCTTCATTAATTTATTAAATTCATATCTGCCAACTATTGTGTCAACTAATATATTTTGTATCTTTTATAATTTTATGTTATTACTTTAAACCATTTTCAAAACAAAACAATTATGGCAGAGTATATTTAGGTTTATTTTTTGTTTTTAAGATTTTTGATAATAAAAATTTAAGAATGTCATTCCTCTCCTACAATAGTGCCAAAAACTTGATGTATAAATTTTGAATATGATAAATAGCTCGCAAATGCATGAATCACTTTGTAAGAAATGACGAGTATACTTTCAAGGTCGACGTAAAGAGGAACTACGTGATTTTTAAATAATTCAACAAAATTCTTGAAAACAAAAAAAATGAAGCTAAATATTTTGTCACAATTGTTTTGGTTTGAAAAGGGTTTAAACTAATAACATAAAATTATAATAAGATAGAAGATAAATTAGTCCACACAAATAACATGGAGATATACATTTAATAAATCAATGGATAATTAATGAGATATTTAACCGATTGATTATGTTTAGTAAAATTAATTAAGTTAAAGAAATATAAATCTAGATTATTGATTCTTTCTTATATGTATAAATAACACATTCGAACGGGCCGCTATTCTTTATTAATTAAATATATATAATTTGATATCATCGATCGGGTAGACAAATTAATTTTAATTAAATTATGATTATTTTCTAAGAAATTAACAAACCATTTAACATGTCACTTTCGGTAGGGCCGATAATTTAAACTTCAATTCAAGCTTGTCTAAATTATTTTTTAGATTAATGTATCTAAAAACCAACTTTCATCTATTAATCTATTACGAAAAATATCGTGTTAATATATTTTCCAATGATAAATCTTATAAAAACTTTGAAATGGAAATAATTTTAAATTATCTAGATTCATGTTTCTGAAAGCCAATTTTTATATTTAAAATCTATTATGAAAAATATATTGTCAATATATTTTTCGATAATAAACTTTGTAAAATTCTTAAATAGAAAATAATCTGTGTTTAATAGTTGTTAAAAATATTCATCTAAATAATTTACACAAGCATATCAACATAACTAAAATCCCATTATTGCATTTAGCTAGACATGCTCAATTTAATAAATGATAAATATATTAAATATAACATCTAGATTAGTACATAAAATTAAATCTCTAAATAGAATACAATTAAAATTAATAGTTCAATTGTATTCTCACAGATAACTTCTACAACGCTCTTGTATCTAGAAAATCTTCTTATTACTACCACTTACTTGTGATAGCTTAATCTAAACTATACATAAAATAAAACTTATCACGCTTGAAAACTTGAGAGAAACTAAATAAAACTAGAAAATTAAAACAACAAATGAAACAATTGTTGTGGAATGATCTACAGAGAAGGTGATGAAAAAAGAAGAATAGAAAAATGGATCATATGGTTAGGCATCATGTAACGCTTTTTTCATCCCTGCGGCCTGTGACAATTTGGTATGCATTTCATTTACAATCCAAAATTCCTTCACTGCAACACATAATAAGCACCATCGTAGCATGCATTGTTTTGCATGTCTTCAACTTTCTTTTTATTTCACTCCCTTGCATTTGGTTGGAACATATGTATCACTTACATATGTTTTTTTATTCTTCATGGTTGCAATATAATGCTTTTAGGTATAATTCTTCTAGCTTTTATCAGCTGAACCATTTTGAAGCCAAAAATAATTGAAAAATAACAAAATATACCCGTGATGTTAAAAATATAGATTGCTATAATAATAATAAAATTATGCAAATACAATCTACTTTGACAAGAAAATGCATATAAATCACGTAATATTTAGTATTTTTCAAACACTCATCACATATTAAAAGAATATAAATTATATATTAAAAAATAAAATGTTAATAAAATAAAAAAAATCATTAAATAAAAACATTAAGTATGTCTTTAGAGATGAATGCAAATTCAATGACTTCAAGGGATTTATTTCCTATCTTTTGTTTTTGTAATAGGCATTTCTCACAACTTTAGGGATTTTGGGTTATAGTATTTGTATGATTTGAAAGTCATGCATGAATGAAATAGGCAAATACTTTCAATTTTACTCAAATCATTCAATCTAAGTAATAAAAATAAATACACGACACTTCATTAAATGTTAAAAATCACAACATTCAATGCAAAACCAATTTAGTAATTAAGAATAGAAAGATTAAGGCTCAAAATATTCACACCAAGTAGTCTCCACTATTTGATTCCTAAACACCAATTTTGAATTTATCTCAATCACAACATTCAAGCATGAAACACAAACTATGACAAAAAAAAACTAATTATCATATTACTCCATGACATCTTTATGATATTAATCCAACGGTGCAAAAACTCATTCATTTGCTAAAAAATCAACTAAAAACATGATAATTTTGCAAAAAAATTAAAATTAAAATAACTATCTCTAACCAATAAATAAACTAAATAAGTAAAATAAATAAAACTAAATGTAAATATATAAAATTAAAATTTTCTTTCTCTCTTTTTTGGTTAATTTTTTTTAATAATAAAAATAAAATCATGAATATTTACAATATAAAAAAGTTTTTAGATTTTTGATAATAAAAATTTAAAAATGTTATTTCTCTACATAACGTCACCCAAAACTTGATGTAAAAATTTTGTATTTGATAAATAGGTCGCAAATGCATGAATCAATTTGTAAGAAATAATAAGTATACTTACAAAGTCGATCTAAAAAATGAACTAAGTGGTTTTTAAACAATTCAACAAAATTCTTAAAAATAAAAAATAAACCTAACATTCTGTTACAAAGTTTTGGTTTTGAAATATCTATGCTAATAACATAAAATAAAAGATAAAAGGTAGATTTTTTTGTAAACAATTATAGGCAGACATGCAATCACTGGAGAATTAATGAGATATTTAGCTAGTTGATTATGTTTGGTAAAATTAATTAGATTAATGAAATATAAACCCATAATTATGAATTTTTTATATGTAAAAATAACACTTTTAATGGGTCGTCGTTATTTATTAATTGAATTAAACTTGCTACCTTCGTTGAGCCGACAGTTCAATTTTAATTAAATTATGCTTATTTTTTAAGAAATTCAAACCATTTAACTCATCACCTTTGGTGAGGCAAACAATTTAAACTTCAATTCAAACTGTCCAAATTAGTTTTTAGATCGATGTATCTAAAATCTAACTTTCATTTTTAAATTTATTATGAAAAATATTTTCTAAACATATTTTCCAATAATAAATCTTATAAAACTTTGAAATAGAATATAATTCTAAATTATATCTAGATTCATGTTTTTAAAATCAAATTTTAATGTTTTAAATCTATGAAAAAAATATCGTTAATATATTTTTCGATAATAAACTTTGTAAACTTGAATAGAAAATAATATGTGTTTAATAATTGTTAAAAATATTCACATAAATAATTTACACAAGTATATCAACATAATAAAATCCAATATCACAATCAATCAGGCATGATCAATTTAATAATTGGCCAATACGTTAAATATAACATGTAGATCAGTACATAAAATTAAATCTATAAATATAATAATTAAAATCAATACCTCAACTATATTCATACAGATAACTTCGATAGCAATATGCTATCTCAAAAATCTCCTATTACTACCACTTATTAGTGATAACCTAATCTATCCTTTATTTTATTTCATGTTATTAGTTTAAACCCTTTTCAAACCCAAACTTTGTGACATAATGTTTATAATTATTTTTTATTTTTAGGAATTTTGTTGAATTATTTTAAAACCATGAAGATTCATAAATCAAGGAACAATTACACGAAGGTCGATTGTTTTCTAGCTCAAATAAGTAATTGAAACATAGATGAGGGGTGAAAATGACAACCTATGGAATCTTTTCAAGAGCTCTATATCAATTTGGCTGAGTAGGCCTCCCAATGTGAATTAAACAATTAACTCAAAAAGAAGTACAAAACAACATGATCAATTCAATACACAACAAAAACAATTAGCAGACACATAAATAAGAATCTACAAATAACACACTAGTGACAGTGTACCTCACAGGCTCCTATCCAGACTAGCAACATGCATACATGACAAATAATTCACAACTTGTGATACAAGCATATAAACCGAAAAGCTAAAATGATTTCCAATCACTTCAAGATCTCATATGTAGAAACATATTTAGTAAATGATGATTGTACTTTCATAACATGCAATCAACATACATTGAAAACCCTAATAAAGAGTCCAACTCCTAGTACACCTCCAAGGTAAAGAGATACAGACTCCTTAAAGACTCACATTAAACTCCAATGTAGAAAAAGGTAGATAATACTAACACATAATCTAATCATGCATAACTACAAAGAAGGAGTCCAAGCTCGATACAGAATAAGGTTAAAGGGATACAGATTCACCAAGGACTCAACACAAACAAGAAAAAAACCGAGATAAAATCTTTCTAATCAGAGTTTAAGCTTTAGAATGTAGAAACAAACACCATTTAAACTCTGATTGTACTAACCATAAATTAGAGCATGCATAACACTAGATACTATGAGGTAAACCCATATAGAGACTTTATCCATATGGTAACACCATTGGATTTCTTAAAGTAACCACTAAGCAACAAATAATCCACTAATTAGTATAACAGTTACAACTATAAAAAATGAAGAAAACCAATATTATCTTTATCAGTTTTGACAACCATCTTAACTGTCTATTACTGCTTTTGTTTGTTGCTTCTAAAAGGACCTAATTTGACTCACGAACTAGGCCCTCCTCCAAAGCTCGCACCTTCAAATATGGTGTGATCAATTCGACAAAACAATAGACCAAAGTGTAACAAATCACACTCTTGAGGACCACCCTCGAACGTAAACACCCTGTCTTTTATTGCACACAACAAGAGATATGAGAAATCAAAGAATTTAACTTAGCCCACTCTCATAAAGAAATTCTCACAACATCAATAAAATAATCTAAAGTACTCACAGATATAGAATGTTATTTTATACTAACTAGCAAACACCATCTCCAGTACTCATAAGTCATTTGCATGGTTTTGCTCACACAATCATGAATTAGTAATACCAAACAACACTTAAGGTATTAATGATTCGGAAATAGAAAAATGAAATGTCAACTGGATAGATCTTTACTACATTTTTTTGGGATACCAAATAAGAAGAAATGAGAGGGTATTTATAGAACTCAAAATTTTCACCTTGCTAGCCACCTCACCAAGGGTGGTGGCGAGGGTGGTGGCAAGGGTGGTGACGTACTAAACATTCACATTTTTTTCATTTCAAAAATTACCAAATACTTTTCATAAATACCAGCACTTGAAACCAACCAAAAGCATAAGTGATAACATGGGCTCCCTCGCATGCCCACTTGTCGAAAACCAACACTCCCCTTAGACCATGGTGTGTAACCATGCTTGCGTACAAAGTGTTTCTAACTATGTGTGTGTGTATTACTAATCTATAGATGATGATAGAACCTTGAATGAAATAAAATAGACACCGTCTTTTATACATGGGAAGCCAACACATATATACAAGTGAGCGGTCCACCAAATATTTTGAGCCACCGGTGCCATTGCAACATAATGCCTTCAAGATGGAAGGAAGCCAACTGCACTTGTTGGTCAGAAGCAGTATTGGTGAATTCAAAGTATTGCTCTACTTTGTAAATCCAATCGGTGGGATCCTCACCAGCACATTTAGGGAGCGATAGTTTCAGGTGGAGGTGAGAGTTCTTAAGGTTTGATTGGGAAGTGTGAGGGTATGGATGCATGGTTTCATCTATGGCAAAGGGATTGACCTCAGGTAGGTCACGAGCTGCATGCAATGCCTACAACTTAATGAGCACGTCTTGCATTGTGGAACCTACTTGGTCGAAACCCATCTCGTGTCGTGCTAGAGTTTCTATGATATCATTGCAAAACTCAACATTAGACTTTCCTCGGGTATCCATAGCTGGAAGCAACTTTGATACCACTGATATAGATAGTTTCTGAGAGGAAGAAGAAGAGAGAGAACAGAGGGCAAGAAAGAGCTAAATTTTGTATAATTTTGATATATCTTTTATTGAAATTACTCAGGCTATATGTAGTCCTACACGAACATGAAATACATGTTAATTTAGGCTAATTAACTCTGCATCTCTAACTGAAATCAATGGTCCCCTGATCATATGTCTAGCCTGCTTGCACTACGCCTTGCTCCCACATCTTGTGCCCATGTGTACCATATCTGCTCGGTTGTGCACCCACGAGTAGCCCGAGCCCATACTGCTCGTATTAGAAACCTTTTTATTTGGAAAACTATTGGAAAACTTTTGAAGTAAAAAGCAGAGTTCATGTTTATAGCTAATACAAATAAATAAATCCAAACCCATTAAAATTAGTTAAACCTTATTTATAACTTGCATATATCTTGTTTAGATTAGATACAAATACTATAATTGAATTAATAAAATGAAAATCATAATGACAGTTCATAGATACAACAAACCTTCTGCAGTGATGAAAAATTAATGCCAAAATATACGTGATATTACGCTAGAAGTGGGTCCAAAAACATTTCATCCTTGGGGTAATAGAAAACGTATGAGCTGCCATAACATGTCACTCGTCAGTACCAATTGATAAAAACAAAGCCTTCAAAAAATAAGATTAAAAAACTAGAAGATAACATAAGATTGAATGTGCAAGGAATGTTTGGCCGAGACATGTCAAGCCACCAAGTGCTTCCCAAGAAAGAAAGAACAATGTCTAAGACATTTTCTATGAAAATGCATTTATAAAATAATTATTGCATATTAACAACTAATGAATATTAAGTTCTATAAAAAAAATTATTCATCAAAAATAGAAATACAATAGAAGTAAAAAGTTGAAAACAAAGGAATTTGTATTAACTTTGTCAGAAAAAAAATCTTTTGGATAGACAAACATGTATAAAATTATTTTTCTATGTCCACCAGCTTTAGCAAGTTACCAATGATAGTAGAAGCAAAAGTTTCTCAATTAACAATTCTTGTGTTCCATTGATATCAACGGTTCATATTTATTCGTAGTACAATTACTATTAATTAAAAGAGCCTCCTAGAATCATATACTATTCAAGTAGACAACTACCGAAGGCAACATTACCTGCACCCTCCATGTTAGCATTTATGGTCCCTAGCTTCATGGCTAGAGGATATCTAGTGTCCTTATAATGTTCAAAAGCATGGTTGTTGCCACCACTTTGATGTGTACCTTCTAGTTGAATAACCCTAAGAAACCACGAACTTAAAGGAATAGAAACGATTGATTTGCTAAGAATGTGTTGAAGATGATCAGATTATAACCCAATGGAAACAAACTCCTTAAAACCCAAATCTTGAGATGCCACAAAGGATGGTCACTCCCTTTGATAAGTCGAATTCAAGCATTCAATCTAAAACACAAGAAGGTAAAGAAAACGTTTTATCAAATATACTTTTCAATAATGATATTCATTTATCTAAATGACAAGGCATAAAAAATCCCACAATTCATTAAAACAAAAATTACTAAACATAAAAGGCCCATAATTAACCAAAACAAAAAAATTGCTTCCTAAGTTAATCCTTGCTTCTAATTTTATATTCCAAATTTATCACTAGTGTAGGATCTTAAGAATCTTTAGAATATTTGTAAATATTAACTTGGTTAACACCACAATCTCCATTATTCCCCTCCTCTTTGAAAAGATTTGTCCTCGAATCTTAGCTTTGTAAGTAGGTCGATTTGGAATTACAAATTCAGATATGAAGTTTATTTGATGTTGTATGCCTCACAAATGATGTAATCCATGGGGAATCTCTTCAGGAGATAGGTCTTCAAAGTCATGCAATAAAGACATAACAACACTAGGCAAAGATAAATTAAGATCGTTAGTAGAAAGATAAACATCTTTGTACATAAGTGCAAGTACTTGTTGCTTTGCCACCATTACACTTTTAATCTCATTTTTTCAGCAATTACACTCTCTATTTTTTCCTCTCTTGTTTGCTTATTTTTCTCTCCTATTTGCTTATTTTCCCCCTCTTTTGCTTACGTTTTTCTCATGTTTACTTAATTTATTTCTCTCTTTTGTTCACTTTTCTCTCTCTTTTACATACTATTCTCTCATTTTCGCTCACTTTTCTCTTCTTTTTTCCACTCGACCTCACTTGCTCTCCTTTTATTTTCCTCTTGCTCACACTTTTTTTGCTCTCAATTTGCACTCTCCTGCTATACTGATTTGGTCTTCATGAGTTGGAAAAGGTTTGAGATAGGCTAATACAACTTTTTAGTTGTTCATTTCAAATGAATAATGATTTATGTAACTACATGTGACACCTTCCTATCAAACTGCCATGGTCAGCCGAGCAATATATGAATAGCATAAATTGGTGCCACATCACAAATCACCTCACCTTCATATTTTCCAATTAAAAAAAGTTCCCAAACTTGTTTGTTAACCTTTACTTCTCCACAATCATTCAGCCATGGTAGCTTGTACGGTTTGGGATGCTTCTATCATTTCAAATTTAACTTTATACCAACAATGTACTAGCAACATTAGTGCAGCTCCCACTATCAATAATTAATGTGCATACCTTATCCTTCCTATGGCATCTTATGTGGAAAATATGAACATGGTGCTTGTCATCTCCTTCGTCCTTAGGCGGTATATTCATGACTCTTCTTGTGACATGTGAATCTTTATGCACAGGTTCTTCCACTTCAACATTAGAAATGGAATTTTTTATTTCTCCATTTGTTTGTACAACCATATCCTTTTTTGTCCCATTTATAACTTGCTATCTCTTCCACATTGGAATCAGTTCCTACTTTGTCTAACATATGTCTTCTATGTCTTCTTCTATGTAATTTAGAACCGGAAGAGGATTCTAAATCATCCAACCTTACATTTAGCATCTTATATTGGTCGTTAAAAGTTTTGAAAAGGAATTTTAAGTCCACCTTTTGTGGTTCTCTTCCTTTCTTACTCATGTTTTCAACTTGTAGAATAAAATGAGATAACTCACATACTCGTTCACGTGTTTGCTCACGAATCAGATTGTTATCACTATTTTTTATCACTATTTTGGTGGCCTTCTTTTTATCACTATTTTAGCCTCTCTTTTTCACTATTTCAACTTCTCTCTCTCTTTTTTTTTTTTTTACTATTTTGGCCTTTTTTTATATTTCTTGCCTTTTCCCCTTAAAGCTCAAGCGAGCCTTTTTTTATGTCCTTAACTCAAGAAATAACTATTTTATTGGTGACAATCTCAAAATTCATAATTCTAAAAACTTAATGGCAAATGATGACAAATAGAAAGTCCAAATAGGATTCTAAAGACCCAAAAAGAATCTTTTCAAGATCTTGAAAATCTTGAAAATCAAAATTTTAAAAAACTTAATTGAAGATAGAAAGAAAGTCTAAAGATGACTCTAAAGAAAGACTCTTAACCAAAGAGGACTTTAAAGAAAGATGGATAAAGATATATAACCTATTTTTAGCAACTAAGACTTTGATACTAAATGATGCGGACCCTCTAGGTGAACAACCCTAGGAACCCATGATCTCAAAAGAATAAGAACGATTGATTTTCTAAAAACGTATTGAAGATGATCAAATTAGAGCCCTAAGGAAATATAATCCTTTAAACCCCAATCTTGAGACGTCACAAAGGATGATCATTCCCTTTGATAAGTCGAATTTAAGCATTCAATCAAGAACACAAGAAGTTAAAACAAAAGCATTCTGAAATGTACTTTTCATTAATGAATTTCGTTCCTCTAAATGACAAGGCTACTCGGTTTTTTATACAACCCTTATGAAAGCCACTTCAAATCCTAAAAAAACCCTAGACGAAATAGGCTTATTTAGTTGTAGATTGGGCCTAATTCATTCTCAAAAATAAAAGGCTAAAAAACTTATGATAAATAAGGCATAAAAAAACCCACAATTAACTAAAACAAAAAAATTGATTCCTAAATTAATCCTTTGCTCTCAGCACCCTCAGCCCTTAAAATAGCATCAACTTCCAACCGCATCTACATTATGACACCAAGTCACCAAGAACACATTACAATTAGAAAGAAAATATATTTTTACAATTGGTTTAGAAATATTTCAGATGAGAGGGAGGGGAGCGCAGGACAAGCACCTTCTCTGGTAATTCCACAGAAGGAAATGGAAGGTAACAAAATCAGGCAGTATGACTACACTATGGGTATGTTCGTACTCAGGTTCATTGTTGTCAAATCCACCATCAAAGCCTGGATTAACATCATATTAATTTATAATATAATTATCCATCACATAGAGAAAACAATTAACAAATACAAATTTACAAAACAAACAGAATGATCCATTAAGCAGCAAGGGACATTATATCTTATTGTCCAAGCACATGAAAGCTTTTGAATTTTGTTTAAAGAAAACAGAAACTTATGAGCAATTCCGGAGTAAAGAAACTATCTATATGGCATGGAGGCACAAACAAAAATGATGGATGAAACATCCTCAACACACTAGGGAAGGACATAAGAATCAAGAGAAGAAATCCTTTGAAGATCAAAAGATTCTACAGCAATCTCCTAATGAGAATGCAAAAACACGCTAGTACTTCATTTAGTTGTCACTGATCAACATCAACTTCAACCAAAAATAATTATAATCAATATTTGCTACTTTAATTTACAACTACAAATGTAATAAGCAAATGCATACTTCCTCGTGTAGTTGTTACAACAATATCATACACATGACGTGACTGGCTACTTAGTCTTAATCAAATATAAGATTAGCTTGTATATATAACCATAAACAAAGCAAGTTTAACTGCATCAAATAAACTCCAAAACAGAAACTTAAATCAAGCATAAGCTCATGAAGAGGATACCTATAGCTAATAGAGTTGGTTTTTTTGAACGCCCTGCTTAATATGCAAATAAACTGGATTTCTGGTCTTTTCATAGTTCCAACCAACGCAATCCTTTCCAAAAGCAAGAAAGGTAGTCATACCGATGAACAAGCCACTCTCTGATCTCTGCAATTCATCATTACTCTATTAGAGCACACAACTTAAGATAATTCAAAGCTTCATAATACAAATAATATAATATATTATGTTAGTGTTGATAATGTTCAGAAACACAATAGAGAAAAACGTAGTAAAGTCTTAAAAAATTTCCAAATAGATAGAAAATAAATCTTTATCAGTCATCACTATTCACAATTAAATTCGAATTTAGGAAGGAAAAAATGAAAAATGAAGAAATGAAGCAGCGCAAGAACCGCAAAACTCACAGAAAACAGAATACAACTAGCTCAATTAAACACAAAAATTGTACAATCATTATATTAATTCATTATAATGTGAGTTAAAAAAAGTTTTCCAACGGACCACAACAGAGAAGGATCTACCTACGCAGCAGAATGCACCAATTATCACAAGCCATCTTACTTACAAATCACATCAACATGTCCATTTATATCAACCACTTTTAGTTAGAAATGCTTTAAAGAGTCACTGGTAGTGAAAACTCAAAGGTAGAAGTGAACGAGAACTAACCAAGTAAAGTAGAAAGAAGTAGTGGATGGCGAAACGCAGAGACAAGGACGACGACACGTGCATAGCAACAAAGAGGGTGAATTCTAAATGCAATCTATTTATATATCCTACCAAAAAACCCTAAAAAAATATCCATAGAACGCAAGGGGATAGAAGAAAGAGAGAGAGAGAGAGGGAAAAAGAAAAAAGAGAGAAAGAAAAAAGAAAAAAGCAAAAAAGAGAGGGAAAAAGAAACAAATTGAGAGAAATTTGATGTGTGGTGTAAAAGAGAGAAAATATATAAAATTAAATTAAGAGATAAATGAAAAAAATTGTAAACTAATTTTTGTATTTTTAAATGAATAACACGTAAAATATATTATTTGATTTCAATTTAAAAAAAAACATGTAATTCTATTATTTTAATTAGATCATAGTTATTTAGTAATCGTGACTATATGGAACAAGAAGGTTGACTTCAAAGGAGATAGCAATATAGGCAATATAAAGATGAAAATTCTAACTTTTCAAGGAAAAATGATCCTGAGCTATACCTGGAATGGGAAAGAAAGGTTGAGCATGTATTTGATTATCATAATTACACGAAGGAGAAGAAAGTAAAGCTAGCAGCCATGGATTTTACAGATTATGTAGGTATATGGTAGGATCAATTGGTGATCAATAGGCAAAGGAATGGTTAAATGCCTATTCAGTCATGGGTAAGAGATTTATACCTAGCCATTACTATAGGAATTTATACAGAAAGTTGCAAGGGCTGGTTCAAGGTTTCATGAGTGTAGAAGATTATTATAAGGAGATGGAAATCACCATGATTAGAGAAAACATAGAGGAAGATAGAGAAGCAACAATGGCTAGATTTCTTTCAAGATTGAATAGGGAGATTGTTGATGTGGTTGAGTTTCAACATTACGTAGAAATGGAGGAACTACTACACAAGGTCGTTAAAGTGGAGAACCTAATCAAGTCCATTCAAATATGGTTCATCCTCTAACTCTCCAAGGAGATCAAATTGGAAGGACAACAAAGTTGTCTATAGAACAAAAGTTGAAGCAAAGTTGAAGAATTCAGTTGTTGTTCCTAAAGGCAAACCCGAAACTTAAACTCTTACTAAGTGATGTGATATTAAGTGTTTTAGGTGCCAAAGATTTAGACATATTGCTTATGAATGCCTAAACAAAAAGGTTATGGTTGTAAGGGTAAATGGAGAATTCAAAAGTGCTAGTTCAAGTGACAATGAAATGACATCATTGGAGGATTGTTTTGTTGTTAAAGTATAAGAACTTGTGCATGGAGATTTACTTGTCATAAGGAAAGCCCTGAGTATATAGCCAAGAGATGAAGAAGAGGAGGAGCAACGTGAGAATATTTTTCACACAAGATGCCACTTGAAGAATAAGGTATGTACATTGATTATTGATAATGGGAAGTACAATAATGTTGCTAGTACTTTTTTTTATAGAAAAGTTGAATTTGAAGTGACAGAACGTACAAACTACAATGGCTGAATGATTGTGGAGAAGTGAAGGTCAAGAAATAAGTTAAGGTTCCTTTTTCGATTGGCAAGTATGAGGATGAGGTTCTTTGTGATGTGGCACCGATGTATGATGGTCATCTATTGCTTGGTCAATCGTGGTAGTTTGATAGAAGGGTATTGCATGATGGATATAAAAATAGTTATTATATTGTAATGAACAACCAAAAAGTTGTATTATCCCCTCTCAAACCTTTGAAAGATTTTGAGAACTAGATTAGGATAGAAAGAGAGTACAAGATGAGGGAGAAAGAAAAGTGTGAGCAAGAGAAAAATAAAAAGAGAGCAAGTGAGATCGAGAGGAAAAATGGAGAGAAAAGTGAGAAAACATGAAAGGAAAGTAAAAGAATGAGTGTAATTGATGAAAAACATAATATTAAGAGTGTAATGATGGAAAGGCAACAATTACTTGTACTTATTGATGAGCGAAAACCGGCATCGCCGATCCTTCCAATACTTTGGTTTTACATTTATAAAACTCTCGCAAGTGCACGAATCATTTCATAGAAAATGATAAATATACTGCCAAGGTCGATCTAAGGAAGGAATATATGTGATTTTTAATTTATTATTCAAACTTTTAAAAACGAAATTAAATCCTAAACATCCTGTCACGATAGTTTGGTTTTTGTGTTTCTAATCTAATGACATAAAAATAAACATAGATTCAATAAACATTTATGCAAATTTTATCGGTTATAATAGTGAAGTATTTATGGATATAATAACTAAGTTAATTATGCTTGCTCATATTATTTAGGTTATTAAAGATATGAATTGATATTTATTGATTCTCCCTTTTTTGTATGAATACCACATTTGGTGGGGTTAGATATTCTTTGTTAACTAAAAACATCAATTAACACCTATGGGTGGGGTTGATAACTAATTTGGTTAATTAAATTAATTCCTTTTTCTAAGAGATTGAAAATAAACCATTTAAATGCCACCTTTGGTGGGGTTAGACAGTTTAAACTTTATTCAAGATGTTCAAATTAAATCTAAGAATTTAATTATCTGAGTACTAACTTTCAAGTTTTAAAACCACGACTGAAAACATGTTGTCAATACATTTTCAGATAATAATTCTTATAAAAACTTTCAAAATAGAGCTTCACTCTAACTACCAGGTGATTGTACCAACAAATAAAAAAGCACTACTCTAAATCAAACCGGATAACTAAACCTTAAAATCTAATTTTTAGATTTAAGTTTGTAATGAAAAATAATATATTTCTCTCTAACATTCTTAATATAAAATCTTGAATAAAAATAAAATCAATTCATTTTAGAGATGTTTACCTATTTAATATTTCGCAAACATAACAATATTATTATTATATCATGTTTACAAACAGCTAGTAAAGTTAAATTTAATCACAGATAAATTAAATATAACATGTAAGAATAAAGCATAAAAGTATCTACAAAGAAAATAAAATCCTTACAGTACTTCGATGTTATTCCCGTTGCTGGAAAACCTCCAAACGGAATTTGCACTCCCATTTATTGAATCGAAAAGCAAATAAATTACAAAAACATAACTACTTCTTCTCAAAAAGATAAGAACTCTAAAACTAAGAAAAACTAACTAAGAAAAGCTAAAAACTAAGAAAAACTAGAAAAACTAAAAAAAACTAAGAAATCAGAAAAAGAAAGAGAAGAAAGATGTGTTTTGAAGTGTGTTTAGTGGTGAATAGAATGGGGTATTTATAGGTGAGGATGGGAAGAAAAAGTGGGTGAAAAATGATACAAAATGGTGGAAACGCGGAGTAGTGAATGATGATGTCATTTGATGATGTCAGCATGACGTGGGGCGGCTACGCACGGATTGGGGCACAGATTGGTAGCGGTGCGCGCGCGGGACAGGAGCAAGGCACGCGCGATTGGCGCGGCACTGGACGCGGACGGCGGCTACGTGCGCGATTTCCTCCTTTTTGACCCATTTTGTCCAATTTTTCCATATTTGTTGACCTTTCCTCATTTATTTATTAATATATTTGTGATGTATTGCCTCCAGTATTCCTCTTTGAGTCTTTAAGTTACGTTTTTAAGCAAAAATACCTAAAAAACAATAAAATACCCGTGATTCCGAAAAGACAAATTTATATAAATATATGATAAAATCATATAAATAGATATATTTTTAATCAATTAATGTGCATAAAATCATGGTAATTTTAGTGCTTTTTGAGTATTCATCACTTATGTATAAGGATGTTTATCTTTCTACTACTAACGATCTTAACTCATCTCTACCTAGTGTTGTTTTGTCCTCGTTGCATGACTTTGAGGACTTATTTCCTCAAGAGATTCCCCATGGATTACCTTTTTGAGAGGAATTAAGCATCAAATAGGCTTCACATCCCAATCCACAATACCAAATTGACCTGCTTATAAAGCTATTCCCAAGGAAACAAAGGTAATACAAAGGCATGTGAATGAGTTGCTAAAAATGGGATTTGTAAAGGAGAGTCTCAGCCCATGTTTGGTTCTTATCCTCTTATTCCCAAAGAAAGATGGAACATGGCGCATGTGAATGGATTACCAAGATACTAAAAAGATAAAGGTAAAGTATAGACATCATATCCCCAAATTAGATGATATATATGCTTGATGAATTGTATGGTTTTCATTTGTTTCTAAAATTGATTGAAGGAATGAATATTATCAAATTCAAATGAAAAAGGGAGTGGAATGGAAAACTACATTTAGGACTAAATATGGATTGTATAAGTGGTTAGTAATACCTTTCGGTTTAACTAATGCACCTAGTACATTCATGAGGTTAATGAACCATGTCTTGTTTGCTTTCATGGGAAAATTTGGGGTAGCTTACTCTGATAATATTTTAGCTTATAGAAAATATTTGGATGAACATGTGGGACACTTTCATGCCATTTTTAGTGTGTTGAGAGAGAACAAATTGTATGCTAATCTTAAGAAGTGCACGTTTTGCATGGAATCTGTCGTGTTTCTTGGATTTTTTGTTAGTTCGCAAGGTATTAATATTGATGAAGAAAAGTAAAGGTAATAAGGTATTTTCCTATACCTAAGAATGCAAATGAGGTAAGAATTTTTCATGGTTTAGTGAGTTTTAATCGAAAGTTTGTTAAAGGTTTTAGTTCAACCTTTGAATGAACTTGTTAAAAAGAATGTTGCTTTTAAGTGGAATGATATGTATGATCAAGCTTTTAAAACTTTAAAATATAAGCTAACTAATGCACCTTTGTTGTGTTTTCCTAACTTTGATAAATCTTTTGAGATAGAATGTGATGCATATGGGATTGGCACAGGGGCTGTTTTTATGTAAGATACCAAACCAATTGCTTATTTTAGTAAAACGTTATGTGGGGAAGTGTTGAATTATCCTACTTATGACAATGAGCTTTATGTATTATTGAGAATTCTTCAAACATGGAAGCATTACTTGAGGTTGAGGGAATTCATCATTTATTTTGATCATAAGAGTTTGAAGTTCTTGTAGACCCAAGGTAAGCTTAATAAAAGACATGCTAAGTGGTTGGAGTTCATAAAAATATTTCCTTATGTAATCAAATACAAGCATGGGAAGGAAAACATTGTAGCTGATGCATTGTCTAAGAGGTACGTACTACATACTTCAATGCAAACTAAATTACTTGGCTTAGAATTTCTTAAGGATTTGTATGCCAATTATTCTGATTTTAGCCAAGTATAGAATGCATGTGATAATTGTGTGTTTGGTGATTTTTATAGGCATGAAGGATTTCTATTTAAGAAAGATAAATTATATGTCCCTATTTGTTCTGTTCATGAGTTTCTTGTCAGGGAAAGTCATGAAGGAGGTTTGATGGGTCACTTTGGTGTTCTAAAGACATTAGATATTTTATATGAGTATTTTTATTGGGCTAATATAAAGCATGATGTGCAATCTGTTTATGATAAGTGCATTACATGTCAGGAAGCAAAATCTTAAGTTAAACTGCATGGCTTGTTTACCCCTTTACCTATGCCTAATCAACCTTGATTTGATATATCTATGGATTTTGTTACCAAAGACTAAAGTGGTAAGGATAGCATATTTGTTGTTGTTGATAGGTTTAGTAAAATGAATTGTTTTATTGCATGTTCTAAACCAAATGATGCAATACATATTGCTAATTTGTTCTTTAAAGAAGTGGTCTGTTTGCATGGGTTTCCTAAGACAATTGTTATTGATAGTGATGTTAAGTTCTTAAGTCATTTTTTGCCTACTTTATGGAATAAATTAAGAACTAAACTATTATTTTCTACTGTTACACATCCTCAAATGGATGGTCAAACTGAAGTAGTTAATAGGACCCTTACTACTTTGTTACGTGCTATCATTCAAAAGAATTTAAGGCAGTGGGAGAAGTTTTCCACATATTGAGTTTGCATATAATAAGAGTGTTCATTCTACTTCTTCATTTTCCCCTTTAGAAATTGTTTATGGCTTTAATCCTTTAACACCTGTGGATATTTTACCATTGCCTACTAATGAACATGCTAATCCTAATGGTAAGAAAAAGGAAAATTTTGTGAAGGATTTACATGCCATAGTTTGGGCCAACATTGAAAGAAAGAATGAGCAATATGCTAAATAGCCAATAAAGGGCGTTTGAAGGTTGTTTTACCACCTAGAGATTGGGTTTGGGTGCACATGCATAACGAGAGGTTCCCACTTAACAAAAATCAAAATTGTAGCCTCAAGGTATGGACCTTATCAAGTCTTGGAACGGATCAATGATAATGCCTATAAGTTAGATTTGCCAAGTGACTACAATAATGTTCTTGCAACTTTTAATTTTGGTAATTTATCTTTTTTTTAAGATCCTTTGCAAGGAATTGGCAGTCCAATGACCAGGGAAAAGACAAAGAGAATGAAAAAATCTTTGTAAGGCTTGATCATGGAAGTGCAATAAAAAGAGGCTATGCTAGAAGAATCTAAAACTAAATTTGATGATTCCAAAGCTTCACTAAGGATGTTCTATTATCTTTTTATACAAGGGATAGATTTGGAATATCAAGTTGGATGCAAGGCTTAAATTAGGAAGCAATTTTCATTTTAGTTAATTATAAACATTTTATGTTTTATTTATCATAATTATTTTAGCCTTTTATTTTGAAGGATTGATGAGGCCTAATCCACAACTACGATCAAGTATTTTCCCTGGTTTTTTTTCATAGGTCAAATTTTATTTTACTTGCATTGGTTGGGGTTTAATCATCATAAATCCTAGGGATTTTAGTTACTAAAGCTTAACAATATTCCATAGGGCCAATTTTCTCTACAATCTCATTAGGACCAATGTAATGAGGGCTTAGCTTGCCACGTCTCCCAAATGAAACTACACCATTTCATGGTGATAACTTTAAGAATACTTGATCTCCAACTTTATATTCACATTCCTGAATACTATCATCCACATAGATATTTTGTCGATCTTGTTTTATCTTCAATTTTACTTTGACTATGTGAATTTTATCAATGATCATTTGTAGATACTCTGGGCGTAAAATCCTTCTTTCCATCCCAACATAAATGTGTTCTATGTTTCCTACCATATAATGCTTGATATGGAGTCATCTCAATGCTTGAATAGTAACTATTGTTGCAGGAAAACTCCATTAACGGTAAGTGATCATCCCAATTACCCTTAAATTGTAAAAAACAAGCCAACAATATTTGTTCAAGGTTTAAATTGTTCGTTCCTATGGCTCATCGGTTTAACGATGAAAGGAAATACAAAAACATAAATTTTTCCCATATCATTTTAAAATTTAGATCACAATTGAGAAGTAAATCTTGCATCCCCATCAAAAACAATTGATACTAGGGCTCTATGTAATCTCATAATTTTCTCCACATAAAGTTTGGCAAGTTTAACCAATGGAAATGTTTGTTTAACAGGGAAAAAGTGTTTAGATTTATTTAAACAATCCCATATCCCATCATGGCCACATTGGTTATGAGGAAGACTCTACAGAAAATAAAATGCTATGTGTTTCTATTTCCATTCAGAAATAGGAAGTGCCTAAAGAGGTTCAATTGGTTTCTGGTGCTCAAATTTGATTTGGTGGAAAATTAAATACCTTATTACGAACTTTGCAATTTCTCATTTCATTCCATGCCACCAATAATCTTCCTTTAGAGTTCGATATATCTAATTACTACCTAGATGCATAGCATAAGTATAACTATGTGCTTCATCTAATATCTCATTTTTAAGACTTTCATCATTTGGTACACAAAACATATTATTGAAAGTCATAGTTCCATCATCTCGATTTGAAAAATTAGTTTAGTGTCCACTTTCTATTTCACACTTCGATTTCATCTAAAAGGAGTCTTGTGGTTGAGCTTCACAAATTCTATCAATCAAATAGGTCTCACTCTAAAGCTTACAAGTAGAATTCCTGAATGATTTATTGATAGGTCCACATTCAATTTTCTTAACTCTACAAGTAGTGAATGATGTACTAGTTGTAGACTTGTTAATGAGCTTGTTAATTTCCTACTAAGAGCATCTACTACAACATTCACCTTTCCTAAGTAATAGTCAATAACACAATCATAGACTTTGATTAATTTCAACCATCTTTTTGTCTCATATTAAGCTCCCTTTGAGTTAATAAGTACTTTAAACTCTTGTGGTCTCTGAATATTTGATATTTTTCGACATATATATAATGCCTCCATATTTTTAAGACATAAATCAATACTACTAATTCCAAATCATGTGTTGGATAATTCAATTCATGTTTCTTGAGTTTCCTAGAAGCATAAGTAATTACTTTACCATCTTGCATTGATACACAACCTAAACCTTGATGAGAAGCATTATTGTATACCACAAATCCTCAACCACTGGAAGCAAGTGTAAGCATAGGTGTAGAAGCCAACCATCTCTTATGATCTTGGAAGCTTTCCTCGTATTCACTTGAAGAATCAAATTGGCATTTTTCCTATAAAGATTGGTCAAAGGTAAAGCAAATTTAGAAAAATCTATAACAAAATGACAATAGTATCTAGCTAACCCAAGAAAACTCTGTATTTCTATTACATTTTTAGGTCTTTCCCAATTTATCACTGCTTTAACTTTTTGTAGACCAACATATATGCCTTCACTCAAAATAACATGTCCAATAAATACCACATAGTCAAGCCAAAATTACCACTTACTAAATTTTGCATATAATAGCTTTTGTCTTAAAATTTCTAAGACAGTTCCAAAGTTTTCTTCATTTTCCATCGCATTAACAGAGTACACCAAAATTTCATAAATGAAAAATATAAAAAAAATTATCCATGAAAGGTTGGAACACACGATTCATTAAATCCAAGAATGTTGTTGGAGCATTGGTAAGTCCAAATAGCATGACAAGAAACCCAAAATGCCAATATCGAGTTCTAAATCTAACCTTTGCCCATTAAAATCATTGATGCATACTTGGTCATATCCTAGCTATAGATCAATTTTAGAAAATAATTTTACACATGTAATTGATCAAACAAATCATTGATACTAGGTAAATGATACTTGTTACCTACAATCACCTTGTTAAGTTGTCTAAAATCAATACATAATCTCATGGTGCCTAATAAGTGTTTAAAAAGAATTTAAATAACTATGATTTAATATATTTTAATTGATTAAATAAATTTGTATTTGTATGATTATATCATATTTTTATATAAATTTGACTTTTCACAATCACTGGTATTTTTATTATTTTTTAGTTAATTTCGTTCAAAAATAATTTAAAGACTAGAAGAAAAATACTAGAGGCAATACATCATAAATATGTTGAGAAAATGAGAAAAATTCAAAAAAAATGGAAAAATTAAACAAAAAGGATCCAAATGGTCAAAAAATGCCCCAATCCACCGAGTCCAATGCACACCCTTGCATGTCCAGCATGTCCCACGTTTGCTATGCTGAGTCCTGCACATGCTATCACTCACCCTGCGGTAGATCTTGCCCATCCAAGCTTAGTCGCGCGTGCCAGCTTCCCCACACGCGTGTCAGCCTACCCAAACGTGTCCAAGACCATTTTCAAGATATTGTTTTCACCTTTTTAGCCTTTTCCTCACGTATAAAACAACCCACTCCCCGATTGTAAAAATAATCTCCTTAGGATCCCTCAAAATCCATTTATATATATCTTTCTCTCTAGAAAGTTTTCTTAATTTTTTTTAGTTTTAAAGTTCTTCTCTTTTTGAGAAGAACTAGTTATGCTTTTTTAAATATCTAGTTTTTTATTCAATATACAAAAATCAAAATCCATTTGAAGGTTTTACAGAAACGAAATTAGCATAAAATTTCAATAAGAACTCTTTTAAGGTATAATTTTAAAATGAATTCTTTAAATTTATTTTTATGTTTTATTCCTATATGTTATATTTAATTTTTCTTTGAATAAATTTAACATGGATGAAATTTTGTAAATATGATATAATATAAATGTTGTTATGCTTGCGAAATATTAAATAGGTAAAACATTTCCATAAAATAAATTGATTTTGTTTTTACTTAAGATTTTATATTAACGAAGTTAGAGACAAATATATTATTTTTCATTACAAACTTAAATTTGAAAATTAGATTTTAAGATTTAATTATCCAATCTAATTTAGAGAAGTGTCATTTTATTTGTTGGTACAATCGCCTGGTAGTTAGGGTGAAGCTCTATTTCAAAAGTTTTTGTAAGAACTATTATTCAAAAATATATTAACAACATATTTTCATTGATCGTTTTAAAACTTAAAAGTTAGCACTCGGATAATTAAATACTTAGGTTTAATTTGGACACCTTGAATAAAGTTTAAAATGTTTAACTCTACCAAAGGTGGCATTTAAATGGTTCATTTTCGATCTCTTAGAAAAAAGGAATTAATTTAATTCACAAAATTAATTATCCACCCCACCAATAGGGGTTAATTGATTTTTTTTAATTAACAAATAATATATAACTCCACCAAAGGTGTTATTTATATAAAAAAGAGATAATCAATAAATATTAATTTATATCTTAATTAACATTAACAATATGAGCAAGTATAATTAACTTAATTAGTATATTTATAAATACTCCATTGTTATGAATGATAAAAAATTTCATAATTGTTTATTGAATCCATATCTATGTTTATTTTTTTATGTTATTAGATTAGGAAACACAAAGAAAATCAAAATATCATGACAGGATGTATAGGATTTAATTCTATTTTTAAAAGTTTGAGTAATAAATTAAAAATCACATATATTCCTTCCTTAGATCGATTTTGGTAGTATACTTATCATTTTCTATAAAATGATTTGTGTGCATGCGAGAGTTTTATAAATATAAAACCAAAGTATTTGCAAAACCGTTATTGCTAACCCAATGCCGATTTTGTTCATCAATGACATCTTTTTTCTTAACAATGAGAAATGGAACACCCTAAGGTGATATATTAGACCTAATGATATCTTTATCCACCGACTCTTGTAATTGAGTTTTCAACTCTTTTAACTCTTTCCGGGCTATACTGTATGGAGCTTGAGATAGTGGGGTTTTGCCTGGTATTTGGTCGATGGTGAACTCACCCTCATGATCAAGTGGTAACCATAAAATATCCTATGGAAAGACATGGGAGTTCAAGAACAAATAAAATATCTTCCAACTTCATTTCACATACTCAAGTATTAATAACATAGGCTAAATAAGTTGTGCAACTCTTTCTAAGCACTCGGTTAATAGTAATTGCAGATACTAAGTAATTTCGGAGAATTTGATATTTTCCAAGAAAGGTTATTTCTTTTCTTTATTTTCTCTAAAAGGGTGGTGAGAACATGAGCTAATTCTAGAATAAGGTCTGCTATCTCTAGTACATTATTTGAACAAGAGTAAAATCTTCTACATGGGTAAATCTCATACAACATTTTGGATATTGTGGCATCCTAAGTGGGTTATCATGCATTAGTGGTGCATGTATATTTGCTTCTACTACTAACTCCACATGAGTGTCTATGTCAATGTCATCTCGACAGATAACAGTTAGTTCATGTAGCGGACCCTCTAGGAAAATAACCTTGGGAACCCACAAACTCAAGGGAATAGGAATGAATGATTTGCTAAGAATGTATCAAAGATTATCATATTAAAATCCTAAGGAAACTAAGTCCTTAAAACCCCAATCTTGAGATGCCACAAAGGATGATCACCCATTTTGATAATTCAAATTCATGCATTAAATTAAGAACACTAGAAGGCAAAGTAAAAGCTTTCTAAAATATACTTTTCATTAATGATATGTGTTGTTGTAAATGACAAGGTTGTTGCCTTCTTTTATACAAACCTTATGAAAAATGCCACTTCAAACCCTAAAGAAAAAACCCTAGACAAAATGGACCAAATGGTCCAATTTAGTTGTGGATTGGGCCTAATCCATCCTAAAAAATAAAAGACTAAAAAGACTTATGATAAATAAAACATAAAAAGCTTACAATTAACAAAAACAAAACTATAATAAATAATGCTCCCTAAAGTAATCCTTGCACCCAACTTGATCTTCCAAATCTATTCGTAATCATTGGACCACCAATTTCTTGCAAAGGATCTTGAGAATATTTGGAAACATCAATTTGATTAGCACTTAGGAACATCAACTTAATTCGTACCATAATCTCCATTATTCCCCTCCTCTTTAAAAAGATTCATCCTCGAATCTTAACTTTATAAGTAGGTCGATTTGGTATTATGGATTCAGGTATGAAGTTTATTTAATTTTGTATGCCTTTCAAAGGATGTAATCCATGGGTAATGTCTTCAAGATATAAGTCCTTAAAGTCTTGCAATAAAGACACAACGATAACAGGCAAAGATAAATTAAGACCGTTAGTAGAAAGATAAACATCCTTGTACATATGTATAAGTACTTGTTGCCTTGTCATCCTTGCACTCTTAATCACTTGTTTTTTAACAAATGTACTCATTATTTTATTTTTCTCTCCTTGGTGCTCACTTTCTTCTCTTTTTTCTCACTTTTCCCTCCATTATGCTCACTTTTCTCTCCATTTTTCTTACTTTCCTCTACATTTTTGCTCTCCACCTCACTTACTCTTTTTTTATTTTCCTTTTTCTCACACTTTTGTTTTTCCCACATCTTGCACTCTTCTGCTATCCTAATTTGGTCCTCATAATCTTGTAAAGGTTTTCCATTAAGTTTTTGTCATACTTTTCCATTAAGTTTTTAGAATTCTAAATTTTGAAATTGTCACCAATAAAATGCTTACTTCTTGAGATTAGTTGGATTCTTTGATTTTGTTAGGAACACAAAGGAGATTGGCATGAGCTTTAAGTGGTAAGAGAGAAAGAAAGAGAGGGAAAAATAGTGTTAAAAAAGGAGAGTGATAACAATCTTATTTGAAAGCAAACACATGAAGGAGTGTTAAAAAAAGAGATAGTGTGAAAATAGTGTTAAAAAAAGAAAGGAGAGTAATAATAATCTTATCTCATAGAAAACACGTGGGGGAGTGTGTGGGTTATCTCATTTTATTTTATAGGTTGACAACATGAGTAAGGTAGGAGGAGAACCACAAGAGGTTGCCTTGAAATTCTTCATCATATTTGTTCATGACCAATTTAAGAAAATGAATGTAAGGTTGGATGATTTAGAATCCTATTTCGATGCTCAATCACATAGAAGAAGACATAGAAGACATGAATTTGAGGAAGAAGAGGCTGATTCCAATGTGGAAGAGAGAACCAGTTATAAATGGGACAATAAGACTAACTATATAGGCAGTATAAAGATGAAAATTTCACTCTTTCAAGGAAAGAATGATTCTGAGTTATACTTGGAGTGGGAAAGAAAGGTTGAGTATGTGATTGATTATCATAATTACTCTAAGGAGAAGAGGTTAAAGCTAGCAACCATAGAATTTACAGATTATGCTGGTATATGGTGGGATCAATTGGTGGTCAATAGGCAAAGAAATGGTGAGAGACCTATTTGGTCATGAGAAGAGATGAAATTGGTGATGCGTAAGAGGTTCATACCTAGCCATTACTATAGGGATCTATATAGAAAGTTGCAAGGGTTGGTCCAAGGTTCCATGAGTGTAGAAGATTATTATAAGGAGATGGAAGTCGCCATGATTAGAGCAAACATAGAGGAAGATAGAGAAGCCATAATGGCTAGATTCATTACCAGGTTAAATAAGGAAATTGTTGATGTGGTTGAATTGCAACATTACATAGAGATTGAAGAACTACTACACAAATCCATTAAAGTGGAGAAGCAAATCAAGTCCAAAAGATTCAAATCTAGTTCGTTCTTTAATTCTCCATGGAAATCAACCAAGAAGGACAACAAAGCTGCCTTTAGAACAAAAGTTGAAGCAAAGTCAAAAAAATCCAGTTACTGCTCCTAAACATAAACCTGAAACAAAAAATCCTACTAAGTCATGTGATATTAAGTGTTTTAGGTGCCAAGGACTCGAACATATTGCATTTGATTGCCCAAATAAAAGAGTTATGGTTGTACGAGCAGATGGAGAAATGGAAAGTGCTAGTTCAAGTGATGATGAAATTCCACCATTGTAGGATTGTTCTAATGTAGAATTGGAAGAACCCATGCATGGGGAATTACTCATCACAAGGAGACCCCTGAGTATACAACCTAAGAATAAAGGAGATCAGCAACAACGTGAGCCTATTTTTCACACAAGATTCCATGTGAAGGATAAGGTATGCAAGATTATTATTGATAGTGGGAGCTGCACTAATGTTGCTAGTATTTTGTTAGTAGAAAAGTTGAATTTTAAGTAGCAAAAGCATCCCAAACCGTACAAGAAACAATAGATGAATGATTACGAAGAAGTTAATGTCAACAAACAAGTGTGGGTTCCTTTTTCAATTGGAAAGTATAAGGATGAGGTTCTTTGTGATATGGCACCAATGTAAGCTACTTATATTTTTCTTGGACGACCGTGGCAGTTTGATAGGAGGGTGATGCATGATAGGTATAAAATCGGTACTCTTTTGAAATGAATTATGAGTGCTCAAAAAGTACTAAAGTTACCATGATTTTATGCACGTTAATTGATTAAAAATACATATATTTATATGATTTTATCATATATTTATATAAATATGTCTTTTCAATTTTATTTTATTTTTCTTTAGAGGGATGATTGTGTTATGAGTTTTTCTTCTTTCTTTTCTCTTTTTTTATAGGGTGCATTACATTTCACCTTACCCTATAGCATAACACATGATTGTATTTTTTTTCTTTTGTACAAGTTATAGGTGCAACAATAAAGATAATACTTATTGGTTAGGCATGAAATTTGGCTTAAAGATAGGAAAGTTTCTTTGTTTGGTTCAAATGGATGACTACGAATGTTAACAATAGTTAGCTTGAAAGGCTCAATCAATCCAAATAAGCCCTAAAACATTTCTCTTGCTAAATACTATTCATAATTTTGCCTTAAGGGATGATCAAATAGATTCTAAAACCTGGTAGATACCATCAACTCGCATAACTCACTACAAATGTTTTTCTCAATAAGCACACCAAAATCAATCATAAATATATGCATAAAAATCTAAATCAATCCAATCAAAACTAGCAAACATATCGCATAATTAATATCTTAACAAATATGTTACATTCCTTATCCTAGTCATGACAACCAATTTTTATCATTGAGTTCATATGTTTCATATCAAGCATGCATGCATTTAGTTTCTATATATTTGTTAATTTCTACCCAAATCATGATTAAAAACATCCTAAGAATTAAAGAAAATCCTAAAAAATTTAAAATGCATAGTAAATACTAATGTAGAGAATGAAGTTCCCTCCCTCAAACTTAAATTATACATTGTCTCCAATGTGCACATATAAATATGAAAAGGTAAAAGAAAAGAAAACTCGCTTAATCATGGCATACCACATCTGTCGCTGAATTGCTCATTCTTATTGTGCCATTACTTTCCACATTTATTCACCTACAAAATAAAAACAATGAAAATATAAGTAAAATAAAGTTGGGTTGCCTCCCAACTAGCGTCACATTTAACGTCCTTGATTAGACGGTCATATTAAGTCTTATGGCAAATCCCTTTATGTCCATTTACTTTTGAGTTTGCCTAGAAACAATTTGAGTCTTGATTTATTCAATAATACTTTATGTTTTGGTTTGCAAACACGGTGCTCAATTCTCTTCTCATGCCATATTTTTGAACTTTTTGGTATTCTTATAAGCATTCCACCATAACTCATCCAATTTATGTATTTTCAACATATTTTTCACCTCTTTATTGGACTCTTTCACTTTCATACTTGATTGGGGATGGGAGAGTAAAATTATGGAGTCTAGACTTGGTGGTGACCCTTCAATTGATGGTTTAAGCTTAGATCCTATCTAAAAAATTTCCATAATCATCTTTAATACACACATGAGAAGCATGTCCTCCAAAAAGTTCACACAGTCCATAATATCAACTTTTGATTCCATACTTTCAAAGTTAAAATAAGTTGTGTTGTTTTCTTATGAGTTTATGTCCTTGTTCATAGCATCATGTGTAACAATCTTAAGTCTGGATGACTCAATAGATTCTTTTTAAGTTTTCCCCACAATCAGTAACATTTATCCTTAAGCATTTATTAGCATTATCAATATCAGGGGATTTAGATTATTTAAAAACATTAAACAATACTTGTTCTTTTTTGCATTCTCATTGTAAGTTCACCTTTTTGTACATCAATAAGTGCTCTTTTCTAGTTGCTTAGAATGGACAACCAAGTATGATAGGAATGTCACAGTCCTTCTCCATGTCTAGCAAAATGAAGTCTGCCGGAAAGATAAATTTGTATACCTTTACTAACATATCTTCTACCATACCCCGAGGTCTTTTAATTGACCTATCTTCCATTTGAAATGTAACTGAAGTGTGTTTAGCTTTACCAACCCCTAATCTTTGGAAGACTTATAATGGCATGAGGTTAATGTTAGAACCCAAATCACATAGTGCCTTACCAAAATGGATGTGACCAATAGTGTAAGGGATGTCAAAATTACCTGGATCATTCAATTTTTGTGGTAGTTTTCTATCAAGGATGACACTACAACCTTCAGTCAAGGTTATTGTTTCATAATCTTCAAGCCTCATTTTCTTTGATAGTATATCCTTCATGAATTTGGCATAAGATGACATTTGTTTAAGTGCCTCTACAAATGGTATGTTTATGTGTAGCTTCTTAAAGACATCAAGAAATTTTGAAAACTATGTATCTAACTTTTTCTTTTACAGTCTTGAGAGAAAGGAATAATGGGTTTGTAAATGTTTTTTTTCTTTGGGTGAATTATTTCTTTTATAGTGCTTTATATATCCACTAGTTTATCCTCATCCTTGTTAATTTTCTGTTTCTCCTTATCCTTTTTTTGTCTTATGTTAATGTTCTAAACTTTTACCACTCCCTAAGGCTATGGCATTGCACTGATCCTTACCTTATCTTCATGGGCTTACAATTATGTCACTTGGAAGATTATCTTGAGGCCTTTGACTTATAGCCTAAGCAGGTTGCCCCATTTGGTTCTCCAAATTTTGAATTAAAGCCTTTTGACATGAAACTTTTGCACTAAGTGATTGGATGAAGTCTTCCATCATCCTCACTAAGGCATTTGTATTATCCTCAGTAAGTGGCTTCTTCTCTTGGGCTTGTGTTTGATATGATTGTTGAAAACCAGGTGGTGGAAATGATTAATGATTGAATTGATTACCATCTTGACTGTTGTTATTCCAAGAGAAATTTGGATGTTGTCTCCATTCTAGGTTATATGAGTTTGAGTATGGATTATTGTTTTGATTCACATTACCCACATAACATACAGTTTTAAGGATTATTTGGAAAATTATCAAACAAATTAGCTCCTCCATAAAACATATATGACACTCTTGAATCTAGGACTTGGTTTATACTTGTTGGCGAGTTTTGAGCCTTCAAAAGATTAACCAAAGATGACACTTGAGTTGTAAGTGCTGTGATATCATTTACCTCATGCATTTCGACTACTCTTCTTGTGGCTATCATTTTGTCCATTAGACATTGATAATTATTGCTAGCCATTTTCTCAAGTAAATCATATGCTTGATTGTAAGATTTGGCTATCAAAGCTCTATTAGAATATGCATCAACAATGGTTCTTGTTTGAGTATTAAGACCATTGTACAATGTTTCCATTTGAATCCAAGAAAAAATACCATGATGAGGACACTTCCTTAGCAATTCCTTAAATCAAGCTCGAGCATGGGCTCGTAAAGAGTAAGGATCTAAGTCTAAATGCCTCCTCGGTCACACCACTAAACTTAAATGAATCTATAACATCAATAAACAATTTGAGATGAAGATGAGGATCCTCAGTTGGTAATCCGCTGAATTGTCCAACTGTTTGTAGCATTTGAAACATCACTGGCTTTAACTCAAACTGATTACCTTGAATGTTTGGCCTTACAATACTTGGATTTAGCCCTTCCAACGCAGGTATTGCATATTCATTCATAACTCTATCTCTATCAACACATGTCCATCCTACCCACTAGGCCAAGTTGTTTGCATCAACCGAGTCCCACGTGCATGTCATGCCGAGATTCATGCCCCTATCTGTGTGCATATATTGAGTCCCACGCACGCTAGCTCCCGTCCCATAGTAAATATCACCCATTTGTGAATTCCAGAGCTCCCACATGCATGCCAACCTATCCAAACGCATCCAAAACCACTTTTTTTTATCCTTTTTCTCACCTGTAAAAGGATCATCTCCCCCATTGTAAAACGTATCCCAAAAATCACACATTTTTCTTTCTTTCTCTATAAAGCTTTCTTAGTTTTTTTTAGTTTATTTAATTTTAAAGTTATTTTCTTTTTGAGAAAAACTAGTTATTATGCTTTTGTAAATCTCTAGTTTTTGATTCAATAAATGGAAATGTAAATCCGTTTGAAAGTTTTCCAAAAACAGAACTAGCATCAAAGTTCTCGAAGGATGCTTTTGAGGTATAATTTTAAAATGAATTCTTTACATTTATTTTTATGTCTTATTCTTATATGTTATATTTAATTTATTAGTGATTAAATTTAATATGGATGACTATTTGTAAATATGATATAATAATAACGTTGTTATGCTTGCGAAATACTAAATAAAACATTTCTATATAATAAATTAATTTTGTTTTTATTCAAGATTTTATATTAAGGATGTTAGAGAGAAATCTATATAATTTTTCATTACAAACTTAAATATGAAAATTAAATTTTAAGGTTTAATTATCAAGTCTGATTTAGAGTAGTGCCATTTTATTTGTTGGTACAATCACCTGGTAGTTAGAGTAAAGATCTATTTCAAAAGTTTTTATAAGAACTATTATTCGAAAATGTATTTACAACATATTTTCAGTAATGGTTTTAAAACTTAAAGGTGAGTACTCGGATAATTAAATTCTTAGTTCTAATTTGGATGCATTGAATAAAGTTTAAAATGTCTAACCCCACCAAATGTGGTATTTAAATGTTTCATTTTCAATCTCTTATAAAAAAATGAATTAATTTAATTAATCAAATTAATTATCGACCCCACTCGTAGGTGTTAATTGATTTTTTTTAATTAACAAAGAATTTATAACCTCACCAAATGTGGTATTTATATATAAAAAGAGAGAATCAATAAATAATATATATTTTTAATAACCTAAATAATATGAGGAAGCATAATTAGCTTAATTATTATATCCATAAATACTCTACTATTATGAATGATAAAAAATTGCATAATTGTTTATTAAATCCATTTATATTTTTTTATGTATTAGATTAGGAAACACAAAAAATGAAAATATCGTGACAAAATATTTAGGATTTAATTTCATTTTTAAGAGTTTGAATAATAAATTAAAAACACATATATTTCTTCTTTAGATCGACATTGGGAGTATACTTGTCATTTTCTGTAAAATAATTCATGCACTTGCAAGAATTTTACAAATCTAAAACCAAAGTATCTGCAAAATTGGCATTGTTAACCTAATGTTGATTTTGTTCATCAAGTTTTTGGCGTTGTTGCAAGGAAAGAAATAGCATTTTAAAATTCTTTATCAAAATTTTAAAAACTTTCTGTGTTGTAAATAATTGTGATTTTTTTATTTAGTTAAAACAATTATTTAATTATTTTATTTTCTAAAAAAAACTTTTAACTTTTAATTTTTAATGGTCCTCTCCCCTATTAGGGATGCTGATGAGTGCTCAAAAAGCACTAAAATAACCATGATTTATTTTATGCACATTAATTGATTAAAAATATATATATTTATATGTTTTATCATATATTTATATAAATTTGTCTTTTTCGGAATCACGGGTATTTTTATTATTTTTCAGGTATTTTGGCTTAAAAACGCAACTTAAAAACTCAAAGAGGAATACTGGAAGCAATACATCACAAATATATTAATAAATAAATGCGGAAAGGTCGACAAATATGGAAAAATTGGACAAAATGGGTCAAAAATGAGAAAAACGCGCCGCCGCGCCGCCCGGCCGCCGCGCCCCACCGCCCGGCCGCCGCGCCCCACCGCCCGGCCGCCGCGCCCCACCGCCCAGCACCGCCCCAAGCAGCAGCGCGCGGCATTGTTCATCCGCGGTTACTGTTCATCAGACTCGGCACTGTTCATACCCCGATACTGTTCATCAGACTCGGTACTGTTCATCCGCGGGTACTGTTCATCAGACTCGGCACTGTTCATACCCCGGTACTGTTCATCAGACTCGGCACTGTTCATACCCGGTACTGTGCAGCCGCCCCATGTCATGCTGACGTCATCAAATGACGTCAGCAATCAATAATCCGCGTTTTTACATTTTTTTAACATTTTTTTCTCTACTTTTTCTCTCCATCCTCACCTATAAATACCCCCCTTCCCTTCACTTCAAAATACACCTTCAAAACACACTTCTCTCTTATTTCTTTCTCTCTTTTCTTAGATTTTTAGGTTTTTTTAGTTTTTCTTAGTTTTTAGTTAATTTCTCTTAGTTTTAGAGTTCTTCCCTTTTTGGGAAGAACTAGTTATGTTTTTGTAATATTTTAGCTTTTTGATTCAATAAATGGGAGTGCAAATTCCGCTTGGAGTTTTTCCAGCAACGGGAATAGCGTCGAAGTTCTGTAAGGATTTTATTTTCTTTACAGTTATTTTTATGCTTTATTCTTACATGTTATATTTAATTTGTCTGTGGTTAAATTTAACTGTGCTGGCTATTTAGTAAACATGATGTAATAATAACGTTGTTATGCTTGCGAAATATTAAATAGGTAAAAATCTCTAAAATGAATTGATTTTATTTTTATTCATGATTTTATATTAAGAATGTTAGAGAGAAATATATTATTTTTCATTACAAACTTAAACCTGAAAATTAGATTTTAAGGTTTAGTTATCCGGTCTGATTTAGAGTAGTGCTCTTTTATTTGATGGTACAATCGCCCGGTAGTTAGAGTGAAGCTCTATTTCAAAAGTTTTTATAAGAATTATTATCTGAAAATGTATTGACAACATGTTTTCGGTAGTGGTTTTAAAACTTGAAAGTTAGTACTCGGATAACTAAATTCTTGGGTTTAATTTGGACACCTTGAATAAAGTTTAAACTGTCTAACCCCACCAAAGGTGGCATTTAAATGGTTCATTTTCAATCTCTTAGAAAAAGGAATTAATTTAATTAAGCAAATTAGTTATCAACCCCACCCATAGGTGTTAATTGATTTGTTTAGTTAACAAAGAATATCTAACCCCACCAAAGGTGGTATTCATACAAAAAAGGGAGAATCAATAAATATCAATTCATATCCTTAATAACCTAGATAATATGAGCAAGCATAATTAACTTAGTTATTATATCCATAAATACTCCGCCATTATAAATAATAAAATTTGCATAAATGTTTATTGAATCTATGTTTAATTTTATGTAATTAGATTAAAAACACAAAACCCCAAAATATCGTGACAGGATGTTTAGAATTTAATTTCGTTTTTAAAAGTTTGAATAATAAATTAAAAACCACATACATTCCTTCCTTAGATCGACCTTGGGAGTATACTTATCATTTTCTTCGAAATGATTCGTGCACTTGCGAGAGTTTTATAAATATTAAAACCAAAGTATTTGCGAAGATCGGCGATGCCGGTTTTCGTTCATCAGATGCATGTATGAGAGGTATATGATCCATCCTAAGAAAGGATCTTAAGTTTACAAATGTAAACCTCTTCTTTGGGTAAAAAAGTATAAGTAAATAATTTATTTTGTAAGTTATTCTTATCACTTGTCTTGCGAACAAAATAACCCTTGGTATGGAAGAAAAGGCCAAATGGTCCCCACAACCAGGGATGTGAGTATAAGAGGCATATGACCCATCCTAAGTAAGAGTCTTGAGTTTATAAGTGTGAACCTTATCTTAAAAATAAACCAGGTTTGATATCCCCAAGTATAGAGGAGAAGACCAAATGGTCCTCTTCACTTGTGATACAGGTACAAGAGGCATATGTCTCATCCTATATAAGAGTCTTAAGTTCCTAAATGTGAACTTCCTCTTAAAACTAAACAAAGGGTAATGACCCCAAATGTGGAGGAGGAGGCTAAACGGTCCCTCCACTTGGAATGCAGGTATAAGTGGCATGTGGCCTATCCTAAATAAGCATCTTAATTTCACAATGGCATACTTTGAAAATAAATCCAAAAAATATATAGAAACAAGAAAAGTCTCATTTTATTAAGTGATTACAAAGATACATCAATTAATGCTCCTTTCTCATGGAAACACTCAAAGACTTTTGCATCTCGAAATAGCTCTTTTTCCAGTGGTTAACCTCTTGGCATAACAATAGTTATTCCTCACTCGCCTCACCAAGTTTACATCTCAAAGGTGTCCACTTCTTGGCACAGCTCATCTTGTTCAACAATCAAGCTTTGATTCTCATGAAGAATTGCGCTGCACCCTTCGTTAATGAGATGAACTTCACTCTCAAGAATTTGGAGCTCTTAAAATTCCTCTTTTATATATGGTATGTTTAACTGTGATGTCTTTCTTGACACTGCAACCTACCTTGTATAATTGTCTTGTAGATATCTCAAAGTCGTGCATAATAGACACTACTTGTAGAAGAAAAAATTAATAAACAAAGTATCCATAAAAAGAGAAAAGACTTGTGATAAATAGTTACTTCAAGCAAATGGTGCTCAATCTTGTGCCAAATTGAACCTTCGTGTTTCTTTAAATGAGAGATGGATTCTCAATCTTTAGAGTGTCAAAGTGAGGATACAAGTCATCTTGAGCCACTTTATTACCAAAAATATCATTCTCAAAAAGTAAAGGAAGGTTCTTATCATGACATAACACATAAGGTACCTCACTCTTATACGTAGGAGCTATTAAGGCTTTACATGTGCATTGTTTGGATTTTTTTGGAACAGCCCGAGGTGAGCTTTCATTGGGTAATCTTATAACACCAGGTCCTACTCTGTCTTGAATAGGAGAAAGTGTTACCTCATGATCATGTTGAGTAGGGCGCTCTTTATTACCTCTCACAAAATAAAGACCCATCTTACTTAGCAGAGGACTAACTATAATAGATATCACATCTTGTTTGGAATCAACCTTATTTCCATTAGTGGTTTGTATCCTACCCCATGTATAGAAGTATGAGTCACCATATTCAAATATAGGCTCACGTGGTTCCATGTTTCTTATGTCCATAAGAAAGTTATTCACAAGGTCATCAACATTGATATTTGTGAATTCCATAGTAATGAGATGCTTGGACTAAATTTCTCAAATAGGATTGAAACTACTAAGAAAAGGGCTAAAAAAACTAGAAATTACAATGTTAAAAACTGGTTTCGACATTTAAACTATATGTTATAAGCTTGGGGTCAATCCCAGAAATGTTCTCTAATTTACAAGCAAAGACATCTAAATTCCTTTGAAGGAAATCAATAAAGGCCTCTTTGCCCCCACTATCCAAGCTCAAATTTATCTTAAGGCCCCAACTTTCTCCATCATCGAATTTGACCAGCTCTACCCCATCAGCGTTGATCGTTCCAACAAGCAGTATCTCTGACTTCCTTCAACAATGTTTAGCAGTTATTAATTTCTCTTTCAATTCGACTTGCTTTATGCATTGTAACATCTATGTGCCTTCTCTCGGTTACCTCAAATTTCTATAACTCCATCCTCGGTAGGTTACTTTATTACCTGATGATAAGTAGATAGAACAACCCTAATTTTGTGTATCTATAGTCTTTCTAGTATCAAGTTGTAATGTATCGGTGCATCGACTACCATAAAGTTTTCCATCACAATAATTCACTTTGACATTATGGGCAACTTTATTCTCCCAAGGTGTATGTGGTACCACTATTGAACCTTACATGAAGGGTGGTTAAGAATAACCGTTCAATCAAGCTTCTCGTGTCAATCAATATACGACAATATTCACATGGATTAACTCTCAATGCTATGACCATAGGGTCTTCAAGGGGAAAATTACTTCATCTTTCTCATTAAATATTATCAGCGTAACATAGTGCTTTCTTTATAGGCTATACACTCTGACACACATTTCACTCTACGCTTCCCTAATATATATGTTATGAGAATTACTTGATTCATTATTCAAACAAGGTTCTCCATAGATAGAATGTATTATGCAGACATTTTCATCTATTTGGGAAACTTTCCTACCATCCAAAATGGCATCTATCCTGGGTATGTTTCTATTCGGCTTGACCTCCTTTCTTTGATTACCACCACCTATTAGATCACCAAGATATCCTTTCGATAACAACTCTTTGATTTCCTTTTTTAAATATGGATGGTCTCTAGTCTCGTATATGATGTCTTTGTGGAATGCACATCATTTTAATAGTGTCTCTATTTGGCTCCCTCATTCAAAAAGGCCATTTGTTCTTCCTCTATTATTAAAATCGCCTCAATAAGATTGACTCTGAATAGAGGTCCCTTGAAGGGTGAGAGTGATCTCCCCGACGGTCCCAAATTCATATTCCAAGATTTTCCACATCTAGAACTTAGCCTTGTAAATCTTTTATTGCTTTGGAATTCCAATCGTATAGGCCTTTCTAGACTCGATTCCCATAGGTGTGGTCAAGCAATCTTTTTTGATAGGCTTCAACCCCCTTTCTAGGTTAAAAAATTTCTATAATTCTTCGTAGGCATCTTCCATAGTTTGGGGTACCATTTTTTTAAGTTTGGAAAAAATGTCAAAAATTCTTAGCACTCCCTTTCTAAATGCTTGAATAGCGATGGAATCCAGACAATCATATATTTATATATTCTTTTCGCGAAATCTCTTCATAAATGCCTTGACAGATTCATCTGCATTTTGAACTATGGAGAATAGGTGGTGAGACTTCTTCTTTAAGGGCTTGTTGCTAGCATAATAAGTTATGAACAGTCTGACCAGTTCAACAAAAGAAGTGATGCTGCCAGGCTTTAGATCACTAAACAACTTATTGGTCAAATCGTGTAGAGTAGTTGAAAAGGATTCACATGTTTAGTAAAGATATGATCATTTTGAAAAGGAGTACGTGGGAAACTAAGTCCTTCGTACCTTTGTAGTCCAAACATTTATGAGCAAACTTCTTGAAAGGTTCACTCAATTTGATTGCTTCCAAGAAGGGGGAACTGACGAATTGTTTACACACTCTATTAAGATCAGTTTGAGCATTCTCCATATTCTGTTTCCTTAGTTGCTCCTCCAAGACCAACACTTTGTTCTACCATAACAATATTTCTTCAAGCACCACGTCGAGCTACCTTAAGGGATGTACGATTTGGGCCACTTGGGGAACAAATGGTCTTTAATTTGGTCGATTACGAGCCCTATTTGCTCGATCATTGAACTACATGTTCCATTATTGTTTGACCAATATTCTATTGATGTCAGGCTCAAGCTCAGGTAGTATAGGGCATTCCTAACTCATTACTTCGACCAGCCTTCTTAACTTTAGGTTTTCTCTCTTTATCTTACTTTGTATTTCTTTCATGGATTTCCTCGTGTTTATCAATTGTAGGAGCAATCCTTGATTCAGATTTACTACCCTGTCAGCTCCATTACCCGCATCTTTGACAACCCTTTCTTTTGGAACTAGGGCATTGTCAACACCGATTTCGACCCGAGTCCCATTAGCCTAGTCCTTTCAAATGCTCTAGTTTCGACCATGATTTTTGAGGTGGGTGTTTGTTTCAAAGCGTTCTACTCAACAAATGAGCTCAATTTAAACTATTAATAAATCTAAGCAAATAAGAGGTATCAAATTTTACTAATTGTGTTTTAAAATCTTAGCCCCAAGATGGGCGCCAAAGTGTTAGAGACATATCTAGTTTAGAGAGGAAGTAGAAAGATGTATCGAATGTGCAATTAATGTTGATACCTCTTAGTATTCCATTGAGTATATACAGGGGTACATATTTGTGTAATTTGTTTAGGGGATACACTTGTATTTACAAGAATCAACTTTAAAATACACATTGAATAAACATAAATTACTAAATATAGGTATTTACCCCGATAGTATATATAATAATCCAGCCTCCTCCTCGTTATAGACACATAAGACGCATGCAAATAGAAAACAACTCTTAAAGTGCTCGAACATGAGAAGAGAGGATCGACAGTAAAGTAGCAATTGGAGCGATTGATGCGATCAAGAGAACAAAGCAAATGAAATGATACGCCCTCATCGACCTACTTATATAGCACTGTCAATTTGTTGATGAGATCGAGAGAACAAAGCAAATGTAATGATACGCCCTCATCGACCTAATTATATAGCACTGTCAATTTGTCAATTCATGCGTACAAAACGACATCACAAAAACACTACTGGTTGTAGAGGACCTCTATTTCGGGTATTTTATTCTTAATTTTCCCATTAAGTTAATGTGCCGGGCTAGGTTGCGCTGGACTGTGTTAGGCTTGGTCCGTCCAGCCCATCCACCACCTCTACTTGATGCATAGCATTGATCACATATTTGAGCTCCCCCCCCCCCCCCAAAAAAAATAAAAAAACCACCAGTTTTAGTTCCTCAGTCCCATCCCTTTACCGCTTTCATTTGCATACCTACCCCACCTGGTCGTAACGATCCTTGCCGTTCATCATTCCAATCAACTACCCATCTCGACGACAAATTTCACCATGGGGCCCAAAGTGATCGCTAGAAACTCCTTGTCTAGTCCAAAACGCTTCCTATATATTTAGCGCTGTGAAGTATAGACTCTATGCTGAACGTGTGTTGAAGTTTGGACTCGTGACATTTTCGTTTTCGGTGTTTCTTCCAAGCTCGATATTGGAAAGGTTAACTCGTGAATATGATTTGTTTTTTTAAATATATTTTCATTATGATTGTCTTATTGTAGAGTTCGTGGATATGTTTGGTTTACGAGAAAGTGTCAGAAATTAAGTAGAAGTTATAGGGCGAGTAAAGGATAATTCAGTTGGAACTTGCTACATGCATCATTATAGTTACAAATCTTTTCAATTCAAATTTTTTCTTCATCTTTCATGCTGTTTAGTAATTGATTAGATACTATGATCAAATCTGTAGTTTATTCACTTTTTAGGGAGAGGGGTTAAAAATACCTTTCTCCATTTTTTTTTATTTGTAACTTTGTTTCTTTTTCGGTTAGCAATCTGATCATCGGCAATTTGGCTAAATTTCGTTTGATTATTTAAAAAGATCATAAGCAAATGGGGAAGTCGTATCCAACTGTGAGCGAGGAATACAAGAAAGCCGTAGAGAAATGCAAGAGGAAGCTTAGAGGAATCATCTCTGAGAAGCACTGTGCTCCTATAATTCTCCGATTGGCGTAGGAACTTTCTCTTCGCTCTAATTATGTGTTTAAGTTGTTGATCTTCATGTATTGAGAATCAGAGATGTGAGGACTTGGTTGAATTAATCGATGATGCAGATGGCACTCGGCTGGAACCTTCGACGTGAATACGAAAACTGGAGGGCCTTTTGGGACCATAAGACACCCTGATGAGCTTAAGCATGATGCTAACAATGGTCTTGACATCGCCGTCAGGCTTTTGGAACCGATCAAAGAGCAGTTTCCGATATTGTCCTATGCCGACTTCTATCAGGTTTTCTTAATTTTTCAATAAATCATATCATCAAAGCACAATTGGTAATTTTTTTTAATTAAATTTATTGATTGTTGATGGTCATGGGTTTGATGTCTTAATACTCTGAAGTTGGCTGGAGTTGTTGCTGTTGAAGTTACAGGAGGGCCTGAGATACCTTTCCACCCAGGAAGAGAGGTTAGCCTTAGTAATTTTCTGTTATTATTGTGCCTTTGGTACTAAATCATAATATAATATAATTAATTTACATGTAATTAAACACTCAGTTCTTTGTTGAGTTATGTTGTAATGCTAAGAATATATATATTTACAGGGATTGATACTTTTAAATTACCCATTTTTCATTAAAAGTTCTACAAATTGAGCATGTTTTATCAAAAGTTTTACAAATTGACTATCTTTTAAAAGTGTTCTCTTTTAATACCCATGATATGAAAAATATTTCTATTTAATACTCATATTTTTCAAAAAGTTTCAGTTTAGTCTTTTTTAATCGTAACGGATAATAAACCCTCATTTTTAACTATTTGGGCAAGTGCAAAATGAGAATTTCAAAATTTATCAGGTTACCTTCTTAGGGTTGACAATTCATGCAAGTTAGGCCAGTTTGAGCTGGCTTGAGCTAATCCAATTTAAATTGGTTTAACTCTACCTCAATTCAAATTTAATTTGAGCTAGCAAAGGTGAATCTGAATACAAACCAAACACAAACGAGTTAGCCCAAACTGTTATAAACTAGCTCGAATTGTTAATTGCATGTTTTTTTAGTTTTGAACTCTTTTTATAAATCAAAAAATATGTTTAATGATTAAAGCTCATTAGTTCAAACAACATTATATAAAACACCAAAAATGAGGAAAACAATATTACAATAATTAATCTTTTGAACAAATGATAAATTAATATTGAATGAACAAATCACGTGTACAATAAAATTCATAGAGATAATATTACTCCTTGCACACACCTGTTATGTTACAATAACTAGTTAATAGGAATCTAGCCTACATCGCATGTGTCACTTATAGCACACTTACTATAATGGCGTGTGAAAGTACTTGTTCCATTTTTAGATCTATTTTGATAGATTTGATCATAATGCTTACACATCTCTCGTGGAATATTATGAGAAGCCAAAGGAAGAGCCTCAAAATGTGTCCATGTCCATGATCCTTTTGACATTGTCTTTTGTTTTTTTGAATTTGGAAGAACGTCAATGGTTGTTTCATCTCTTTTTATTGTGTTTTTTATTACATTAGTTATGTCATCTCCATCTAACTCCATGTTGCTTCTTTGACTGAAATTGAACAGTATTTGCAAGTTAATAACCAAAAGATAAAACAATAAACAAATGAATTAACCAAAAGTTAGAACTCATAATATAGATTTACCATGTATAATAAAACATTTTTGTTTTAGTTGCACAAAAGCTAGTTATCTCTTGACGAATATAGATTTACCTATATCGGATCACAAGTTGTGAATATATTATATTAATTATTAATATATCTCCTTTCAGACCATAATTTGTTTGTTATTTTTACATTATCTTTCATTTCTGAAATTTTATATGTGATTGAGTTTGCTAATACAAATATGATAAAATGAATAAGTTATGACTTATTCAAAACCCATATGAATTTTGAGATAATAATTTCTTGTTTTATTTTGAAAGAAATTATGTTTTTTTATAAGAATTGCAATATGTTGTGAGAAGAAATTATCCAATGTCAAGTTTTTAACCTAAGGTGTAAGTCGTAACATGTTATGATTTTTTTCTTTTAATTCAGGCTACCAAGTTAGCTCGAACCCAACTCGAACCTAGTTCGATTTGTTTTTTTTTGTTATTTGAGCTGGCTTGAATTTGACCCAAATTTAATTTGATTCTTGTTCGATTTGGGTTCTACGATTCTTGTTCGATTTGGGTTCTACGATTTGAGTTTGATTTGGGTTTTAGGATTTGAGTTCGATTTGTAAATTGAGGTATGACACAAATTGCTATTCCTACTTTTTATAACTCTAAATGTGTGAAGATCAAAACAACAATCATTTATCCAACAATTCCTTCTAGTTCACCTCATCTTCTTACTAATCATTGAGTATTCTTGTTGGCATTCTCAACAACTTCATCAGCAACAACTCCCGAAGTTTTAGAAGGAGGTGGTTCAGAACATGCCCGCAAAATAGCCTCATTCTATGATACACTAAAGAGGTGCTTCTTAGCATTGGCTTTATGGGTGGGAATGAGTTTAATTCTCTTCCAAAGCATACCTCTAGTCATGTTTCTTTATTGTCTCCATCACTCTCGTTCCTTGAAACACATTTGCCATCTCCCTAAATTGGAATTCCCATTTTACCCCGTCCAAATGGTTAAAAATGGGGGTTTATTGTCTATTACTGTTAAAAAGAACTAAACCGAATTTAAAAAAAATATAATTACTAAATATGAGCTTTTTCATATTATGAGTATTAAAAAGAAACTTTTAAAACATAGTCAATTTATAGAACTTTTGATAAAACATGGGAATTACCAAAGTAATAAACGTTATATTTGTACTCACTACAAGTGTGAATCATTGTGCCTTTGGTCATGAGTTCTATATCATCGTGACTTTGGTCATGAGTTCTATTGTGTTGTATAAGAAGAAATTCAATTTAAAATATTACAATTAAATCATGATACATATAATTAATTTAAATCACATATAAGTTTAATTTAAAAATATATTAAGTTTAATAAAAAATATTATATTGAATAAGATTAATAATAATAAAAGTACTTAATTGTTTTCAATTTTGGTATATTTTATGTGCAATGATTGTATTATGATAGATATTTTAATGTTTTTGTTATAATATTAAAAAGATAAAATCATTTGTTTTTTTTCCTCCTTAAATACGTGGGATTTTATTTCTCATTTCAACTCAAAAATGTCAAAAATATATAAAATTAAAAAAGCAAAAATCAATATAAAAGTAGTGAAGTTGAAAATAAGGTATAACAAAAATATGTATTATTATTATTATTATTATTCTCGTACTAAGACACGTAGATTCACCAATAATAACAATAACATTCAATAACTTTTACAACTTTTAAATTTCTTATTAAATGAAATTTATTCTTGCTTAAAATACTTAAATTTCATATTTATCAAAATAACATATATTTGGATTCATGTTTACACAAGATTATCTTTTGTGACATTCAATTCAAAAGGTTTTGATAAAAAATTCAAAATCAAAATTAAAGTAGTGAAGAGGAAAATAAGATAAAAATATGTACAATCATTAATCTCATACTAAGACATATAAAACCACCATATTAACAATGACATTAATAATTTTGGCAACTTGAAAATATATCATCTAATTAAATGAAGTTTCATTTACCCTTAAACCACTTAAATTTCACATTTATCAAAATGACTATATAGTCATAGAAGACATGTCATAATTGTTTTATTTTCTCAATTCTTCAATCCATTACTAATTTCCCTTTATTTTTATTTTTCGAACTCTTATATTTTTCGATTCACATCATAATGCCGCTGCTTTAAGTTAGTATATATGTAGCAAAATGCTTAGGCATTGGTTAGTACTAGTAATTGACGAGATCCTTGCAATCTGAATTTAAAATGTTTGCCATTAAGTTGGTGTAATTGTTATCTTGTTGGTGTAATTATTATCTTGTTTCCTCATTTTTTTCTAAGCAAAGCTGTGATTAGAATTCTATCCATTAATTACTTGATATATATATATATATATTTTGCTTGTTTCGACCGTTCAATTAGTTAGATTTTTTCTTCTAAAAAAAGATGGAGCAGTAGCACCAAATCTTTCTTATAAGGCATGTAAATGTAAGGTCAAGAGTTCAATCTCAAATATACGAGTTGTGTAACATTATTTAAAAAAGAGAAAAAAATGAAAGATTTTGCTCATTATGGTACCAACCGATGTCATATGGTACAATATTGCAATAATGATATTTATGTAAGCAAATATGATACGAGCAGCCAGAGTAACATCTGTGCATTGTTGGGCTGAGAGGGCTGAGCAGGCGATGCATGCAACGTGAGAGACCACTAGACGGTTAGGAGTGTAAGAGTTACTTAGCCAATGTCCTTGTTATTTCTCTGTTTGTGTAAGGCTATGCAAGCCTCTATGAATTCAATAAAGGGATATCAGAATTTACACAAATCAGCTCCTCTTGCTTCTCTGTTCTTCTTCTTCCTCTTTCCTTATGAAATTAACCCTAACAATTGTATGAGAGCCAGTTCTAGCCATGGAAAACCACAACAAATCCGACGCCTAGTTCCTCAACGAGGTATCTGACACCTTAGCATGACATGAGTCTACATTCGAGCGAGTGGGCGCTGCCTTAAAAGCGGTGCTGAGCGAGCTACGAGCTCATTGTGCCTCCCACATCTCACCTAAACCCGTGCACTCAATTAGAGAAGCCCTAGTGTCGTTAACATTAACATGGGTTACTACTGCTCCATTTCTCATCACTATTTAGTCTCTCAAAGGTGACATGGTTACCGATAACACCCAAACCATTGCTTTGCCTCATGTTATGAAGGCGTCGATTCGATCTGACATGGTCAACTTTGTTCATTCCAAGAACAAATGGCAACCATACGCTGTCAGCAAGAAAGTCGGTCACCAAACCTCCGCTGAATCATGGGGTACCCGACGCGTTGTTTCTCGTATCCCTCGTGTTCTTGGTGGTGGTACTCCTAGGATTGGTCAAGGTGCTTTCGAAAGCATATGTCGTGGTGGTCGCATGTTCGCTCCAACTAAGATTTGGCTTTGGTGGCACCGTAAGACTAATGTTAACTAGAAGCGATATGCCTGTGTATCGGCTATAGTTCCACAGTTGTTCTTCTCTACTTCTTTCACATTACGAAAGCTAAGTTCAAAGGGGTTTCTGTGTGCTCATAAATGAATGATTGATAAACATCAACAACCAACTATTGTTCAAAAGTTTGCTGGGCAGCGTCACCTGACTTCTAACATTTCACCTGTTCAAAACCGCTATAGGGGTTTTCGGGGACCTGTTATGTAGTAGAGGCAAGATGCTTACAGAAAATACTCAAATGTTGCATTGTGGAATCAATCTTTCCCAACATACAGAGCTTCCACTGACCCATCTAGGTTTCAATTAGCATCATCCCTTATTTTTGTTCATGCGCCTGTAGAAAAAGGATACTTTCTTGTTGATTTCCTTATGGGTCAAGTTTCTGTTGCTATGTCCAAGACAACTGCTACCCCAATTGAACGTGCTAAACTTTTGATTCAAAATCAGGATGAGATGACAAAATCTAGTAGGTTTTTTGAACCTTACAAAGGCATCGGTGATTGCTTCAAGAGAATAATCAAGGATCACTGCAAGAGGTTAGTTAATTTTAAGAAAGACAAGGATGGTTGCTGGAAATGGGTTATTGGAATCTTGGGTTCTGGTGGTGCTGCTGGTGCTTCTTCCCTTTTCTTTGTCTATTCCTTGGACTATGCTAGCACCCGCTTGGCTAATGATTCAAAGGTTGCAAGGAAAGGGGGGAGAAAGACAATTTAATGGTTTAGTTGATGTCTACATAAATACTTTAAAAACTGATGGTATTGTTGGCCTTTACCGTGGATTCAACAATTCTTATGTTGGAATCATTGTGTACCATGGTTTCTACTTTGGAATATATGATTTTCTTAAGCCTATACTTACCAAAAAAATGTAGGGCTTGGTGCTGATATTGCAAAGAACCTAATTCTTGCTGGCTTTAAGTCTTTGATGCTGCATGATAAGGGCCTAATGGAGCTCTGGGAATTGTCAAGTAACTTTGTTTTTACTAAGAATGATGTTGGTAAGAACAGATCTCTTCTTTTCAAAAGATGCAAGAACTCAACAATGTTATTGCGGTATAGGCCATGACGACAAAATTGACAAAGGAACAACTTTTCGATTTCAAGGTGGTGGTATTCACTGACATCATTTTTGAAAAAGCCATTGAATACAATGATTATTGTGACAACCATCAGCCTCTTATTGCCTTCATTAAAACTAAACTTAGAGGCCTTTTTAGATCTGTGTTTTGTGATTTTGGACCCTGGTTCATAGTTGTTGATGTTGATAAAAATGATGCTCAAAAGCTTATATCTATTGATGGTAACATCAATGAAAGTCTAGGAGATGGAAGGCTAAATGATGATGTGATAGAGAAGAGTAACCTCAACAGATAACTCTTATTTCGTGATTGGGACATTGGGTAGGCCAAATCAACAGTTGCTGCATTAATTGATCCTCATTTCAATATTGAAGCCTTGCAAAATCGAGTTGGCCTAGAGACTGAGCATGTCTTTGACGATGCTTTCTGGGAGAATTTAAGTGTCATTTTCAATGCACTCGACAATGTTAATGCTAGGCTATATGTTGATCAAAGATGTCTATATTTTCATAAACCACTTCTGGAGTCTGGAACTCTTAGTGCCAATTGTAACACTCAGATGGTCATTCCCCACCTTATAGAAAACTATGGAGCCTCTAGAGACCCACCTGAAAAAAAGCACTTATATGCACTGTGCATTCCTTTCCACACAATATTGACCATTGTTTGACATAGGCTTGGTCCAAGTTTGAAGGTTTCCTTGAGCTGAAGTGAAGGCATACCCTTCTAATCTAGCTAAAAACGTCAGTGGAATGAGAAATGTTGGTGATGCACAAGCATGAGATAATTTGGAGCATGTGCCCGAGTGCCTTGACAGAGAATAATGTGGAACATTTTAAGATTACATTACCTGGGCTCGCCTAAGGTTTGAAGATTATTTTACTAACCATGTGAAGCAATTGTTGTATGCTCATCCTAAATATGCTGTAACTAGTACAAGGGCACCATTCTGTTTTGCTCGTAAATGATTCCCCAACCTCTACAGTTCTCAGTTACTGACCCCAGTCACCTCTACTTTGTAATGGCTACATCAATACTTCGAGCAAAGACATTTGGGATTCCAATTCTTGATTGGGTTATAAACCCAAAGAAATCAGCTGAAGTTGTGGACAAAGTGATGATCCCAGAATTCCAACCCAAAAAAGATGTTAAAATTAGGACAGATGAAAAGGCTACTAATCTAACGACTTCATTTGTTGATGATGCAAAGATAATTGTAGAGCTGATCATAAAGTTAGAGCTTTGTCGGCAAAAGTGTCCACTTGGTTTCAAGATGAAACCAATCTAGTTTGAAAAGGATGATGATACCAACTACCATCTGGATATGATTGTTGGTCTTGCCAATATGAGGGCTAGGAATTACAGCATACCTGAGGTTAACAAGCCTATGATTGTAGTTAACTACAAGAGTGAAGAGAATCAATTTGATGCGGAAGAGATTTCTTCCATGGTTTTCATTAAGATGTGTGAGATTGTAGAGGCTTACCTTGGTGTTACAAAAAAAATGTTGTTGTCAGTGTTCATGCATATTTCAATGACTCTAAGCATCATACCATCAAGGATATTGGTGTAATTGCTGGTCTTAACGTCATACGTATCATTAATGAGGCAACAAAAAGCTACCTGTGTTGGAGAAAAGAACGTTTTGAATTTTGATCTCGAAGGTGAAGATTTTGACAACAGAATGGTGAACCTCTTTGCTCCGGATTGCAAGAGGAAGCCTTATGGGAAAATGAATGGTGTTTTACTCGATCCTATCCTAAGTTCATCCTTGCAGGTGATGCGCGCGACGTCTGGGACCACTAGATGGTTAGGAGTGTCAGAGTTAGTTAGCCAATTTCCTTGCTATTTCTCTGTTTGTGTAAGGCTATGTAAAGCCTCTATGAATTCAATAAAGGGATAACAGAATTTACACAAATCAACTCATCTTGCTTCTCTGTTCTTCTTTTTCCTCTTTCCTTCTGAAATTACCCCTTACAAAATAATAGTGAATTATCAAATGGAGGCGACCGTACTTGTCCTACACTGACTTGGAAAATAGTATTTAGATCGTATACTTATTTTGTCATATTGTTTGAAAAAAGTAGATATACAAAAATAAAATAATATTTATGGGCCATTCAAGGTGACATGACATGTACAAGACTATTTTATCTACCTCTTCAGATGGAAAAAAAGAGAGTGAGGTTGTTAAAAGCTTCACAAGCATTAGCTTTTATTCATTTTTTTATTTTTCTGTATTTATTATATTTTTGTTTTGATTTTTCTTATGTTATTTAGTTTTTATAATTGTTCTTGTAGTATAAAAATATGAACAAACTAAATATCTTCAATCAAAGAAAATTCAGAAGAAAAATAGAATATATACATGGAAAAATTGAAGAAAAATGAATAAAAACTAATAGAGATTGAAGCTTTTAACACCTAAAAATTGCGATGATAATTTATTTTCTTTTTTCCAAGAAAAGAGTGGGTAAAATGACATCATATGTCCCTTAATAATAGTCATATGTATGACTTGTGACTTTAAATGATCCATAAATATAATCTTTTTCCTTCTAGAGTCACTTTTTTTTTTAAAAAAAAGAAAGATTAAAGTGTTACAAAAAATAAATATAAGATTTAAGTGCATTTTTTGCAATATCTATAAAATTCCATGGTATATTTAGTCATTGTCAAATTGCATCAATTATGGATAGCGGAGCATTGTTATTACATTGGCTACTTGGCCTGAATGTTCTGTGAGGAGGGGCAAAAGTTCATTAAACATTGACCATAATACTAATTCTTACCATTTAATATGTGATTATTTGAAACCTCTTCCCTAATCCAAATAGAACAAAGTAATTCTATGTTAACCACTGTTTAATGTTATAAATTGTTGGAACGGACATTGTGAGAGACATTTTAATCTTTTCTCGTGCTTTACTCTTGCTAATTTCTTGTTTTCATTTCAGAACACTGATCTAAATCACAATTCTTCTATTATAAGTTAGGAACTAACACTTAGTAACTCAGATTTTTCTTCCTCAAATAATGATTTTTGTGGTAACCATAATTTATGAAATCCTTATTTTTACCAGGACAAAAATGAACCACCACCTGAAGGTCGTTTGCCTGATGGAACCAAAGGTTTGTTTTCTGGCTCAAATAAATCCATGTCAGTATCATGACTACAAGTCTGCAATATGATTACCGAACCCTTGATGTTTCTGCTTAAATTGTTGATAATATTAGGTGTGGCTCATTTGAGGGATGTATTTGGCCACATGGGTCTAAGTGACACAGATATTGTTGCTTTATCTGGTGGCCACACCTTGGTCAGTTTACATGAGAACTTATCAGCTTTGCCCACTACTATTTTGTAATGTTTTGTCATCTTGCTGTGTTAATAATACGTATTTTTTTTAAAAAAAATTCAGGGTAGATGTCACAAGGAACGTTCTGGATTTGAGGGACCCTGGACAAACAATCCTCTCATTTTTGATAATTCCTATTTCAAGTAAGATATATTGATGGTTAATCATTACCTTTAGTACCTAAAATTGCATATTCGTTAGATTTACTAGATCTTTTTTATTTAATGTAATACTTAAATTATGTTATTTGATTCAATGAGGTAAAATTAGTAACTTCTATTAAATTCAATTGGGTAATGGAGCTGATTAAAAACTGTCACTTAACTTGCTGTCGGACAAACTGAAAGTTTCAAATGTCAAAAACAAACTTGAATTTTCACAGGTACAACTAACATGGTGATTTTTGACCGACTTTGCTATAGAACCTTGTTTGGACAAGTATTATTGGAGCCCATGGGTCAACTTGATCCTGTGATCAACGACCCTGTGAGGCAACCCGTTACCAGATCCAGTGAACCTGTGACCTATGATCATGTGAGGCAGTCGAATATTAGAACCAATGAGCCTGTTGAGCAGACAGAACAACAGACCAGTGTGGGATCCCATACCAGCCTGCATACCAGACCGTACATAGGACCCATGATCCCATAGCTCATCGAAAAAACCAGACCAGTGCGAGACAGCATCCCAGCCTGTGAATGAGGCCGGTGATCCCTAGTGATAGTTTGAAGAACAGACCGGTGAGCTAATCTCCGATTTATACATCATCCAAATCGGTGAGCTATCTCCGGTTTATACATCATCCAGTCCGTGTGATCAAATCTGTGTTAATGCTCCTAGCCTTAGGGGCTACATTAGCCTAATAACTGTACCTTTGGTTCACTATGCAACCTAGACTAGGGTAGATGTATTTGGCTAGACATGGCTTGTAGTATAAATAGGTGGGGGTTTGAACCATTTGGGAATTTTTGAACCCTTATATATGGCAACCCTCTTATGATTTACTCAAATATTTTGGTGCTTATCGTGGGGTCCGAAGCTTTTTTGGTCGAAAAACATTGGGACCTCTTAGCTTTTATAAAATCGAGAGAGAGTTCAAAATAGGAGAATTTCATTCCGTTTAACATCTTCTCACCCAGTTTACAAAGAATTCTAGCTTGTTTAACATATTCTCACCCAATTTACAAAGATTTCTAGCTCGTTTAACATATTCTCACCCAATTTTCCAAGAATTCAAGCTCGAAAAATAGAATGGCACCACTTCCACCTAATAGTTGGTAGCTGAGAACCACTCGGACAACCAAAACCCTGGGTTAGGACACCCTGAACTAGAGAATAACTTAGAACTAAACGAGGAACACTTAAAACATTGGGTTGCATCAAGCACCCATTTTAACAAAGAACCCTTTCCTCCCTCAGCAGCCCCTCATGGCCCAACCATACTAGTGGCCGTTCAATTACAAATGTAATTCCTACAGAGGCCATGCTTCAAATCCAATAAGATAACCAAAATCTGAGGCAAATTTTGGCACACCAAATACTTTTAAGGAAAGTCAGGAACCCTAGACAAGAGTCGTAGGATCAAATAATGGTCCAAATAGTGAAAGGTAGCAGTTCAAAAAGAGGTCATCCCCTTAGCCAAGAACAATGTACCAGAGGCCGTACCAGCCTAGAATGTTATTAACCTATAGGTTCTAGGGATAGAGCCTATTGAGGCCATGCCTAAGTAGGAAACCTAGATTAAGCAAGTAGAATATGAGATCAAAGAGCATAAGGTAGGGAATGCCGAATACGACATTGAAGAAATGTGTAGCCAACTTGTCACATCACATTTTAGTGATAAGATTGAAATGACAATACCATCCAAGAAATTTGTCATTCCTCGTTGCACATCATATCGTGGAACAAAAGACCCAATGGCCCACACTTTATCCTTTTAAGCACTCAATGGCTCCAGTATGGCTAAATACTTATGTGAAGGGTGCAATGTTGTGTAAAACGTTTGTCTCAACATTGTAAGACAACACAAAAAAGTTGTTCAATGACCTACCCTTCCAAGAATTTAAAATTTTGGAGAATCAGTAAAAGCCTTTGTTACTCATTATGCGAGTAATAAACCTGTTAGGAAAGAGGCTAATCACTTATTTTCCATCATTCAGAGCCCCAAGGAAAACTGCAAAGAGTTATATAAAGAGATTCAAGGCAGAAAAGTTCAAAATTTCAGGGTGTTCTAGCTTCATTGCCATAGAAGCATTTTGAAAATGGGTAATTAAAAATTTTGGACTATTTGTGAAGTTGACTAAAATGACACCTTCATCTTTAGAGGCCATGTATACGAAAGCTCAAAAATTTGTAAATTTGGAGAGGGAGTTGGTAGAAAAACCTTATGTTCAATATAACTTAGAAGGAAGAAAGATGTAAAGGAGATGAAGCCAATAGTCTGTAATCGGGAGAGACCCATTCAACCTCTATTCACTTATAAGGCTAGAGGATAGGTGTATGGGTTTGCGGGGGAGATCCTTATCACTATATTGAGGACCTCCATTCCGTGTGTCTTTGGCTAAGGCAATCCGAAGCATGGAAGGGAATGACCAGGTCAAATAGCCGAAACAGAGACCACACAAGATACTTCTCATTTCACAAAGACACAGGACACTGAACGCGTAATTGCTGACATCTCAAACGTGAGGTATAGTTACTGCTATCTAGAGGCCACTTAAGGGAACTCGTAAATTAAGACCTCATTAGAGAAAGAAGAAGAAGCCCACTGCGTGATAGAGGTGATCACACTAGACTTCTTGTGCTAGGGCACAACCTAGAGTTGCTCTCAGGAATGTGAGCATTGTACATACCATTCACGGAGGACCTAACATGTTTGGCCTATTGGGAAATTCGCAAAAGAGACATTGTAAGGAAGGCCTAGGTATTCCACACTATGTGTATGTTTTGAGCCAGGACCTAACCACCCCATCATCTTTGATAGAGGTGAGATATTATCATTATATGATGACCATTTGATCATTACAGTTCAAGTAGTAGGCTATGAAATAAAGAGGGTCCTAGTTGACAATAGGCTCCTTTGACTTGATGTATCTTACTACTCTACAAGAATTAGATGTCTAACTAATAAAAATTGCAATAAAAGAGTTACCGTTAGTAGCATTTAATGGGAGTATGACAATGTCAATAGGTACTATAAGGCTCATAGTATCATTACCAAGAGCGCAATTGTCCTGACCAATTTTGTGGTGTTGGATATTCCATCTCTTTACAACATTATCTTAGGAAGACCTTAGTTACAAAAATTGCAAGTTGCACCCTCTACCTAACACCAAGCAATTAGTGCCTTAGGAATAGAAACTATGAAAGAGGACTAGGAAAAAGCTTGTAGTTGTAATGTCTCAGCTTTCAAAAGGCTATAAGAAAAATAGCAATCAAAGATCAAGCAACATACAATGATAAGCAGTTTGGACTTGACTAAGATCGTGGACTTAGAGATTGAAATGGTGCATGTAGGAGAGCAAGAAACACAATCGTTCAAGATAAGTGCCAAACTGGAAGGAGAATTAGAGACAAACTTGATCGCCTGTTTGAGGGCAAACAATGATGCGTTTGCCTAGAGTCTTGCAAAAGTGACAAGGGTGGACTTGAAAGTCATCGCACACAAAATTAATGTCAATTCGCAAGCAAGACTTATAAAACAAAGAAAACGAAAATTCACAAGGGAGAAGAATATCTTGATTAAAAAACAGGTTGGTTTGTTAAAAGAAGTCGGATGGGTTAGGGAAGTTGATTACCCTACTTGGCTATCTAATGTTGTTTTGGCCCCAAAAGTAGGAGGAGACCCAAGAATATGTGTAGACTTCACAGATGTAAACAAAGCTGCTTTGAAAGATTGTTTCCTCTTACCAAGCATCGACCAATTGGTTGATGTCGCTGTTGGTTTGAGCCTCGTGAGGTTCATGGATGCCTACTCAAGATACCACCAAATCATGATGCATCAGAAGGTTGAAAAAAATTCCTTTATTATAGAAGAGGTGACATTTTGCTATATCAGGATGCCATTTGGATTGAAGAATGTGGAAGTAACATACCAACACCTAGTAAACAGAATGTTCAAAAGACAATTGGGCAGAAACATGATGTTATATATGGATGACACGATGACAAAATCTAGAAAAAGTAAGGAGCTAGAAGAGATCTTTGGAATACTAAGACCGTATAACATGAAACTCAACCCTAAGAAGTGTGTTTTTGGGGTCACATTATGGAATTTTTCGTGATACCTGGTGTCAATCAAAGGGATAAAGGCGAATTCAGAAAAAATAAAAGCCTTATTAGACATGAGATCTCTAAGAAGCTTGAAGGTTTATAACAAAGTGCATAGACAAATGCTTGCCATTTTTCCAATTATTTAGGAAAAAACAAGGAGTATGAAGGGAATGAAGAGTGTGAGGCTTCTTTCCAATCCATTAATGACTACTTAGGATGAGTTCCAATATCGGTAAGTCCTACACCGGGTGAAGTTTTTTATCTCTACCTATCTGCCATCGGAAGGTAGTTAGCACCGTATTGGTAATAGAAAGAGAGAATGGGCAACAACCAATTTCCTACATCAGTCAAGCTTTGATGGAGTCCCAACAAAAGTATTTAGCCTTGGACAAACATGCATTTTCCCTAAGGATGGCAGTAAGTAACTTATGTCACACTCACTTAAGAATGTCTTACAAAATCTGGACGTGTCAGGAAGATTGGACTATATTGCAACTGAGCTCAACGAGTTTGACATACATTTTAAATCATGATTGGCTATCAAAGGGTAGGTGGTAGCCAATTTTATAGTATATTGGATAGAAGAAGGGACAATACAAGTGGTAGAAACTCGAGAAGCACCAGTAGAGGAAAAATGTTAGGAAGTTTATGTGGACGAAGCTAGTAACACTAAAGACGTGGGCGAAGGGATTGTGATTTTTCACACTAAAGGAGGAATGATAGAACAGAGTGAAAATAACTTTCACTGTGACTAATAATGTGGCTAAGCATGAGGCAATCTTAGTCGATTTAAGAGAATTGAACGAATTAGGGGCTAAACATGTCAAACTACATTGCAACTCAAGGTTGATTGTTAATCAGGTCATGGCCACATTTGAAGCTAAAGAAGAAAAAATGAAGAGATTCTTGACCGAAATCAAAGAATGGGCAAGAAAGCTTAGAATATTCAAAAAAAACACAGATACCATCCCCTAACAATGCCCACTAAACCTAGTATTGGGGTCAAGGAGCTAAAAAGACAAATCAACATTACCCAAATAAGGGAAGATCCATGGGTGCATCCTTATATGAACTTCTTGAAAAATGGAGTACTACCAATAAATAAAAAAGTACATAGTTTTGAAATTAAGTCAAAAAACTACATCTTACAAGATCAATTGTATAGAAAAAATTCAAGTGGCTCATGGTTAAAATGCTTACCCGAAGAAGGGTAGGTTGTAGTCAACGAAATCCATGGGGGAGAATATGGAGCTCAGTATGGAGGCAAGCGCTTAAGTTTGAATATAATCAGACAAGGTTACTATTGGCCAATGCTATTGAACAATTGTATTTTGCACGCCAAAAAATGTGATAAATGTCAAAGACATATGGAAGTCACTTATCTTCCTGCCACTGAAATGAAGGGTATCGTGGCTTCTTAGCCATTTAAGTGGTGGATTAACATCGTAGGGCCCCTTTCACTGGCGACGGTCCAAAGAAAATTCTTGATAGTCACGACAGATTACTTTTCTAAGTGGGTGGAGGCAGAACCATTGACAAGAATACAAGAAAGGGATGTAAATAGACTTGTATGGAAGAACATTATTTGCCAATTTGGACTCCAAAAAAAGCTAGTAATTCATAATGGTAGACAATTTATGGGGCAATTGTTCGTGAAATTTTGTGAGGAGTTAAAAATCAAGTTGTGTCGTTCTACTCTCTATAGACCTCAAGCGAATGGCCAAGCCAAATCATCAAATAAGATCTTGATAAGTATCCTAAAGAAGCACTTGGAAGAAGCTAAAGGGAAATGGATTGAAGAAATTATAGGGGTGCTATGGGCGATTCGAACTACACTTAAGTCTACCACTGGTGAAACCTTCTTCTCACTTGTGCATGGGTTTGAAGTAGTAATATATGACAAAGTGTTACTACCAACCCTTAAAACTGGAACTAGCCACGAGAATAACAAAGAAAATAGTGCCTTGGACCTAACATTACTAGAAGAAAAGAGAGAGATGACCATGATAAAAATGAAAGCTCAAGAAAGGAGCATTCAGAACACATTCAACAAGGTTGTCAAACAAAGTAACTTCAATGTAGGAAATTTGGTGCTAAGAAAGACCTTAATAAAATAGATCGTAGAGCAGGCAACTTGGCACCCACATATGAAGGATCGTTCATGATAATAGGATTAACCTATGGAGGAGCGTATAATTTGGAAGATTTGTAAGGAAAGAAAGAAGGTCTAAGTTGGAATGAAAAAGTCGAGACTTTTAGATTAAATTATGATGTCTTTTGCTTCGTGTAAGAAAGACACCCTCACTTATGAGTAAGGTGCTCTAACCTCTACCCATTTTCTTCGTGTAAGAAAGACACCCTCACTTATGAGTAAGGTGTTCTAACCCCTACCCATTTGAGATGCAGACAAAAGAAGCACAAAAGGATGCCCAATCTAAGAAAGGAATAAGGGACCCAAATTATGGGAACCTCCTTTAAGGAAACTTGTTCTGGTGACAGATTTAAAACAACCTTAACACCATCTCGTTTGCGAATAAACTAATGCGACACCTTCAAGTGTAAGGTGGTCTAACCCCTACTCATTTGAGATGCATGCATAAGAGGCACAAAAGGATGCCCAACCTAAGAAAGGGATAAGGGACCTAAATTATGGGAACTTCCTTTAGGGAAACATGTCCTAGCGACAAATTTAAAACAATCATGACCCCATCTCGTTTGCGAATAAACTAATGTGTCACCCTTATTTAGGAGTAAGATGGTCTTCCTTACCCGTTTGAGATGCAGGTGTACAAGGTACAAAAGAATGCCTAACTTAAGATTATGAATGCCTTGTTGGAAAGACTGTTCCCTACGGCCAAAAAAAAAGAATTAATGAAGTGCAACCCTAACACGCCCGTGTACGGAAGCCCAATTAAGACGAGAAGCCCGTAACACGAGGTATGCATGGCCAATTACAAAAAACTTTTCTACAAATCTAAGACTTAAGATCGTGAATACCTCGATGGAAGACCATTTTCCAACAATCAAACAGCTAGAAAAAGCACCAATGAAGTGTAGCCCTAGCACACCCCACCCTGTATTTAGAAACCTAATTGAGACGGGAAGCCTTAATGCGAGGCTGGCAAGGTCGATTAATAAAAACATTCTACAAGAATTAAGACTGTGAATACCCCAATGGAAATACCATTTCCTAGGGAACACAAAGCGAGAAAAAACACTAATAAAATGCAACCCTAACACATCCCGTGTATGGCTACCCGATTGAGATGAGAAGCCCATAACACGGGCAAGTAGGGCCAATTGCACAAATTTTTCTACAAGTCCAAGAGTTAAGATCGTGAATACCCAGATAGAAAAACCATTTTCCAAGGAAGGCATGACCAGGAAAGGAACCAATGAAGTACAGCCCTAATGCATCCCTTGTATAGCAGCCCGATTGAGATGAGAAGACCAGAACACGAGGCAGCTAAGGTCAATTACAAAAAAAATTATACAAGTCTAAGAGTTAAGATTGTGAATGCCCCGAAGGAAGACCATTTTCTAGGGAACACATCAGTAGAAAAGGCACCAATGAAGTGTAGCCTTAACCCATCCTGTGTATTGCAGTTCGATTGAGATGGGAAGCTCGTAACACGAAACAGGCAGGGCTAGTTACAAAAAAATTTCTACAAGTACAAGAGGACCGTGAATACCCTGATGGAAAGACCATTTTTTAGGGAACACACGGCCAAGAAAGGCACCAATGAAGTGCAGCCTTGATGTATCCTGTGTATAATAGCCCGATTGAGATCGAAATCCCGTAACATGAGGCATGTAGGACCAGTTTACAAAAAACCTTACAAGTTTAAAAGTTAAGAACATGAATACCCCTTTGGAAAGACCCTTTTCCATAGTGTATACGGCCCAAGAAAGAAAAAGCACTAATAAGGTGCAACCCTAATACACACCGTGTATGGTAGCCTGATTTAAACGAGGAAACTGTAACACATGAGCTGCGGTCATATTTTAAGAATTCTCCGAGTTTCAAAATCAATACTATGAGTACCTTTTTATAGGCCAGATTGCTTTCCAGGGTGCACACAACCATAGAAAGAAAAATTAATAGGTAAGTACGACCCTAATAACATTGTGTATTATAGCCTTGTATAGAAGATCAATGCACGAGACCTGTAGGGCCAGATTACCAAAGTTCTCTAAGGCCATAGTTCCCTGCTTTGGACTAGATTGCCTCCCAAGGGACAAGCGACCTCAAGGTGTTATGATAGAAGCATGCATAAGTTGTATTTGTCGAAATAAAATTTAATAGCGTGTAAGAATATCAAAAATAAAGAAGTTTTAGCCCAGTAAAATAGGAAAATTATTCTTAAATTATAATACTAAAAGGGGGAGGCATACCTCCCCACATAAATAAAACAAAGAATTCTTAGGCCTCCTTGGTGGCTACATCAACATCAACTATGCTCGTTGAATCATCAGTCATTGGCACTAACTCATCACCAATCTGACCACCCAAATATTCTTCTCCAACTCGAATCCTGGTGTTTTTGGTTTCATAAGTAGACTGAGTTGGATTGCTATCCCCACGCCTTATGAGCTTGGTACATAGTAAGTTCATTAAAAAGGGTCTCCTAGTCCAGTTCTTTGGTAGCCTCTCTCAGATTATTTAGACCCAATTAAATCCTTCAAAGAAAACCCGGATGCCATCCTCAACGAGCTATTGGTTCATTTTCTCCAATCTGGCTATCTACTCCATTGACTCATCAGCCTGGAACCCCTTCCAGTAACGATTCTTCTTGCGGTGCACATAATCAAGTTTAATGGACTAGAGATTGAAATTTTCCCATTACGCCCTCCAATCTTTCTTGTAGCTTTTTGTTTTTGGCCTTAAGTTCGTAGTTCTCTTTAGCGAGCTAGTAAGACTATTCTTTACGAGATCGGTTTCATAAGTTCTCGTAGCTTCTTGTGATGCACACTAAAAAGGAAGGAAAGGAGTTGGCATAAAAAATAAGAACTTTGCAAAGGCATAAGGAATGGGATAAATACTTGCATCCATGGTTCGTTGAAAAGCCATTAAGAGCACAGGACCAGGCTCATCAAACCGAGCCTTATTAATGTCATTAGGACCAATGAAGTAGTGATACAACTCGTTAAGTTTATCTTTATTACCAAATTCACCTCACCTTCAAAGGGGTTCGCCAAGGGTTCAAAGAAGGTGACTTTAACCTTATGAGGCATCCCCTTATCATCAATGACCTTAACAATCTCAGAGAGTATGGCCTAATTGGGAGAGGAATATAACCTTGTTGGTGGGCCTCAAGCCCAACGGCCTTGTTATATAGATCATTGATGTTGAAGGAGGAAAAGTCCACGCTTGAAACAAAACACGGGGTTAGAAAGAAACCAAAAATAAAATAATAAACAACGTAAATAAGATCAAGCCAGAACCTATTTAGGATTGTACGATCTGGTTTTAATATGAGATAACATGATTGATTATGGGCATTATATTCATGAATTAGGCCCACTCAATATTTGTGTGATGTGGTCAATACATTGGTATTGAAGTTAGCTTGCAAGTCAATGGTGTCCAACTTCCAGTGAATGGGCAGAGTGCCCAAACCTTTACTATAACACAAGTTCGGAAAAATACATCTTTCCAACCTAAAATAAGCTTTGGGATCTTGAGTACCAAGCCGCAACCTGAATGGGTTGACACATAAAACCTACACTTGTCCACTCTATTTTTCTTTATAATATACTTGTTCTTTAACTCAGGCATTCTTAGTTCAATGCCTAACTCGGTACTTACCATAAACAAACTTGACAAAATTCTCTAAGAGTTAAGATTTTTGTTAGTTAGGGGCAAGCCTATAGATTCAAGGAACATTATGATCAAACGGGGTAAGGGTAACCTAAACCTGACTTTGAATGACTTATCATGGAAAGTTATATACCCCATAGGAGGGTTGTGATGGTTAAGCTTTGTTGGAAGAGTTGGGATGATGGCAACATTTTGAGGAAAAAAGTATTTAGCTTGAGTTTTCTCAACATCCTCATATGTTAGGAGACTCGAGATGTGTGCACATTAAAAGTTGGCATCTTTTGTTCGGCCTGTGGGTGGTCATGGATTTTTCGGAGTCTTCAGCCTCTTTTTTCTTTGAATAACAGGCACATTGAGTAGTTTAATAATGTTATGTCGAGAGGATGTGGCACTTTAAATAACAGTTTAATAATGTTATGGCGAGAGGATGTGACAGGAAGACTCAAAGTGGTCTCGCAAACACCAACTGGGGCAAGAGTCTGTGAAATAACTTGCTCTTCTCCACAGTCACTATCCCTACGGTCAGAGCTACCTATAATGGGGCTACAAGAGCTCTCCGTTTTAGTAGACGCAATCGTTGGATGATGTACGCCATAGGTCATGTAGATTGGCCATGATTACGGACTTATAAATGATCTATGCAAAAATAAGAGGCCGAATGAAGGAGAAAACATACTCATCAATAAAAATAAGATTTCAGGCTGATATTTGGTGTTAAAACTCAATTTCGACCTCTAATTTCCCTTAACTTGCCCACAAATGAGAGCTTAAATATTAGGGGATCCGAGACCAAAATATGCACACCCTGCCCGGATAAAGGAATAAGATAATTACTTGCATAAATGGGCTGAAATTCTCAGATCGGATTAAAATTTCTACTGATAGGATAATGGAACGGGCTGAAATCCTATGGTATGGTTTGATTTTATTGTCACGGGCTGGTTTTCTCTGAAGAAGGAACTTGCTAGAAACAAGAATAACTCTAAAATGGACCTTCTGCTTATATATTTATGTATATAAAAACACACAAAATGAGAAAATTTATTACAGGGGACAAATTTGATGGGACACGATAGAGGCTGAGAAGAAACAGATAAATGACTTGCTGAAGAGTCAAAACATGGGAAACCTAACCTATATATGAACAAAAATAAATCCAGCAATTATAATTATTACTCCTCCAGTTGGTACACACATTATTGAAGCCAGTGGGTCAACCTGAACTCATGACCAACAACCCCGTGGGGCAACCTATTACTAGAACCAGTGAGCCCATGACCTATGACCCCTTGAGGCAGCCCAACATCAGAACCAATGAGCTTGCTGAGCAGCCCGATCAACGGACCAGTATGGGATCCCATACCAGCCTGTATACAGAACCCATGATCCCATAGCTCAGCTAGAATAGTACAAGACAGCATCCCAGTCCGTGAATGAGGCAGGTGATCACGGCTGACAGCTCGAAGAACTGATTGATGAGCTAATCTCTGGTTTATACATCATCTAGCTTATTATTGATCAAACCTATGTAAATACTCCTAGCCTTACAGGCTACATTAGCCTAATAACTGTACCTATGGCTCACTACTACGCACCCTAGATTCTACACCTAGGGTAGACATATTTAACCACGTAGATGGCTTTGTAATATAAATTGATGGGGTTCAAGTCATTTGGGGATTTTTGTACCCTCTTATATTGCAACCCGTTTTAGGATTTATTCTCAAACATGCCTAATTAAATCATCTTAATAAATAGTTTTACAATTGAAAAACAATTTTTTAAGAATATATGTGACTGCTTTTAATTTGTTTAAAAATTTGGCAATGATTTTGAAGAACCTATAAATCTTTCCTCCAAGAAGAAATGTAAACTGAAGAACAGAGAAAATGAAAGATTCTTGAAGGAGGAAGAAATGTAGATTTTGTTTGTATACGATTCTCCATTTAAACAATGCAAATGGCTCAATGAATGAATACAACAGAGTTTTGTGCTTTATATATGCAGAGCTAAACGTGCTTAGTCCGTTACTAGTGACGCCACATCATTCATTCACCTTCTAGATAAGCAATTGCATTATTGACAATAACGTGCATTCTATCAATTTAACAGTGGCAGCAGGTTAACACAGAAGCCTAGTTTAACCTCGATCAATTACACTTTTAAGAATCCACTACTGACTGCAAAGCAATATGCTATCAAACAGGGAACTTCTTAGTGGAGAGAGAGAAGGTTTGATACAGCTACCATCTGACAAGGCTCTACTAGAGGATCCGGTCTTTCATCCTCTTGTTGAGAAATATGCTGCGGTTAGTATCTAGTATACTTGATGGATTTTTTTATGGTATGATAATCTTGTTACTTTACTTTCATAAATCAGACATATTATTCACATTGTTTTAAACTATTGTACTTTAATCATATTATTGTTGTATTGTTACACTTAATTTTTTTTCTTTTTCTTTTTTTTTTCCTTATTGGTTTTTTGGGGTCCTTGTTTGGGGAAGTCATTGTTTGGAGGGAAAAACTTAGGTAGAATTAATTTGAACCTTACTAGTAAAAGTTGTTGGATGTTTTAATAAGGTAGTGACCCAAAAAGTAGGGAAAATGGATCATGGAGTGACTAAAATGATAAAAATGACTAAAACTTAGTAGCACAACTAAAGAAAACTATTTAAAATATATGACTAATGTATTAACTTTGTAAAAATAAAACAATCGAGGTGTACTTTTACCTTATATCATTGAAAATTCACGTCTAAATATTGGTGATTTTTGTTTAGGATGAGGATGCCTTCTTTGCTGATTATGCAGAATCGCATCTTAAGCTGTCGGAACTTGGGTGAGTTAGATATAGTCTCATCAGTTTCATTTTTTTGTTATTCCATTGTTTTTAATTTTTTTTTTAACTGCTTGCTCCATTGTTCACAATAAATCATCTATCTGAAAATTGCTTTCTTCACTATTTTTTAGGTTTGCGGACACTGAATAAGGATTGGAATGATGAACATACCTATAGGTGCCTGGTGTGGTGCTGACGTGATATGCACAACTCGTGGCTGGTCCATATATATAGTTTGTTTGTTCATATTTTCTTATATTTGGGTAACTTGTATCATTGTATGCATGCTTGTTGCTCGTTAAGGATACACATTTACATCCGCACCTTTTTTGTTATGTCATATGTCAATAATATCTAAATAAATAAATAAATTTTTTAATTTTTAAAATAATTCTGACACATGATATAATATATGAGTTATGATTGAAAAAATAAATACAAATGCAAGTAATAATGGCTTTTCTGAAAAAACCTATCAAGTATTGTAATGCATTTAGTTCAACTTTTTGAGTTTTGTTGTTATATGCTTTTCACGTGAAAACCTTCTTTTAGTTATTAATGTTACGTGATAATTTTTAATTTATCACTTTCAATATTTCTTTATTTGAATTTACTAATTTTATTTTTAAAATTTCTTTAGATCAATTAAAAAATTGACTAATTTTATTTAAATATTTAAATTATCTTTGCATGTGATATGTGGGCATTTGGGAATATAATAATGAATTCATGACGTCATGTGTTGTGTATGTAATTTAAATTTTTTCATTAAATTTATCAATTTTTAGTTTAAATATTTTCTTTAAAAATATTTTAATAATACAAGTAGTAAATTGGGATAAAAAAAATATAAAAGTAATAAATTAGTTTTTTTACTGAATATTTACCTTCTAATTTTTTAATATCTAATTGTGCAATTTTATAATTGCACCTTTGGGTTATGTTTGCTATATATGGACAAAAAGTAAGCATATAAGAGTAATACCTTAAGTAGCTTACAAATGTCCAAATTTTGCTAGAAATTACATATAGATTTTTGGATTTTTTTTCTACTTAGTTTTATCACATTTATATGTAAATTTTTTTTTATTAAGCTAAATCAGTTAATACATCAATTAATAAGTATTAATTAAATAATGCAACAAATCTTAATTACTATTAATTAATTAAGATAGTATAACTTAATCATAAAAAATGGATTTATACGTAAATGGGATAAAAATTTGGGTATGATTATCTTGAGAAAGAAATCGTAAAATGGATTAAAGTTAAAATACTTTGAAGTAATTTCTATTTAAACAAATAACAGTTTTTTATTAAGTTATATCACACCAGTTAATACATCAATTAATAAATTTTAATTAATGTGACAAATCCTAATTAGTATTAATTAATTAAAATAGTATAACTTAATCATAAAAGATGAATTTATGTGTAAATGAGATAAAAGTTGGGTATGATTATCTTGAGAAAAAAATCTTAACATTTTTGTGTAAAATGAATCAAAGTTAAGATACTTTAAAATAATATTTATTTACATAAAAATAGTTGTTTTTCAATAATCAATATTGTCACTTCGAAGTAATAAAATGGATGAAAATTTGAATACTTCAAAATAATATATATTTACATAAATAGTAGTTATTTTCTTTTCTTTTCTTTTTTAAAAGCATTGTGGCTTTTAACCTTCTCCACGATATGGCTTGTATTTGGAATGTATTTGGAATTAAGCTGTTGTAGTTGATTTGACGATCAATTCAAAAAATGTGTGGAACTCAATCCATCTGTTTTTAGATGTTAAAGAACATAAGAAAATTACCCACAAAAAAATAAAAGAAAAGAAGAGTCAACTAAATCACTTAAGAATATCATTCTACACATAATTATCTAGTGACAATATTGAAAAACTATTATTTATGTAAATACATATTACATAGTATTTTAATATTTCTTGTTAAACTTTATATAATTAATTATTATACAAAAATTAAATGTCTCTAGGTAAACAACCCTAAATAGGTTTATTGTATTACAAATAGGCGTTGATTGTATTATTGTATTATTGTATTATTGTATTAGTGACTTGATAAAGTCAAGATATTTAACTTTAATTATTTATTACAAATTATTTTGATACACTTAAAACTTAATCATCCTATATAATATATTATATACTAAATTTAAGTTGATTTAAGGATTTTAATATTTTTTATTTAAATAATTAAAATGACACATATGCAATCATATCAAATATATATATATATATATATATATAATGTGCATTTACATTAATAGCTTTAATCCTAAGAGAAATTTAGACTAATTTTACCACCCATGGTTTGGTACTTCAATAATATTCTTATTTACGATTACTTCCACTTTATTATACTCATAGTTTTAAATTGGACACACTAATGGTACATCCATATAATAATTAGTACCAATTATTCCAATTTTATGTTTTAATTGGAATTTGACACCGTATGAGCTGCACGAGAAGGACAATGAATGTCATTGTTGGAATTTAACTTAAAACTTTAAATTATTTTGGAAGAAAACACAAGCCTGATAACTGCTTGAAGAAGGAAGTCGATAGAACATCGTTTTTGAGAGAAAAGGGAATTGAAGATCAATGAAAAGTGGACAGGATTTTGTTGGGAAATTACACAAATTCCCAATAAGTTAGACTTATGAGAAAACAAGAATTGAAAAATAACACAAAAATTTGATAACGGAATTTGGCCAATCTTGCTTACGTCTCCGGACCTACTGCAGATCTTTTTACTGAAAGAGGAGAAATTACACAAGGTATTTACAACACTCACAACTCACAACCTAATTACACCTAAGAAAATTACTCTCAATTTTCTCTCACAAAAGTTTTTCTCTCAATTGGAATAAACACTTTGGATGATTAATTCATTACAATTACACATCTATTTATAGGAAAATTCACTCCTTAAATTACTCCTTAAATTAATGGTTCCTTGAATTAAGCTCCATGTTTTACTCATTGCTTTCCTCCATGTTTTACTCCTTAATTTTCTCCTTAAATTAAGGAGCTTTATAACAATCTCCAACAATCTCCCACTTAAAGACTGATTTCAATTTGTTTTCACACCTCGATCAATGCAGCAACTTTTCTAGTCTTTGTTACTCTGGCAGACCAACTGAAGTTGAGCACAACTTCAGTTTGTCAATAGTCACCACCTTTGTTAACATATCTGCTGAATTTTTGCTTCCTTGAATCTTCTCCAGTATTAACACATCATCTTCTAATAGAGATTTGATGAAGTGATAACGAAGTCCAATATGCTTGGTTCTAGAATGAAATGTTGAATTCTTCGCCAAGTGTATTGCAATTTGACTATCACTATACAGAACATTCTTCTACTGCTTGAATCCCAGTTCAGTTAACAAACCTTGAAGCCATATCATCCACTTGACTACTTCCCAATGAGTTTTTCCTAGATTTGACATAAATCTGCTAACAACTCCCACTGCATGGCCAATGTTTGGTCTCGTACAGACCATTGCGTACATCAAACTTCCAATGGCTGAGGCATAAGGAACCTTAGCCATGAATTCTCTCTCTTCCTATGTCTGAGGGGACTGATCCTTGGATAGGCGAAAATGACTGGCCAAGGGTGTGCTAACTGGCTTGGCATCGCCCATGTTGAATATCTGCAAAACACGATTGATGTACTCTGCCTGAGATAACCGCATGGATCCTTTCTTCTTATTTCTTGTGATTTGCATTCCAAGAATCTTATTTGTTGGACCCAAGTCTTTCATGTCAAACTCCTTTGACAATTGCTGCTTCAACCTTTTAATATCATCCATATTTGAACCTGCTACTAACATATCATCAACATAAAGTAGTAAAATGATATAACTGGACCTATATCTCTTGAAGTAGCAACAATGGTCAGCATTGCACTTCTGGAAACCTTCCTTGTGCATGAAGTTATCAAAATTTCTATACCATTGTCTCGGGGCTTGTTTCAGGCGATACAAACTCTTCTTAAGTCTGCACACCATGTTCTTCTTCCCTCTTTCTGAGAAACCTTCTGGCTGGTACATGTATATCTCTTCATCTAAATATCCATGAAGGAATGCAGTCTTCACATCCAACTGTTCAAGATGAAGATCTTCAATGGCTACAATACTCAATACTGATCTGATAGTATTGAGCTTCACAATGGGAGCGAAAATGTCAGTGTAGCCAACTCCTTCCTTCTGTTGAAACCCTTTGACAACTAGGCGGGTTTTGTATCTCTTGGAACTATCATGCTCCTCTTTCACCCGATACACCCATTTTTTGTGAAGTGCCTTCTTTTCCATAGGTAACTCAGCTAGTTCCCATGTCTGGTTGGAGATGAGAGATTTCATTTCTTCTTTCATAGCAAGCTCCCACTTGTTGGAATCTTGAGTCTGACAAGCTTCATCATAGCATTCAGGCCCCCCTCCATCAGTCAGCAACATATAGTTCATGTATCTCCTATTAGGCACATGAGGTCGAAAAGACCTTCTCAATACAAGAGCTAGAGTAAGAGGTTGTGATGTGTCGGAATGTTGTGTACTACTCTGTCCAACAAGTTCCTCTAGCTGAGGACTTGTTACAATTGATTTTGTTGCGAAACTATCTGGGACATCATCTGCATCTGCAAATACTGACTCATTCTGCTCTGAGTCTTGGCATCTATTTTATGCATGTCCTTATACATCACCCTTTCGTTGAAAATCACATCTCTGCTATGGATAACTTTCTTCTTTTTGTCATCCCAAATGCGGTAGCCAAACTCATCCTCACCATAGCCGATGAATGTGCATTTCTTGGATTTGGGATCAAGCTTATTCCTACCTTGATCACTGATATGCACAAATGCTACACAACCAAACACTTTTAGATGTGATAGTTTCACCTCTTTTTCGCTCCATACCTCCTATGGTATTCTATGTTTCAATGGAACAGATGGGCCTCGGTTGATCAAGTAAGCTACTGTGTTGACTGCTTCTGCCCAGAACTACTTCGGTAGACCTGATTGTATACAAATGCTTCTGGCTCTTTCTATCAATGTTCGGTTCATACGCTCAGCTACACCATTGTGTTGAGGCGTTCCTGGCACAGTTCTTTCCATTCTGATCCCGTGCTCATAGCAGAAATTTTTGAATCTAGTATCTTCATATTCACCACCATTATCGGTTCTGAGCTTTTTGATCTTTAAACTCGTCTCATTTTCTACCATAGCTTTCCATCTTTTGAAAGCCTCAAATACTTCAGACTTATGCTTTAGAAAGTAAACCCATACCTTCCGAGAGTGATCATCGATGAAAGTCACGAAGTAATGTTTCCCACCAATAGATGAGACGATCGTTGGTCCCTAAACATCAGAGTGAATAAGCTCTAGCCTTTCCTTCTTCGGGGTTCTGCCACTTGTCTGAAAGCTGACTCTCTTTTGCTTTCCAAGTATGTAATCTTCGCATATGTCCATCTTTACAGACTGTAGATCTGGAAGTTTTCCTTTTGAGTGCATAATTTTCATCCCCTTCTCACTCATGTGGCCTAGTCTCTGGTGCCACAAATTTGGTGTTTCATTGCCTGCTGCAATTGTGATTGAACAACATGCCACTGCTATCATGCAAAGAGTGCCACTTTTCTTGCCTCGAGCAACTATCATTGCACCCTTTGAAATCTTACAATCATCACCATGGAAGATCGTAGTGTAGCCTTCACTGGCCAACTGCCCTACTGAGATTAAGTTTCTTCTGAGGTCGGGAATATGCCTGACATCCTTTAGCTCCCAAACAGACCCGTTCATCTTAATCTTCACTACACCTTTGCCAATAATAGCACATGGTTGATCATCACCAAGATATACCTTTCCAAGGTTTCCGGGGACATATTTCTCGAAGAATTCTTTCTGTGAAGTAGCATGGAACGATGCTCTAGAGTCTAACACTCAAGATTCTTCCTTGCTCTCCAAAGAGCATATCAATGCATCATCCCATCCTGAGGTGGAAGTAACATTTGCCTCTACCTTCACTTGTTTTTCCTTCGGTGCACTCTCGCACTGATTTTTGTACTGCCAGGTTCTTCCACAATTCCAACACTCGATAGTCTTCGAGCTATGGGAATTATTAGGATTCCTGGATTTGGACCTCCTGTCCTTTGATCTACCTCAGTAGTCTGTTTTTCCACATCCATTCCCTTTGGTTGAATTTCTTCCTCTTAACTCTGTATGCAAAACTGAAGAAGTTGACGATTCACCTGACTCTCTACGTCGGATCTCTTCGCTGAGAACCAAATCACGAACATCGTCAAATTTAAACTTATTGCTTCCTGATGAGCTACTCACAACCGTGACAGTAGCATTCCAGCTTTCTGGTAGAGAAGACAAAAGTATCAATGATCATACTTCTTCATCGAATTCAATTTCCATTGAACTCAACTGGGTTGTGACTGTGTTGAGTTCATTGAGATGTTGAGCTACCGATGCGCCTTCCGTCATCCGAAAATTGAACAAACGCCTCATCAAGTGCACTTTGTTTGAGCCTGATGGCTTCTCATACATATTGGAGAGAGCTGCCATAAGACCCCCTGTGGTCTTTTCCTTTGCTATGTTGAAAGCAACATTACGGGATAACTTCAATCGAATAACTCCGAGGGCTTGTGTGTCTAGAAGATTCCAATCTTCTTCCTTCATAGCTTCTGGATTCTTCCCTGAGAGAGGTTGATATAGATTTCTTTGATACAGATAATCCTCTATTTGCATTTTCCAAAACCCGAAATCTGTGCCATCAAATTTCTCGAGTTTCACCCTTCCTTCATCTGCGGCCATTGCTCCCACTCAAATCTGACTTCCTCCGGATCGTTTCTGACTATTTCTGTAAACCACCGTGTATTAGAACACCTCCGTCAACGAACAAATATCTTCGACAAAATTTCACTATTCACGTAATTCACTATTATGTAAATAGTAATATTGCAAAAAATTGACAGAAATCACCACCAATAGCTCTCATACCAGTTGTTGGAAATTACATAAATTCCCGATAAGTCAGACTTATGAGAAAACAAGAATAGAAAAATAACACACAAATTTGATAACGGAGTTCTGCCAATCTTGCTTACGTCTCCGGACCTACTGTTGATCTTTTTACTGAAAGAGGAGAAATTACACAAAGTGTTTACAACACTCACAACTCACAACCCAATTACACCCAAGAAAATTACTCTCAATTTTCTCTCACAAAAGCTTTTCTCTCTATTGGAATGAACACTTTGGATGATTAATTCATTACAATTACACATCTATTTATAGGAAAATTCACTCCTTGAATTACTCCTTAAATTAATGATTACTTGAATTAAACTCCATGTTTTGCTCCATATTTTACTCATTGTTTTACTCCATGCTTTACTCCTTGTTTTGTTCCATGTTTTAAACCTTAATTTGCTCCTTAATCTCCAACAGATTTTGTATCAAATCGTGGATCGAAATTGAAGAAGAATATTACAAAGGGAATATAATCTCTTGCCATTTTGGGAAAAATTAGAAACATTGATGGAGACTTTGAGTTTGTTCTGTGAGTCAGTGGTCCACACCCTAGGTACTGTACAATAGTTTATTCATCTCAATGATGACTTTTCTTTTTAATGTTATATATGCATAAAAGATTAGAATATTGGAGTTTTGTTTGCAATGGTCAGCTTGTACCACGAACATGAAACCTTCAATGCCTTTTTTCAATAATGGTAGGTTTCCGCATACGCAATTTGGAACATTTGTCTCTGCTATTGCTCTCATGAAATGAAAGCAGCATCATGGTTAAAAATGAAGGCAAGGAGTGACTAGGGAATAACCGATGATGTAGAAGGTAGGGAGTAGGTGAGAGAGTGGATGATATTTAAATGTGTTTTCTTGCTATGTTTTTTAGCCATTTATGTTGTTGATTATGGCAAGAGAGAAGAAGTTGGATAATTTGTTTGGCAGTAAGTGGTGAAGAACAGTTAAAAAGACAATAATTGCCCCCATGCTCATCTCAAATGGTGTCAAATTCCCAATTAAAACACTAAATTGGACCAAAGGGGTTTTGTACAATTTCTTAAACGGAGGTGCAAGAAGATACCAATTTTTGAAATGGGATATCATTAGTGTCCTAATTTGAGTATAAAAGTAATTAAAAAGTGCCACGCCATAAAATTTGTGTACATGAATGAAAAGAAAAGAAATAAATTTTAAAATAAAAGTTAAATTTTTAAAATTGATTTAAAAATAAATTAAATATCACAAAATTATAAAAAGACAGGTATTATGAAAAGATCCAAACTTTGAAAATAAAACTTAAATTCTTAAATATATTACAAACAAAGTATTATTTTAAAACATCAAATATTACATCAAATTGTAATAGTTTCAACTTGCCAACATAATATCCAAAATAGCATTAAAAGTAAGGTTTCAAGTAAACCTAAAAATTCCTCCCACAATTATACTAACCGTGAAAACTTAAGTTCACCTATTTCAACCTTGAAGCACTAAAATGTTAATTAAAGAATGAGCTATGACTAGCTAAGTAGGAAATTTTTTATTTGAAATTATTGTGTAAGAAAAGGTCATATGATGGTAATACCCCGTTACATGAGCTAAGAACTGGCTATGATGGTAAGGTTTTTAGCTGGTTGGTGGATAATTGGTGAAAACTTTGGCATTGTTGGTAGCAATAATTGGTGAAAACTTTGGCATTGTTGGTAGCTTCTTGCATATGCTTTACCTTTCTAGTGTAGTTTTGGCCAATAGTATCCTGAGAATATAACCTTTTGAGCTAGCAATCTATCCCCATAGTGATACCACACAATTCTTTATGTACCTTGACTAGGATCATTACAACTTCTTTAGGGGTTAGATTCTCATAGTGATACCACACAATCCTTTATGTATCTTGACTAGGATCATAACAACTTCTTTGGGTGTAAGGCACTTAAGGAGAGTTCCTATGGAAAATCTTCTATATAAATTACCTATAACCATTGTGTAAGAAGCTAATTTTTACCTTAGCTTTTGAACTTTGTTTTTGTTTTTTGGGAGGATCACTTTTAGGGTATAATTCTTGATAGTGTTTATCCATGAACCTTGTTCAATTATACTAAGAGCTTCCTTGGGAGGATTTTCTTGACGAGGTTTGATTGATGGAAACACTCAATTAGCATGATTATCTTGTAGATGCCTTTTATCTATATGCCTACTAGTTGAGAGTTGTTTTCATAGCTATTTTGGTGGCTCTTAGGCTTTTGGCTAGCTTAAGACATAAGAGCTTCATACTCACCTTTGTTGTTTGTTGCATGGAATTCAAACCTCAAAGATTACTCTAAGAATCTATTGTTTGGAGATTGTAGCAAAATTCCAACTCCTATATTGCACACACATAGTCGTCTATTGAAAGGGTCCAAAGTTTGATGTCATAGTTGCTCAATTTTAATGCATACTTTATCATCCTTCCAAAAGCATCTGGTTTGTGGAGTAATGCTTTTATAGGATAGGTAGGAGGTAAACATTATTATCTTATAAGTTTTGAAGTAAGGATGAAATCTCGCTGATGCTATTATTAGTGCTAAGGCTAATTTTTTCAATATGGAATACTGAGTTTCAACATCTAGAAGGACCTTGCTTATGTAATAGATCGACTTATGAGCTCTTTTGTTGTTTTTGGCGAGTGTTGTCTCCTTTCGAGAACATAAAAACGTGCAAGTATACACGGTCACAAGTAATAAAATTTGATAAATGAGTTATCGTTCCCACGAAGATTTGCTACTATAGTTTGTTGAGTACTAAAATTATTTCCCTCTCATCTTATCCAAAACAATCGTTAGAAGTTGATTTAAGTAACTAAAAAGTTTTATAACAAAATAAAAGAAAATTCTAGGATTGCAGTTTTCAATAAATTAGTCCACTCGAATCATATTATTCCGTCTTGATTTACTTTTTTGTAAATTTAATTTGTCAACCAAGAACTTCTAATTTTATCCATAAATCTCTTCCGAGCTCCGTATAAACACATCTCGTTAAATTAATTCACTATATTCCTATGAGAATTAAATTCACCAAGATTCATTACGTTCTAAGTTCTCAAATGGCCACACATGTTATTCTATCCATGAACAATATACACAAAAATGCCTCTTCTAAGTTTATTTAAGTGTCACGGATCAATTGATAAATTTTCCAATAATCAAAAGCATTAAGCACAAATAGAATAAACAAATTAAAAGTCTCATAAATCTTTCAAAAATAATTAAATTCAAGCTTCATAAATTTAGATAAAACACAACCCTAGAAAAATTAAATTACTTCATAAATAAAAATTAAATTACAACACTTAAGGAATATTCGCTCAAGAACACAAAGAAAATTAAAACATTTCTACTTCTAAATTTTATGGCACATGCAGAACGCAACAGAAGCCAAAAATGGCTTCTACGTGTTCCACAGTCCAAGTCTCCTAAAAAAGAACCTCAAAACCGAACACCCTAATTTATCACAATAATCCCTTTTTTATAACATAAAATCTCTAAAAACAAATATATTTTTCTACATGCGGGAGACAAAATAATGTATAGAAAATAATAATAAAATCCCCATGGGGGACAAGATGCTTGAAACACGCAATCAAGCGTTTAAAATATCAATAGCACAAAACAGAGGAACGTGCACCACTGTTGATTTTCATTTCAATTGATGCTAACATGTGTCGCCATCTGATTCACTGCAAGATATAATGAGACACGTGGCAACCAATTATTCGCAGTGAAGAGAGAGTGAAGGAAGAACACATCATATGGGATTATTGCCATCGAGGACACATGGCGCATGGAGAAAATGTTAGGATCGGGCATCGAGTTTCGGTGTTTTTGTTTTAACGAAACACATATCACGTGTCATTTCCTGATTCACTGATATAATATTTGGGACACATGGCATTGTATTACGCGTTGGAATAGAAGGGTGCACGATGAATCTATTGACTGCATCACACGGGACCACTTCTTTTGGAAGACACGCAACAGACATGTGGGTCCCACCCTACATGCCGATCTGTGCGGTATGTGGGCCCCACACAGTGTACCGATCAGCATGTAACCAAAAAACTCGCGTCCAATGGCTTTTGGTTGTGTTTGTATTACACGCGTTGATCTTCACTGTTGATAATATGATCTGACGGTGCACATGGTGCGCAGACAATAGATGCGCGTGGACTTATTTCCTGCGGAGAAAAATAAACTTTTGCTTAATTGTATTTTAACCCTCCAATTTAATTCAAATAAACTTTTAAACTTTTATTAATTGCAATTAAGCCATTTTTCAAATTTAAATTAACTTTTATACTTTTTTTAATTGCAATTAAAGACTCTTTTCATTTGAATTATATTTTCAGATATTTATTATCTGCAATTAAGTCCTTTTTATTTCGTAATTATTTAATTTTCTGAAAAATATATTCCTTAAGAAACTAATAGTAAATATTAATTTATTGCATTAAAATTAACTTAAAATGTCAAGAACATAGTAATTATAATTAATAAAATAGATGAAAATAACTATATAAAATACAGCTATCACACCTCCAAACTTAAGATTTTGCTAGTCCTCGAGCAAAAGGAAAGAAATAAAACAAGGATACATGCATTTAATATAGTGATTTTCAAAAACATTTCTTTTGGGTCATTTCAAAGAACATTACTCAAAGAATTAGAAGAATTTTATCTAAGAATTATATTTAAGAATTGAAATCAATTTAAAAGTATATTACATTATCACAATGAATTTTAGTGTGTGTGTGAAGTCTTTTCAAATTTCATCGCATGCAATCCGGATCAGTTTATACAAATATGAATGCAATTAATTTTTAATGAAATCACAAATCTCATAAGTTCATTTTTAATTTCTCTGTCCATTAATGTAGACAAACACAACCAAAAATCAATAGGACTTTATTAAGCTTGTAATGTATGGCTTAGGTAAAGGTAGGATAAAAGATAATATATAGCTCAAATATTTACTAAACACATCATTTTAGGATTGAATAAAATACCTTCTAACATCTCAATGAATACTTCCCAATTTGGGATTTAACATCACATGCAAAATCACTTTTTTTTCTTCTGTTTTTTTCTTTCTTTTTAGAATCTGTTTTTTTTGTATATTTTTTTCAGTATCCTTTTTTTCGATATATCTTTAAACATTTACTAACAACTATCATGTGTTAGTGAGATAAGAAAAAACGATATATCTATACATATGCATATATATTTTTTAAATAGGCTTTTGAAATGAGATAAAAATATATATATAAACTTTGAAGCTCAAAAGGGGTATATTATGGATAAAACATTGTAAAGGTAGATAGAAAGACTCAAACGATCCAAAGATGGCCTAAGTCATTGTCTTAGTTAAATTTTATCTAGAATTTTGCCTCGAGAGAAAATCAAACAAATTCCAAGAACTGTGACACTAAAAATTATCAGTGGAATTACATACTCACATAAACCTTCTCTAAATTACCATAACAACTCAAAAATCAAGACTAGTGCTCATAAATATTTATTCTTGTAAAAATGAAACATATGTAAAAATTATTCATAGCTTAGACAAAATTCAAAATTTTCAAGGAGATATGCATCATTTAAACCGAAGAAATAAAAATAAATCACCATCAAAAGCAAAATATCTTCAATCAATCAAAAAAATAAAATTTTACAAGAAAAAGTACGCAAAAAATATTTCAATTAAGTTCAATATCTCCACCACCCTAAAACTTAATATGCACATTGTCCGCATTGTGTGAAATTAAAGAACATATGAGATGGGTTTAAAGAAATTTCCTGGTTTGCTTTGTAAGGTTAAAATCCAAAATAGTTTCATTTCCTCCAATTTTCACCTATAAAAAAAATAACAACATACAAAAACTAATACAAGCGAAAATAAAAAATAAAAACACATGGGTTGCCTCCCAAGAAGCGCTTGATTTATAGTCGTCAGCTTGACTTCTTAATTGTTTTTCCTTTTGTGAGTTAAGATTTGTGTGTCAAACAAAATCTCAATTTACGAGAAAATTGAAAATTAAATTAAGCAAGTAACAAGAAGCATAATTTTTTTTGAATTAAAATTAGATTGATTTGTATTAATATCAACAATAAAAATAGTAAACAAATCCCCGAAAATAGCTCCAAAAACTTGTTGTCTCCTTACGAGAACATAAAAACGTGCAAGTATACACGGTCACAAGTAATAACATTTGATAAATGAGTTATCATTCCCACGAAGATTTGCTACTATAGTTTGTTGAGTACTAAAATTATTTCCCTCTCATTTTATCCAAAACAATCGTTAATTGGAAATTGATTTAAGTAACTAAAAAGTTTTATAACAAAATAAAAGAAAATTCTAGGATTGCAGTTTGCACCAAATTAGTCCACTCGAATCATATTATTCCGTCTTGATTTACTTTTTTGTAAATTTAATTTGTCAACCAAGAACTTCTAATTTTATCCATAAATCTCTTCCAAGCTCCGTATAAACACATCTCGTTAAATTAATTCACTATATTTCTATGAGAATTAAATTCACCAAGATTCATTACGTTCTAAGTTCTCAATTGACCACATATACGATAAAGGTATATTCCAATCTTCCATATATACATGTTATTCTATCCATGAGCAATATACACAAAAATGCCTCTTCCAAGTTTATTTAAGTGTCACGGATCAATTGATAAATTTTACAATAATCAAAAGCATTAAGCACAAATAGAATAAACAAATTAAAAGTCTCATAAATCTTTCAAAAATAATTAAATTCAAGCTTCATAAATTTAGATAAAACGCAACCCTAGAAAAATTAAATTACTTCATAAATAAAAATTAAATTACAACACTTAAGGAATATTCGCTCAAGAACACAAAAAAAATGAAAACATTTCTACTTCTAAATTTTCTGGCACAAGTAGAACACAACAGAAGCCAAAAATGGCTTCTACGTGTTCCACAATCCAAGTCTCCTAAAAAAGAACCCCAAAACCGAACCCCCTAATTTATCACAATAATCACCTATTTATAACATCAAATCTCTAAAAACAAATATATTTTTCCACACGCGGGAGAAAAAATAATGTATCAAAAATAATAATAAAATCCGCATTGGGGATAAGATGCTTGAAACATGCAATCACGCGTTTAAAATATCAACAGTGCCAAACAGGGGACGTGCACCGCTGCTGATTTTTGTTTCAATTCATGCTACCATATGTCGCCATCTAATTTGCTACAAGATATAATATGACACATGGTGCATGTAGAAAATGCTAGGATCAGCCGTCGTTTCTGTGTTTTTGTTTTAACAAAACACATGTCACATGCCATTTCCTGATTCGCTCAGATAATATTTGGGACACGTGGCATTGTATTATGTGTTGGAATGGAAGGGCGCACGATGAATCTGTAGATTGTGTCACACGGGACCACTTATTTTGGCAGACACGCAACAGACATGTCCTCTCTGCATGTCGGCCTGCGCGGTAGGTGGGCCCCACACGATGCACCGAGTAGCGTGTAACTAGAAAAATAAACTTTTGCTTAATTGCATTTTAGCTCTCCAATTTAATTCAAATAAAATTTTAAACTTTTGTTAATTGTAATTAAGATTTTTTTCAAATTTAAATTAACTTTTATAATTTTTTTTAATTGCAATTAAACACTCTTTTGCATTTGAATTATATTTTCAGAAATTTATTATATGCAATTAAGTCCTTTTTTGATCCAAATTATTTAACTTTCTTAGAAATATATTCCTTAAGAAACTAACAGTAAATATTAATTTATTGCATTAAAATTAAATTAAAATGTCAAGAAGAAATATTGTAGATATATTGTAGATTATGATACTCTTAAGTACAAGAAGAAATCCTCTACTTGATCTGGCTAGACTAGAATTGGAAGTGATGCAATGTAGGCTTTTAACTTCTTGAAGGCTTGCTAGAAAGATTCATCTCATTCAAAAAAATTTAACTCCTCTTAATGTTTTGAAGAAGGATTGGCATTTATCTAAGCATCTAAATATGAACCTGTAGATAGCTGTTACTCTTCCTATGAGTCTTCGATCTTTGTCTTTGGTTTTGGAGATAGAATTTCAATTAATACCTAATGTGGACCCTCTAGGTGAACAATCATAGGAACCCACAAACTCAAAGAAATATGAACGATTGATTTGTTAAAAACGTGTTGAAGTTGATCAAATTAGAACCATAAGGAAACAAAGTCCTTAAAACCCCAATCTTGAGACACCACAAATGATGATCACTCCCTTTGATAAGTCGATTCAAGCACTCAATCAAGAACACAAGAAGGAAAAGCAAAAGTTTTCTAAAATATACTTTTTATTAATGATATTCGTTGTTGCCTTCAAATTACATAGTTGATCTTTTTTATAAGCAAGAAACTCTAATAGAAAACCCTAGACGAAATGGGCTTAATGGGCCTATATAGTTATGGATTGGGCCTAATCCATCCTTTAAAAAATAAAATACTAAAAAGATTTATGATAAATAAAACATAAAAAGCCCAAAATTCACTAAAACAAAATTTGCTAAACATAAAAGGCTCACAATTAATTAAAACAAAAATTGATTCCTAAAGTAACGCTTGCACCCAACTTGATATTCTAAATCTATCTCTAGTAATTGGACCACCAATTCCTTGCAAAAGATCTTGAGCATATTTGGAAACATCAACTTGATTGACACTTGGGAACACCAACTTGATCAGCACTTTGATCTCCATTAATACCTTAATTTGATATGGGTTAGCTTCAATATCTCTTTGAGTTGACTAGGTAGCCTAATAATCTACCTATTTTGACTCTAAAAGTACACTTATTGGAATTAAGCTTCATTCGATATTGTCTCAGGATGTTGAAATAGCTTCCCAAATCACTAACATATATATCTGCCTTTTTTGATTTAACAAGCATGTTGTCTATGTATGCTTCCATGGTCGTTCCAATGAGCTCTTTAAACATTTTGTTCACAAATCTATAATAAGTGGCACATGCATTGTTTAGACCAAAAGGAATTACATTATAGTAATAAGTACCCCTTTATGTGATATAAATTTTGTCTTTGTTGTCAAGGTGCATTTAAATCTAATTTTTTTTTTTGAGAATGCATTCATAAAGCTTAGGAGCTCATGTCTAGCTATTGCATCCACCAATTGGTGTATTTAAGGCAATCAAAAGCTATCATTGGGAGATTCTTTATTCAAGTATGTGAAGTCAACACACATTCTGTGACCACCTCCCTTCTTTGGAACACTACTTTTTGGCTAGACAGTTTGAAAATTAAACTTCATTAATGAAGCTAACCTTATGAAGTATGTCTACTCTATTGATTATCACATTACATTATAGAAACAAATTTATTCTTTTATGTTTGGCTGGAGTGTAAACTGGGTCCAAATACAGCTGATCACAAGCCACATTAGGATATATCCCTTGCATTTCCTTGTAGGACAAGGAAAAACAATCTCACTATTCCTTACTGTAGCTAATCAACTCCTCATATATTTTGGGTTTGAGTTTAGTTCCCATCTTAACCGTTTTGGTGACATCAAGAGAATCTAAGGAGATTTTTTTGAGCTTCTCCTCCTCTAGTTGCATCCTTTAGGTTCTATTTTCTCTAGGATTTGGGACAAGAAGAGCTTCTAATTTCCTTCTTTTTCACTTCTGGGAGCTCTGACAGCTCCTCATCGCTAGGAAGAACCTTCTCCTTATGCTATAATTGCTATGGAAGATAGGGAAGCATACACTTTAAAGAAACTGCGTAACATTCTCTTGTTATAGCTTGTTCGCCACAAAGCTCTTCGATTCCAGTTTCTACTTGATACCTCAAAAGCTGGTGGAATGTTGATGATACTACTTTTAGATTGCGAATCCATGGGCTCCCTAATATCACATTTGTGATAATTGATGGTCTTGTTTAGTGGTAAATCCACTTACTTGGTTTAATGTTATATTTTGCTAATGGATAAAGTAGGAAACATGGAAGACATTTAATTAAGGATGCTATTGGAACACTAATTTCTTGTGCATTCAATATGGAGCACTAATTTCTTGTTCATTCAATGTGGAGCACTAATTTCTTGTCCATTCAAATTGAGATGAACATGGAGTCTTTGCTACCACAAGTTCTTCAAGGATTTTTCCTATAAATAGCTTGTTTCATTTGTGCAAAATATAAGAGCAAATGAATTAGAGTGCATCCATAAGAAAGATAGTAAAAGTCTTTGTGAGAGTTATCTTGTGAGTTACTACATAGAAAGGAAAATTTGTTCCTTCTTTGTAAGTAATATTTTCCCTATTTTGTGAAAGAGTTATTTCTCCTATTACAATAGAGATTAGAATTGTTATCTCATTGTAACTAGAGAGAAGGTGTTGTAATACCTATCTTACAATAGTGAAATCCTCCTACACTTGCCCTTGGTTTTTTACCCCAATTTGTTCGTGGGTTTTTCGACGTAAAATATTTGTGTCCATTTTATTTTCATTATTCTCAATTTCACTTTAGTTGTGTGTTAGCTTCGACCCGGTAATATTTTCCTAACAGTGGTATCAGAGCAATTGGTTGAGGGGTGTGAAGCAGATTGTTGTGAAAGAGATGTCGACTACGACAAAGTTCAATGTTGAGAAGTTCAACGGGAGTAATTTCTCGTTGTTGAAAATGAAAATTAATGCAATTTTAAGGAAAGACAATTGTTTGACAGCAATTGGAGAAAATCCCACATAGATCATTCATGATAGCAAGTGGAACGAGATGGACGACAATGCAATTGCCGATCTGCACTTAGCACTAGCCAATTAAGTGTTATCTAGTGTGGCAGAAAAGAAGACTACAAAGGATATTTGGGATACTCTAACAAGACTGTATGAGGCCAAGTCACTACACAATAAGATCTTCTTAAAGAGGAGATAATACACTCTTCGAATGACGAAATCCACATTGGTGACCGATCACATCAACATTTTGAATACTCTATTTTCGAAACTTACATCAATGGGTTACAAAATAGACACATATGAATGTGCAGAGCTTCTATTACAAAGTATACCTGACTCGTATGATCAACTCATCATCAACCTGATGAACAACATCCTCACGGACTATCTAGTCTTCGACGAAATTACTGCCACTGTTTTGGAAGAAGAAACCAGGCGTAAAAACAAGGAGGATAGAAAAGAAGGTTCACAACAAGTGGAAGCTTTAGCGATGATGAGAGGAAGATCAACGGAACGTGGCCCCAATGGGATTCAAAATCATGGTAGATCAAAATCAAGAATTAAGAAGAATTTCAAGTGCTACAACTGTGGTAAGAAAGGGCATGTAAAGAAGGATTGTTGGTTCAAAAATAAGAATGGAGTCCCTAAGTCATCAAATGCTCAAGGGAATGTGGAAAATGCCTCAGATGATGGCGAAGTTCTATATAGCGAGGCAACAATGACAATTGGAGGTAGAAAGCAGTTCGTTGATATCTAGTTATTAGACTTAGGAGCAACATGGCATATGACATCTCGGAGAGAATGGTTTCACAAATATGAACCAATCTTAGGAGGTTCTGTACACATGGGTGATGATCATGCTTTGGACATCATTGGTATTGGTACTATCAAGATAAAGATGGTTGATGGTACAATTCGCACTACTCAGGAGGTACGACACGTGAAATTCTTGAGGTCCACTGCAACTAGTAACCTAAGGGTACCATACTCAACAAGACATCGATACATGTATAACCTTGGATGACATGTGTAATACTTTTTCTATTCATTTCATATAAATATTTTTATGTATACATATAAAATTCTTATGGTGAGCATTTTATTATAACAACATTCATAACACTTTTCATAAAATCATAGCATCCATTTTTTTATTTGTAGTATATAATGCATGACATTTTCATAAAACAATGCATGAATAAAAAGTTAGAGTAAGAACCCCTACTTGAAAACCCGTTCATCCATTCTCCTAAGCCTAATGCTAACTCTTTTTTCCTTTTTAGCAAAACATAATCACAAATTTATAAATTCGTAAAAGAATTAGTAATATTATATGTTAGTTTATGAATGTAAATTTCATGCTTAAAGGAAGAATTTTACCTTTTAAACTTTGTTGAAATATAAACTAATATTTTTTCATCTCGACCCTCCACCTTTCCAAACTCAAACGCATGGAATTTTATCTTTGAATGGTACCTAAAAATGTACCAATAACCATAACATGTTAGAAAAAATTTTAGAGAGAGAAAGAGATGATGAGATTTTTTGATGTGTGAAAAATGGACTGATATACGACAATTTACAGGCCAAAACTAGTGCTTGCTGCCACCCTTATAGGTGACTCACTGTGCATCACTGGTGAGGCCATGATGAGGCTTAACGAACTCCTAAATTCCTCACCATCCTTCATCGCTTGCTTGTTAATTCATAAGACCCTAGTGAGTTTGACAAAAAACTTACAAAATTTTACAAATGATTGGATTTTCCCCATGAAATTTCCCGATATGTCGTTATATCTTAAAATATTACTAAAAATTCTTTTTATGAAAATATTATAATTAATTTCCAATTCTTGTGGTATTGAAGCTTAGCTTGAGACAAAGAGTATGGTTGGATTTAATCAAAGATTATGATTGTGTTATTGACTATCAACATGGAAAAGAAAATATGGTAGCAGAAGCTCTTAGTAAAAAATCAATAAATTTATTTGCATGTCTATAGGAAGTCTATCTTTCCCTACTTGGAATTCAGAAATTTGAATGTGGACTTATCAACAAGTCATATAGGTATTGTACTTGCAAACTTTAAAGTGAGGCTTATCTTTGTCATGCCCTAAAAAAAAGGGTAAGTGAGAATAGGAATGGGTAAATTTTAAATTATATTTTTACAAAATTCAAGAGGTTTATTAAAAAATATATTTAAATTCAATTCAAGATATCCCTATTTAAAAATATATATATTTAAATTAAAAATCATAAATTACATATATTAGAAAAAGATTCATTTTACAACATGTCTTAGCATTTTCGAAAATAGGATACAAAATGAATTACATAATCAACCTAAAGTTTTCTTCTTTATCTTTGTCTTCGAGTCGTGCACTACTTTATCAAACTCTAATCTAGAGATAAGGGAAAAATGGGGTGAGCTACATATAACATAGTAGGAGTCTACTCTTATATTTATAAAAAATAAGTATTCGTGACACATATGATATATCAACAATTATTTTGTGAATGTAAGTAATCATTATTGGCATATAGTGTGAGGAGATTTAGTAATAAAACTTGGGTTTACCTCCTCATTTTCGAGAGACTAGGAGAGTTTACATTTCGAGTATTCTAATGCTCATACAATAAGAAATATGCTATGTAGTATAAATCCAACGCATGAAATGCGACCCCATGTGTATTGGTCATCCAAATATATGGGTACATATGCGGTTTTACTCTGAGATACATATGAGTCCATATGTCGTCAACGAATCCAGAATAGATGGAAATCTCCCAACACAATGAGGACATCCAAGGCCTATATGCGAGAAATAATTCATGGCCAACAATCCATGAACACAATAATCCATAGTCACATATGGACACCATAGATGGAAAAACTCCATGGATACATGTGTATACAATGCATACCTGTAATTCATTGAAAATAGTCTACTACAACCAGTAGTATATGGGTACCATACTTCACAACACAACATACAAGAATACTTCCCACATATAAACCATTCTCATGATGTATGTATAAAATTCTCGGATGTCATATCACATTTTCAATGTTCATTTCAAATCAACATTTGATACTCGTTTTATATACAAAAGTTTCCAATGAATGCATAATAATATATTTATGATGAATACCTTATATCTAAATAATATTTATAATATTATACATTGATAATAAAATCATGACATCCGAATGTTCACTTTTTTCATAACATATGATGCCTAACCTTTCATTTATAAAAAAAAATTCATGAATTTAAAAAATTAGAGTAAGAACCCTACCTCAAATCCTTGACCTAAACACCTAGATATTTATTCTCGAAACATACTCCAAAGTATACTAAATACCCAAACACTTTTGGGAGAGAAAGGTTTTTGAGGGAGGGAGAGAGAGAAGAAGGGAATATAAGTGTGTGAAAATAGGTGAAACTCGCCCCCTTTTATAGGAATTTCATGGATCTTACCATCAAGCTCACCATAGGTGGTGGTGAGGTTTGGAAAGGTAGTGGCAAGGCGTAAAGATTTCTCAATTTTTTCATTCGATGAGATTTTTCACACGAAACTTTCCTAATACATCCCTATACTATAAAATATTTTTTAGAATTTCTTGTTGGATACTTTAATTATTTATACTTAATTTTATTTGGTCTTATATTTTTAATGGATATATTTCATGAATATCAATCATAAGACTCTTTTATGATGAAATTGAACACTAAGTTGGTTATTTAATTCAATATGATAGAACTATTGTTTTTAATAATAGGTTATGTTTACCAAATAATAGGGAAATACTAGAAGAAGCACATAGTTCAACTTATGTTGTGCATCCGTGTAGTAGTAAGAGGTATCAAGATGTAGTAGTAGCACAAGAAATTGTAATATTTGTAGCAAGATGTTTAATTTCACAAGTCAAAACTAAACACCAAAAACCCATTTGATATCTTCGGCCATTCCCAATTCCTTAATGGAAATGGGAAGACATAACAATGGATTTTCTCTACAGCCTTCCACGCACCCAACATGGTCATGATGGAATATGGATCATTGTAGATTGCTTAACCAAATCTACACAATTGTTTTTCTTATTAAGCAAATATTACCATTGGTAAAACAAACCAAACTATTTATGGAGTAAATTGTGATGTTACCTTGAGTTTTAGTGTCTATTACTCCGATGGAGATTCAAGATTTACTTCTCAATTTTGGTCTAAATTACAATATTCTAGAGGAACAAAGTTACGCTTTACTACTGCCTTTCATCCTCAAATAGAAGAATAGTTGGAACAAACAATTCAAACTTTTGAATAGATGTTGCATGCTTGTGTTTTTCAATTTATGGGTAATTAGCATGATCACTTACCATTATGAAGTTTACCTACAATAATAACTAATATTTAAGCATTGAGATTGCCCCATATGAATCACTATATGGTAGGAAGTGTAGACCCCAATGTGTAGAGATGGAGGAGGTGAAAGAAATATTTTAGGCATAGAGTATATACAAATGCTTATTGATAAGATTCGAGTTGTAAAGAAAAATATGAAGATATCCCAAGATCAACAAAAGAACTATGCAGATAATAATATTAAGAAGCATGAATATGAAGTTGGACATAGATTCTTCTTAAAGCTATCACCAAGGATGGGTATTGTTCTATTTGGGAGACATGGCAAGCTTAGCCCACATAAGATTGTCTTTATATGATCACAGAGAAAATTGGACCCATGGCATATTGTTTAGCTCTACCACCTTAACTTTATAGGATCCATGATGCATTTGATGTATCTATGCTTTGTGGATACGTCTTGGACTCATCTCATATCATAAAGCCCAAATAAGTCTAAGTAAAAGAAAATTTAACTTATGAAGAAAAACCAATGGCAATACTTGATTGTAGAGAACAAGTACTTTGAAACAATACCATTCCACTGGTAAAAGTACGATGGAGAAATGATGCCATTGAAGAGGTGACATGGAAACTTGAAGAACAAATGAGCATCCAATAGCCTAATTTATTTTAAAAAAAGTATGTGAATTTTGTGGGAAATATTCTTAAAAGGGGAGAATTGTAACACACTTTCTCTTACATTAAAATAACATTATTATTAAGTGTATATTCTTAGTGTTAGAGTTATTATGATTTTACTCTCAATATTATCAAAATGTATTAAATCTTACAAATTTTATGTAGTGGGATAATGGTATTCAAGATTTTACTTAATTTCTTTTTTATCATGAGGTTTCACCACTCTAATTTCTTAAGTGATACATGACAATATAAAAAAAAATTATAGTGAATCTGTTGGAACACTTGTCCTTGTTATACCATCCCTTGGTATTAAAAGGACAAATATCATTGCTCATAATCAATTACCTCTAGTTACTCAGCATAAGACATTTTCCTTATTTCATGAATCATTTTTATTTTCTCTCACATTGGAAAAGAGTACAAAAAATACAAGACTACATAGGGAGATAAAAATAGGAAAATAAATAAGAATAATAGGTAGTACATTGTAGTGGTTGAAATAAGAATAATATATTTCTACACAAAGTTATATATATTTAATTGAGGGTGATTCTATGAAAATCTTGCTGAAAATCATTTTCGAAACCAACCATTATTTTTGTTATTTAACATTGCTTTATATATTGGAATTGGGTGACTTATATCTTGTTTTAAATCTTGAGGTGTTTAATTTTATAAATATTTTATGGATTACTATTTTGATTTTCCTAAACAAAGTTATATAAATTTAATTTAGGGTATGTTACGTGGAAATTATGCTAAATATCATGGTTTAAACTTATTAGTATTTTATATTTTTGGAAATATTTTACATTTGATAATTAATTATGTTATACCTTGTTTTAAATATTGAAATGTGTAGTTTTTTGTATATTTTTACATAAATGAATTTGGATATTTCTACTAAAAGATATATCTGAATGTATGAGGATAGGTCTGAGAGTTACCAAAAACTATTTAAATGTAATGATAAAATGGAATCAATTATTAATAGCCCTTGTTTTTGGATTTTTTAGAGTATTTTTAGTTTGAATTAGGTAAACAAGTTAGGTTGTTGTTCTTATATCTAACACAAGTGTGATTATATAGGAAGAGTTGAGCAAGTAGACCCTATAATGCACATAGAGAACCAACTGAAATCATAACCTTAAGAAGTATGACATAATCCTTATGCAAAATATATGGTTATTTCTATTTTGGTATTAGGATTGGTTGAAGTAGTCTTGTACGTTTATTATGCTCTACCTTGACTTGTTAATATATGAAACAATTGGCTACAAAATGAGTTACATCTTTCTCTATTCCTCATCACCAATAAATCGTCTTTTAGGATATATTTTTGTGTTCTAATTTACAAGTTATTTGGAAGTGTGCTAGAAGTGTTGGTGGCATGGAATAAAAGAAAAGGACAAGGCAAATCTTGATTTGGAAAGTCTTATTGAGAAGCTATCAATATTATATACATATCTTTGCCATCTGATCACCAAATGAGATGAATCAAAATATGTTATAATTATTACTCAGTAAGCTATAATATTTATAGAGATATAAATTTTTCTATTCAGATTTTACATTGTAAAAATGGTATCATAATTTGTAGCCAAATTTTTTGAAACAATTAAATTTTCTTTTTTATTTAGGCTTGACCTGCACTCTTTAGCTTTTAGGCTTTTATTTCTAGTAAATAAAGTATCTTAGATTTTATTTATAATCTAGAAATATTTTTTAGGATTTTATATTCATTATATTAGCTAGGATTTTTATGTTTTTCTCTTATAAATATACCTAAGTACTTGAACTATGAATAATGAGACTTTGAATATATTTTATAAGAGTTTTCGTTTTAATTCTTTTGAGAACTTTACCAAACTTATCAAGAGCGAGTGTGTGGAATTTATCTTTGACATATCACACATCTCTCCCTATTCTTGAGGCTCGCATCTACCCTACCCTTCTTGTTACCTTTTGTTCCTATCTCCTTATAGATAACGGATCAAGATCCTCGTTTTTCTTTAAATTTTCAACCTATTTTAGAACAGTCGTAGCTAAGATTTCAATGTTGATCTTCAAGTCTCACTTCTTTAGGTGAGGTTTGTATCATTTGGTATCAGAGTAAGGCTCTAAATTAGGTCAATCTATCCCTCTATATCCTTTCTTATTTTTGTTTTTGTTTCCTTTATATGTTTTTCTATTCTTATTTAGGATAAAAAATAGAAAAGAATATCAAGCAAATTGAAACAATTTATGATCAACAATGCTTGATAGATCAAGCCATCTGTCTACTAAATGAGACTAGATTCGATCGATTGATGAAATAGAGCATTATGCACATGATCGACATAAAAGAGTTAGATTGATCAAGCAGGATATCAATTGATCGATAATAGGTAGATCAAACAAATTTTGATTGAGTTCTCTCAGGTTTATGAACAATTAGATCGATAGAGGAGGGTCTTGATCGATCAAGTGGAGTAGAATTTGACACATCAATCCTAATTTGAAGTCCAACTATCAATCTCAACCATTGGATCAAAGTTAATATGAATACTAAACTAATGAGAACCTATTTTAGCCTATTTAAACACTATTAAGAGGCCATAAACAAGAACTAATAATTAAGAACTTAGAGAATTGAAGGAACAAAGATATATCAAGTAGAGAAAAGTTTATGAGGCCATTAAATAGCTAGCAAGGTAGATTAAAAGAGTTGTATTCTTTGGAAAAGTTTTATCTAATTCCTTTTTTTCATTATTCTTGTAACTTTTATGTACTCATATATTTTAATGATGATTTTAGAGCTTTGAGAGGTTAGATTCTTATTTGGGATTTTTGATGAACCTTGCCATAGACCATGTGATAGATTTTATTTAATTGAATGAATTTCTCTATTATTAGTTAGTATAATAATTTTGATCTTAATGCTTTCATTGTTTGGCCAATAATTATATAATTTGAGATTAATTCTTAGCAAAGATTTATATTTATATAAGAGTATGCAACCAATCAATTAAATAGAGAAACCGTTCAATGATATTTGATATTATATGTAGAGTGTTTAGAAAATTCATAGATTCTAAGTCCTCAAACATTGTTTACTTAATCATTACTTATTGCTTTGAATCATTTTAGGTTCTTATTAATAGTTTGGATAACTTTTCCTTATTACTCATCTCACTAGTGTTGTGACTGCTATGTATTGGTACTTAATTATAAAAAATTATCACTCTCTATGGGATGATAGTTGTGCTTAACACACTTTATTACTTAATAAACCTGTATACTTGTGTAATCATTACTAAGTTTTTTGCAACATTTTTGTGGAAGTGTAATATATTTAATTATTTATATCAGTATTAGTATAACATTACTAATTTAGGCAATTTAATCTTTTTTCTGAAGTTTGTTGTATACCTAAAGAGATAGATACTAATCTTCAACCTTTTGATCCTTAAATAAATAAAACTCTTCACAGGTTAAAACGAGAAAGACTGTACTGATATGAACCTCACCTAAAGAAGTGAGACTTGAAGATCAATGTTGAAATCTAAATTAGCACTATTTTAAAATAGGTTGAAAATTTAAATAGAAATGAGGACCTTGACTTGCTATCTATAAGGAGATAGAACTACTATAAAAGTGGTCATTTAAGTCGAGATTTAAAGTCATTTTTTACGTCTTACATGTAGCGTTAGTTCTACACGTCAACCAATGCTTAGACGTGGCTTGTTGGATGATATTGAATAGTATATGACAACATCATGGTAATCTTTATAATGCTTTAATTTCTCTATTCTTGTGTCTAAAGTTTGGGCAGCTTTTTTGATGGATGTTTATATGCTTATGTATTTAGGGGAATGAATTGTTATATAGACTTGTTTTTTGCCCAAACTTCAACTCATATATCTTTCATAGTTCTTTGGTATGACAACATCATGGTAGTCACTTGTTAGCCAAGTATAGGAAAACCACCAAGAATCATCATTCCGATGTAATATCATGAATTAAAAAAAATTATATATGTTAAAAGATTAGTAAAAGAGATTACCACATTGACACCGAAGTGATATAATAATAACCCCATCCCTTCAAAATCATATTAGCACTATATTAATTTTTTTATCTATAAATATGAAGCTATCTGAAATCAAGCTGGTATTTTTAATGTTGTAATGAGCTTTAAATATGAAGTCAAATGTCACTCTAATTTTTTACTTGAGTTGGTTGGGAAAAAAACTGTTCCATAAGTTTATGGGCACCAAAACTCAACCAACCCAAGTAATAAATCGAAGTTACACTTGACTTCATATTTAGAGCTCATTATAGCATTAAAAATACCAACTGAATTGATTCTAGATAGCTTCATATTTATAGACAAAATATTAATACAGTGCTAATATGATTTCAAAGAGATAAGGTTATTATTATATCACTCTGATGTCGATGTGATAATCTCTTTTACTAATCTTTTAACATATATAAGTTATTTTTTCTGATTTCATGATACTACATTCTTATTTTGAATTTAATTACATATAGTTCTTTGGTTGGAACAAGTGGGGCTATAATATGTAAAATTTTGATGATTTACGAGAAGAATGGACAAAAGACTTGGTTCAAATTATAACATTAGGAGAATAATCTAATGATCTTTAATAACATAGGACAACACCATGTTAATTTTTATAATGCTTTAATTTCTCCATTCCTGTGTCTCAGAAGTTTGGACTGCTTCTTTGATGGATGTTTACATGCTCATGTATTTAAGAGAATGAATTTTTATATGAACTAGTTGTTTTTTGCCCAAACTCCATCTCATCTCTCTTGCCTAGTTTCCTGGTTACTATGTTCGTGATTCTAAGCAAACCAAACTTCCTCTCCTTGAAATAAAGTCGAAATATCACAAAATCTATGACAAAAGAGAAGACCTCATTTTATTTATAATTTAGGTTAAATACATATGTAGTGTATATAAATTATTTTTTTGTAATAAATTTAATTCTCAAGTAATTAATTAATATTTAATTTTTCAATTATTTTTATTATTAAAACTATTTGTTAAATAGATTTTGTTTTTTTCTTGCTATTATGTGATTGAATGCACAAGTTTTGAGTATAATAGAAAATGAGTAAATTTTGTAAAAAAAAATTAAAATTTTTAAGTCAATTCATGCGTTGAACCAACTTTAAACACAAAATCGATTCATGCATTGGACCGACTTTAATGGTAAAGTCGGTCTATGCGTTGAACCGACTTTAAATGTAAAGTCGATTCACGCATTGAACTGACTTTAAATTTTTAAGTCACCTCATTTAAAGTTAGTTAATAACCGACTTTAAAGGTTGGTTTTGGCGTAGTGTAGGAATCAAATGTATCAAGATGGGTAGGGTAGGCATAACACTCAATAACATTGAGGAGATCGATGTGAGCTATAAGTTAAGGATGAATGCTACAAGATTTCTTTTGATAAATTCGGTAAAATTATCAAAAAGAAATAAAGAAAAAAAATCTTATAAAACATATTCAAAATCTCATTATTTATAGTTTGGATACTTAGGCATTTATAGGCTTGAAACATAAAAAACCTAGCTAATAAAATGAATATAAAATCCTATACAAAATTACTAGAATATATATAAAATCCTAAGATTTTTTTATTGGAAATAAAAGCCTAAAAGCTAAAAAGTATAGTCAAGACCAAATAAAAATGGAAACAAAATTGTTTCTAAAATTATGGCCAAAACTTATGAGCCTATTTTGACCTTATAAAGTTTCAAACTGAAAAATTCTTGTTATTAACGATCATGGTGAATGGATCTCTAACGATGATCAAATTTGTGATAATTAATGTCCTAGCTCACTATAATGCCATCCGGGATAGACCGTGGATACACAAGATGAAAGTGATTTCGTCTACCTTTTGCCAAGTCATTAAATACCCATTTGTGGAAGGAATAAAGGAAATAAGAAGAGATAAAGAAAAGGCTAGAGGTTGTTATAATGCCACTATGAAAGAGGTTGCTCCTAAGTAGCATCCACAACAAAGGTCTTGTCAAAAAAGGCTAAGAGATAGATGTCTAATAGAGTCTCAACTCAAACAAGGTGTGAGATCTACCAATTGGAGATAGGGAGGAGGACCACTATCTAAAGTTAAGCATTGACTTGACAATAGAGGTTAAGGAGCAACTATCTCAATTCCTAAAACAAATTTTGACTTCTTCATATGGAGACCTGCAAACATGCATGGGATTGACATATAGATCATAATCCACAGGTTGAATGTTGATCCAAAAGCTAGGCTTATCAAGCAAAGAAAGATGAATTTTCTTAGAGAAAAGAATGAGGTGATTAAAATTCAAGTCACCACCCTTAAAAGATAGAGATTATTAGAAAGGTGAACTACCTTACCTGGTTGTCAAATTTCGCTGGTGAAAAAGGCTTATGGATCTCCTCATATATGTCTGGCCTTTATAGACTTAAATTATGCATGTCTAAAAGATTTTTTCCTCTCGTAAGTATTGATCAACTGGTTAATGTCACTACCAATTTAGGCTTGCTGAGTTTTTTGGATGCATATTTTGGTTACCATCAAATCTAATGAATTCAGAGAATGAGGAGAAAACATATTTTATCACTGAGGAAGGCACCTTCTGTTACTCTTGAATGCCATTTGGGTTGAAGAATACGAGGGTCACATATCAATGCTTCATCAATAAGATCTTTGTGGGAAGAAATCTACATGCATATATAGATGATATGGTGGCAAAGTCAGCACGACTAGTAAACCATGTCTAAGACTTGGAAGAAATATCTCATGTAATCCGAGAGTATGGTATGAGATTTAGCCCTAACAAATGTGTTTTTATTGTTGCTTTAGGAAAATTCTTGGGGTATCTTATATCTACTTGAGGGATAAAGGTCAACCAATATAAGATACAGGCCTTGGTCAATATGAATCCCCCTACCAATTTGAAGGGGATTTAGCAATTGAATGAAAGAATAGTGACACAGAATAAATTCATTTCCAAATGTACGGACAAGTGTTTACCATTCTTCAAAATGTTGAGAAAGAATACATTGATTTTTTGGAATGAGGATTCCAATAAAGCCTTTCAAGGAATTAACAGTACTCGAGTAAGCCTTTGGTCCTAGTCAGCCTCTTCTTAGGAGAAATGCTTTATTTGTATTTGGCCATTGCTCTCCAAACTTGTAGTACCATACTACTAGCTGAAAGAAATAAGGTCCAACACCGTCTACTATATCGGCCAAATCTTGACAGATGCCCAAAGTATGTACCGAATGATTGACAAGTTGGCTTTTTTCCTAAAAATGATGGCACAGAAGCTCAAACATTATTTTAGCTCATATAGGGTGGTAGTACTCACCTCATATCTACTTAAGAATGTATTGATAAGTCTAGAGGTCACAGGGAGATTAGCACTAATTTCCATAGAGATGGGAGAGTATGAAATCAAGTATACATGTAGAACTTCCGTTAAAGGACAAGCGGTGGAAAAGTTTGTTATTGAGTTCAATGAGTCACCAGAGGTTACCAGTGATGAAGTAGAGGCGAAAGTATGTGACATGGATCAAAGAGAGGCCATCCTGAAATGATGTGTATGCTCATATTCTTTCACGAGACCCTGACCAAATGGTATGTGTGTGTGTGGTCACGATTTTTTTGGTAACAATTTTCTATGTAAAAATCTACAGCTTTTCCCACTTAGGTCTCGGTTTTATAACCATGACCATAAGTCTATAATTACGATTAAAAACCATGGTTGTGTATCAATATTGTAGTAGTGTTTTAATTCAATTAATAAAACACAATCTTTCCTACAGATGACGCCAGATATTGATGTTGATTTGTATCAGTATCAATGATTAGTGGTACCCCCTTTGTTATGGACATGAAAACAAATAACACTGTTAAAACCTCGAACTATCATTGAGTGTAACAACTTTTAGTCTTTCAATGTTTAAATAAGTCTGGATAATTAGTGATAAAGAAGAAGATTAATGTCTCTCTTTGTGAATTAAAAAGATGAAGAGAGATTTTAAGAAAAATTATTTATCTGATATCTTTATCAAATATCATATGATAACGTGTGAAGTGTTTAGAGTGAATATATACACGAGAGATTCTAATTCCGAATGATTCTTATCTATTGTGACATACTTATTTTTACGTGTAGCTCATCTACCGATTCAATGCTTAATGGATTGATTTATGAAACATTCATTGAATGAGAACTCTCATATTGCAGCACAAAACATGATTTCATCTACACCCGTACACTTTTCTTACTATTTTTTAACAAATGCTCAAAAAAAGATATTTTTGTTATTATACATGTTTTAAAAAATAAATAAAAAATGGTGTAGTTTTGACAACTTCAATGACTTGGGTAATAAAATTCTTCAAATAAGTTTCATTTTTTAACCCAATTAAATCAAGTCCCCTTATCGCTATCAAACACATTAAAAAAATTGCATATATATTTAAGAACATAAAAGTTGTCAGAATTTCGACAACTCAGACGATGGATAATTGTTGCAGGTTCGACTAACTATACTATGCTCCTAATAGAATTTTAGAGACCATTAACATTTTCCTGGAACTTTTCAAGTAAGTTGATTTTGTTAATTATATGTCTATGTTTTAACCATAAATTAACACGGTCAAAAATATAAAGAAATGTAAGAGGGATAAAAAAACGTAAATACAAATTTATAAATAATCTTGTAATTACATGTATATTTTATATTTAATTTAAAATTTATAAGTAACTATGATAACTTAATGTATATAATATTAATTTTTTATTATTAAAATTTAAATAAAATAACATTCTTAAAACTTATAATAATAAAAATAATAAGTTAATAATATTAAATATGATTTAATTAATCAAATTTTAACTTCAAAAGTATCACATTAGTAAGCATTTAATGAGGTTTATTTCGGATTAATGTTTTGGGTGGTAATATATTGTGAACCTAAATTATTATTATTATATTTATTTTTATTAACGATAATTTTATTCAATAATAATAAAATTAGAATGTAATTACTTGATAAAAAATTATATCATATTATAATATTAATAATTATTAATATTTATATATATATATGGTGTATAAATAAATAATCTATAAATAACATACTTATTCAAACGGTTATACTTTAATTCTTGAAGTAAAAGAAGAAATATCAGATATTTCCTTCTAAGTTAGTTAAAATTAAAAATTTTATTTATGAAATATGTTATTTTCCGTATACTTTTCTGAAAGATAACATATTTCCTTCTAAGTCAGTTAAAATTAAAATTTTATTTATCAAATATGTTATTTTGCGTATACTTTTCTGTGATGACGTGGAAGAATTTGAGGCTGCTAATTGCTATTATCCCAAAGGGAGCGATAAAACGTAAACCAATGATCTGCTTGATCTCTACTTTGAACTAACTGGGAATTTTTTGTTTGGGAATGCAAATGGATATTCAAGCTCAAATGGGAAGCATATTCTCTCCTACTTTCTGCTCCAGAAAACTAAAAGCTTATTCATCATTTTATCCATATTCTTATTATTGGAAGACAATGTTGATCTGTTCGAGAGGGGATTCTCAAGAAAACCCACGAAAGGATGAAAATGGTAGGTCCTTTGTCTCCACTTTAATAGTGTTATTCTCGTAATTTCTTTCTTATATTATATTCATTTATTATATTACCAAAATTCTGGAAGAATGTGCATATAGCCCCATTTGGGTAGTTCTAACGTGAAGTTTTCAATGGAAAAGTTTCAGGATGTAGTCTTATTGTTGGCTCTGCAAATAGCAGTTACCCATTTTGTTATTCTGTTGATAGTTATCCAATCCCGTTTATCTACTGGCAGGATCAAGTTAAATTATTACTTCATTTAATTAGAATTGCTCCACTTTAGGTAGTCTTTTCCTTTTCAAATATGCTAATCCATGTTATGGAAGTCATTTTTGGTGAACAACTTTACAAATCACGCTATGATCATTCTAATATGTGCCATATATCTCGTTTATAGTTTATAGTACTTTAACGAAAATTCAACTGAAAGGGTAGAAATGACTGGCACAAAAGCAAACTTAGAAAGTTATCCCCCATTTTATGTTTGTCTTTATTATAAATTTCCCAATATTGTCTATTTGGCTATAATGTTTCAATGGTTGGGCAAGTACCTTTCATCAAAAGACCAATTGAATATTTGCAACTTCTAAAATGGAATAGTATGTATTTATTGAAAGATTGTGACTTTCGGTAAAAATATATTACTCTTGAATGGATAGTATTTGTTCATGAAAATGTTTTAAGAGAATTGACTTTTGGAATATTGGAAAAGTCACAACTTATCATAAAATTGTGATCTAAGTTGAATACGCTTATGGTAATTCATAAATATGCTATTCATTTAAGTCATTTAAAAATCCAGTGGTGAATAACAATCTAATGTGATTGTTATTTAGTTCTCTTATCTCCTGCTATGTTTACCTATATACAAAATTAGTATTCTAAATACAACAAATTTAGAACATTAATTTTCTTGAGTTCAAAAGTAATGTGTTCTTAGGTTGTGTTCTTCGGTTCATTTTGTAGACAACAATAGGTTTCATTGTATCCTAGAAACGTGCCTAACTTGATCCATTACTAAATTGGTAGGGTCGAATAACGTTTAAGACAACTTAAAGTCGTACCTTGAAGCTAAGTTCAAATCCACATTATTTATGTTAGAGATTGTTATAAAGCTTCTTAATTTAAGGAGCAAAACAAGGAACAAAAGATGGAGCTTAGTTCAAGGAGCAAGTCAAGGAATCATTAATTTAAGAAGTAATTCAAGGAGTGAATTTTCCTACAAATGGATGTGTAATTGTAATAAATTAATCATCTAAAGTGTTCATTCCAATTGAGAGAAAAGCTTAGAGAGAAAAAATTTTGTGAGAAAAAATTGAGAGTAATTTTCTTGGGTGTAATTGGGTTGTGAGTTGTGGGTGTTGTAAACACCTTGTGTAATTTCTCCTCTTTTAGTAAAAAAATCTGTAGCAAGTCCGGAGACGTAAGCAAGATTGGCCAAACTCCGTTATCAAATTTATGTGTTATTTTTCTATTCTTGCTTTCTCATAAATCTGGCTTATCGAGAATTTGCATAATTTCCCAACAACTAGTATCAGAACTTTCGGTGGTGATTTTTTGTCAATTTCCTACAAGGTTACTATTCATATGAATAGTGAAATTTGTTGACGATATTTGTTCATTAACGGAGGTGTTCTAATACACGGTGGTTTGCAGAAATAGTCAGAAACGATCCGGAGGAAGTCAGATTTGAGTGGGAGTAATGGCCGCAGATGAAGGGTGAAACTCGAGAAATTTGATGGTACAGATTTTGGGTTTTGGAAAATGCAGATAGAGGATTATCTGTATCAAAGAAATCTATATCAACCTCTCTCAGGGAAGAAGCCAGAGGCTATGACGGAAGAAGATTGGAATATTCTAGACAGATAAGCCCTTGAAGTTATTCGATTGATGTTATCCAGTAATGTTGCTTTCAACATAGCAAAGGAAAAGACCACGACGGGTCTTATGGCAGCTCTTTCCAATATGTATGAGAAGCCATCAACCTCAAACAAAGTGCACTTGATAAGGCATTTGTTCAATTTGCGAATGAATGAAGGCGCATCGGTAGCTTAACATCTCAATGGAATCAACACAGTCACAACCCAATTGAGTTCAGTGGAAATTGAATTCGATGAAGAAGTACGAGCATTGATACTTTTGTCTTCTTTACCAGAAAGTTGGAATGCTACTGTCACGGTTGTGAGTAGCTCGTTAGGAAGTAATAAGTTGAAATTTGACGATGTTCGTGATCTGGTTCTCAGTGAAGAGATCCAACATAGAGAGTCGGGTGAATCGTCAACCTCTTCAATATTGCATACAGAGTCAAGAGGAAGAGATTCATCCAAAGGGAATGGATGTGGTAGAACAGACTATCGAGTTAGATCAAACGACAAGAGGTCCAAATCCAGGAATCCTAATAATTCCCACAGCTCGAAGACTATCGAGTGTTGGAATTGTGGGAGAACCGAACACTACAAAAATCAGTGCAAAAGTGCACCGAAGGACAAACAAGTGAAGGCAGAGGCAAATGTTACTTCCACCTCAAGAGAAGATGGAGGAGATGATGCATTGATATGCTCTTTGGAGAGAAATGAAGAATCTTGGGTGTTAGAATTTGGAGCATCATTCCATGTTACTTCACATAAAGAATTCTTCGAAAAATATGTCCCCGGAAACCTTGGAAAGGAATATCTTGGTGATGATCAACCATGTGCTATTATTGGAAAAGGTGTAGTGAAGATTAAGTTGAACGAGTCTGTTTGGGAACTGAAGGATGTCAAGCATATTCCCGACCTAAGAAAGAACTTAATGTCAGTAGGGCAATTGGCTAGTGAAGGCTACACTACGATCTTCCATGGTGATGATTGGAAGATTTCAAAGGGTACAATGACAGTTGCTTGAGGTAAGAAGAGTGACACTCTTTACATGACAGCAGGGGCACGTTGTTTAATCACAGTTGCAGCAGGCAATGAAACACCAAATATGTGGCACCAGAGACTAGGCCACATGAGTGAGAAGGGGATGGAGATTATGAACTCAAAGGGAAAACTTCCAGGTCTACAGTCTGCAGAGATAGACATGTGCGAAGATTGCATACTTGGAAAGCAAAAGAGAGTCAGCTTTCAGACAAGTTGCAGAACCCCAAAGAAGGAAAGGCTAGAGCTTATTCACTCTGATGTTTGGGAACCAATGACCATCTCATCAATTGGTGGGAAACACTACTTTGTGACTTTCATTGATGATCACTCTCGGAAGGTATGAGTTTACTTTCTAAAGCATAAGTCTGAAGTATTTGAGGCTTTCAGAAAATGGAAAGCTATGGTGGAAAATGAGACGGGTTTGAAGATTAAAAAGCTCAAAACCAATAATGGTGGTGAATACGAAGACACCAGATTCAAAAATTTATGCTATGAGCACGGGATCAGAATGGAAAGAGCTGTGCCAAGCATGCCTCAACATAATGGTGTAGCTGAGCGTATGAACCGAACATTGACAGAAAGAGCCATAAGCATTCGTATACAGTCATGTCTACCGAAGTAGTTCTAGATAGAAGCAGTCAACACGGCAGCTTACTTGATCAACCGAGGCCCATCTGTTTCATTGGAACACAGAATACCAGAGGAGGTATGGAGTAAAAAGGAGGTGAAACTATCACGTCTAAAAGTTTTCAGTTGTGTAGCATTTGTGCATATAAGTGATCAAGGCAGGAATAAGCTTGATCCCAAATCCAAGAAATGCACATTCATCGGCTATTGTGAGGATGACTTTGGCTACTACATTTGGGATGACAAAAAGAAAGAAAGTTATCTGTAGTAGGGATGTGATTTTCAATGAAAGAGTGATGGTCATGCATAAAACAAACACCAACGACTCAAAGCAGAATGAGTCAGTATTTGTAGATGCAGATGATGTCCCAGATAGTTCTGTGAAGAAACCAATTGTAGCAAGTCCTCATCCAGAGGAACTCGTTGGATAGAGTAGTGCGCAATAGTCCGACACACCACAGCTTCATACTACAGCTCCTGTATTGAGAAGGTCTTCTCGACCTCATGTGTCTAACAAGAGATACATGAACTATATGTTGTTGACAGATGAAGGAGAGCCTGAATGCTGTGATGAAGCTTGTCAGACTCGAGATGCCAGCAAGTGGGAGCTTTCCATGAAATTGAAGTTGTGCTCAACTTCAGTTGATCTGTTAGAGTAACAAGACTAGAAAAGCTGCTGCATTGATCGAGGTGTGAAGACAGATTGAAATCAGTCTTCAAGTGGGAGATTGTTAGAGATTTCTATAAAGCTCCTTAATTTAAGGAGCAAATTAAGGAGAAAAGAAGGAGCAAAAGATGGAGCAAAACAAGGAGCAAAACATGGAGCAAAACAAGGAGCAAAATATGGAGCTTAATTCAAGGAGCAATTCAAGGAACCATTAATTTAAGGAATAATTCAAGGAGTGAATTTTCCTATAAATAGATGTGTAATTGTAATGAATTAATCATCCAAAGTGTTCACTCAAATTGAGAGAAAAGCGTAGAGAGAAAAGCTTTTGTGAGAGAAAATTGAGAGTAATTTTCTTGGGTGTAACTAGGTTGTGAGTTGTGAGTGTTGCAAACATCTTGTGTAATTTCTCCCCTTTCAGTAAAAAGATCTGCAGCAGGTACGGAGACATAAGCAAGATTTGCCAAACTCCGTTATCAAATTTATGTGTTATTTTTCTATTCTTGCTTTCTTATAAATCTGGCTTATCGGGAATTTGCGTAATTTCCCAAAAATTTAGTGTAATTTTGTAGTATCAAATTTGGAGACTTCGGATCATAGAGATCAACAATCAATAGCAAATCCAACATCCCCAACAACCTATGTTTTGGCATGGCTTGTTAATTTAATCAACCACCAATAATTGTGTTGGTTATGTGTGAATAAAGTCTCACATTGGTTGGACTTGGTTGATTTATAGTTTATAAATATTTTAGCTACTACACCTAATAAGTTAACCTTTTAGATGAAACTCAAGTTACTTACAAATTGATTCCATGTAAATTAGTACACATTTGATTGTCAACTTTCAATTACTCTGATCTGGTTGTATGGTAAGGTGCCTTTTGTGGTGTAGTCATTATCATAGGAATATATCCAAATGCTCATTCCTACAAGGTATGGAACCTTTGTGAGTGAGGCCATCAACCGTCTTTGTGATGGATGCTTAAGATCCTCTCATGGTCAAGTTAGTGATGGTGCAGAAGAGAGATAAAGGTCTCTATTTCATAGCGTAAGAGACAATAAGAAAAATATCTATAGAGAGCAATTTGATTTCTGGTTTTCATGTGACAGAGGTCCCCTACTAAGAGGTTATAGCTTGGATCCTAAAAAAATGTTCTGGGTACTAATATGTATGTGATTAAGCCAAGTATTCTTCCCTTGATGTTGCTAATGTATATCCTATGTAGATTATGTAGCCTTGTGTTCTCTGTAAACCCTTGCATGTAAAGTGTTGCCCTGTATCTTGAAGTGATCATATAAGCTAGAATGCAACCTCTTCTACTAAGTTTTTCAACTTACCATGTTCAGCTAGGAGGTTTCCCGAATGAGGCAAGGCTTAAAAAAATGTTACAAAAAACTATTAATAACAACAATTATATAGTAAAAATATACTAAAAGTTACACATAAATTATAAAATATAAGAATAATATAAGTTGTTTAGATATAAATTCACAAATCATGAAAATAAATCTCCAATGTAAAAGAGAAGATTAAAGAGAGAAAACTTTCTTCTTTATGAAGAAATCAAACATAATGGAAAAAAAAGTAAAAACTAAGTAAACAAAGAAGAAGAAAAAAGAATCGAGTTGACCTAAGGAAAATTCCACTCAAAGAGTTGAAGGGAGATGGTGCATCAAGCTGTTTGCAAGGCCAACTTGATCCTCTTCCTTAGGGATACCGAATGAGAAAAACCTAGGAAAGTGTTGACTTCAACTACTTTCCATGTACGAGCCATACTGGATTTAACCAATTTCCCATCCTACCTTCACACATCTTTGTCTCCATAGAGTATTTCAGTGGCATCTTCTGGTCCTCTTCTCCATTACTTAGAAAAAGTGTCATTTTCTCTTCTATTAACACAATCTTGAGGCAATAAGAAGGATCTTTCTTGGCTAGTTTTTTTTTATGTTTTCTAAGCTATGTATGAGTATTTTTGTGTCTTCTTTTTCTTTTACTCTTTGATTTTTATATGATTCAGTTATTCATACGGTTTTCTTTTAACCCTTATAAAAAAGTTTAGGATCTTCTGTCTTAAAAACTTGTCTTATTTTCTATCTTAGTAATAGGATTATAACGCTTCATTTAAAAAACTACTTAAGTTTATAGGAACTCTACATCGGGAAAAATATTGTAAATGATGTTTCATGATCCTGTTAATAGGATAGATATTAAGACATGATTTAAAATAAAAGATATGAAGCTTAAAGAAAACATATTGAGAGTTTCATATGTTGGAACAATTACATATATGTGAATTTTACTTCCACCCCATATAGGCATTCAGGATCTACAATGAGGGTGGATACTCCAACCCGTGAAATCTTTTCGTGAGTTCTATTCCAACTCGACCAAACATGTCTTATAACGTGAATTAAATAGATAGTAACAATGGAAATACAATAAGATAGCATGCTAAATTCAATACACCACAAAACAACCTGCATATGGAGAAGAAAAATCTTTGTTAAACACACTAGCAACTCCTCAAAACAACCATACGAATCCTTTAGGAACTGTTGCACTCTTGCAACTATGAGCTGACACATGGCAACCCAACATTTGGAGAAACTACTCAAAATGACATGGCTTTTCACTAGTCAACCATGCATTTTGACTTTCAAAAAATCCTCATTCAATCTCACATTTTTTATATTCAACTCTGTGTGTCAGAAATATAAGAAAACCCCTCTCGTCCTACATCATTCAGATGCTACACTATTTTTTGGACCCGACATTTAGAAGGAAAATGAACCGAAAAAAAATTGGGGAAGTCTGGTGTCAAATAAGTAGAGCCTTCCCACGAATTATGACCAAGAAAAGAAGGATGAGGATAGGAAAATTTATAAAAAACAATTCAACCTCCTAGTCCATCATTGGTCACTCGTCAACTAGGGTGGTGAGAGTAATAGATATACACCAATGAGGGTAATAGCCGTTACATATTCGTCTTCCAATAAGGTGAGGGGGTGGCAAGCATCCCAACGAGAATGCTTGCTCACTTGCCAAGAATAGCACAAAAAACATTTTAAACATTGAAAAAGTCTAAGCCCCCAACAGGACAACACAACCAATCAACAAAATTCTCAACGGGACATCACGACAACAAACAAAGTCTCTAATGGGATAACACAACAAAAAACGCCCAATAATGCAAGTTATATGCAATCTAAGAGGATAACTATGTAATAGGTACAACTGAAACTGTGTCCTAAGTGATATTGAGCCCTCAATAACTAACCTTACAAATGATAGATAGAAACATCAAATAAAATTCAAACATTATGTTTTGCATATAAGAATACCAACATCAAAACGACACGACTTACAATCTCTTCCTTTGGCTTTTCGTGGAAAAAACACTGTACAACTCTAATGGATAGTTCAAAAGGATTTTTCAAATATTAGAACATGTTGTGACCATGTGTCATGGAGTCTATGAGAAATCTTACTGAACAATTTCCAACAATTGATTTCACCTATAATGACTGTATAAAACCTTCTAAGGACAACTACATAGACTTCTGAGCTGATAAATAGAAAAGCAAGAAATCATAGGATAAGTGCACAAGCCAAATTTATAGTACATCCTGGGAACACAAAAAATGTATCATGATTTAAAAAAGACGTACTGGTGGAAAGGAATGAAGAAAAATATTACTTAATTTGTAGTCAATTACGTGATATACGAGACCACTTCAACTACTTCTAGTGTTGGAATGGAAAAAGGAATGATGTAACTATAGACTTTATACAAGGATTACCACGTACTTCTCATGGTCATGATTTCATTTAGGTATTTTTTTGATCGTTTTATAAAGATTGCTTATTTCATTCTCGTCAGAACTTGATACTCAATGAATGCTTTGATAAATTTTTACATATGGGAGATCGCATAATTGCTTGGCATCCCAATTTGATAGTATCTAGTTAAGATCCAAAGATTATCACACGATTGTGGAGATGCGTATAAGAGGCTTTGGGTATAGAATTGCTATATAGCACAGCTTATCATCCTAAAAACGGATGGACAAACCAAAAGGGGTGTCTAGATGTTAGTAGATATGTTACGAGCCTGTGTGATGGAATTCAAGGAAAACTGGAGTAAACACTTACCCTCAATTGAATTTTCCTAAAACAATTGTTATCATACCAATATTGGGATGACACTTATGAAGCCTTGTATGGACAATCGTGTAGATCTCTAATATGCTGGATGAAATGCAAAGATTTTAGTATAATGAAAACTGATCTTATTGAGAAATAACTGAAACGATTCGTATGGCACAAGACAAAATTCGAACAACTCAAAGTCGAAACAATAGTTATGTTGATCTAAACAACATTCATTAAACTTTGAAGAGGATGACTATAAATTTCTCATGCTTCAACCTCGTAAAGGAGTAACTCATTTTGGAATAAAAAAATTAGCGATGTAGCATATTAGTTAGAAGTACCTCAAGATTGTTACAGGTTCATAATGTCACAATCAAAATACTATCCTGGATTAGACAGAACTTTTGATGTAGGGAAACATGTCATATGAAGAAGAATTAGTGGCGATAATTGATTTTCAAGTTTGAGAAGAAGAACTATTTCACTAGTCAAGCTTCAGTGGAAACATCCTAACTATGAAAATGAAAATTTGGACTTAAAGTTTGAAATACGCACGAACTATCTGAACTTAAGGAATTGTGATATTTTGAGGATGAAATATTTTTTAAGGGGGTAGGAATGTAAAACCCTGTAAATTTATTATAAGTACTTAAAGTGTCTTAAAAAGAATATTGGATAATATATTGAAGGGTATGGATGTATTGGGTATTTTTCGTGTGAAAAATTGGATCTAATAGGAAAAGTTTTACATACCTTGCTGGCACCTTGCTACCATCACCTCTCTAAACCCTCGTTTCCACCTTTGCACCACTATTGGTGAGCTCTTTGAAGAGCTACTCATTTTGGTTATAAAAAAGGGTCGAACTATCCCATTTTCCCCTTCTTTCTCCCTCACTCTAAAACCTTCTCCCCCTTGGTTGTATGGATCTTTTGGTACATCTTGGAGGGCAATTCAGGGATAAATATCAAAAAGTTAGGGTTTTGAAGCTCCACAGTGAAATAACTTACGAGATAGGGGTTTTTACTCTAATTTTTAAAATTCATGCATTGTTTTTAATGAAATTGTCATGCATTATATGTTATGAATAAAAGTGAAAAACTTGATGTCATGATTTTATTAACAATGTAGTAATGCCTTAAATATTGTTTAAAATGAAATATTTTCCATAAATACTTTATTATGCATACATTAGAAAGGTTTGGTAAGACGAGTATCAAATGCTAATATGAAAAAACATTGAAAATATGATATGACATATGATAATTTTATATATGCATTATGAGAGAGTTTATATGTGGGGAGTACATATGTACATTTTCTTGCGGAGTATGGTACCAATGAGCAAGTGGTTGCAACAGATTGCTTGTGACGAATTACAGGTACACATTGCACACATATGTATCTTTGGAGATTTTTTTTCTATGTTGTTTACATGTGATTATAGATTATTGTGGTCGATATGTGTGACTACAAATTTGTTGCTCACACGGGCCTTGGAGTTGGACACCCCGTTGTGTTTGGCGCTTGCCGTTTATTGTGAATTTGTTTACTACATATAGATCTCAAATTGGATCCTCCATTGTGTTTGAGTCGACCTACTCGTAGATGTTATTTGACATATACATGTGTCATATGTATTGTAATGGTGCATAGGGTCGAAGGTGGACTCACATGCATCTTTGAGTTGACAGCGTTCGTGCCTATATATTTGGATGACCAATACATATTGGTTGCATTTCATGCATTGGATTATACCATATAGCATATTTTATATTGTATGAGCATGCATTGGAATACCTGTATTGTACATTCCCTTGGTTTTTCTAAAAGCGAGAAGATACAAATATACCTATGTTTTGTGATGAAAATGTCCACACTCCGTATATTGATAATGATTATCATTCATGAAATTTTATTAATAAAACATGCATCATGAATAAATATTTATTAAAATAATATTTAGAGTAGACTCCTACTGAGCTATGTGTAGCTCACCCCCAATCTTCTTTCTCTATCTAGCTACGTTGTTTGAGATAACGGATAACATAAAATGATCATGAACGAAGGATTTTGATGTTACAAGGATTTTCTTAAAATTTATTTCTTATATTGGTAAATATAAATTACGATTAGATAAGCTAAGACTACTCTACCAAATTTTATTTGATTTAATAAATATATTTGATTTGAATTTTTGACTTTACAATGAATTTTACTTTTTGAATAGAAATTTTCTAAAGAGTATCCGAATGTTTATAATATTGATTTTTAAATTGAATTTTTCGTGATTACTAAAGAAATTTCTTTTAAGTATAATTTAAAATTTACCTTCTATTTAACATACCCATTTTTTTCGGGGCGTGACACACTTAGTTGTCATACGATCACATAGGCTTCTCACCTATGAGAACTGTTGCATTCTTGCAATTACTAGCCAACATATGTCACACAACCACAAGCTTCTCTCCTATGGTAACTGTTGTATTCTTACAACTACAAACTGACACATGGTAAATCAAGATGATGTAGACCCTCTAAGCGAATAATTCTAAGAACACACAAACTCAAAAGAATAGGAACGATTGATTTGTTAAGAATGTCTTGAAGATGATCAGATTAGAACCCTAAAGAAACAAAGTCCTTAAAACACTAAAGAAACAAAGTCCTTAAAACCCTAAAGAAAAAAAGTCCTTAAAACCCCAACCTTGAGACGCCATAAAGGATAATCGGTCCCTTTGATAAGTCGAATTCAAGTATTCAATCAAGAACATAAGAAGGAAAAGCAAAAGCTTTTTGAAATATTCATTTCATTAATGATATTCGTTTTCTCTCAATGACAAGGTTGTTGCATTTTTTTATACAACCCTTATGAAAACGCCACTTCAAAACTTAGATGAAATGGGTCAAATGGGTCTAATCCATCCTTAAAGAATAAAAGACTAAAAAGACTTATGATAAATAAAACATTAAAAAACCTACAATTCACTAAAACAAAAATTACTAAACATAAAAGACACATAATTAATTAAAACAAAAAATATTGCTTCTAAAATTAATTCTTGCATCAAATTTGATATTTCAAATCTATCCTTGTGTAGGATCTTGTGAATATTTATAGGATCTTGAAAATCTTTAGAATATTTGTAAACATTAACTTAGTTAGCACCTCAATCTCCATTACAAGACTGAGAGAAACTCCTCAAAATGATGTGGTTCTTTACTAGCCAACCATGCATTTTGACTCAACAAATTCTCACTCTATCTCATTTTTTTACACTTATGAGAGAGACTCCTCTCTATTGTCCTACATCACATATATGTTATACTATTTTTCGAACCTGACACTCTAGGAGAGCGGATCAAGAACAGATTGGGGAAGTCTGGTGCTCGATGAGCAGAGTTGCCCCATGGATTCTGGCCAAGAAAATAAGAAGGAGAAGGGATATATAGAAAAAAAAATTGACCTCTTAAGGTGGTAAGGGGGTGGGAAGCAACCCGACAAGAACATTAGTGTCTTGCTTGCTCACCAAAGACCACACAGAAGTGTTTCAAACACCATGAAATGTTGAGTCCCAAATGGGACAACACAATCAACAAAAAAAAGTCTCCAACGAGACACTATGACAATAAACAAAGTCTCCAATGGGACAACACAACAACAAACACCCAATAATGCAAGTTATGTCCTAAGTAATACTGTGCTACTAGTAACCAACCTTATAAAAGATATACATAAACATCAAATAAAATACAAATACAAATACTATGTTTTGTTCAAGAAAATCCCAACAAAAAATGACAGGATTTACACATGATTTTTATGTTTGAGGAAAAAATATATGTATACCTTATTTTTAAACATGCAAAAAACATATGTTTTTCTTAAGTTATATAGAAAAATATGTGCATAACGGGGATTAAGAATAAAATTTCATTTATGAAGGGGGTTTGTGCTATGCAACTAAACTATTTTTTTTTTTTTTTTGTAATTTATTGGGCTATTTGGCTTTTTATATAAATATCTAGGCCTAGCTTTTTGGCATTTTAAAGTTTCATGAAAGAGACGTAAGCGTGTTGTTTCCGGCGCATAACATTAAGGCGTACGCTTCACATTTTGGAGGGGAGCCCCTAGCTTTAAGGCGCCCCACCAGCCACGTCATATTTTTGGAACCTTGACCATGACCTCTATATTTCATAACCAAATACGGAGAGGATTATACTCCCAGCAGTACCTTTTGAGTTTTTTTTGTTAAGAGTGTCTAATTGCTGCGATACATCCTTTATGAAGATTACTAGTGCGATTTAATTGTACTGTCAAAACTGCATAATTATGTAGAAGATGGTAATACAGTGTTCCATGCATTTTAATGATCCTTAGTTCCCTTTACGAAGGATATTGCAGAAAGCCTCTGCATTTACATATCTTTCTACCAGAAGAACTATATACTAAGTAATTAATTCTTATTGTGCTTAGACTAGAGACAGAACTTATACCCAAGTTGTTCATGCAAGTATCTCAGGTGATAAATACTCAACAGATTGGGATAAGGCCTGGTCGAGCTTCAGTAAACAAGGAAAGAAAACACTCTTCTCAAAATTCTCCCCTAATAAGTATGTGAGCTGGAACCCCAGGCGTTCAGATTACCCTTTGTCTGAGGAGGTTGATCCAATTAAAAGAGCTGAGAAGTCAAATCTCATGTTATGGACTAGTCCTACTTTTACTCTAGTGGGTGCTATTTTATTGGTCTTATTTCTCTTAATCTACACCATTCTTGCTCCAATTAAGTGATTTCTTTATTGTGATGAAGTTCCTCCACTATCAACTTGTCATCATTATATTATAAGAGAATTTGGATAGAGAGAGAGCATTGTACATTAACTTGTAAGTAAATGAAGCTATTTGTTTCTTCATCCGTTCTTCTCATTTATATGACTTAAGTTTTTATAAATCTACTTTTGAGAATTTGACTGTATATTCAACTGCCTAATGAACTTCACGTGATGTTTACAGAAACTTAGAATGTAATAAAATATTAGTTCTCAAATTAGCTTATTTAATGAAATTATTAGTTGAAAAATTCTAATTCATTTAACTCATATATATAATTCAACATTCCTTATCACAAAAATCAATTATAAAAATAATTATTGTAATATCATTATTGATTTTTTTTTATATTTTCCTTGTATTTTAAAAATATAATATAATTTTTTATTAATATTTTTGTTCTTAAATAAAATTGTAGATATAATATATTTTTCCAAAAATATATATGGGTCATTCATGTATTGCTTAGTTCCATGCATTTTAGAAGATAATTGAAAGATTAAGTTCAGCTGAGTCAACTTAACTCATTTGATATATGTAAAATTTGTAATATTTGAGAATCTTGAAAGTGTAGATTTGTAAAACTATGTAAAATTCTTATAAATAATTAAAGTATCTAAAAAGGAATTTTTTTTTAAAATGTTTTATAATATAGAGAAGTATTGAGAAATTTTCACATGAAAAATTGATAAGTGTTCAAAAATCACTAAAATAACCATGATTTTATGCACATTAATTGATTAAAAATATATATATTTACATGTTTTATCATATATTTATATAAATTTATCTTTTTCAGAATCACGGGTAATTTTATTGTTTTTCAGGTATTTTGACTTAAAAACGTAACTTAAAGACTCAAATAGGAATACTTGATCACAAATATATTAATAAATAAATAGGGAAAGGTCAACAAATATCCAAAAATTGGACAAAATGGGTCAAAAAGGTCAAAAAGGAGAAACACGCGCCGCCGCGCCGCCCTATCGCCTACCCGCGCGCGCAGCAGCGCCCAATCCCGCGCCAAGCTGCGGGCGGCTACTGTTCATCTGCGCGCGCCGACGCCCGTTCCCCCCCATTTTGCACGTGCAGCCGCCCCATGACGTCATGCTGACGTCATCAATGACCTCAGCAATTCCATTACGCGTTTTTACATTTTTTTTAACATTTTTTTACTCATTTTTTCTCTCCATCCTCACCTATAAATACCCCCATTCCCTTCACTTCAAAACACACCTTCAATACCTTCAACACCTTCAAAACACACTTCTCTCCTCTTTCTTTCTCTCTTTTCTTAGATTTTTAGGTTTTTTTAGTTTTTCTTAGTTTTTAGTTAATTTCTCCTAGTTTTAGAGTTCTTCCCTTTTTGGGAAGAACTAGTTATGTTTATGTAATTTATTAGCTTTTGATTCAATAAATGGAAGTGCAAATTCCGCTTGGAGGTTTTCCAGCAACGGGAATAGCGTCGAAGTTCTGTAAGGATTTTATTTTCTTTACAGTTATTTTTATGTTTTATTCTTACATGTTATATTTAATTTGTCTCTGGTTAAATTAAACTCTGCTGGCTGTTTAGTAAACATGATGTAATAATAACGTTGTTATGCTTGCGAAATGTTAAATAGGTAAAAATCTATAAAATGAATTGATTTTGTTTTTATTCAAGATTTTATATTAAGAATGTTAGAGAGAAATATATTATTTTTCATTACAAACTTAAACCTGAAAATTAGATTTTAAGGTTTAGTTATCCGGTCTGATTTAGAGTAGTGCTCTTTTATTTGATGGTACAATCGCCCGGTAGTTAGAGTGAAGCTCTATTTAGAAAGTTTTTATAAGAATTATTATCTGAAAATGTATTGACAACATGTTTTCGGTAGTGGTTTTAAAACTTGAAAGTTAGTACTCGGATAACTAAATTCTTGGGTTTAATTTGGACACCTTGAATAAAGTTTAAACTGTCTAACCCCACCAAAGGTGGCATTTAAATGGTTCATTTTCAATCTCTTAGAAAAAGAAATTAATTTAATTAAGCAAATTGGTTATCAACCCCACCCATAGGTGTTAATTGATTTGTTTAGTTAACAAAGAATATCTAACCCCACCAAAGGTGGTATTCATACAAAAAAAGGGAGAATCAATAAATATCAATTCATATCTTTAATAACCTAAATAATATGAGCAAGCATAATTAACTTAGTTATTATATCCATAAATACTCCGCCATTATAAATGATAAAATTTGCATAAATGTTTATTGAATCTATGTTTATTTTTATGTAAGTAGATTAAAAACACAAAACCCCAAAATATCGTGACAGGATGTTTAGGATTTAATTTCGTTTTTAAAAGTTTGAATAATAAATTAAAAACCACATACATTCCTTCCTTAGATCGACCTTGGGAGTATACTTATCATTTTCTTCGAAATGATTCGTGTACTTGCGAGAGTTTTATAAATATTAAAACCAAAGTATTGGCAAAAATCGACGATGTCGGTTTTCGCTCATCAAAAACCGATCGAATAAAAAACATTTACATAGCTTTCCACATATCTCGTTGCAACCCTTAGCCAACACCTTGCAATCTCTTGCCACCACCCATTGTGAGCTTGGCTGATGAGTTTGACCAGTTAATGGAGATCGAGGTGCTAATCAAATTAATGTTCCCAAGTAATGATGAGTATTCATTTCCAAATATTCACAAGATCTTTTGCAAGGAATTGACAGTCCAATGATTAGGGATAGATTTGAAAGATTATGTTGGGTGCAAAGAAACACTTTTTTTAATTAATTGTGGACCTTTTATGTTTAATAATTTTTATTTTATTAAATTGTGAGCTTTTTATTGTAAGTCTTTTAGTATTTTATTTTTAAGGATTGATTAGGCCCGATCCATAACTAAATAGGCTCATTAGGCCCTTTCTATCTAGGGTTTTTTCTTTTAGGGTTTCTTGCTTATAAAGAAGAAGAGCTATGTAATTTGGAGGCAAGACATGAATATTCATTTCCAAATATTCACAAGATCTTTTGCAAGGAATTGGTGATCCAATGACTAGGGATATATTTAAAAGATCAATTTGGGTGTAAGGGAACACCTTTTGTTTTAATCAATTGTGGAACTTTTATGTTTAATAATTTTTATTTTACTGAATTGTGGGCTTTTTATTTTAAGTCTTTTAGTCTTTTATTTTTAAGGTTCGATTAGGCCCAATCCATAACTAAATAGGTTCATTAGGATCATTCCATCTAGGGTTTTTTCTTTTAGGTTTTATTGGTTATAAAGAAGAAGAGCTATGTAATTTGGAGGCAAGACACAAATATTCATTAATGAAAAGAAAATTTTAGAAAACTTCTTACTTTGCCTACTTGAATCCACTTATCAAAGAGAGTGATCATCCTCTGTGGTGTTTCAAGGTTTATGTTTGAAAGACTTTGTTTTCTTAGGGTTCTAATCTGATCATCTTCAACACGTTCTTAACAAATTAATCGTTTCTATTCTTTTGAGTTCGTTGGTTCCTAGGTTATTCGCCTAAAGGGTTTGCATCACAAGTGTTGCCTATAAAAAGGCCGAACTCCACCCATTTGTTTCATACTCAATTTCCCTCCCCTCTCTATAAAAGTGTTTTTGGTACATTTTGGAGCACATTTCGGAGATAAATATCCAAGTGATCGGATCAAGATTTTGATGCAGAGATTTTTATTTTAACTTTTTAACTTTTTAAATTCTTACATTGTTTTTATAAAATTGTCACGAATCATACGATATGAATAAAAAGGAAAAACTAAATGTCATTATTTTTATAATAAATTTCATAAATGTTGTTTAAACTAAATACTTGTTAATCATTTTTAAAAGGCATACATGAAATAAATTTGAAAACTAGTATTAAATCTTGTTATGAAACATTACACATGGAATTTGTGATTTTTATACATGCATCAAGAAAATAATTTTATTTATAGAGAGTATGGTACCCATGGGGTATTGGTGGCAGTAGATGACTATATGTATGCATTGTATCACATGTATTCTCGAAGTTTTTCTCGTCTATTATGCCTTAGATTGTGGATTCTTGCTCGCACATGGGCCCATAGTTAGACCTCCCATTGTGTTTGGAGTTTGTTATCTATTGTATCTTGGATTTTTTGACTACACATGGGCCTCAGAGTTAAACTCTTATTATGTTTCAGAGTTGACTGCCCATAGACAAGGTTCCTAGGAATTGATTTGACCAATACATGTGTCATATGTATTGTAATCATATATGGGATCAGAGGTGGATCGTGCATGTGCCCATGTATTTGGCTGAACAATACATATGGGGTTACATATAATGTATTGGATTTATACTACATAGAATAATTTATATTGTATGAGCATGCATTGGGTTACTTGGAATGTATACTCTTCCCAGTCTCCCAAAAGTGAGGAAGTACAAGTATACCTTGGTTTTGTGATTGAAATCACTCAACATTGTATGACGATAATGATGAGGATTATTACCATTCATAAATTTTATTGCAAATAACGTGCATCACAAATTCTTGTTTGTTATAGTAATATGTTAGAATAGATTCTTACTGAGCTATAAGCTCACTCCCACTCTTCCCTCACTTTCCAACTACAATATTCGAGGTAAATGCAAAAAAAAAAAGACACGAAGATCCTTCATGGAAGATTAACATGTTACAAGGTTTGACCTAAAACTTATTTAATTCATTGGTTGTTATAATTTACCTTTAGGTAGGCTAAGACCACTATGATTTAATGAATTTTAATTAGCTTTATAAGTGTTTTAACTTTGAGTTTATGAAGTTATATTGAACTTTGCCTTTTGGATAGGAAATCTTTAAAGGATACTCAAATTGTTTACAAAGAATTGATTTTCAAATGATTTTTAATTGATTATTTCAGAAATTTTCTTTTAATATAATTCTCTTCATATAATTCACTTACTCCTATTTTCGGGATGTGACAGTTTTGGTAATAGAGTATGGTTCTGGTCTCCCAAGAATAAAATTGTTTTATAAAAGTTGTTTTTGTCTCAACTTACTAATCATAGAAGAATAGCCAATAATAACTGTGTTCAAATTAATTCCACAGGGTAATGATTGAACTTAAGAAGAATTTGAGGAGAAAAATAGAATTTATACCATGAAGAGTTGTAAAGACTCATTTCTTTACTTCAATAGAATGATGAATTTCGATAACGCTACAAGATGGTTTCGAGAGATAGGGCATATCTTCACGTGTTCACACTATCTATATTTTTATTTTTGAAGAAGTTGGATATTTTACGAATGACTCATCGGATTGAACCGATTATGGAAAGAACTGACAACATTTTCTTTTTGTCAAGAAATAGGATTTTCTTGACAAATTATAGCAATCACTAGTTGGATTGAAGAAGTTGAACCAGAAATAAGTTTTTCAAAGTCTCTATCAAATGATTGGATTTTATATCAGCATTATTACTATAAGTTGATTCATATCAAATTGTATCACAACAAATGGATCAAGTTCGCGTTCTACTTTCTACTATGAGGCATCAAATACTCTAATGTTTTTTCATGACAAAGTCAACGGTTTGGTTAATAGTCACATAAAAGTTTCAACAACCAAATATGACCTTTTGAAAACAGTCCTTCTAACCCTATCAGTCAATCAAACAACCTTTTCTAGTAACAAATCCTTCATAAAAATTTAATCAACAACATTTCATAGGGGAAAGAATAAGGATAAAGACAATGTAACTCAAGGACAAGGATTAATAGAGCAAGCCTTCATGATATTTGACAAGAGGAACCATAAATAATGATGATTTCTATGAATTTAATATACAACCCTTCGATACAAATTATTTCTAACACTTGCACCACCCATTCTTTCACTTCTTTAAACCTATGCTCAAGTGTTAAATATTTAAAATATTCCTCTTGGAATATTTTCTTATGTCCTTTACGTCTATAATAGTCCAATTTCATGACACAAGAAGTAAACCTTTTTTTAGCGCTTTCCTTAATTATTGTTTAGAAGGAAGACATGATTAGACAAGAATAATTCCTTTGAAAATATATAGAAGCAGATGTTGATGACAAAAAGAGCTTGACACAGTTACCAGTGGTGAATACATATTTGAATGTATTTTTGAAAGAATTACTTGAACTTTCCCCAACTCAAGAGCGATTTTATAATCAAGTTAGAACTACATCAATAACCATCCCTTCCTATCGAATGACATCAACGAAATTAGATGAACTATTAACAAAAGGACTCATTCGACAAATATCATCGCCTTATGAATGTTTGTTCCATTTGTCAAAAGAAGGATGGAAACTTCAAACTATGCATTGATTTTCATCAAGCAAAAAATATTATTGGATTATTTGGTCAACTTAGGGATGTAAGCTTTCAATGTCAAGACATCAACAACTATAAGTTAAGAGAATCATATGTACTAAAACTACTTTCAAGCTAAGGACGTGACCCTTTAGAGAATGAGGAATTCATTTATACTTTTAAACAATTATAGATTGATGATTTTACGTGAAAATAGAGAGGAAAATTTGGAGACTATGGTACCCCTTCACACAATTGAAAAAAGCAATCAATTTAGTATCAAACCAAGAACATGATCAAAGGAATAAAAATGATTGAATTGCTAAGAATTTATTGAATATGATCATATTAGAACCCTAAGGAAACAAATACCTTAAAACTCCAATCTTGAGACGCCACAAAGGATGATCACTTCCTTTGATAAGTTGAATTCAAGCATTCAATCAAGAACAAAAGAAGGCAAAGAAAAAACTTTATGAAATATATTTTTCATTAATGATATTGGTTCTTTCTCCAAATTACATAGAAATTCTTCTTTATAAGCAAGAAACCTAAAATAAAAAATAATAGATGGAATGGGCCTAATGAGTCTATTTAGTTATGGATTGGGCCAAATCCAACCTTAAAAATAAAAAATTAAAAGACATAAAATAAAAAGCTATTAAAATAAAAATTTCTAAACATAAAAGACCCATAATTAATTAAAAAAGAATATTGCATCCTAAATGAATCCTTGCATCCAATTTAATATTCCAAGTCTATCTCTTGTGTAGGATCTTGAAAAAATTTAGAATATTTGTAAACATAAACTTGGTTGGTACCTTAATCTCCGGTAGATACACTACACTAGTAAACAAATTTCATGAGAATAAGGGACCATTACAAATCTTGAGTGGATAAATCATGAGATCAAAGACGAAGCAACTCAAGGAAGCCTAGAATGGACTTATTTAAGAGTTGAATCATGATCATGGAGTGCCATAAATGGAGCACAAGGCATGGATAGAGCCAGTCAATGAGATAAAAGAAAATATGGAATTTCAAGAAGGCAATGCGCACCACGGTAGGGGCTTTTGGCCATTGTAGCAAGGGTTTCACAAGCTAATTTTGGGTTTTAGGCAATAGCAACAGAGCCACGACATGGATTTGTTGCAACCATTACCCACATATTTGTTTTGAGTATTTTCTTGACCATGAGATCATAATCAATGGTGGAGATTCTTTTCTTTGATGGTTTTTTATTGTATTCTATATAAATATTTTCAGCCCTAGTTGCCTTGGCTAGTTTATCATTAATATATTTTGATTTCAAATCAAAGTTGAGAGCTTGAATGCTCCATGTTCCTCTCCAAACCAACTTATCAAAGGGTTTGCAAACCTTGTGCCATTTTCTTCATCTGGAATCAATAGTAAGTAATATTCATTAAGTTAAGGTGATTATTGTAAAATATGAATATTAATTTCAAAGAATCGATTCCAATTTCATTGTCAGGTCTTAGGCTGTATCTCTTGTAATTCTCAAACTGTGTCACGTTTGTGGGTTATAAAGTCCATGTTCCTAATATTAAAAAAAATTATTTCCAACATTTGCGTCTATTTCAAAACCTGTTTGTTTCATATCATAATTTTCTATGAGTTTATGAAATTTTTTTGTTATTTTCCTATCAAAAATTTCCAGATTTGATTCATATTTTTATGCCAGTTTATGAAATTATCTTTTCTATTTTTGTATCGTAAAATTTCTAGATTTGTATCATAAATTCTAAACTGGCTTTTGTGAGTAGATTTATTTATAAAAAGATAGGAAAAATAAAAGCACAAAAAAGGCCTAAATACTGAAATATAGAAAAAGTGTCAAAAATATAAAAAAAGAAATTATAAATATATATCTTTTATAATCAACTACTTTTAGAAAATTTAATTACAAGAATTGTATGTTGTTATTATTATTCATGAGCTTGTGTCTTTAAATTTTCTATGAGCAAATTAGTACCCTCATATTTTATTGCCCTCTTTTGTTCCAATTCATGTCTATTCTAGCTTTAGAACTTCTAAACACCTTTAGTTCATTCCATTGTGCTATAACTTAATTGGATACTACAAACTACAATTAGGGATAGTGAATTATACAATTGTTTGGGATACCTGAATGGTTTGGTTTGCTTAGGAATTAAGAGCACTTGAGCAATCAACTCAGTGCGAAGTAGGAGATGGTGAGAGGAATTATCAGGACCTAACCTAGCTCAACACTAGATTGTGTGATGTGTCCTGAGGGATCATGATAACTAGCATCCTTAGATAACTATGATTTAACTTGAAATTCTAATGTAAGAAATTGAATAACTTTTGGGCAGAGTCCCCCCTCATTATTGAACTATCCTCCCTATGATAAAATGACAACGATTCTTAAATGATTATTTTCCACAAACCATCAAAATTCATATAACTATATGCATCCAGAAAGTGGTCTAAGGCCATACATAATTACATTCTGCAAGATACATACTATACATCATATAAGACATGGTCACTAGCACAAAATACACTATACAACATGACAAGGAGATAAAAATAACCTAGACTACACAAAAACATGTGGATCATAAGTTTCCAAACTCGTGCGATGCGACCTCAAAAATAGTTACTTGGGGAAGGAAAATAAATATAAAAGGTGAGCTAGAAAGCCTAATGAGTTAAGTTTTATAAAATAACATGATACTATTGTAAACTATGTATGAAATGCTTATGAATTATCTTGAATTATATGCTAATAAAAATAACCTGCATATAGTATTTACAAAAAAATAATGTATTCATAAATGCATAATCTAAGTTTCATAAAATAACTAGAAATGGCACATGATCATAACTTATAATGAAATGACATTATGATGAAAATTATCTGTCCATGATCTTTAGATTATAATAATGCGTTATGATCAGTATAGTAAAAAAATGTATAACAGTGAGAAATGTACTTTTTATTGCCAAGAGAACTTGGGGATTTGGTTATGCAAAGAGGAGATATTTAGAAATGGTGCTAGCTTTCAACTACATGTGTGGGGAACTTGCTTGATATAGCCATTATAATGGCTCGGTTGGCTCTACTGATACATGAGTCATGTGCACATTGATTTAATTGAACTTGTCATCATATTAACTTTGTAAACATCATAGTGAGCTAAATCTGGACCAAACTATTTATCATGATATTTTACCAAGTCACTGCATATGTGAATGCTGAGTAGAGCCAACTCTAATGAATACATGAAGGGAAGTACTCTGACAAGTGTGAAATATTTACTAAACTTGCAAGTTTGTATAAAAAATAGTATACATAATAAAATTGATTTAATCTTAATTTTCTTGCAAATTTTCTTACATGTACCTCACTTGTTCTAATAATGAAAATAAAATATATTCTCATGGTGTATATGTTCTTGAGTGTATTGAAATTGATATGTAAATGTTTCTTCCAATACTAGTGAAAATTAATGCAATTTCCATAACCATACAACTTGTGAAAATTGTATTTACTTGAACATGAATGTGGTTTAAAACAATGCTATCATTGCTTTAGAAAAGATATTACGTATCCACTCATAGTACTAAATCACTGTTGGTTCTCTAGATGCACTATAGAGTATGCTTGCTCAACTCTTCCTAAATAATCATACTTGTGTTAGAACATGAATAATGCCATAAAATGCGTATTTAATTCAAATTGAAAGGAACTTTATCATTTCCATAATACTGGTTTCTATTAGTTGATTGTTACATTTTAAATAGTTTTAGGGTACTCCCAGACCTATCCTTCTAATTTGAATTATAACTTTTGGTATAAATGTCTATATTCATTTATCTAAAAAGATAAAAAAAAAATTAGACATTTCAATATTTAAAATAAGATATCACTCACTCAAATATCATAAGTAAAACCCTTTCAATCAAAAGAATACCGATTAGCTTCAAAACGGATTTTTCAGCACAATTTCAATAAAAGATACCTTTAGCTAATTTGCTATAAATTTGTCTAGAAAATTCATAATAAAAAACTATAAAATCCATATTAAACTAGAAATCTTAAGATTTAAAACAAGATATAAATCATCTAATTTCAATTAGTGAAACTATTTCAAATAACAAAAATACCCATTGGGTTCTAAATAGTTTTTTGAACACCAATCTTATGTGACATATCCTTGGTTAAACGAGCATAACTTTGTCTAGAAAATTCCAAACGATAAACCAAAAAGTGTTTCTAAAAATAGACATGTTAATATTTAAAACAAGATATAATTTACTAAGTCCAAACTGTATAACCATTTCAAATAACAAAAATACAAGTTCGTTCTGAATAGGATTTCAAGCATGATTTCTATAGAACCACCCTCAATTAAAAATATATAACTTTGTGTAGAAAAATTGTAAAATTTCTCATAAAATAGAAACTTATAAATTTTTAAATAGATTTGATCGAAGGTCTAATTCATTCTACAAGTTCTCTAGTTACTATTTCTTTCAACCACTACCAAACAATACCTATTATCCTTATCTTTTTTGTTATTTTCATCTCCATAAGTATTCTAATGTTTTTGTGCTTTAGTCCACTGTGAGGGAGAAGGAAAATGACTCATAAGATAGGGAAAATAGCTTATTCTTAGCAACTAGTGCTATTTGATTGTGAGCGAGCACATTTTTCCTTCCAAGACTAAGAGTAATAAGGGTAAGTATCCTAGTTGATTCAGCTTAGTTTCTTTCATGTTTTTCATTTTTTTAAATTATGTCTTCATGTATTACTTGAGGAATAAGAGAGGTGATACCTCATGCTTCAAAAATAATTAAGTAAAAGACCAAAATTATTGTCTTATAACCTGAAATTTTTTAAGAGTTAGGATATTTTGGTAATATTAATGATAAAATCATAATAATACGAAGAATATTACTTTAAAACAAGGGAGGGGATGTTATAGGAATTAATTACTTTTTATTATTACATTTTTTTTGTGTTAGTTATTTCACAATGTCCCTGTGAAATATATCAACTTGTCTAAAAGAAAAACCGGATATAACATTAATTATGAGAGTTATACAACAATCAATTGAAAGGATGAATATAGTAATGGAGAGGCAAGAAGTCACAATAGCCACAATAGACAAGCTTATGTAGAGGAGGAATTTGAAGATGATAATTGGGAGGAAAACTTTGAGGAAGAAGAAGAAAGGTATCACGCCTTGAAAAATGGGTACATGACATAGAAAATGGGATAAATTTTTAAAGTTTTAAAGAAATTCAAAAGACTTCAAATTTAAAATTCAATTCAATTCGGGATATCCTTATTCGAAAATACAGTTATCAAAAAACATAATTGAACCCTATTACAAATCACAAAATACATATATTAGAGAAATGATTCACTTTACAACATGTCTCACCATTTACTCCAAATAAGGGTTACAAGATAAAATACAACTTTATAACTTGAAGTTCTCTCCCTTTTCCTCACCTTAGAGTCATGCACCACTTTGTCAAATCCTAATGTAGAGGTAAGAGGAAAACAAGGTGAGCTACATGTAGCTTAGTAGAAGTCTACTCTAGTATATGTTTCCAATATGTCTCAATATTTACTCCAAATGAAGGTTACAAGATGAAATAAAAATTTATAACCTAAAGCTCCCTTCTTTTTCCTTGCCTCAAAGTCATGCACTGCTTTATCAAATCGTAATCTGGAGGTGAAAGGAAAATAGGGTGAGCTACTTGGACTTTAGTAGAATTCTACTCTATTATATTTTTCTAGCAAATAATCATTCATAATGCATGCTATTTATTAATAAAATTTCATGAATGGTAATTATTATCAATAAATAGAGGGGAGATTTTTTTCACAAAATCCCAAGTACACCTATACCTCCTTGCTTACCGAGAAACCGAGGGAAAGTATAATACATGTATCTCAATGCATGATCATACAATATAAAATATACTATGATATAAATCCAATACATGAAATGCAACCCCATATGTATTGCTCATTTGAATACATGGGCACATACGCGGTCCAACTTTGAGATACATGTGGGTCCACCTCTTACCCCATGTACCATCATAATACATTGGGCATATTTTTTGTCATATAACATCATATAGGCCTTTATCTATGGGTAGGTCGACTCCAAACTCAATATGGGGTCTAATTTCGAGGCCTATATGTAGTTAACGAATCCATAATAGGCAATAAGCTCCAAACACAATGGGGAGATCTGAGGCCCATGTGTGAGCAATAAATCTGCGATCACATATATTGACCAAAATAATTCATGGCCACATATAGACACCATAGACAAAAAAAATTCAAAGATAGACGTAGTTTTTCGAAAACAATCTCCTACAACTAGTAGCCCATGGGTACCATACTCCACAAGGCAATGTACATGTGTACTCCTCATATATGAAACATTCTCATGATGCATGTATAAAATACTCAGATTCCATATCATATTTTCATTGTTCATTTCATATCAACATTTGATACTTGTTTATTTATACAAACTTTTTCAATGTATGAATAATAAAAGATTTATGATGGGTATCTCATTTTAAATAACATTCATAACCTTATAACATTAATTATATAAATAATGGCATCTAATTTTCCAATTTTATGCGTAATATATGATGCATGATAATATCTATAAAAACAATGCATGAATTTAAAAGATTAGAGTAAGAACCCCTACCTTGAATCCTTATCTAGAATACTCGAATATTCATCCCCAAATTCCTTCTAAATTCTACCAAAAACCCGAACAACTTAGGGAGAAGATGTTTTAGAGTGAGGGAGAAAGAAGGGAAGAAATATTTTGTAAAAAGATGGTGGTTTGGCCCAGTTTTATAACAACCCAAGGAGCTCTCCAACTATAGTGGAGAAATGGTGAAGGTTGTATGTAATTTTTCTTTTTCAATCCAATTTTTCACACAAAATTTTTTCATTACATCCCTACATTGTATAACATTATTTAGAATTTCATTTTGGGTACTATAATTATTTATACTGAAATTACGATGTTTTACAGACAGGTACCTATGGGAGGAAGAAATGGAAATAGAGGAGGTAGAAATGGTAGGAGATGTATATGGAGACCACTACATAGGCCACAAGATGGAATTGATAGAAATATTTGTAGTATTAAAATGAAGATGCAACCATTTCAAGGAAAGAATGATATAGATTTGCTCCTAGAATAGGAGAAAAAGGTGGAGCACATCTTTGAGTGCCGCAACTACTCTAAAGAGAAGAAGGTAAAACTTACTTTCATTGAGTTTACTGATTATGCATTAAACTGGTTGGATCAATCAGTTATTAGTAGGAGAAGGAACTATGAAAGGTAAATTGATAATTTCCAAGATATGAAGGTTATTATGAGAAAAAAAATGTTTTTTCCTTATTATTATAGAAAGTTGCACTAGAAATTACAAAGAGTTAATCAAGGATTTAAATCAGTAGATGAATACTACAATGAAATGGAAGTGGTGATGATTAGGGCCAATGTAATGGAAGATAGGAAGTCATAATGGCTAGGTTTTTGAATGGGTTGAATTTCAACATTACCAACATTGTGGAACTTCATCATTATGTAGAGTTAGAGGATAGGGTCCATATGGAAATTAAAGTGGAAATGCAACTAAGAAAAAGTAGATGGACACTACCACCAAAATCAAGTCCTTTCACATCGAAACTAAACCCTACTATGCCTTGGAAATCAAACTAGAAGAAGGATGAAGGATAAAATTCCAAGCCTAGACCCAAACCTTTTAATGCCATGGAGGTGAAAAAAAGGAAAAATCGTAACCCCAACTCACAATCATGATATTAAGCATTTTCATTGTCTTGGTAGGGGTCATATAGAATTTCAATGTCTAAACAGAAGAGCAATGATCACATAAGTCGATAGAGAGGTGGGAATTAATGATGAGAGTGAAAATAAAGAAATTCCACCACTAAAGGATGCTAGTAATTAAGAAATAGATGTGGTGGATGGTGAAACACTTGTAATAACGAGATCTTTAATTGTTCAAATTAAATAAGATGACATGAAACAATAGAGAGTACTACACTATTATCTTTCACATAATATATCATGTGAACAACAAGGTTTGTAATGTCATTATTGATGGGGGGAATCTGTACTAATTTATCTAGTACTACACTGGTTGAGAAGCTCGAATTTTCTTTGATTAAACACCCTAGGTCTTATAAGTTGCAATGGTTAGATGATAGTGGAAAAGTAATAGTGAATAGGAAAGTACTAGTATCTTTTTCTATTGGAAAATACAAAGATGAAGTGTTGTGTGATATGGTTTCAATGCAAGCTAGGCATATCTTGTTAACTAGGCCATGTAAATATGATTGGAGGGTTACACATGCCAGGTATTAATGTTACCCACCAAGATTACCCATACCAATAAGCCCACTAATGTTACTCACGTAGTCACATCATTCCCCCTTCATAAAGGAAGTTCGTCCTTGAAATTTTACACCCGTTAGGAGTCAAACCTGGGATTTGGATTTGGTACCAAACTTAGGAACAATAGCTAACCATTCCTACCAAAAGCTTAAGTTGTCAGTAGGGGGTGCCAATATCTCCATATCTAGGACCTTCACTTACTAACCTCGGGCTCACTCTAACCGATGTACAAAGCTTCAAACTAAATGACCCTTGGATGTTACCCACCAAGGTTATCCATAAAAAAAGGCCCATGGATGTTACTCACAATAGTCACATAAGGTATAGATGTAAGTACTCTTTTGTGAAAGACGATAAAAATATTACGCATGTACCCCTTACACCTAAACAAGACTTTTAAGACCAATTGAAATTAACAAAATAAAAATAGGAAAGTTGTAAAGAAATAAAAGGAGAAAAAATGAGGAAAAAGAAAAAAAAGAGTGAAAAAATGTGAGCTTTTATGCTAAAGCAAGCGAGGTCAAGCGAAATATTTTTGCAAAATGGCCCATACTTATAGTTTTATACAAGTAGCTATTTTTTCTTTTAGTGACCTTAATGTTTCTTTACCTAGTGCTACTATTTATTTGTTGCAGGTATTCAAAGACATATTTCCTTAATAAATTCTTGATAGTGTGCTACCAGTTAAAAGGATTGAGCATCAAATTGACTTCATACTAGAAGGATATCTTTGAAACCAACTAGCCTAGAACTGATCCAGAAGACACTAAGATTATTCAAAGGGAGGTTGAGGATTACTTGACTAGAGATTAAGTGAGGGAAAGCTTAAACTTGTGTGTATTTTTAATTCTATTAGTGCCTAAGAAGGATGGTTCAAGTTGGATGTGTGTTGACTTGCATTTTTATTAAAATTAATCACAAAAGTGGAAACCATCAAATTAGGATGAAAGACGGTGATGAAAGGAAAACTGCATTTAAGACTAAACATTATTTATACGAACTGTTTTTCATGCCATTTAGTCTAACAAATGGGCCTAGTACTTTTATAAGCTTTATGAATCATGTTTAATGTCCATTTATTGGAAAAATTGTGGTTGTTTACTTTGATGATATTATCATTTATAGTAAAAATTTAGAAGAACATGTTTCATATTTGCATTCTTTGCTTGAGGTATTAAGAAAAGAAAAATTGTATCCTAACCTAAAATAGTGTTATTTTTGTATGGATAAATTAGTTTTTCTTTGTTTTTTTCATTAGTCCTAAGGGTATATTCTACACCTATTAGGGAATGGCTCACACCTAAGTCCATTACTAAGGTAAGAAGTTTTAATGGTTTGGCTAGTTTTTATCATAGATTTGTTAAGGATTTTAGTACACTAGCTACACAATTAACTAAAGTTACTAAAAAGAATATTGTGTTTAAGTGAAGTGAGGATCAAGAACAAGATTTTAACATGATAAAAGATAGAGTATATTCTACACCTGTATTATTTACCTAATTTTTCTAATACATTTAAGATTGAATGTGATGCTTTAGGTATAGGAGCTAATTTGATGTAGGAATGGCGGCCTTTCGCTTATTTCAATGAGAAAATAAATAGAGCGGCTCTTAACCACCCAACATATATGATAAGGAGCTCTATGCCTTAGTATGGACACTTTAGATGTGGAAACACTACCTTTAGCCCAAGGAATTCATCGTTCACACGGACCATGAGTCCTTAAAACACTTGAGAAGTTAAGGTAAGTTGAATAGAAGACATACTGGATGGATGGAGATCATTGAAACGTTCCTTTATATTATTCAATATAAGAGAGGTAAGGAAAGTATCGTAGCTGATCCTTTATCTTAGAGGTATGCCTCACTCTCCACAATAAATGCTACATTTCTAGGATTTGAATATATTGAGGAAATATATGCCAATAGTGATGATTTCTTTGTTGTTTACAATGCATGTGGCAAAATTTCTTTTAAAATTTTTTACAAGGTAAATGGATAACTATTTAAAGAGAATTAATATTATGCATGAACGTTTAGTTAAGGAGGCCCATGCGGGAGGTTTAATGGGACATTTTGGTGTTAAAAAGACTCTAGAAGGCTTGCATGAACATTTTTATTGGACAAAAATGAGGGGGAATGTAGAAAGATTATGTTCACTAAGTCCAAGGTCCTATACTAAGAACTATATGCACCCTTACTCGTACCTAACTCACCTTAGGTAGATATTTCTATGGATTTTGTTTTAGGACTGCCTAGGTCAAAAAGGTAGACTCTATTTTTGTGGGTGTAGATAGGTCTTTGAAAATGGCACACTTCATATTATGAGGTTCCCCAAAGCATTGTGTATGGTCAAGACATTAAATTCCTTGGTTATTTTTGGAAGAATTTATGGGCTAAATTGGGGAGTGATATTTTATTTTCTACTACATGTCAACCTCAAATTGATAGTCAAACTAAAGTAATCAATATAACTTTGTCTACTTTATTGAGAGTGGTGATACAAAAGAATTTTAAAAACTAGGATGATTGTTTGCCTTTTGTTTAATTTACTTATAATTGGAGTGTACATTCAACCATTGATCATTCTCCATTTGAAATTGTTTATGGATTTAATCCATCTACTACTATGGATTTGTTACCTTTGCCTATTTCAAAAAGAACTAACTTAGATGAAAAGCTACATGAAATCATTCATGAAAGTATTGAAAAGAAGAACAAGGAATATGCTTTCAAGGACAACAAAGGATAATGAAAAGTCATTTTTGAAATAGATGAATGGGTTTGGATACACATGAGGAAACAATGTCTCTCTAAAAAATGAAGATCCAAGTTGCAACCTAAAGAAGATGGACCATTGTAAGCGCTTGAATGAATTAATGACAATCCCTAAAAACTAGATCTTCTAGGTCAGTATGATGTTAGCACTTATTTTAATGTTTCTGATCTTTTTCCTTTCACTTATGTGGGTGATGATTCAAAGTTGAATCCTTTTTAAAAGAGGGATAATGATGAGAATAACAGACCATCTGATGTTCTCTTATAAGGTAGGATAGGTTACAAGGTTGTACATAAATACTTGTCTTCCATTTCCATACAAATTGAGCTTGTAACCTTCCACTGTTTGGGTGTTTCACCAAGGATCCAACATAATTTTCACAACAAATCCTGATATGTGACTTAAAGTATCTACCATAATACTAGCCTTTCCCGAATGATATTACAAAGTGAAGTCATAGTCTTGAACATACTCTACCCAGATTCTTTGTCTAAAATTGAGATCCTTTTGAGTGAAAGGATATTTGAGACTCTAGTGGTCTCTGAGAAGATTTGGAATTTGGCACCCTAAAGGTAGCATCTCAATATCTTTAGATAAAAGATCACAGTTGCTAACTCTAAGTCATGAGTTGGGTAATTTCTCGTGAACCTTGAGTTGTTATGATCAATAGGTAGCTACTTGATCATTTTGCATAAAGACGCACCTAAGGCCTTATATTGAAGCATTAATGAAGACCATATAAGGTTATGTATTGTTTGGCATAGTGAGGATTGGTGCTATGGTAAGTCATGTTTTCAACTCTTAGAATGCCCTTTCATAAGCTTTGTCACATAATAATTTGGCTCCTTTCAAAGTAAGTCTTAACGATGGTGTAGCAATCTTTGAGATGTCTTGCACAAAACATAGATAATATCTAGCAAGTCCAATGAAACTTTGTACTTCAGTCACATTCCTTGGTTGATTCCAATTTATTACGACTTCAATTTTGGAAGGATATCCAATTGATTATGGCTTCAATATTGGAAGAATCCATAGCAATTCCTCTTCTAAATATAACATGTCCCAGGAATTTAACTTTGCTAAGCTAGAAGTCACACTTCTCAAACTTTGCATACAATTTATACTCTCTTAGTGTTTGCAAGGTGATTTTTAGATTTTCTATTTTTTGTGGGTCCTTGAATGAATATATATATCGTCAACAAACACAATGATAAATGGATACAAATAAGGTCAAAATACCCAATTCATTAAATCCATAAAAGGTAGTAGGAGCATTTTTTAGTCCAAATGGCATTACATGAAATTCAAAATTCCCATATCATGTACATAAAAATAACTTTAGGTATATTAGGTTCTTTGATCATTAGTTAGTGTATCCCAATCGAAGATTTATTTTTAAGAAGAAACTTGCTCCTTTGAGTTGATAAAATAATTCATTAATCTGAGGTAATAGATACTTGTTCTTTATGGTTACCCTGTTCAATTGATAGTAATCAATGAAGAGTCTAAAACTTCCATCCTTCTTCTTGACAAAAAGAACAGGTGCATCCCAGGGTGATGAACTCAGTTGAATGAATCCTTTTTCCAATAGCTCATCTAACTGATCCTTTAGTTCTTGTTTTTCTGCAAATGCCATATGACAAGGAGTGATGGATATTGGTGTAGTTCCAAGATACAACTCAATCACAAAATTGATTTCTCAAGCTGGAGAGAGTCTAGGTAATTCTTTTGGAAACATATCCCAATATTTGTTTACCACTGGTATTTGTGCTAAGCTTTTTTCATTATCTATGTTTGCTTTTAGATAATTTAGGAGAGCTATGCTTGCCTAGTTCTACCTTCCACCTAGGTCATATTTAAGGAAAATGATGGAAGGGTTTCACTCCCCTTTTGCCAAAAAATTGGACTTCTAAGCCTTTAAGTACTTAGATGGTAGCCTTATTTTCAAATAAATTCACTATGGCTTGATAGTTGGCCAGCCAGACCATTCCTAAAATGACATCAAAATATTTCATATCGAGTATGATTAGAATCAATTAGAAATTAGTGACCATTGAAGTCGATCAAATAATTTTTGCAAATATACATGGTATTTGAAGAAGCTCTTAGAGGAGTATTCAAGGTAAGAGGGGTTTTAATGGATTCATAATCAATTTTTAACATTTATCACAAGTTAATGAAATGAATAAATGAGTGGCACCAGTATCAACAAGTACTTGAACTAAAGAATGATATAACAGATTTGTACCTACCATAACATTAGTGATTTTGGATCCTCCTTATTTGCAAACTATTGCAAAGGCTTGAAATTATGTTCCTTATTCCTGAGTTGTAGTGCCTTTACCCTTGTCCTTTTCACAGGTAAATGGTTAACGTTAAAAAGTTGGTGCCATACTGGAAGATAGTTGGAAAGATTTCCAAGGAGGTTGGTAGGATCTTGAGATCTATTCTTGGAATGATCTTCTTGGTTGTTGAAAATTTTGTTGAGGTTGTCTACTAGTTTGTTGAGTTGTCCCTTGAGTTGTAACAAATATAAGGGTGATAGTAAGGAGTTCTAGATGAGTTACTATTTGACCATCCACTACATTGTCTCCTTTACCAACATTTCTTCTTCTCTATTTCTTTATCCTTGGTCTTTCAAGATGATGTGGCCACCTTTAACTTTCTACATTTACTTGCTCGACTCTATAAGCTATGCAAACTATGCAATGTAGATTTGTACACATTGATACATTAGTTTCATGCACATATCGTCTCGTATACCCATCAAATTTTTTGATGCCTTGTCCATATATCTTGCTACCATATTCTTGTAAATCTTGAAAGTCAGTTAAAATGATTCTCATATTATGCAATAGTCATGTTGCCTTGCTTAAGATTCATTAATTTGATTTGCTTGTTAGATTTTGTAGTTTCGTTGAAGAATCTTTCATAAAACAACCCTCGAATTATTTCCATACGACTATCTCTAAATCTATTCCTTTGTTAACATGTCCCACCAGTAGTCCACTTTTTCAGTTAGTTTTGTACCTAATTAAACCAGCTCTAAAATGTGTCAGAATATCTAGAGTGTACATCTTCTTCTTAATTTCTCAAATCAATCCTTCCACGATGTAAGGGTTGAGAATACCATCATAGAGCGGTGGTCTCATTTTCTCAAATTATTTGAGGTAATAAGCTCCACCTCTTTCCCCTAATTCTTGACCTTCAATAATCAATATTTTCAGTACGTACAATAAACCATGATTTTCATCTACCTCTTGTGTGGATTGCTCTCTAGCTTCTCATGCAAGTGGGTTTTTAGTCACCTTTCTTTTTGGAGCCATTCTAAGACAAAAATAGTTCAAAAATATTTTAAAGGGGTAAATATTTTTTAAAGTATAATTAAAAGAAATCCAAAAGATTTATTTAACAAAATTTTAATTTAATTTGAGATATCCCAATTTTAAAAACATACTTTAACAAAATTATTTAAGTTACAAATCATAAAATAAAAATCTAGGATTTATTTTACATCATGTCTTAGCATTTACTCCAAATAAAGGTTACAAAATGAAATACAGATTTAACCTAAAGTTCTCTTCTTTTTCCTCATCTTTTAGTGATGCACCACTTTGTTAAATCTTAATCTAAAGGTTATGAGAAAATGGGGTGAGGTACAAGTAGCTTAGTAGGCATCTATTCTATTATACATTTCCAACAAATAATCATTTGGGATGCATGTTATTAATAAAATTTCATGAATGGTAATCATTATAAATATACAGAGTAGAGAGCTTTTATTCTCAAACTCCTGGGTATACCTATACTTCCTCGCTGCAGGGGAAACTGAGGGAAAGTACAATACATGTATCCCAATGTATGCTCATCCAATATAAAATAAGCTTTGATATAAAGCCAATACATTAAATGAAATCCCATATGTATTGGTCATCCAAATACATGGGCACATGCACGATTAAACTTCGATACTCATGTGGCTCCACCTCTGACCCCAGGTATGATCATAATACATTGAGAACATGTATTTGTCAAACCACATCATATGGGCTCTCATCTATGGGTAAGTCAACTTCAAACATAATAGGGGGGCCAACAATGAGGTCCATTTGCAGTCAACGAATCCATAATAGATGGCAAACAAATGGGGGATCCAACTTTGTGGCCTATATGTGACCACAATAATTCAATCACATATAGACACCATAGATGGATAAATCTCCAAAGATACACATGTTTGCGAGGCGTACCTATAGTTTTTTAAAAACTATCTGCTGCAAACAATAGCCTATGGGTACCATACTTTTCAAGACAATGTATAGGTCTGCTTCCCACATATAAAACATGCTCATGGTGCATGTATAAAGCTCTCTAAGGCCATATAACATTTCCAATTCTCATTTTGATACTCATTTGTTTATACAATTTTTTTTTCAATGTATGCATAATAAAAATTTTATGACTAGCATCTCTTTTTAAACAACATTTATAACATGACTTATAAAATTATGGCATCCAGCTTTCCACTTTTATTTCATAACATATGATGCATGACATTTTTCTAAACAAAACAATGTGTGTATGTAAAGGTTAGAGTTAAAACCCTTACCTCAAATCCTTCACTCAAATACTCGGATATTTGTCACCAAAACACCCTCCAAATTGTGCCAAAAAGTTTGATCAACTTAGGGAGAAGATGTACTAGAGTGTGGGAGAATTTTGACCACCAATTTATAGCCAACCTAGGGAGCTCTCTAGGGAGCTCACTAGTAGTGGTTGCAAGGTCACAGTGAGGTAATAGTGGCAAGAAGGTAGAGGTTATACCCTCTTTTTCTCCTTTTGATCCAATTTTTCACATGAAACCTTCCCTTTACATCCCTACATTGTAAAACACTGTTTATAATTTATTTTTGGGTACTATAATTATTTATACTGAAATTTTAGGAATTTATAGAACTAATCAAATATTATGATTGTGATATTGACTATCACCCATGAAAGCAAATGTAGTAATAGATATTCTCAATACCAAATCAACAAGTTCATTAGAAAATCTAAAAGTAGTCCATCTTTCCCTACTTATGAAGTTACAAAAGTTGAAAGTGGAGTTATCAACAAGTCATTCAAGTATTATGCTTGCAAACTGTAGAGTGATACTTGTTCTAATTTATATAATTCATGAAGCTTAATCACAAGACTCTTTTCAAATGAATTGAATGGTAAACTTCATGGAGACAAGGTATTGATCAAGTTGATGTTCCCAAATATTCTCAAGATCCTTTGCAAGGAATTGGCGGTCCAATGACTTGGGCAAAGACTAAGAGGATGAAGGTAGCTTTGCAAGGCTTGATAATGGAAGTACAATACAAAGCGATTGTGCTAGAAGAATCAAAAACTAAATTTGAAGATTATGAAGCTTCACCAAAGATGGTCTATTCCTTTTTATGCAAGGGATATATTTGAAAGATCAAGTTGGGACCAAAGATTGATTTAAGAAGTAATATTTATGTTTTATCTAATTATGCACTTTTTATGTTTAGTAATTTTTATTTTAGTGAACTGTCGGATTTTTATTTTTAATCTTTTATTCTTTTATTTTGTAAGGTTGGATTAGGTCCAATCTACAACTAAATAGGCTCATTATACTCATTTATTTTAGGGGTTCTTGCATATTAATAAGAAGAGTTATGTAATTTGGAGGCAACAACGAATATCATTAATGAAAAGTATATTTCATATAGCTTTTTCTTTGCCTTCTTGTGTTCTTGATTGAATGCTTGGATTTGACTTATCAAAGGGAATGGTCATCCTTTGTGGCTTTTCAAGATTGGGGTTTTAAGAACTTTTTTTCCTTAGGGTTCTAATCGGATCATCTTTAACATGTTCTTAGAAAATCAATTGTTTCTATTACTTTGAGTTCGTGGATTCCTAGGTTGTTCACCCAAAGGGTCTGCATTATTTGATATAAGAGCATTGGTTGCTGAAAATAGGTTATCTATCTTCATCTATCTTTGTTTTAATTCCTAGATTTTTAAAAAAAAATCATCATTTGATTATTTTCTATGTTCTTGATTTTTTTTTCCATTCTTGAGTCACAAATCACAAAAACAAAAAAAGAAATTTCGTCCTTTTGAGTCTTGTGTTTTCTTTCAATTTCGTTGTTGTTGTTTTCGTATTTGGATTTTGTTTCATAGTTTTATTTTAATTCTTCATTCTTTATTTTTGTGTTCAACCTAACTTTGTTCTTAAAAAAACGAAAAAAGAAAAGAAAAGAAGAGGGCTACTGTTCAGTTTTAAACAAAACAATTGATAAAACCAATTGCAACTTTAAATAGCCATAACTTTTGAATTGGGTTACAAAACGCCTATTATAATATATGAAATCGAAGCTCGTTTCAATTACTATAAGATAAACTAGGCTTCTCCACTATTCTTACAATTTTCGAGTCCAAAGTATACCGTTTAAACCACTAACCGAGGGGTTAAAGGTTTGTCGAACCTTTTTTTATTGTTTTCGGTTCTTATTCATTAAGGTTGCAAAATTTTTGTTTTTTTGTGAATTTTATATTCATAGGAGCAGAAGCAGCAGTAAAACTAAAAAATATAATAAAAAAGAAAGAGAAAAAAATTGAAAAAAGAAGAAGAAAATGAGAACATAGTAGTAGATTGTTCAAGAATCTAATTCTTATTTTATTCCAAAGTTTTTTGATTCTTGTTGAAATTGGTTTTCCTTTATTTTGCTCTTTCTACCCAATACCTATTAAAAAAAGGGAATCAAAGTTGATCAAGTGTCCTTCTTTAGGGTCCTCTTTGGTTAAGAGTCTTCCTTTAGAGTCCTCTTGGGTCAAGAGTATTTCTTTAGAGTCCTCCTTGGTCAAGAGTCTTTTTTTATCAAGAGTCTTTCTTCAGAGTCCTCTTGGTCAAGAGTTTTTCTTTAGAGTCCACCTTGGTGAAGAGTCTTTCTTTAGAGTCCTCTTTGTTCAAGAGTCTTTCTTAAGAGTTATCTTTGGTCAAGAGTCTTTCTTTAGAGACCTCTTTCGGCCAAGAGTCTTTATTTAGAGTCCTCTTTTGGCCAAGAGTCTTTATTTAGAGTCCTCTTTTGGCCAAGAGTCTTTATTTAGAGTCCTCTTTTGGCCAAGAGTCTTTATTTAGAGTCCTCTTTCGGTCAAGTGTCTTTCTGTAAAATACATGAAGTAAAATGAATGATAAAATAAAATCCAAATTTGGAATGTTTCATTGTGTAGCTATCAACATATTCTCCATATATTTTACATCGGATATCTAATTAAGGTGATACAAAATGCATTACAAATCCTACTTAATGAGCTACTATATTTGTGGAGAAGATCTACCAAATAATTACCTTTTTAATTTTATAGTTCATTTGGTCGATTTAATATTTACTTTATTTTATAGGATTTTGTATTCAATTTTCAATAATAATTTAGAGTTTTATATTGATGTTTATTACCTAGGGTTTATGTTATCTTTTTAAGTCTAAATAACTATGTACGATTTTAATTAAGAAATCATCTTTGAATATAATTTTAATGAGATTGATTATGTTTACTTCCATGTAGAGCTTTATTCAAACTTATTCAGAGTAATCTCGTGGTATCCATCATAGACCTATCACTCACATCTCCTTGATGTTCTTAAGTGTGGCATCTAGAACACCCTTCTTTAGTACAAAGGTTCCTATCTTATTATAGATAGTGAGTCACGGTCATCATTTTCTTTATCTTTATAATCTGATTTAGAACAATCTTGGTGAAGAGATCAACATTGATCTTTAGGTCTCACTTCTTTAGGTGAAGTTCATATCATAGACTTTAGCTATCTCTAACTAAACTTCTCAATATGTTCCTTTGCTTACTTAGCTTGGGAAAGAAAAAGTTAAACTTTAAGTTGTTTAACTTGAAAACCAAAGAAGGATTTTAATTTTCTAGCCAAGCTTATCTCGAACTCATTCAGCATGGTTATGGAAAAATCTTGACCAACAACATCCTTTGTAAAATCAAAGATGATGTCATCAATGTAAACTTATGGAACAACCACTTCTTTGTTTCCTATTTGAATATCCAAAGTCTTGTTACCACCACCTCTTTGAAATCGATTGTTGAGATGAAAGTGGCTAGGCACTTATACTAGGCAAGAGAAGCATGTTTCAATCCTTACAATGCTTTCCTTAACTGCATAACAATCTTAAAATCCTTTGAGTTTCTCAATATAAATTTTTATTTTATCACACCATTTAGGAAGGCAATCTTAAAATTCATTTGATACAATTTGAATCCAAAAAAACATGCTAGTCCAATTAGAAGCTTGATTGACTCAAGGTAAGAAAAGTGAGAAACAATTTCTATGAAGTCAATACCCTTAATTTGAGTATAGCTAACATCCTCTCCCTTGAATTAAAAGAATATTATTGTTGAGTGTATATTATTAGTGTTAGTACGATTTTACCCTCAATATTATTCATTTAAATATTATAAGTTGAGATTTATTTGTTTTGGTTTGGTTTATTTTAAAAGTTTTGAAATGTTAAATTGTTTGTATAATTATGTGTAAGATTGCCAAAATGTTCCAAGTATAAAAATATTTCATGTTATGGGATAAGGGTATTTTAGCCTTTTATTTAAAAAATTGGATGAGGTGTCACCACTCTTATTCCTTAAGTGACACTTGGTAATATAAGTTTAAATTGTTTTCAAGGTGAATCAGCTTGGACACTTGTCCATGTAACACCCTCCCTTGGTCTAAGAAGGAAAAATTGTCGTTGTTCACAAACTTATAGCTCTAGCTGTTGAGCATAGGACATTTTCCTCATTCCATGAGTCATTTTTCTTCTCTATGACCTTGGATTAGCTCATTAAAACATTAGAGTGGAGAGAAAAATAGAAAAAACATATATCGATAACAGGTAGTGTTTGATAATGGCTAAAAGAAAAGGAAACTAAGAAACTTGCATAATAAATTTGTCCTTGCCTCATATTCCTTTAGATATTTATGAATATATATTTTATGAAAAAAATTACGATTTCTCATTTCGAGTTTTCTAAAAAAAAATTATGTAGATTTAATTGAGAGTAATTTTGTGGAAATGATGATGGAAATCCTATTCGAAACCAATCAGTATTTTTTGTGTTGGAGATGGTTTTATAAATTGGAATTGGGTGAGATATATCTTTCTTTAAATCTTGAAATTTCTAGTTTTAAAAATATTTTACGCTTTGTCATTTTGAGTTTTCTAAACAATGTTATAGTGATTTAATTCAAGGTGTGTTTTGTGGAAGTTATGCTGAAAAATCATATTTCAAGCTAATCAATATTCTATGTTTTTGAAATGGTATTACATTTGATAATTGGTTTTTTATGACTTGCTTTAAAGATTGAAATATCTAGTTTTTTTTTGTTTTTTTTAGAATAATAAATTTGTGATTTCTACCAAAATATCTATTTGAATGTATAAGGATAGGTCTAAGAGTATCCAAAACTATTTAAAATGTAATGATAAAATGGAATCAATTATTCATAGGCCCCTATTTTTAGAATTTTTAATGTATTTTTAAATTTGAATTAGGTAAACAAGGTATGAAATTGTTCTTATTTCTGACACAAATGTGATTATATATGAAGGGTTGACCAAGAAAACCCTATATTGCACATAGAGAACTAACAATGATATAGTACAGTAAGTTGATATCTAGTTCATTTCAAAAGCTTTGAAAATATTATTTTGATCTTCATGTATGCTCAACTAAATTCAGTTAGTACAAGTTGCATATCTTTCAAAAGTGCATTAATTATTTAACTAGAACATATTACATGACATTTTCATTGCACTTTCAGTACGATAATACCATGAGAATATATGTTATTTTCATTATCAGAACTAGCCAGTTTAAAGAAAGATAAAGTACAAGTAATTTAAATTTGAGATTATAAATTTTTTATTACTTATACTATTTTATATACGAGCTTGTAAGTTCAACAACTAATTTAGAATTTCTAGAGTACTTTCCCTTCCATATTAAGAGATTGTTGGATTTACTCAACATTCAAAAATTTTAGTTTGATTTTGTAAGATGTCATGGCCAAAAGATTAGGTACAATTCAACTTATTATGACTTTTATCAACTCAATATGATATTAGTTCAGTGTACTAGTTCAATTTAAGTACATATGTATCAAAAAAACCAACAGAGTCATTTTAATTATTGTATCAAGTAAGTTACTCACACTTGTAGTTAACATCTAACACCAATGCTAAATATCTCATCTCTATGCAATCAGATCCCCAACTCTAAGTGCATTTGGCAAACTAGAATTAAAGTACATTTCTCATGGTTATAGTTTTTATTTGTATAATGATCATAGCATGTTACTATATTATAAATATTAGACACATTAATTTCATCATCATTTTACTTCAAGGTTACTCATAAGATAGTACATTATTTTATCATGCATAGATTATTTTTGTCAATTTTTTATTTCATGATAATTCATAAATATTTGATAAGCAGTTTTGTAAGTACTATATACAATTATTTTATATAAATTATCCACTCATGAAGCTTTCATGCTCAACCTTTATTTTATTTTTCTCTATCAGATTACAACTTTTGGGATCACATTACATGAGTTTAGAGGCTTTGGATAATCTTTTTCCATTTAGTTTAAGTTGTTCTTTATCCTTTCCCTTTGTTGAGTACATTCTTGTTTATGTGTTTGTACTAGTGAAAAACACCTAAGAATCTCTATATTTTTATAAAATGAGACACTTTCTAGATATGTATGAAGTTTGCTGGTTTTTGAAAAATCATCCTTTTAGAACTATTATCATTTTATTATAGGGAGGATAGTTCAATAATTAGGGAAGACTCTACCCAATTTTTTTAAAAGAACTTCATAAATTAAATCTTGAAGTTTGACCAGAGCCAATTCATTAATGTTAATTTTTATGTTCCCTTAAGGCATTGGATAGGCTATATAGATGAGCTAGGGTAAGTCTTGACAATTTAGTATGAGAGTTGATTGAGTTCATCATGTACAAATAGATACTAGATTCAATCGTAATCTCTTACTCAATTTTTTGTATATTTTAAATAGAAGTGTGACTCCACACGGTCGAGGTCGTATACATCCTAAGAGATGTCTCCATTAAAAACTAGTTGCTATCCAGAGAGATGACATTAACATAGACATATATATAGAGTCAATAGTAGAAGCAAATATACATGCACCACCAGTGCATACTAACTCACCTAGGCTACCATAACACCCAAATTTTGTATCATATTTTCTATGTGTAGTAAATTCTACTCCTATTTAAAATAATTTACCAAATATAATAGACCCTATCTGTGAACTATGTTGTGCTTTCACTACCGTATTAGAGAATAGAGACCATAATTCTATTGACAGAGATTTTTTAGAACTTTGGATGCTACAATTATAGATGACTAGATTATTAAGATTAAATGGATGCTTACAATCATGGTTTTTCCAATGGATCGTAAGATTTCATTAACATCAAACTTGTTGTAAAGTAGTGGCTACCATTGGTGGGCATCCTTTTAATTAAAAGAAACATCTTGATCTTATAACCATAACTTGGATGTTCCCAAATATTCCAAAGATCCTTTGCAAGGAATTGGTGGTCCAATGACTAGGGAAAAGACAAAGAGGATGAAGGAAGCTTTGCAAGGCTTAATCATGGAAGTATAATACAAAGAGGATGTGCTAGAAGAATCAAAAAAATAAATTCAAATATTCTAAAGCTTCACCAAGGATGGTCTATTACCTTTTTATGCAAGGGATGTATTTGAAAGATCAAGTATGGAGCAAATAATGATTTAGGAAGCGATTGCTTTTTTGTTTTAGTTAATTATAGGATTTTTATGTATATCAATTTTTATTTTAGTGAATTGTGATTTTTTTTATTTTAAGTCTTTTAGTATTTTATTTTTTAAAGTTAGATTAGGCCCAATCCATAACTAAATAGGTCCATTAGGCCCATTTCATCTAGGTTTTTTTTATTTTAGGGTTTCTTATAAAAAAAGGGCAACTATGTAATTTGAAGAAAAGAACAAATATCATTAATTAAAAATATATTTCATAAAGCTTTTTTTTCCTTCTTGTAATCTTAATTGAATTCTTGAATTTAACTTATCAAAGGGAGTGATCATCCTTTATGGCGTCTCAAGATTGTGGTTTTAAGGACTTTGTTTCCTTATGGTTCTAATCTGATCATCTTCAACATGTTCTTAGCAATTCAATTGTTCTTATTCCTTTGAGTTTGTGGGTTCCTTGGGTTATTTTTCTAGAGTGTCTACATCACTTGTTCAACTCTGTAAGCTATACAGAATGTTGCAATGTAGTTTTGTATGCCTTGATACATCAACTATATGCAGATGTCATCCCATAAGCACATAACAAACTTTACAGCCTTGGCAGAGTCTCTTGCTACCATATTTTTATAAATCTTGATAGTTAATTGAAATGATTCTCATACTATGCAACAGTTATGTCATCTTGGTTAAGATTCATAAATTTGATCACCTTGATACTTTTGTAGTTTAATTGAAGAATATTTTGCAAAATAGCTCCTCAAATTCTTCCCATGTGATTGTCTCTATATCTCTTCCTATGCTGATAGAGTTCCACCAATAGTTAGCTTTTCTAGCCAGTTTGTATGTAGCTAAACAAATTCTAAAATGCGTTAGAATATTTAGAGAGTTCTTGTTCTTCTTATTTTCCTGAATCCATTATTCTACGATGTTCGGGTTAGGATTACCATCACAGAGCAATGACTTCGCCTTCTCAAACTCTTTGACATAATAAGCTCTACCTCTTTCCATGGGTTCTCCACCTTGAGTAATTAATCTATATGGCCCATGTTATTACGATTTTTATCTATGTCATGAGCATGTTGCTCTCTAGTTTCCCTTACGGGTGGATTCTTAATTACCTTTCTTTTGAAGGAATACTGAGACAAAATTAGTTCAAAAATATTTTAAGATTATGGATGAATATTATTCTCTAGAGATCAGAATGATGCTTTGAAAACCAAACAATCAGGACTCAAAAAATGGGTACATGAAATATGAATGAGGGTAAATTTTTAAGTTATATTCAAAATAAAATCAAGATATTTAAAATTTAAAATTCATTTCGATTTGGGATTTCCCTTTTTAAAACATAATTTAACAAAACTATTTAAATTAGAAAATACAATATACATATATTAGAGAAAAAATTCACTTTACAATATGTCTCAGCATTTTCTATAGAAAAGATAACAAGATGAAATACAAATTATAACCTGAACTTCTCTTCTTTTTCCTCAACTTCAAGTCATCCACCACTTTGTCAAACCATAATATGGAGGTGAGAGGAAAATAGGGTGAGCTACATGTAGCTCAGATGGAGTCTACTCTATCATATGTTTCCAACAAATAATCATTCATAATGCATGTTGTTTATTAATATATGGAGGGGGAAGATTTTTGTCACAAAAACCTAGCTATACTTATACCTCCTCACTTTAGGGGAAACCAATGGAAAGTACAATATAGGTATCCCAATGCATACTAATACAATGAAAAATGCTATGATATAAATCCAATGAATAAATGAAATTCCATTTGTATTGGTCATACAAATACATGGGCATATGTACAGTCTAAATCCGAGACACATGTGGGTCCACCTCCAACTCTATGTACTATCATAACAAATATGGAATATGTATCCATCAATCACATCATATGGGCCCTCGTCTATGAATAGTTTAACTGTAAAACACAATGGGAGGTTCAACTCTAAGGCCTATATGTAGTCAACTAATCCACCATAGATGATAAATCAATGGTCACATATATCAACCACAATAATCCACAGTCATATATAGATACCATAGACAAAAACTATCCCAAGATATATGTGTATGCAATGCGTACCTGTAGTGTGTCAAAAATTTCTTCTACAACCATTAGACCATTGGTACCATACTCTACAAGACAACATAGATGTGTACTTTGCACATATAAAACCTTATCATGATGCATATATAAAATTATTGTATGCCACATGACATTTATGATATTCATTTCATATCAACATTTGATACTTATTTTGATATAAAAAGCTTTTTTGATGTATGAATATAAAATATTTAGAATGAGTATCTCATTCTACATAACATTTATAACATCATAATACGACTTCTAAAATAATGTCATTCATTTTTCTTATGCATAATATATGATGCATGACATGTCATTAACATAACAATGCATGTATTTAAAAATTTAGAGTAAGAACGCCTACCTTGTATCCTTTACTTGAGCACTAGGATATTTATCCCAGAAATTCTCTTCAAAGTGTGTTTAAAATCCAAAACAACTTAGGAAAAGAAAGTTATATATAGAGAGAAAAGAGGTAAGAAAACTGTGAAGAAAATAGGTGGTTCATCCCCTTTATATAACCAAATCGAGGAGCTTTCCAACTACGATGGTGAGGTGGTGAAGGTTGTACACAATTTTTCTTGTTTGATCCAATTTTTCACACTAATATTTTCACTATGTCCCTACATCGTACACTGTTTTTTAAATTTATTTTTATGTACTAAATTTATTTATACTTAATTTATTGGTTTTTAAAATATGTGACCATATATTATTATGGTCATGGATTATTGATGGTAGATTATCACTCGTACAAGGGCCACAGATCCCCTCATCAGGTTTTGAGCTTTCCATCCCTTGTGGATTTGTTAATTGCATATAGGCCATGGAGTTTGATCCCCCATTATATTTTGGAGTCAACCTAATTATTAACAAGGGTCCATATGATGTGATTTTATTGATACATGTGTCATATGTATTGTGATCATACATGTGATTGGAGGTGGACCCATATGCGTCTCGAAGTTGAACTGCGCATGTGTATTTGGATGACCAATACATATGGGGTTACATTTCATGCATTGGAATGCACTACATATTATATTTTATATTGTACTATCATGCATTGAGATACTTGGAATGTACATTTTCCCAGTTTCTCGGAAGCAAGGAAGTCCACATATACCCATATGACAAAAATATCCCCACATTATATACTAATGATGACTACTTACATTCATAAAAAAATGTTAAAATGAGCTTGCATCATGAAATTTGTTTACTATGACAATATTTTAGATTAGACTCCTAATGAGCTATATATAGCTCACCTCTACACATGCCTCACTCCCTAGTTGTGTTGTTCGAGATAATCATGGTGAAGACAGAAAGGTTTTATATGGAGGATTCAAATGTTGACAAGATTGACTTGAATACTTATTTCATTTATTGGTTATTATAATTTATGATTAGATAGGCTGAAACTACTATGATGAATTTAAATTGATGTATTGGATTTAAATTTATGACTTTATAAATTTATTTATATAATTTATTTTTAAATTGAATTTTTCATAATTACCAAAGAAATTTTCTTTAAACATAATTTAAAATTTACCCTTTTTTTGAGGCATGATAGTTTAGTATCAAAGCATGGTTCTAATCTCCCAGAAATAAAATTGCTTTCTAAAAGGTCATTTTTGTCTCAACTACCTACTTGTAGAATAGCCAATAAGAAACATGTGCAAATTGCACTACGTAATAATTGAACACATGAGGAACCTAAAGTGAAAAATTGAAATTACTACATTGAAGATCTGTAATGAGCATGTTATTGGAAGGAATAATGACTTTCTTTATCAGTATAAAGTGGTTTCAAAAAATAAGATGTCTCACTTATCTTTAAAATATGTTCATCCTAGTTGCTTTTGATTTTTAGGAGAAGTTGGACATTTTATGACTGATTCATTGATTTCAGCTAACAATGGGAGCAATTGACCTCATTCATTTTTTACTAAGGCATAAGAGTTTCTCACATTGTAGAACCCACTCACTAAATTGAACGAGCTGAACCAAAAAAAAGTTTGTGAAAGTCTAAAAGTTTGTGAAAGTCTAAATCTAATGATTGGTTCTTATACCTCCAATATTTCCATAAGACGATTCACGTCAAATTGGATAACAACCATGGATGAGGTTCACATTCTACTTTCTACTATGAGGCATCAAATACTGGAAGGAATTTCCCAAGGTAATGTCAATAGTATAGCTGGCATTTGAATGAAATTTTTTGATAACCAATACAATCTTTTCAAGAACTATTCTTCCAAGCTTATCATTCGATTTGATAGCATTTCTAAAGAACAAATAAAATACCTTGTAAATTCTTAATTGAAATCAATTAGTATAAGGAAAGGATAAGGACATAATTGACACAACTCTAAGACAAGGATCACAAGAGCAAGTCTTCGTGATATCTAATAGGAGGAAGTAGAAATCAATGATGATTTGATTTTTCTACACAACTCTTAGAATCATATTCTTTCTAACACTTGTATCACCTATTTTTTCACTTCTTGAACCTTTGTCCTATAACTAAATCTTACAAACCCCCTTATTTTAAATTTTCCTCTTGTATTCTCTTATGATAATCTTTATATATGTAATAGTCCAATTTCATGACTCATGGAAGCATTGTCTAAAAGGTAGATAGGATTAGACAAGTATAATTCCTCTAAAAACTCTTCAAAAGATTGTATTGGAATGTATTTTCGAAATAATTATTTGTACTTTCCCCATCTTGAGCATGTTTTTATAATCAAGTTATATCTAGGAAACTACATCAGCTACTATCGTTCATTTTCAAAAGGCACCATTCAAGAAAGGAGTTAAGAAAATAGTCGGATGAACTATTGGCAAAAAGATTCATTCGACCAAGGTCGTTGCCTTGAGGAACGCCTGATCTGTTAACGAAAAATAGAATTATGAATTCTAAGTTATACATTGATCATCGTCAATTGATAGATGAAAATTGGACTATTGATCAAATCAGGAATGATAGATTTCAAGAACAAGACATCAATAAGAGATTTGAACATATCAAAACTACTTTTCAATTATAGAACGAGTGCTCAAAAAGAAGGAGTAACTCATAAGAGAATTACTTTGAAATGATTAGAGATTGATGATTTTACGTGAAATTCAAGAAAGGTAAAAATTGGAGATAGAAACATAGTTAATTTAAAAGGGTGTCAATTGGTATCAAACAAAGAATGTAAGTGGGGAAACCCTATGAAAATCAAAACTGTGACTATTGACTATATCAATAATTGTCATATTGATTAACAAAGCATCACATGCAGTGTTCAATGACACATTATAGAAAGGATTTGGACACACTTGAATGTTTACATAGAGATCAATGAAACAAGATTTTCATGTGAGATGTATCTTAAAACTTAAAGTGCCATTTGCATCGAAAGGAAAACCTAGATTATGTGACAAAAGATGATGAAAATCTATGTGATTTAAGGGAAATAAACACTGAGAATTATGAAGATTAAACCAAGTCGGATCCATTGAGAATATAGCAGTCAACTAATGACAATAATGGTAGTAGCACAATATAAGAAGAATTCGATGATAGATAAAATTAAGAGAAATCAAAGCACGTTGAATGTTCTAACATACAAGATAACAAATAGGAGCCAAAAAATTGTTATATTTTCTATGGAGAAGAAGAGAATGATGATAACTATAAACAAAATTGTGAGAAAGGAGAAGGATCGTAACTATAAACAAAATTATGAGAAAGGTATCTTCAAAGGATTATGATTTCACATAGAAAAAGCAATGGAAACTCTTAAGCTGATAGGTACAATTGTCCAATAATAGATATTGGTACATGCAGAAACACTCAAATGATAGAAGGATTACAAGTTACAAGATAATGGAAGACAAGTACAACCCGATAATGAACGGCTTAATTTAACGATAATATATTTTTGCAAAGCATGGTGAATAATTATTGGAAGGAAAAATGGTGGATAGAAATATTCTTGCTATTATAACATTTTCTTCCATAGAAAGATAGCAATCCTAGATGAAGACTCTTTAAAGACAAGGAGCCATGGATAAAAACATATAAGAATTGATAGCATGTATAGAAATTATGGAATGTATGGTTATCTTAAGAGAACTTATTGGTAAAATAGAATGAAGATTAACTTACAGTGAACTGCATTAGAAGAAATTTACATAAGACTCGATATTTTGGGAATGATTTTCATAAATGATCGTATGACTATATAGTATATCAAAATCAATTGGGCCATATCAAGATCCAAAATTCTCTCTCATCTATAGAATTGTCACAACAAACTTTTCAAACAAAATTGCTATGTAATACAAACTAATGCTTAGTTCTAAAGGATTATTTGAATATTATAAGACCATGTTGCAAATATGTGTCATGGAGTTAAGGAGAAATTAGATCAAACAATTTCTAACAATTGATTTTTCCTACAATAATGGCTGCATAATGCCTTCTACATACAACCACATAAACTTCCAAGATGATGAATAGAAAAGAAGGAAACCATGGGATAAGCACACACGTCAAATTAGGGGTGCATCTTGGTAACAAAAAAATGTATCATGATTTTAAAAAACACCTATTGGTGAAAAGGAATGAAGAAACATAGTGCTCAGTGCATAGCCAGTTACATGATATGTCAACAAATAACTTGTAGGACTACTTCGACCAAACCTAGTGCCAAATTTGAAATGGGATGACATAACCATAAACATCATACAAGTATCACCATGTACCTCTCAAAGTCAATTGTATCTAATTGAGATCCAAAGTATACATCACATTTATGGAGGTATATACAAGAGGCTTTGAGTATTGAGTTTTCGTATAGAGAATCATACAAATCTCTAATGTGCTAGACATAATGCAAAAATTTCAGTATGATGTGGACTAATCATTTTGAAGAAAGAACTGAAAAGATTTTCATTTCATAAGAAGAACTTTGAGCAGCTCATAGTTGGTAAAAGAGTTATATATACTGATTGTGGATGATGACCATTGAACTTCAAAGTGGATGACTATGTTTTTCTCAACATTCAACCTTGTAAAGGAGTAAAAAATTTGGAATAAGAAGGATTGGCGATGTAGCATATCAGTTGGAATTGCCCTCGAATTGGTACAAGTTTATAATGACTTCCACGTGTATGCTCTACGAAATGTCAAAGGAATCAAAATACTATCTTCAGTTGGAAACAACTTCCATTGCAAGAAAACACATCATATAAAGAAGAACCAACGATAATAATTGATTTCCAAGTTAGGAATTTGAGAAGAACAAGAACAAGAACACTAGCAAAGGTTTGGTGGGAACATCCTAGCATGGATAATTAAATATTGGAGTCAAATTTTGAAGTCTACATAAGCTATCCAAACATAAGGAGTTATGAAATTTCAATGATATAAGTTCTTTGAAGAGTACGAATGTAAAACACCATAAATTTATAATGAGTATTTAAAGTGCCTTGAAAAGAATGTGTGCATCATATTTAAATGTAGGGATAAATCGAGAACCTTTCGTGCTTAAAAATCAAATTGAACAGAAAAATATTTTGGTAACTCGTCACCAGCCTCGCCAACCCTTGCCACACCCTTCATCACCACGTTTGGTGAGGTGGTTTGTGAACTCCACATAATTTATATAAAAGAGTGTCGAACTTTCCCCTATCTTACACATAATTTCTTTCCCTATCCTTCCTCTCTTTCTAAAACTCTTTCTTTAAATTTGTTGGGCTTTTGGCACATTTTGGAGGGCATCTTGGGTATAAATATCAAGGAGTTTGGATTCAAATGCTCAATGGTAGAATAACTTTCCAAGTAAGGGTTCTTACTCTAAATTTTTAAATTCATACATTATTTTTTTAAATGAAATTTCATGTATTATTTGTTATAAATAAAAGTGAAAAACTGGATGTTATGATCTTATTAGTAATGATATAATATTATAAATATTTTTAAAAAATGAGATACTTGCTATAGATTTTTTGTTATGCATACATTGAAAAACTTTTATATATAAAATGAGTATAAAATTTTGATATCAATTGAGCATTAAAAGTGTGATATGGAATCCAAGAATTGTATACATGCATTATAAGAATGGTATGTTGTCTTGTAGAGTATGGTACCTATGGTATATTAGTCACAATAGGACAATTTCTGATAAACTACAGGTATACTTCGCATACATGTGCATGCTTGGATTTTTTTGTTTTTGGTGTCTATATGTAACCATAGATTATTTTAGTCATGAATTGTTGACCATGGATTATTCCTCACATATGGGCCTTAGATCCCCCCATAGTGTTTGGAGCTTGATGCCTATTATGGATTCTTTGACTGCACATGGGCCTTGGTATTGGATGCCTCATTATGCTTTGGAGTCGACCTACCTGTAAACTCTCTCATATGATATGATTTTACCCATACATGTGCCATATGTATTATGATCATACATGAGGTTAGATGTGGACCCATGATGGGGACCCTCTAGGCAAACAACCCTAGGAACCCACAAATGCAAAGGAAGAGGAAAGATTCATTTGCTTAGAATGTGTTGAAGATGATTAGATTAGAACCCTAAGGAAACAAAGTTTTTAAAACCCCAATCTTGAGATGCCACAAATGTTGATCACTCCCTTTGATAAGTCGAATTCAAGCATTAAATGAAGAATACAAGAAAGTAAAGCAAAAGCTTTCTGAAATACACTTTTCATTAATGATATTCATTCTTACCTTCAAATTACATAGCTCTTCTTCTTTATAAGTAGGAAACTCTAAAAGAAAAAACCCTATATGATATGGGCCTAATTAGTTGTGGATTAGTCCTTCATATGAACCAAGGGGTTAGGACCTAGCTAATTTTAAGATTATATAGCAAAGGGTTTCTCCACACATCAATGGATATTACTCACCATTTATCTGATGGGAAAGATGCCACAAAGAGATGCTATTTCCTTGATAAGTCTAGCATAAATGACACCCTAACAAGTGTGTATATTACTCACCATAAATTCTTGGATTCTAAACAATGCCACAAAGGTTTCCAATCCCTTGATCGTTGCTAAAATAGAAACAAAGAGCATGAATAAGCTCTCAAATGATCTAAAAAATCAAATTTCATTCAAAATGTGAATTCCCAACAACTAAACTACTCTTAAGTATTTATAGGATACAAATAAATCCTAAACTCTTCTGCATCACAACCTTTGATCTCATCCAAGATTTGAAATTAAAAATAGCCAAAAAGCACAAAAGGTGATAGAAAACATTGACCAAAACATGGAGAAAAATGGGGCAGCTAACTACAAAGGAATCCTTTGAAAATATTACATCTTAACCCTTGATTTCATCCAAGGGCTGAAAAGAAAGTTGCCCAAAACTAGTCCAAATGGCACAGCAAAACATGGAGTTCTCTTCTTTTTGCTCACTTTTCTCTCCTCTTTTCTCACTCTTCTCTCCTTCATGCTCATTTTCTTCTATTTTTTTCTCACATTTCCCTCCATTATGCTCACTTTTCTCCTCATTTTTCTCACTTTTCTCTCCATTTTTTCACTCGACCTCGCTTGCTCTCTTTTTATTTTCCTTTTACTCACATTTTTGTTTTTCCCACATCTTGCACTCTCCTTCTATCCTAATTTGGTATTCTTAAGCTTGAAAAGGTTTGAGAAGAGCTAATACAACTTTCCGGTTGTTCATTTTAAAATAATAACAATTTTTGTCACCATCATATGACACCTTCCTATTAGACTGCCATGGTTGGCCGAGTAATATGTGAGCAGTATACATTGGGGCCACATCATAAATAACCTCATATTTATATTTTACAATTCAAAAAGGAACCCAAAATTCTTTACTAACCTCCACTTCTCCACAATCATTCCACCATGGTAGCTTGTATAGTTTAGGATGTCGCTGATACTTCAAATTTAAATTTTCTACCAATAAGGTACTAGCAACATTAGTGTAGCTCGAAATATCAATAATTAATGCCCATACTTTATCCTTCATATGGCATCTTGTGTGGAAAATATGATTATGGTGCTTGTCATCTTCTTCATTATTTGGCGGTATACTCAGGACTCTACTTGTGACAAGCGAATCTCTATGCAAAGGTTCTTCCACTTCAACATTAGAACCATCATTCACTAGTGGTATCTGATGAGTAGAACCGGCATCGCCGATCCAACCAATACTTTGGTTTTATATTTATAAAACTCTCACTAATGCACTAATCATTTCATAGAAAATGATAAGTATACTCCCAAGGTCGATCTAAGGAATGAATATATATGGTTTTTAATTTAATATTTAGACTTTTAAAAATGGAATTAAATCCTAAACATCCTGTCACGATATTTGGGTTTTTGTGTTTCTAATCTAATAACAAAAAAATAAACATAGATACAGATTCAATAAATATTAATGCAAAATTTATCATTTATAATAGTGGAGTATTTATGGATATAATAACTAAGTAATTATGCTTGCTCATCTTATTTAGGTTATTAAAGATATAAATTGATATTTATTAATTCGCTCTTTATTATATGAATACCACCTTTGGTGGGGTTAGATATTCTTTGTTAACTAAACAAATCAATTAACACCTATGGGTGGGGTTGATAACTAATTTAGTTAATTAAATTAATTCATTTATCTAAGAGATTGAAAATGAACCATTTAAATGCCACCTTTGGTGGGGTTAGACAGTTTAAACTTTATTCAAGGTGTCCAAATTAAACCTAAGAATTTAATTATCTGAGTACTAACTTTCAAGTTTTAAAACTACTACTGAAAACATGTTGTCAATACATTTTTAGATAATAATTCTTATAAAAACTTTTGAAATAGAGCTTCACTCTAACTACCGGTCGATTGTACCAACAAATAAAATAACACTACTCTAAATTAGACCAGATAACTAAACCTTAAAATCTAATTTTTAGATTTAAGTTTGTAATGAAAAATAATATATTTCTCTCTAACATTCTTAATATAAAATCTTGAATAAAAACAAAATCAATTCATTTTAGAGATTTTTACCTATTTAATATTTCGCAAGCATAACAACGTTATTATTATATCATGTTTACAAACAGCCACCAAAGTTAAATTTAATAACAGACATTAAATAAAACATGTAAGAATAAAGCATAAAAATAACTGTAAGAAAATAAAATTCTTACAGTACTTTGACGCTATTCACGTTGCTAGAAAACCTCCAAATAGAATTTGCACTCCCATTTATTGAATCGAAAAGAAAATAAATTACAAAACATAACTAGTTCTTCTCAAAAAGAGAAGAACTCTAAAACTAAGAAAAGCTAAAAACTAAGAAAAACTTAAAAACTAAGAAATGGAGAGAAAGAAAGAGAAAGAAGATGTGTTTAGTTATGAAGAGAATAAGGGTATTTATAGGTGAGGATGGGAAGAAAGGGTAGGTGAAAAAATGATTAAAAATAGAGGAAACGCAGAGTAGTGAATGATGACGTCATGTTGACGCAGGGTGCGGCAGCGCGCGCGGAATGTGGCACAGAAAGTAGCAGGGGTGCGTAGAGACGCCTACAGACAGGACGATGCGTCGCGCGGGATTGGGCACTGATGGGAGCAGGCACACGCGGAATGGGCGTGCTGCGCATGGCTGCATGGCACGACTGGGTGTGCTACGCGCGTTGGGCGGTGCGGCTACGTGCGCGATTTCCTCCTTTTTGACATTTTGACCTTTTTGACCCATTTTGTCCAATTTTTCCATATTTGTTGACTTTTCCTCATTTATTTATGAATATATTTGTGATTTATTACCTCCAGTATTCCTCTTTGAGTCTTTAAGTTACATTTTTAAGCGAAAATACCTGAAACACAATAAAAATACCTTTGATTCCGAAAAGACAGATTTATATAAATTTATGATAAAATCATATAAATATATATATTTTTAATCAATTAATGTGCATAAAAGCATGGTAAATTTAGTACTTTTTGAGCACTCATCACAACCCCCAACTAGCTTCTTGCTAATCCCTTAGCAAGAGAAGCGATAAAAAGTAAACATTAAACTATCCTAAATCACTTCCGTGGATTGACACGGTTGCATTTAGCCTATGCAATAAGCCTTTAAAACCCTAGGTTGCCCTAGTGAACGAGTTTAAGTCTCGTGAGGGTTTTCAGTAATGATACCCACAAACATTAAACTAAATGTAAAAATCAAAAGAAATAATAAAAACAATCAACTCAAAGACTAAAATTACAACAAAATCAAAAATTAATTTTTAAGAATAAAAGAAAACAACATATCACAAAAATGTCTCATATTTTTTAATTTCCTTTAAGATCATAATTAAAATCTCAAGCATAAGTTATTTTAATATCTTTAAACAATCATGATTTATTATAATAATTAGTCGAAAATCATTTTCATATTTTATATCAAAAATGTATCAATTTAATTTCACCCAATTTCAGTGTCTAGAATCCAAATTCGCTTCGACTCTATTCCTCACTAGTCAATACTCTCAAAACACTGAATCCTATGGGTTCAAACACTCATACTAATTTATATGCAAAATAGTTGATATATAGAAATGAACTAATATGTTCGCATATGTATACAGAATAAAGGCTTAAAGTGTTATGTTGACGTTTATCTCATGAAAGGAATCGAATGTATAATTATAAAGATATCAAATATAAAAATTATTTTCATGCATAAATCAAACTCATTAAGAAAGAATTTCAAGATATATGCGTTTTACAAATGAAGAAAGTGCAATGACTTTTTAGGGAATTACTTCCTATATCTTTCTTTTGTAATTAGCCTTTACTCACTATTTTGTAGGAAATGTGGGTCATAGTATGTAGATTATACTATATATTCTTTATCTATCTATTTTTTTTTCTGAAGATACTTTTCAATATATATCATTTTTTTTAGAGTCAACCCCATGTACAGATTGTACATTATTTTTAGGATTTTGGTGAGTGGTTAATTTTGTGGCTTTTCTGTTTGATTTGGTTTAGGTAACCCCATATATATATCTCTTTTTTTTGTAGCAGTCATGCATGAATGAGATAAAAGCATATACTATCAATTTCTACTCAAATCATTTAATCTAAAGAAAAATAAAAAATATATACGACACTCTATTAAGATGAGAAAAAATTCATACATTCAATGCTAATACCTATAGAGATCATCTAAAAATTTAAAGAAATATGAAATGTGTTTGGAGTAGAAAAAATATATATTTCACTCTGAATAAGGGAAAATAGGCTCAAATTATATCTCACAAAGGTGAAGCCACTAAAAAAAATTCATAAACACCAATTTTGGGTTTAATATAATTTCTACATCTTATCAAGAAATAATAGTTATGACAAAACTAACTAATTACCAAAACTAATTACAAAATATTTCATGATATGTTTTCAAAAATTAATCTAACAGTACAAAAGACTTAATTATTTACTTAAATTTGATTTAAGAAATGATAATTTTTTTTGAGAAATTTGTCTTTTTTTAAATTCCAAAAATTACTAAATCACACAAAACAAAAATAAAACCATACACAAAAAATTGAAAATGTCAACATAAAAAAGAAAAAAAATTATTTTTTTTAAATTAAGCATGGTAACTTTTCACCACCCCAACCTAGAACTTACATTGTCCTCAATGTAACAACTGTAAATTAAAGATAAAGAGAAAAGAGAAGAAAAATTACCTATTTCCTGAGAATGTGCAAGTAGTAATGGAGAAATGTAGGTGCATCCATCATATTCATCATTAAAGTTCACACAAACAGATCACTGCAAACTTCTAACATCTCAAAAAATATTTTTAGTTTTATCAATTTTAAAATTATTCATATGCAATTAAACTAAAATAAACAATAGAAATTAAATAAGTAAAACAAATAAAAGAAAATTACCTAAAATGATGGGTTGCCTCCCATCCAGTGCTTAGTTTAACGTCTTAGCAAGACGTAAATTTATGGTGCTAAGGGTTACTCAGCCAAATGCAATCCATTTCAGCAATGTTGTTTGGTTCTTCTAAATAAGGCTTCACAATATGCACATTGACTTTGAATGTTTTTTTGTCTTGGAATCCAATAGTTCTACTACTCCATGTGCAAATACCTGAACTATTTTGAATGGTCCATCCCATCTTGATCTCAGCTTTCCTGGAAACAATCTCTAACGAGAGTAAATAAAAGAACTTTCATTCCAGGGTGAAGAGTCTTAGGAACTAGCCTCTTGTCATGATAGCACTTAGTACGCTCTTTGTATAATTTGGCATTCGCATAGGCTTCATTCCAAATTTCTTCCAACTCATTAAGATGGAGTAACCGTTTTTCTCCTGCTTTATCTAAATCTATGTTTAACTCTTTAATTGCCCAATAAGCCTTGTGTTCAAGTTCAACTGGAAGGTGGCATGCTTTCCCAAAGATTAACCAGTAAGGGCTCATCCCAATAGGTGTTTTGTAAGCGGTGCAATATGCCCATAAGGCATCATTTAACTTAAATTCCCAATCCTTCCTTGAAGGATGCACAGTGCATTCCAATATTCCCTTAATTTTCCTATTACTTACTTCCACTAAACCAGAAGTTTGAGGATGATATGGAGTAGCTACTTTATGTGTGATGTTGTACTTGTTTAGTACTCCATCAAAGATCTTGTTACAAAAATGGCTACCTCCATCACTTATTATAGCTATAGGCGTTCTGAACCAACTGAATATTAAATCCTTCAAGAATTTAACAACAACATTAGCATCATTGGTTTTAGTGGGGATAGCTTCTACCCACTTGGATACATAATCCACAGCAACCAAAATATATTGAAAACCATTGGATGGGGGAAAAGGACCCATAAAGTCAATCCCCCATACATCGAAGAGTTCAACAACTAAATTAGATGTCAAAGGCATTTCATCTCTTTTGCTTATGTTTCCTGTTCATTGACATCTATCACATTGTGCACAAAACATATGAGCATCTTTAAAAATAGTGGGCCAAAATAATCTAGACTGTAATACCTTACGAGTTGTCTTTTCACCACCAAAATGGCCCCCACAATGAAGTTCATGAAAAAAAGTTAGAATGCTCTTATGTTCTTCTTCAGGTACACATCTCTGGATGACTTGATCTTGACCAATCTTGTATAAATAAGGGTCATCCCAGAAATAGTCCTTAATAGTTTTAAAAAACCTTTTCTTGTCCTGATATGAAGTGTTAGGTTGTAAAACACCAGTGTCAAGATAGTTTACAATATCAGCATACCATAGGTTCGAACCTATTGAAAATAACTATTCATCAAGAAAGGTTTCAACTATATCTTCATTACTCTCATCTTTAAGAGAATTGCAGTCAGAAATCAACCAAGACAAATGGTCAGCTACTAAGTTTTCACTGCCTTTCTTATCCTTGATTTCTAGGTCAAATTCTTGTAAGATTAAGACCCACCTGATTAATCTTAGTTTGGCATTTGGTTTACTTAATAGGTATCTTAAAGCAGCGTGATCAGAATGCACAATCACTTTAGATCCTACTAAATAAGACCTAAATATTTCTAAAGAAAACACTATAGCCAAGAATTCCTTTTCACTAGTGGTGTAATTCATTTGGACATCATTGAGTGTTTTGCTAGCATAGTAGATGACATGCAAACACTTATCCACTCTTTGTCCCAAGACTGCTCCTATAGCACAATCGGAAGCATCACACACTATTTCAAAAGGTAAAGACCAGTTTGGTGCCATAATAACAGGGGTAGATGTTAGTTTCTCTTTTAAGGTATTAAAGGCAATAAGGCAGTTATTGTTGAAATTAAAATAAACATCTTTTGATAGAAAGTTACATAAGGGACGACTTATTTTAGAGAAATTTTTAATAAATCGTCTGTAAAATCCTACATGTCCTAAGAAGCTTCTTATCCCCTTCACAAATGTAGGGGGAGGTAGTTTGGAAATCAATTCAACTTTTGCCTTATCAACTTCAATACTCTTGCTTGAAATTATATGTCTTAAAACTATCCCTTGTTGAACCATAAAATGACTTTTCTCGCAACTAAGGATGAGATTGCATTCCATGCATCTTTCTAAAACCAAAGTCAATTTATGTAAGCAATCATCCAATGAGTTCCCAAAGATAGAGAAATCATCCATGAAAATCTCAATGAATTTTTCGACCATGTCTGAGAAAATAGATATCATGCATCTCTGGAAAATGGCAAGGGCATTGCATAACCCAAATTCCATTCTTCGAAAAGAAAATGTCCCAAAAGGACATGTAAATGTGGTCTTTTCCTCATCTTCTGGTGCTATGGGTACTTGATAATATCCAGAAAATCCGTCTAGAAAACAGTAAAATTCATGCTCAGCTAATCTTTCCAACATTTGATCAATGAATGAAAGAAGAAAGTGATACTTTTTAGAATATAAATTTAGTTTCCTAAAATCTATATACATTCTCCATCTAGTGATTATTCTAGTGGGCACTAATTCACTTTTTTCATTTTTAACAACTATTATCCCAGATTTCTTTGGTACCATATGCACTGGACTAACCCACTCACTAACCGCAATAGGATAGATAATTCCTTCTTCTAAAAATTTAATAATTTCTTTCTTAACTACCTCTTGCATATTTGGGTTTAGTCTTCTTTGGGCCTCTCGTACAGGTTTAGCACCATCCTCCAAGTTGATCTTGTGCATACACATTGTAGGACTAATGCCTCTTATATCCCTGATACTCCAGCCTATAGTTTTCTTAAATTTTTTAAGCACTTTGATAAGTTCCTTTTCTTGGGTTTTGGTCAAGGTTGAAGAAATTATCACTGGATAAGTTTCTCCTTCTCCCAAAAACACATATTTTAAGTGCTCAGGTAAGTCTTTGAGTTCAAGTTCAGGTGGATTGGCCTCTTTATTAGATGAAGAACTCGGTAGATTTAAAAGCGTACTAGATTTTGTCATTACTTCATCATTGTCTAGTCGTTCAAGGTACCCCTTAATTTTCTCATCTAAATCTTCTTCGATCTCTTCAAGTGTAAGAATAGTTTCCAACTTGTCTTCTATTCTGGTTCGGGAAAAGGTGCTTTGGACAAGATTATCCAAAGGCTCAACATCAAATATTTCATCGATGGTAGAAATAGAAGGAAAAGGTGAAGAATCAAAAACTTTCAAATGAACAGTCTCTCCTAAGACTGTCATTGTCAAATTTCCATCTTGGACATCAATAATAGTTTTAGTAGTTACCATAAACGGTTTACCAAGCAGTATTGTGTGCTCTCTATCCAATGCTGGATTTTCTTGCATATCCAGAACCACAAAGGCAACCAGTATTATCCGTTTGTCTACTTGTACCAACACATCCTCAACTATTCCCTTTGGATACTTAAGATATCTATCTGCAAGTTGAAGGGACATAGTTGTCGGTTTTAAATTTACTAAATTAAGCTGTAAGAATATAGAGTAGGGTATCAAATTTATAGTAGCACCTAAATCAAGCATTGCTTTAGCAACATTCCTATCCCCCATAGTTATGTTTATAATAAAACTTCCAGGGTCTTTCAACTTAGGGGATAGTTTATGCTGAAGTACAACGCTAGAAATTTTTAATACTACTACTCGTTCATTCAGTTCATACCTCCTTTTCTTAGTGTTCAACTCTTTGAAAAACTTAGCATATGAGGGCACATTCATGATCACTTCTAATAATGGTAAATTGATATTTACTTTAGAGAGCATATAAAAAAGATCATAGAATTGCTTATCTTGTTTGGATTCTTTTAACCGGTGTGGAAAAGGTACTTGCAGCTGGTGTGGTTATGTTGTCTTTTGAATTTTGGGGATGTCAGATGACCCTCTAATGAGTTTTTCAGAAGGCTTGTTAAGTTTAACACTTGTTTCTCCTTTTTGTGAGACTAGAATATCACCTTCTTTATTACTGAATTACAAGGTAGATTGTTAGAGATTTCAGGTAAACTGGTATTGACTACCTTACCACTTGGAAGGGTTCTTACATCCTTCGCTTGGTCTGGTTGACTGGGCAATTTTCCTGGCTCTTTCTTTTGCATTTGTTCAGTCAGTTACCCAACTTTAGATTCAATCCTTTTAATCGAAGCCTCCATGGTGTTCAACCTATGATTATTCATCAATTGGTTGTCACGACTAACTTGAATAAAAGCATTGAAGATATCCTCTAAGGTTGGGTTAAAATATTGGCTTGGTGGGTAAGGGTGGTTGTTATTCGACCTTAGTGTTGGAAATTGGGTATAGGCTGGGTAATTGTTTTGCTTCCAATGATGGTTAGGATGATTATAGGTGTTTGGATGATACCTTTGAAATGATTTGACTTTCTCCATGGCATCGACACTAGAATCACAAGTATTTTAACAATTATGAGTACCATGCCCAATTGAAAAACACACTTCACACACATCTTGATTTGGCATTGGTGGGTAGTGAGAAGTTGCACTTGTTTAGTCAATTCAGCAAGTTGCAATGTTATCTCATTATCGGAGCCAATTCATTGACTCTTGATCTCCTTCTAGAACTTCTTTGTTGGGAATTAGAACCCAACAGCTCATAAAGATTATAGGTTTTCTCTGCGGTTTTTTCTCCCACAGTACCTCCAGTAGCATTATCAACCATGTATTGACTCTGCAGTGTCAACCCATCATAAAAGAATTGGTTCTGTAGTTGTAATGGAAATATATGATTATGACATTGAATGAAAATGAGTTTTAATCGTTCCCAAGCTTCATGAAAGGGCTCTTCATACTTTTGAGAAAATGTTGCTATCTTCATCCTTAGATCAACAGTCTTTTGATGGGAATGGAACCTACCCATAAACATTTCATATACTGCCTCCCAAGTTTTTAGAGATCCCGACTATAGAGTAATGAACCATGACCAAGATTTATCCTTTAGGGTGTAAGCAAAACACCTCATCCTATGTTGATCTTCGTTGATTGCATGTAATGGAAAGGTTTGAACAGTAGCATAGAAATTTCGAATTAAATGCAAAGGGTATTCATTAGGGACACCGTAAAAGGAAGGCAACAAAGAATAATGAATCTTTTCCATTCATAATTCCTTGTAGCCTCTTGTAATTGTATGCCGGAAGTTACATTGCCAATGATTGGCATTGTATAGTCTTTCATCATTTTCCGCCTATCTTCAGCATCTCTCATGGTTATTTGTAGTTGAAATTGATCATCCTCCTATTGTGTATCAACATTTAGCTCTTAAAAAACAGTAGATATCTCTAAGAAAGATTTCTCACTTGACAAAATGTATAGGCTTAAAGCAAAAAGGGTGCATGGAACCTAATCTTTTTATATATTTATTTATTTTATTTATTTTTAGAATAAAAAAATTAAGTAAAGAGAAAATATAAATTTTTTATGCTAAATTTAAAGAATGGACACAATTTTTGAAACAAACGAATTTATTTCATTTGAATTTTATTACACACAAAATAAAACTAAAACAAAGCAAAATACAATAATGGGTGACCTCCCACGTAGGACTAAAATTTATCGTCTTCTAGTAAGACGTTGCTTGGAGATTGTAGAATGACAAACTCAATGTCTTCTCTTCATTGAATTTATTTTACCCCATTTGACCATCAAATTAGTCTTTGCTTTGTTTTTACAAATGTTCAACTAACTGTTCTACTTGAACTTCCACCTTTTTGATAGAAGCTTCCACGGAGTCCAACCGTTGATTGGTTTATTGGGAATTCTTCTTGGAATAGGCGGGTGGAATCGTTGGCCTGACTGATTTGAGCTTTGAGTGAAAGGAGGGTTGTTTTACCTCCAGGAGAAGTTCGGATGATTTCTCCACCCAGGATTGTAGGTATTTGAATTGGGGTCGAACCTTGGTCTCTATTGATATGCTCCCAATACATTAACTTGTTTAGGTCCAACTGTTGTTTCTCCTTGATATGGGCAGACTTAAGTACCATGTCCTATGTTGCTATACAAACCATACTATTCATTATTGGTGTTTGTTTGTGTAGTGAGAAGGGCAACTTACTTGGTTAATTGAACAAGTTGTTGTTGAACTTCATTGTTGGAATCGATTTCATGAATTCCAACTTTTCTCACTCGTGAGCTTTTCTGTTAGGAATTAGCACCCAACATCTCAAAGAGGTTGTACGTCTCTGAGGTAGTCTTTTCTCCCATTGCTCCTCCTGCAGCGTTGTCGACAATGAATTGACATTGTTGTGTAAGTCCATCGTAAAAGAATTGGTTCTGCAACTGCAGGGTAAAGCTGTGATGGAGAAATTGAGTGAGAAATTTTTTGCACCTATCCCAAGCTTCATGGAATGGTTCTCCTTCCATCTAAGAGAAAGTAGCAATCTTTCCTCTTAACTCTGATTTTTTTGGTGGGAATAGAATTTTCCCATGAATTTATTATAAATGTTTTCCCATGTCATTAGAGAACCTGGGGGAAGTGACATCAACCAAGCTTTGGCCTTATCCTTTAAGGTGTAGGGGAAACATTTCATTCTAAGTTGATCCTCATTTAGAATACCGAGGGGGAAGGTTTGGACTATAGCATAGAAGTCTCTAATGAAGGAAAGAGAATCTTCATTAGGCAGCCCATAAAAGGAAGGAAGCATAGAAAAATGAATATTTTTTAGTTCATAATTCCGAGCAACCTCACCCAGCTGTATAGCGGCAGTTGTCGTGCCAATCACAGGTCTTGCAAACTCCTTCATGGTGGTTTCCCTAACATGTTGGTTTTCTTCCATTTCTATCGGTTCCAGTAAAGGATTAAGGCTTGGTTCTATGTTTGGCTCAAAAACAGGTTGATGGTTGGAATCCAGTCTTGTTGACACTTGTTTAAATTTATGAATATTATTTACATATGGTGTAAGGGGGTTTCCTAAGGATCTTTTACCACACATAGACTATTGAAAACGTAAATTTAAAACTCCTGTCAAGAAAAATAATAACCACACAAAAATTTAGAGAAAATTTAGATGGTATTTAATACAAAACTAGTTAAACCCTAAGTTATTTTATTTTATTATTATTATTTTTAAAAGAAAAGTTTTTTTTATTTTTTTAAGATAAAATAACATAATTAGTATTAACTAAGAGTACTCCCATGAAATAATGGTGGTGCAAAAGCTCCTTAAAATAATATTTCTAGAAAGAACAACGTTCGTAGGAAAGACTAGTGGCACAAAGGTTTCCAAGAACTAATCTCCTAGACACAACTCCCTTAGATCTTTACTTTTCATGTTATTAAGTTAATTAAGTTAAGTTAAGTAAAAATTTAAGTTAATTAAGTTAATAAAATGTACGTTATATAAGTTAATGAAAATCTAAGTTAATAAAATTATTAAAAAAAACTAAGTTAATTAAGTTAAATGAAAATTAAATTAGTAAAAATCTAAGTTAATTAGGTTAAACAAAAATTAAGATAAAACATAGTTAAAGGAAAAAAAAATAAATTAAAAATTAAAAAAATAATAATAAAATAAAAAAATAAAAAAAATTGAAAAAGGTAAAACAAAACAAAATAAAACAAAAATTGAGAATTTTATTTTATTCATATTTTTTATTTAAAAAAATTAAAATTAAGATTTAAAATAAATAAATTAAATTAAAAACTTAAAATAAAATGAAAATTAAAAATTAAATTTTTAATTGTTTTTAATTGTTTTATTTTATTATTTTATTATTTTTATTTTATTATTTTTTTTAAGAAAAAAATTAAAAATAAATAAAATTTTATTTAAGTTTTTTTTACTTCAAATTTCAAATTGCAAAATTATTTTACTACTAACGCTATTATTATTGTTATTTTTAAATTTTAAATTATTAATTTTTATTTATTTATTATGAAATTTGAAATTTGAAATTTTTTTTGTTTTTTTTATTTATGAATGTTCAATTTATTATTATTATTATTTTTATGAATGTTAAATTTATTATGAATAGTAATTGTTTTTAATTTTTTCAAATTTTTTTAAATTATTTTTGTTACCCTTTTTTTACTATTCATGAACGGTAATTTTTTTTTACTTCAATTTTCAAAATTCAAAATTATATTAACTATTAATGCTATAATTTTTATTTATTTATTATTATTATTTTTTATTTTTTTTTCACCCAAAAAATATCACAATTATTTTAAACGCAAAATGTTTTTTAAAATTTTGAGAAATAATTTAAAAACGCTATTCCTTTCACGACAATGGCGCCAAAAATTTGATGAGTAGAACTAGGATCGCCGATCCTGCCAATACTTTTGTTTTATATTTATAAAACTCTCGCAATTGCACGAATCATTTCGTAGAAAATGATAAGTATACTCCTATGTTCGATCTAAGGAATGATGGAATATATGTGGTTTTTAATTTATTATTCGAACTTTTAAAAACGAAATTAAATCTTAAACATCCTCTCACGATATTTGGGTTTTTGTATTTCTGATCTAATAACATAAAAATAAACATTGATACAGATTCAATAAATATTAATGCGAATTTTATCATTTATAATAGTGCAGTATTTATGGATATAATAACTAAGTAATTATGTTTTCCCATATTATTTAGGTTACTAAGGATATAAATTGATATTTATTAATTCTCTCATTTTTATATGAATACCACCTTTGGTGGGGTTAGATATTCTTTGTTAACTAAACAAATCAATTAACACCTATGGGTGGGGTTGATAACTTATTTAGTTAATTAAATTAATTCCTTTATCTAAGAGAATGAAAATGAACCATTTAAATGCCACCTTTGGTGGGGTTAGATAGTTTAAACTTTATTCAAGGTGTCTAAATTAAACCTAAGAATTTAATTATCCGAGTACTAACTTTTCAAGTTTTAAAACTACTACTGAAAACATGTTGTTAATATATTTTCAGATAATAATTCTTATAAAACATTTTGAAATAGAGCTTCACTCTAACTACCGGGCGATTGTACCAAAAAATGAAAGAACACTACTCTAAATTAGACCGGATAACTAAACCTTAAAATCTAATTTTCAGATTTAAGTTTGTAATGAAAAATAATATATTTTATCTTTAACATTCTTAATATGAAATCTTGAATAAAAACAAAATCAATTCATTTTAGAGATTTTTACCTATTTAATATTTCGCAAGCATAACAACGTTATTATTATATCATGTTTACAAACAACCAACAAAGTTAAATTTAATCACACCCAAATTAAATATAACATGTGAGAATAAAGCATAAAAAATAACTGTAAGAAAATAAAATTCTTATAGTACTTTGATGCTATTCTCGTTGCTGTAAAACCTCCAAACAGAATTTGCACTCCCATTTATTGAATCAAAAAACAAATAAATTACAAAAACATAACTAGTTTTTCTCAAAAAGAGAAGAACTCTAAAACTAAGAAAAACTAACTAAGAAAAGCTAAAAACTACGAAAAACTTAAAAACTTAAAAACTAAGAAATGCGGAGAAAGAAAGAGAAAGAAGATGTCTTTAGTTATGAAGAGAATTGGGATACTTATAGAGGAAATACAGAGTAGTGAATGATGACATCATTGATGATGTCATGCTGATGTAGGGTGTGGCGGCGCGCGCGGACTAGAGCAGGGGCACATAGGCATGCACGGAAAGTAGTAGGGGTGCGCAGAGATGCTCGGGGAAAGAACGATGTGGCGTGCGGGATTGGGCAATTTAAGTTATGTTTTTAAGCGAAAATATCTGGAAAATAATAAAAATACCCATGATTTCAAAAAGACAGATTTATATAAATAAATGATAAAATCATATAAATATATATATTTTTAATCAATTAATGTGCATAAAATTATGGTAATTTTATTACTTTTTGAGCACTCATCAATATCTCTTCGTCACTTAAACTGACACTTTTGATTTTTCCATTTGTTTGTACAACCATGATCTTTTTGTCCCGTTTACAACTTGGTCTCTCTTAGATTATGGAATCAGCTTCTTCTTCCTCGAACTCATGTTTTCTACGTCTTCTTTTATGTAATGTAGAATCGGAAGAAGATTCTAAATCATCCAACCTTACATTTAGCTTCTTAAATTGGTCATTAAAAGTCATAAAGAGGAATTTTAACTCGAACTCTTATGGTTCTCTTCCATCCTTACTAATGTTTTCAACTTGTAGAAAAAATTAGATAACTAACACATTATTTCACATGATTACTCTCAAATCAAATTATTAGCACTCTTTTTTTTCACTATTTTGACCTCTTTTTTTCTATTTTGGTATATTTTTATCACTATTTCGGCCTTTTTTTACACCATTTTGGCCTGTCTTTATGAGAATGGAGTTTGATGCACTAAAATTGGGATGATAAATAGTGAATTGCTTATAATTGTATTAGTATTTGAGCCTATGAATTAGACTTCTTAAGGAATCAGAACACAATTTCACAATGATGCCGACCCTTTAGGAGAATAATCTAGGAATCCATGAACTAAAAGGAATAGAAACGAGTGATTTGCTAAGAACGTGTTGAAGATGATCATACTAGAACCCTAGGAAAAAAGTCCTAAAAACCCAAACCTTGAGACGCCACAAGGGATGAATATTTATTCTTTTCATTAATGAATATTCATTCTCCATTATATGGCTACTATTTATTTTATAAGAAATATACCCTAGACACTAGCTCTTCTAAAGAAGCTCTAGGAACTACTTCAAGAGCCAAAACACTAATAGGCTTAATTATTGGTGGAATGGTTCTAATCCATTCTTAAAAATAAAAGAAAAAAACTTAACATAAAAAAAAGCCCACAATAGCCTAAGACAATAATTGCTATACATAAAAGACCCATAATTAACTAGAACAAACAAATTTCTTCCTAAAGTAATCCTTGCATTCAATTTAAAATTACAAATATATCCCTTGTGTGGGATCTTGAGAATCTTTACAATATTTATAAACATAAACTTGGTTAGCACATGAATATTCATTATTCCCCTCCTCCACGGAAATATTTGTCCTTGAATCTTAGCTTTGTAAGCAGGTCAATTTGGTATTGTGGATTCAAGTATGAATTCTATTTGATGATTCATGTCATACAAAGGATGTAATCCGAGGGGAGTCTCTTCAAGAAATAGATCCTCAATGTCTTACAATAAAGACACAAGTACATAAGTACAAGTACTTGTTGCCTTGCCACCATTACACTCTTAATCTCCTGGTTTTCAGCAAATGCACTCATTTTTTTATTTTTCTCTCCTTGCTCACTTTTCTCTAATTGTGCTCACTTTTTCTATTTTTTGCTCACTTTTCTCTCCTTTTGGTTTTCCCCTTGCTCACACTTTTGTTTTTCTCTCAACTTGCACTCTCTTACTATCCTAATCTGGTCCTTATAAGCTTGCAAAGGTTTAAGAGAGGCTAATACAACTTTTTGGTTATTCATTTCAAAAGAGTACCAATTTTTATACCCATCATGCATCACTATTCTATCAAATTGAAATGGTCGTCCAAGAAAAATATGAGCAACATACATTGATGCCACATCACAAAGAACCTCATCCTCATACTTGCCAATTGAAAAAGGAACCCACACTTGTTTGTTGACATTCACTTTTCCACAATCATTCAGTCATTGTAGCTTGTATGGTTTGGGATGCTTTTGCCACTTCAAATTCAACTTTTCTACCAACACAATACTAGCAACATTAGTATAGCTCCCACTATCAATAATAACTATGCATACCTTATCCTTCACATGGCATCTTCTATGAAAAATATTATCAAGTTTCTCCTCATCTCCTTCACTCTTAGTTTGTATATTAAGGGCTCTCCATGTGACAAGTAATTTCCCATGCATAGGTTTTTCCAATTCTACATCAAAACAATCCTTCAATGGAGGCATTTCATAATCACTTGAACTAGCACTATCAATTTCTCTGTTATCACGTACAACCAATTATCCCTTTTGTTTAGGCATTCAGAAGCAATATGTCTGAGTCCTTAGCACCTAAAACACTTAATAGCAAGTGACTTAGTAAGATTTTTTGTTTCAAGTTTTCCTTTACGAACAACAATTGAATTGTTTGACTTCGCTTCACCTTTTGTTCTAAAGGTAGCTTTGTTGTCCTTCCAAGTTGATTTCCACAGAGAACTAGAGGAAAAACTAGACCTGAACCTTTTGGACTTGATTTGCTTCTCCACTTTAATGACTTTGTGCAGTATTTGTTCCAATTCTACGTAATGTTGCAATTCAATCACATCAACAATTTCACTGTTTAACCTAGTAATGAATCTGGCCATTGTCTCTTCTCTATCTTGCTCTATGTTTTCTCTATTCATGGTAACTTCCATCTCCTTATAATAATCTTCTACACTAATGGAACCTTGGACTAGCCCTTGCAATTTTCTATATAGATCCCTATAATAACAGTTAGGTATGAACCTCTTACGCATCACCAATTTCATCTCTTCCCTTGATCAAATAGGTCTCTCACCATTTTTTCACCTATTGATCACCAATTAATCCCACCATATACCAGCATAATCTATAAATTCTATGTTTGCTATCTTTACTTTCTTCTTCTCAGAGTAATTATGACAATTAAACACTTGTGCAACCTTTCTTTCCCATACCAAGTTTAACTTAAGCGGACCCTCTAAGTGAAAAACCCTAGGAACCCATGAACTCAAAGGAATATAAATGATTGAATTGCTAAGAATGTGTTAAAGATGATCAAATTAGAATACTAAGAAAACAAAATCCTTAAAACCTCAATCTTGAGATGCCACAAAAAATGATCCCCCAAGTGGGAAGTAGTCTAAGGACCTTTTCCCTTGGGATGCAGGATTTATCTTATTCCTAATGATTAGAGGTGAAGTTTGTTGACCCCCCAATTAAAATGCGGGATTCATCCCATACCTCATAATTGGAGGTGGAGTCCATTGACCCCCCACTTGAGATGGAAAATATGTCCGAAGAAGCACATACAAAGGAATGGATTTTCACCCTCATATGTTGCCTATATTGTGGAATTTATTTAATGACCCCCCAAGTGGGATGTAGTGTAATGACCTCATATGAGTGGCTAAAAAGTACTAAAATTATCATAATTTAATGTACTTTAATTGATTAAATAGATTTATATTTGTATGATTTTATTATATATTTTATATAAATATGTCTTTTTAGAATCACGGGAATTTATTATTTTTCAAATATTTTCCTTCAAAAAAATAATTTAAAGACTTGAAGAAAAACATAATACATCACAAATATGTTAAAAATTTGAGGAAAGGTAAAAAAATGGAGAAAATGACAAAATTTCCAAAATCTACATTAGAGTCGCCTGTGTTAGCGCATGTCCCTACGCATGCCCATGTCGTGTCAGCACCTATCCATGTGCATGTCTATGCTATGTCAGTGCCTGTCCTTGCACGTGTCCATTCTATGTTAGTGCTTGTCCCTGCATGCATCCATGTCATGCCCATGCCACACAAGGCCATCCACGCGTGCCATTTTTGTCCAAACGCCTCCAAGATGAAATTTTGAGATATTTTCCATTTTTTAGCCTTTTTCTCACCTATAAAAAGCCACTCTCCCCCATTGTAAAAAACACACCTTAACACACAATTTTTCTCAACTCTCACTCTAAAAAGCTTTCATAGCTCTTGATTCAATAAACAGAAATGCAATTCCTTTTGGAAGTTTTCCAAAAGCGAAATTAGCGTCAAAATTTTGTAAGTATTCTTTTGAGGTATAACTTTAAAATGAATTCTTTACAGTTATTTTTATGTTTTATTCTAATATGTTATATTTAACTTATTTGTGATTCAATTTAACATGGCTGGATGTTTGTAAACATGATATAATAATAACGTTGTTATGCTTGCAAAATATTAAATAGGTAAAACATTTTTATAAAATAAATTGATTTTTTATTCAAGATTTTATATTAAGGAGTTAGAGAGAAATATATTATTTTTTATTACAAACTTAAATTTGAAAATTAGATTTTAAGGTTTATTTATCTGGTCTAATTTAGAGTAGTGCTCTTTTATTTGTTGGTACAATCACCCAATAGTTAGAGTAAAGCTCTATTTCAAAAGTTTTTATAAGAATTATTATTCAAAAATGTATTGATAGCATATTTTCAGTAATAGTTTTAAAACTTGAAAGTTAGTACTTTGATAATTAAATTCTTAGGTTTAATTTGGACACATTGAATAAAATTTAAAATGTCTAACCCCATCAAAGGTGAAATTTAAACGGTTCACTTTCAATCTTTTAGAAAAAGAGGAATTAATTTAACCAAATTAATTATCGACTCCACCTCTAGGTATTAATTGTTTTGTTTAATTAACAAAGAATATCTAACTCCACTAAAGATGGTATTCATAAAAACAGAGAATCAATAAGTATTAATTTATATCTTTAATAACCTAAATAATATGAGTAAACATAATTAACTTAATTATTATATCCATAAATACTCCCTTGTTATGAATGATAAAAATTTGCATGATTTTTTATAGAATCCATATCTATGTTTATTTTTTATGTTATTAGATTAGGAAACATAAGCCAAAAAACCATGACATGATGTTTAGGATTTAATTTCGTTTTCAAAAGTTTGAATAATAAATTAAAAACCATATATATTCCTTCCTTAGATCGACCTTGGGAGTATAATGTTTATTTTTTTATAAAATTATTTGTGTACTTACGAGAGTTTTACAAATATAAAACCAAAATATTGGCAAGATCGGCATTGTCGGTTTTGTTTATCAACCTCCTCGCTTAGGATGCAGAATTTATCCTATGCCTCATGATTGGTGGTTGAGTCCATTGATCCCCCTACTTGAGATGCGAGATTCATCCTATGCCTCATGATTGAAGGTGGAGTCTACTGACCCCCCACTTGAAATGCGAAAAACATCTGTAGGAGCGCATGCAAGGGAACATATTTTCACCCTTGTATGACGCATATCTTGTGGACAAGAAGGCAAAGCAAAAGTTTTATGAAATGTATTTTGCATTGATGATATTCGTTCTTACCTCCAAATTACATAACTCTTCTTCTTTATAAGCAAAAATCCTAAAAAAAACCTAGATGAAATGGGCCTAATGGGCTTATTTAGTAATGGATTAGGCCAAATCCAACCTTAAAAAATAAAAGACTAAAAGACTTAAAATAAAAATCACACAATTCACAAAATAAAAATTGTTAAATATAATAGGCTCATAATTAACTAAATCAAAAAAATACTTCCTAAATTAATCCTTACATCCAATTTAATATTCCAAATGTATCCCTTGTGTAGGATCTTAAGAATATTTGTAAGATCTTGAGAATCTTTAGAATATTTGTAAACATAAAATTAGTTGGCACCTTAATCTCTATTAATAACTTAGGATCATTCTTTCCTTGAAATGGTAGAATTGTCATCTTTATACCGCATATATTGCTATCTTCTTTGTAGTTAGTCTTTTTGTCCCAATTATAATTGGTTCCCTCTTCCACATTGGAATCAGCTTCTTCTTCCTCGAACTCACGTATTCTATGTATTCTTCTATATGATTGATAATCGAAGGAGGATTCTAAATCATCCAACTTTACATTCATTTTCTTAAATTGGTTATTAACATCTTTGATGAAGAATTTCAATTCAAACTCTGGTGTTTCTCCTACTTCCTTACTCATGTTGTCAACCTGTAAAGATAAAATGAGATAATCCATGCACTCCTTCACGTGTTTTCTCTCAAATAAGATTGCTAATACTCCCTTTTCCACACTATTTTGCTCTCTCTATTTTTTCACACTATTTTCGCTCATTTTTAACCACTCAAAGCTCACGACAACCTCCTTTGTGTTCTTAACAAAATCAAAGCATCCAACTAATCTCAAGCAGTAACCGTTTTATTGGTGACAATCTTTAAATTCAAAATTTTAAAAGAACTTAATGGTAAGTTTGACAAAAGGAAAGTCCAAAGAGGACTCTAAAGAAAGAAAGTCCAAAGAGGATTCTAAAGAAAGACACTTGACCAAATAGGGCTCTAAGGAAAGACTCTTGACCAAAGATAACTCTAAGGAAAGACTCTTGACCAAGGAGGACTCTAAATAAAGACTATTGACCAAAGAGGACTCTAAAGTAAGACTCCAACAAGAACAAAATAAAGGAAACCAATTTCTACAAGAACAAGAAAACTCAACAAGAAAACAAGAATTAGAATCTTGAACAATCTACTACTTTGTTCCCCATTTCTTCTTCTTCTTCTTCTCTTTTTTCTCTTTTACTTGACTAATGTTGCTAGTACTATGAATAGAAAACTCGCAAAAACAAATTCACAACCCTAAAGAACAATAATTGAAAACAACACAAAAAGGTGTGAAAAACCTTTAAGCCCTCTGTAAGTAGTGTAAACGATGGAATTTGGGCTCAAAATATTTTTAGAAATCAAAACAAGCTTTGATTTGATATATTATAATAATTGTTTCGATGTCCAAGTTAAAAGGTATTACTGTTTAAAGTTGCAACACCAATTTATCACTTTTTTAAAAAAAACTATGTATTGTAGTATCTCTCTTCTTCTTTTTTGGAAAATATATTATAAAAATATTTAATTAATAATTTCATAAATTAATTAAAGTTTGAATAAATATTTTAACATAAAATATAATTTCAAATTTATGAAAATGTGTGATTAAATGCATGAATGCAATCCTATGTGTCGTAGTTATAAAAAACATACCTAAAGTACGAATATCTGGAACTTGAATATTTGTTCGACTTTTCTTGATAAACTTGATAGCAGGCCTAAAAACAAATTTACAAGTAAATATTTTGTCCACGAAAATATCCAACACTCATAGTCCTTAAAACTCCCTCTTTGGCATTTTCGTGTGACAAAACCTCTCACTTACTACATGACACTTATAAAAATTAGATAAAAATACAATGATGTCCCAGACTCCATAGTGGAACTATCCTATGGTTCGGTGAATCCATCTTCGCTACAACTTGACAAGCCTGTAAGTAACTAAAATGACATTGACAAAGCATAGGACAACTTGGCATGAAAGCCTCATTGTACATTAGTTCAGTTTACATAAAAATAAGCGAAGTGTAAAGAATAATCATGTAGTATGCATTCATATCAATCAAGCTTAATTAAATTGTTCTCCCTTTACAAAATAAAAACATGGAAGTGAAAATTCTCTCCCTTTTTTTGACATACGAGAAGGACAAAGTATTAGACAAAGAAATGAAGTCAAACTCCTCCTAAAGATATAACAATATAAAATCAGAGTAATGCAAAAGTGCAATATGCTTTAAACTCCCCCTAAGTTCTATCACTCTCTAACTAAGAAACCAATTAAAAATGTAATAAATGAAAGGAGGATGTAAATAAAAAAAACTTTTTATTTATTTATTTATTTTTTATTTTTTTATTTTTTTCAAATTTGCATACATAGCCATATAAGGTATTAAACTCATTTAATTACAAACAAGCACACAACCAATTGAGTTCTCATCATTTTTTTTAACTCCAATTTTGATTATTTATCATATAAATAAATAAGTAGAATAGATGAGGTGCACACACACACTTCACACATATAATGACATATTGACATTTACTCAAAGTAATATATATGTTTAAACTCCACAAATATGTCAATTAATTCATTTATGACCTATCAAGAAAGATTCAAAAGAAAAAATGATCACCTATCATGTAAAACTATAATCGAGTCTTGAATCTTACAAAATAAAGTATAACTTCTAAAGGATGACTTATTATTTTTTTCATACATATGAGGTAAATTATATATATATATATATATATATATATATATATATATATATATATATTATAACCTCTATTGGCTCTTTATTTTTGTGCATTCAATATACAAGATTTATAAGTAGTCACTTTTTGCATAATCTTTCTCTTTTTTTTTTTGCACAAGCCATAAACCTAGCATGATGGATTTCACACAAGTTGTGAGGTAGCCCTCTCAATACTAGGTTCCTCCATACGGTAAAATTTTAGTAAGCAAAAGTAGAACTCAACACAATTTTACAATCAAGATTAGTTAAAGTCCTAGAGTCTTTCAAGAAAATTCATAAACTTCAAGCATAACATATATGTGTGTTCGTGAGTGTGTGAAGAATTTTATGTCAACATCGATCATCACATGTATAAGAATATATGTGTATGCATAAGCCAAAATTGTAGAATAATTTATACAATAAATATCAAAATGAATTGAGTCACTAAAAATGAGATTATGTGTATGGAAATATTAAATAAGTTGAATACTGTGTTGGCCAAATAAGGATGTTTTTTTTGGTAATAAAATTTGAAATTCAATTTGAGGGAGAAATTCCCAAGGCACTTCTGAGATACTCAAATCTTTGAGTGTCTGTGGCTTTAGTGAATATATCAGCTAATTGTCTCTCAGTAGGTACAAACTCAAGTGTTACTATTTTCTCTTCAACTAGTTCTCGAATAAAGTGATGTCTTATGTCAATGTGTTTAGTTCTAGAATGTTGAACTGGGTTCTTAGAAATACATATAGCACTAGAGTTATCACAATATAAGGGCATCATACCTTGTGGTTGACCGTAGTCCTTGAGCATGTTTTTCATCCAAAGCATTTGTGTGCAAGAGCTTTCTGCAGCGATGTATTCTGCTTCGGCTGTAGAGAGTGAGATAGAGTTCTATTTTTTACTGTGCCATGATACTAAGTTGTTTCCAATGTAGAAACAACCACCTGATGTGCTCTTCCTATCATCCTAGTTTCCAGCCCAGTCGGCATCTGTAAAACCACTTACTTCAGAAGTAGTGTCAGTAGTAATATATAAACCATAATTACTTGTTCCTGAGATATACCTAATGATTCTCTTTACATTCTCTAAGTGTGATTCCTTAGGGTCAGCTTGATAACGGGCACACACACCAATACTAAAACATATGTCAGGTCTACTTGCAGTGAGGTAAAGTAAACTACCTATCATACTCCTATAAAGGGTTTGATCAACACTTTTACCTTGAGTGTCCTTTGTAATTTTTGTGCTGGTACCTAAAGGAATTTGTAATGGTTTGCTAGTTTCAAGACCAAACCTTTTAACAAGGTTACAAACGTACTTGGTTTGAGAAATAAATATATTATCATGAGATTGTTTGATTTGCCAACCAAGGAAGAAAGTCATTTCACCTACCATAGACATTTCAAATTCATTTGTCATAACATGCACAAAATCATCCACTAGTGTACTAGATGTGGATCCAAAAACTATGTCATCCACATAAATTTAAGCAATAAAGATCTTGTCCATACACCTTTTAATGAATAAAGTCTTATCAACTCCCCCTCGAATAAATCCCTTGTTCAAAAGATAGTTGGTAAGTCTCTCATACCATGCTTGTGGAGCTTGTTTTAAACCATAAAGAGCCTTTTTGAGTTTGTAAACATGATTTGGAAATTTTGGATCAACAAATCCTTTTGGTTGTTCCACGTACACCTCCTCATTCAAAATTCCATTCAAAAAGGCAGACTTAACATCCATTTGATATAATTTGAACTTCATATGACAAGAAATGGCAAGTAAAATCCTAATTGACTCTAGTCTAGCTACAGGTGCAAATGTTTCATCAAAATCAACTCCTTCTACTTGTGTGTAGCCTTGAGCTACTAACCTAGCCTTATTTCTAACAACAATGTCATGCTCATCAGATTTATTTTTGAACACCCATTTTGTTCCAATAAAATTTTTGTTTTTAAGCTTAGGTACTAATACCCACACATGATTTCTTTCAAATTGAGCTAACTCATCCTGCATGGAATTTATCCAAAATTCATCCCTAAGTGCTTCATTCACATTTTTTGGTTCAAATTGAGAAATATAGCATAAATGAGTTACCTCACTTATTTGTCTTCTTCTTGTTACCATGCTTGCATTAGGATCTCCAATTATATTATTAATAGGATGATTTTTTGAAGTTCGAGTTGGATTTATCATTGATGAGGTTGATGCTTCTTCCTTCTTTTATTCACTTTCCTTCAACTCCTCTTCTTTTATTCCAATTGTATCACTGGTCATTGTTAATTGAGGTGTTGTAAAATTTTCTTCATTTCCAACTTCTTCGCTTGTAATCTTCTTACCCCCATCATCTATAACGACATTTATGGATTCCATAACTACATTAGTTCTACAGTTGAAGATTCTATAAGCTCTACTATTTAGGGAATAACCAATAAATATACCTTCATCACTTCTTGAATCAAACTTACCCAATTGTTCTCGTTCTCTAAGTATGTAGCACTTACTTTCTTGAATCAAACTTACCCAACTGTTCTCGATCTCTAAGTATGTAGCACTTACTTCCAAAAACATGCATAAATTTCAGATTGGGTTTTTTACCTCTCCATATCTCATAGGGAGTTTGGTTTGTACCTGGGCGAAGATATACACGATTTATAATGTGACATGCAGTTTTTATAGCTTCAGCCCAAAACCTTTTGGAGACTCCCTTGGCTTGCATCATTACTCTTGCCATCTCTTGAAGTATCCTATTTTTTTGTTCAACTACTCCATTTTGTTGAGGTGTGATAGGAGCAGAGAATTCATGAAAGATACCATGTTCTTTACAAAAGTCAGCATACTTGGTATTTTCAAACTCTTTTCCATGGTCTGTTCTCAATCTCTTGATGGTTACTATTTTGTCACCTACTTCAACCTACACTCTTGTACAATATGAGATGAAGAACTCAAAAGCATCTAACTTGTCTCTAAGAAAGTCTACCCACGTGTAGCGAGAAAAGTCATCTACTACAACTATGATATATTTCTTACCTCCAATACTTTCTGTTCTCATAGGACCCATAAGGTCAATATGTATCAATTCCAATACTCTGTTTGTATTTATACTCTTCATCTTCTTATGAGAAATCCTAGTTTGTTTACCCAATTGACATGGTCCACATACAAGTGTTTCAATTTTTGAAAGAATAGTTAAACCACGCACAGTCTCAATTTTGCTTAATCTAACCAGATCTTGAAAATTCATATGACCTAGCTTTTCGTGCCACAAGATAGTTGAGTCATTGCTAGCTAGGTTACATGTTACTGTGGGTGATGTATCAATACAATAACAATTGTCATGTGATCTGATTCCCTTAATCATACATTCACCATTTTGATTTGTTACAATACAGTGATTGTTTTTAAATTACACATTAAAATCACTATCACATATTTGACTTATGCTAATCAAGTTTTCCTTCAGTCCTTCCACATATAAAACTTCATCAAGTTTAGGGATACACTCTATTTGAATAGAGCCTTTTCCAATAATTTTAGATGTTTTACCATCACCAAAGGTAACTGTCCCTTCATTGTATTCCTTAAAGGTTTTAAACAAAGAACGATTCCCCAACATGTGTCTAGAGCATCCACTATCAAAATACCAAGCGGTATTTGATTTAACTTTAAATGCTATATGGGCCACAAAGTAGTGCAACTCAGATTTCTTAACCCATCCCTTTTTAATTTTGGACATTTGAGTTACTGGTTTCTTATATTCCTCTTTTTGTGTAGTTCTTATAGTAAAAACTTTACGTTTTGAAATTTGTTGAGGTGCTTTAGAAACATTTGTATTTGTGATAGAATCATAAGCATAAAGAAATCTACACTTAGGTCTAATATGTCCTTTCCTACCACAATGATGACAGATGGGAACAAACTGAATTTTCTTAGAATGATAAGGTGCAAAAACTACCTTCCCTGCCTGAGCAATAATGGGTTTTACAAATTGAGTTTTGGATGATGAAGGTGTTGATTGTTCATCTATGTATCCAAGACCTCTCTTATCTCCATGTGGCTTTCCATAGTCTAGGACTTTGGTTAATTTTTCAGCACCAATGGTCAAATTCTTCATCGTTTCTTTAGCAATACTAAGTTCTTGCTTGAGATTTTTGTTTTCCTCAATGGTTTCTGCAAGTCTCAAATTCAAAGCATTAATATGATCAGACAATTCCTTTTTATCTTTCTCTAGGTTAGAGGAATTTTTTTTGTGAACATTGATGATATCATTAAGTTTAGTTACTTCCACAAGCAATTTATCTCTCTCTCCCCTGGCAACTAGACAATCCATCAATAGTTCCTCATAATTCGATACATTAAACTTAGACAGTAAGAGAGAAGAGTTTACTTCCTCATTTTCTTCATCCTAGCTAAGGTTAGAGTCATTGTGATGTGCATTGGCAGTTGCGGTGAAGGCACAATAATTAGTGTCATCATCCTCTGAGTTACTAGCCTTGTCCTGCTCACTTTCTGTGTCACTGAGTGTAGCATTAAAGGCTTTTCCAAATTTCTTTTTATTGTTAGCACAATATGTAGAAATATGACCAAATCCCCCACAAGTAAAGCATTGAGGACTAGTGGGCTTACTTTTCTTACCATCAAGGCTAGAAGACTTAATTTTGCTTGACTTTCGGTCATTCGAACGACTGGATTGTCCCTTGTTGGAATGATTATTCAGTTAACCCTTCTTCTTCATGAACTTCTTAAATTTTTGTGCTAACAAGACTAGTGACTCATCATTCATATCATCATCACTATCAGAGATGTCCTTTTTAGAGCTTTTGAATGCCACATCCTTATTTTTCTTGGGTGGATCAAGAGAAAGCTCATAGGTTTGGATTGACCCGACAAGTTCATCAATTTTTAGTGTGTCTACATTCTTGCTTTCCTCTATCGCTGTAACTTTCATCTTATAGTTAGCTGTTAAAGAGCTTAGGAGTTTGTGCACTTGTATAGGTTGTGGAATTTTCTCACCAAGGTTAGAACAAGCATTAGTGATATCACAGAAGCGAGCATAGAATTGACCAAAAGTTTCATTGTTGCTCATTTTAATAGAATCAAACTCAGATGTTAGCAATCTCAATTTTGTTTGTTTTACTTGGGAAGTTCCTTCATGAGCAAGAGCAAGTGCATTCCATGCATCTTTAGCAGTCTCACATTCGTAGATGCGACGAAACTTATCCATCGACACTGCAGTGAATATTGAGCTTAGACCTTTTTGGTTTCCCCCACTAAGGGTGCGTTCTTCAGTGGTCCAGTCTCTTCTTGGCTTTATGATTGTTACACCATCTTTCGTAACAGAAGGTGGTTCCCAACTATCAAGAATAGCATCCCAGACTTTTTCATCTTGTTTGAGAAAGGCTTGCATACGAGCCTTCCAGTAAGGGTAATTAAACCCATCAAAGAGTGGGGGTCTAACAGATGACCCACCTTCTTTCATTTGGTCCATAAGTAAGTGTGTGTGTCCCTAAGGATCAATCTCACTAAGTGTGTCTAGTGTCTGTTCTGATACCAATTGGAAGTTTATAAAATATGGATCTGATTAACCTAGATGGGGTAAATAGGTTATTCTTAATTTTTATCAAGTTTATAATTTAATAACATAAACAAAGCGGCCATACATGCAATCGTGTGTAAAAATAAGTGCGGAAATAAAATAATAACACACGATATTTTTAAGTAGAAACAACCTAGGCCACAAACATGACTTAAGAGGAAAACCACCGGTCCACCGGACCACCTAACTTTCCACTATGAAAATCAAATGTTCAAGTACAAACTCGGTCTTATGCTACCCTCCCTAGGATACTGCCCCAATGTACTTTACTTACGAACCACTGCTCTGTTTTCACAGTTTATAGTATTAGCGTGAGCGGTTTCCACACCAACGTTCCAATAAGCTCCCCGCCAATCAGATCATTCACAAATGTAACTGCAAAATAGTTAGCACAAAAACACGAGTGCCCGTGTGTGTTCTAGAATGCAATTAACAATGAATAATCCTAACTAGATGATTCAAAATATGTCATTTAAATCAAATTAACTAAAAAATTCTAGAGTAAAAAGATTAAGCCCAAATTCATTAAAAATAGCTTTTTAATATTTAATAATTAAATCAAATAATCATGATCACTCATATAATTATTAGATTTAAATATCCAAGATTCTAATCATAAAATAAGCTATATTAATATGAAAATAAAATAAAATAAATAGACTAATAAATATGAGGCATTAATCAAATATTCAACTAATATAAAATTTCTATGCAATAAAGTTCTCACCTTCAATTATATATATATATATATATATATATATTAATTAGCTTTACTTTGCCGTAAGAACATATACTTACTTTTTGAGCTTGTTTGAATACCTTCAATTATATATATATATATTAATTAACTTTACTTTACTTTACCGTAATAACATATACTTACTTTTTGAGCTTGTTGTTACCACCTCTACATATATTAATTCCTTATCTTCTTCTAAGTTTGTTTCCCTTTATATTCCATAGTTATGGTAATTCTTCTTCAGCAACTTCAATTTTTTTTATTTCGGCTGCTTCTCGCTTCAGTGTATTCACTTTCTATTATCCCACCCACTCTAACCCTAATGTATCTATATATATAGATAATAATAATACTTAATGATATTAGGGTTAGGGTTAATTGTGTTTTTGGTCTTAAGTTTTCAAAGCCCATTAAAAACAAAAACTTAATATTATCTTAAAATATATTATAAAAATATTTAATTAATAATTTCATAAATTAATTAATGTTTGAATAAATATTTTAACATAAAATATAATTTCAGATTTATGAAAATGTGTGATTAAATGCATGAATGCAATCCTATGTGTCGTAGTTGTAAAAAACATACCTAAAGTACGAATATCTGGAACTTGAATATTTGTTCGACTTTTCTTGATAAACTTGATAGCAGGCCTAAAAAAAATTTACAAGTAAATATTTTGTCCACGAAAATAGCCAACACTCATAGTCCTTACAATTGTTATATGAGTTCATTGTTTTCAAGTTAAGTATTTATTTCCATGCTTAATGCTTTTAAATTTATGGCCAAGATTTAGATGCTTTGCTGCATTATATTGAGACCGAGAGGAGATGTGTAATGAATGCTTCTTGTGATAAATACCGTATATTGAATGGGAGTGTGAGAACTAATGCATGATGTATGTGGTTATTCTAGAAATTCCATAAATCGTAATGTGCTTGTTTGTGATTAAATCTTCATAGAAATATAGTTGGTTTTCAAAGATAAGTAATTCTAATATAACTCGAGAGAGAGTATTAGGTAAATTTGGGTTTTTCAACCCTCACTTTTAGCTTTGATTCTCATATAACATGACTTGAAATCGGATTGAATTGATTTAGCAAATCAAATTCCTTAGCGTTTTTAATAATTTGTGAACAACATTTAATTGTGCTATTTGCTTTAGTTTTAAGTTAATTTGCTTCTTAAACAATTTCAACAATTTGGTTTTCAAATAAAATTAGGATTAGTCAATTTCGGTACTTAGTAATGCCATTCCTTGTGGGTTCGATATCCATACTTTTGTACACTTTATTACTTGAACGATTCGTACACTTGCGAAAATACGCATCAAGTTTTTGGCGTCATTGCCGGGGAATGGTTTGATTTTATTAATATCGATACTACCTAATCTTAGTTTTAATTTGAAGTTAATTTGCTTTATCATTGTTTCATTTTTAATTTTTTTATTTTTCTCTTTTATTTTATTTATCATAAAAAGTGGTAACTTTGTGTTGTTTTTGTGCTAGTTGATTTTCAAGTTGTAGGATTTTTGTATGAGACGTACAAGAAGCCTTAACCTTCTTCCATTTGATCTGGAGATTGATAGAACATATAGGCGTCTAAACCGAGAGAGAAGGCGTTCAACCTCAGCTCCTAATAGACAATCAGCAATGGATCCACCATTTGTTGAGGGAGGTGGAAATCGTAGAGCTTTGAGGGATTATGTTGTGCCTAATATTGCTGGAACTATTTCGGGTATAACGAGGCCAACTATTCAAGCCAATAACTTTGAGATAAAACCACCCTTTATCAAATGGTTCAATCAAATCAGTTTGGGAGAATGTCAAAGGATGATCCAAATGCATATATTGCTTACTTTCTGGAGGTGTGTGATCTTTACAAGATAAATGGTGTGTCTGAAGATGCTATAAGATTAAGGGTTTTTCCTTTTTCACTTCGTGATAAAGCCACGGAGTGGCTAAACTCATTACCACTGGGATCAATTACAACATGGAATGAGTTGGTTTAGAAATTCTTGTCCAAGTTTTTTCTTCCTTCTAAGACGGCAAAATTGAGGAATGAAATCACATCTTTAGAGTCCCCTTTGGTCAAGTGTATTTCTTTAGAGTCCTCATTGGTCAAGATTATTTATTTTTAATCCACTTTGGATTTCATTTCTTTAGAGACATCTTTAGACTGTCTTTTTTTCATATTTTTCCATTAAGTTTTTAGAATTCTAAATTTTAGGATTATCACCAATAAAATGGTTACTTCTTGAGATTAGTTGGATTCTTTGATTTTGTTAAGAACACAAAGAAGGTTGGAGTGAATTTTGATTGATAAGAGAGAGAGATAGCAAAAATAGTGTTAAAAATGAGAGTGATAACAATCTTATTTGAGAGCAAAGAAGTGAGGGAGTGTGTGGGTTCCTAGCTACTACTTTAGAGAGTTATATCAATGCCTACAAAGACTGAATCAAGGATATAAGTCCATTGATGAGTACTATAAAGAAATGGAAGTGGCGATGGTAAGAGCTAATGTCGACGAAGAATGGCTAGGTTTCTTAGTGGATTGAATCCAAACATTGCCAACATTATGGAAATTCATCATTATGTGGAGATGGAGGACATGGTCCACATTGAAATTAAGGTGGAAAGGAAATTAAAGAAATGGAGTTTTCGGTCCTAACCATCAAAGTCTAGTCCCATTATTCCAAAACCGATCCCTACTGGTCCTTAGAAGTTGATAACTGTATTTTATATAGTTATTTTCATCTATTTTATTAATTATAATTGCTATGTTCTTCACATTTTTAGTTAATTTTAATTGAATAAATTAATATTTATGGTTTATTACTTAAGGAATATATTTTTAAGAAAATTAAAGAATTTGAATCGAAAAAGTACTTAATTGTAGATAATAAATGTCTAAAAATATAATTTAAATGAAAAGAGTGTTTAATTGCAATTAACAAAAGTATAAAAGTTAATTTAAATTAGCAAAAGGGCTTAATTGTAATTAAAGAAGGTTTAAAAGTTAATTTGAATTAAATTGGAAGGCTAAAATGCAATTAAGGAATTTATTTTCTATGTAAGAAAAGGAGACCACTCGCGACATCATCAACGCGCCACATGCACCGTCCGATCAGGAAATCCACGGCTAGGATCGGGCACATGGATCCAAATGCGAAAAACTCATGTGGAGCCAGGTTTTCAGGTGGCACGTTGCTCGACACTGAGTGGGGCCCATCTACCATACAAACCGATATGCAAGGTGGGACCCACGTGTCTGCCAAAAGAAGTGGTCTCGTGCGATGCGGTCTAGATAAACATTATGCGCCCTACCTTTCCAACGAATCATACATTGCCACGTGTCTATAATATTCCTACAGCAAATCAGACGATGAAACGTGGCATGTATTGGTTAAAATAAAAACATGGAAACGGTGCACGTTTCTAGCCGCGTCTACGTCCGCCACGTGTCTTCGAAGCATTTCTCCCTTGCTTCGTGTTCCTCGTGCGCCTATTCCTCATAGTGTATGAACGGTTGCGACGTGTCTTGATTATTCTTTCAGCCAAACGGATGCTGACACGTGGCATGCATTTTGAATTAAAAAGAAATCAGTAACGGCGCACGCTGTCCATTGTTTTGCACGATAAATATTCTAAAACATGTGTCTTTAATATTATTTTCGTTGTCCCCCATTATTCACACGTGGTTGTAATAAAAATATTTTTTTTATGTATTTTTTAGCTATAAATAGGACATTTATTGCTAGAAAAAAAAGTTATTTTGTTCTTTTTGGGAGAGTTTGGAGTATTGGATAGTGGTATACGTAGAAGCCATTTTTGGCTTTTGTTGTGTGCTACGTGTGCCATAAAATTTAGAGAGAAGAAATGTTTAATTTGTTTTTGTTCTTTAACTAATGTTCCTTAAATTCTGTAATTGTAATTTTTGTTATGAAATAATTTAATTTTTTTAGGGTTGCATTTTAGCTAAATTTATGAAGCTTGGATTTAATTATTTTTGAATTATTTATTAGACTTTTAATTTGTTTATTCTATTTGTGCTTAATGCTTTTGATTATTGGAAAATTTATCAATTGATCTGTGGCACTTAAATAAACTTGGAAGAGGCATTTTTGTGTATATTGCTCATGGATAGAATAACATGTATATATGAAGGATAGGAATATACCTTTATCGTATGTGTGGCCATTTGAGAACTTAGAATGTAATGAATCTTGGTGAATTTAATTCTCATAGGAATATAGTGAATTAATTTAGCGAGATGTATCTATACGGAGCTCGAAAGAGATGTATGGATAAAATTAGAAGTTCTTGGTTGAAAAATGAAATTTACAAAAAATATAAATCAAGAGAAAATGATATGATTCGAGTGGATTAATTTGGTGAAAACTGCAATCCTAGAATTTTCTTTTATTTTGTTATAAATCTCTTAGTTAGTTAAAACATCTTCCAATTTTTCGATCATTTGGATAAAATCGTTATATTATTATTTTGTATTCGTAGGTGCAAATTGGAGGAAATGAAGCTATTTTGGATTTTAACCTTACAAACCAAACCAGGAAATTTCTTTAAACCCGTCTCATATGTTCTTTAATTTCGCACACTGAGGAAAATATGCATATTAAGTTTGGGGGTGGTAGAGAAATTGAACTTAGTTGAAATATTTTCTTAGAATTTGTTTGATTTTCTCTCGAGGCGAAATTCTAGATAACACTTAACTAAGAAAATGATTTAGGCTATCTTTGGATCGTTTGAGCCTTTCTATCTACCTTCACATGCTTTATCCATAGTATACCCATTTTGAGCTTCAAAGCTTATATATATATTTTTATCTCATTTCAAAAGCCTAGTAAATATATATATGTTCAGTTATATTTATTTTTCTTATCTCACTAACATGTGACAATTGTTAGTAAATGTTTAAAGATATATCGTAAAAAAGAGGATACTGAAAATAAAAAAAATAGATTCTGAAAAAGAAAAAAAACAAAACTGAAAAGAGAAAAAGAAAAAGAAAAAGGAAAAAAATAGAAAAGAAAAAAAGAAAAAAAAAGAGTATTGCATGTGATGCTAAATCCTAAATTGGGAAGTATTTATTGAGATGTTAGAAGGTATCTAGTTTCAATCCTAAAATGATATGTTTAGGAAAAATTTGAGTCAAATATTATCTTTTATTCTACCTTTACCTAAGCCATACATTACAAGCTTAATAAAGTCCTATTGATTTTGTGTTTTGTGTTTGTCTACGTTAGTGGAGAGAGAAATGAAAAATTAACTTATGGGATTTGTGATTTCATGAAAAATTAATAGCGTTCATATTTGTATAAATTGATCCGGATTCCATGCGATGAAATATGAAAAGACTTCACACACACACTAAAAATTATTGTGAAAATGTAATATACTTTTGAATTGATTTTAATGCTTAGATAAAATTCTTTTATTTATTTGAGTTATGTTATTTGAAATGACCAAAAAAAATATTTTAAAAATTTCTATTTTAAATGCTTGTATCCTTGTTTTATTTCTTTCTTTTGCTCGAGGACTAGCAAAATCTTAAGTTTGGGGGTGTGATAACTGTATTTTATATAGTTATTTTCATCTATTTTATTAATTATAATTGCTATGTTCTTCACAAAAAAGAGATAAAAGCAAATGTCTATGTAAAAGTAAGCGAAATACGGAAAGCAATATTACTTAATCGGCCAATGATTGTATTTCTATACAATGAGGCATTTTTGAATACTATACAACTTAATGATGCTTCACCTAGTTCAATTGTTTCTATCATAGAGGAATTTAAGGATGTGTTTCTCGAGGAAATTCCTAATGAATTACCTCTTATCTGAAGGATTGAACATCAAATTGATTTTATACCTAGTGCTAACATTCCAAACCGACTAGCATGTAAGAGTAATCCTAAGGAGACGAAGGAAATGCAAATGTAGGTTAATGAGTTGATGGAAAAAGCTATGAGAGAGAAAGCATGAGTCCATGCATTGTTCTAGTAATTTTATTCCCTAAGAAGGATGGGACATGGAGGATATGCATAGACTGTCGAACATTCAAAAATATCACGGTAACTTATCATCATCCTATTACTCGCTTAGTTGATATGTTAAATGAGTTGCATGATTCTTGTTTCTTTTCTAAAATTAATATGAAAATTGGATATCACCAAATTCAAATGAAAGAAGGTGATGAATGGAAGACTACATTTAAGACAAAATATGGTTTATATGAGTGGTTAGTCATGCCTTTTGGTTTAACTAATGCTCCTATTACTTTCATGAGATTAATGAACCATGTTTTGTGTGCTTTGATTGGAACCATTTTTTTGAAGATCATTTGATACATTTACAATCTATTCTTGAAGTTCTTGGGAGAGAGAAACTATTTGCTAACCTAAAGAAGTGCACATTTTGCACCGATAAGCTTATGTTTCTTGGTTTTATTGTGAGTGCATAAGGAGTATAGGTTAATGAAGAAAAGATTCGAGCTATCCAGGAGTGGCCAAGCCCAACAAGTGTAAGTAGTGTTCAAAGTTTTCCTGGACTTACTAGCTTTTATCGACGATTTGTGAAAGACTTTAGCATAGTCACACCGATAACCGAAGTCATCAAAAATAATTTTGGGTTCAAATGAGGAGAAAAGAAAGAAAAGGCATTCCAACTACTTAAGAAAAAATTGACTCATGCTCCTTTATTTTATTTACCTAACTTTCCAAAAACTTTTGAAAAAGAGAAAGCAAGGCTCAACATTGATAGGATAATTGAACAATACGCCAAATAAGCCACCAAAAGGCATCATAGGCTGATCTTTGAGCCTGGAGATTGGGTGTAGGTGCAAATGAGAAAAGTTTGTTTTCCAGAACAAAGAAAATCAAAGTATCTACTACGAGGAGATTGTCCATTTCAAGTCATCAAAAGGATCAATGATAATGCCTACAAGGTAGACTTGCTTGGTGAGTATAATGTTAGTACTTCCTTTAATTTTCCTGATATTTATCCGTTTGATTATGCAGGTGACGATTCGAGGATGAATCCTCTTGAAGAAATGGGGAATGATGAGCATCATGGAGCCACACAAATCCCAAGTGGACCAATCACAAGGTCTAGAAGGACACAACTAGAGAAAGCTTTAAATGGGCTCATTCAAGAGGTCATGCATAACCTAACAACCCAAAATAGGAGTGCAAGGATTGGGACAAGCCTAGAATGGAAATTAGGGAAAAATTGGCAAAAGAAAACTAGGAACATTGTTGTGCCATTTCAACTGATTTTTGGCACATTTCTTTTCAGTCCTTGGATGAAATCAAGGCTTAAGATCTAATATTTTCTTGGGATTCCTTTGTACTCAGCTGCTCCATTTTTTCTCCATGTTTTGCTGTGCCATTTCAACTAATTTTGTGCAACTTTATTTTGATCCTTTGGATGAAATCAAGGGTTAAGATGTGATATTTTATTAGGATACCTTTTTACTTTTAAGATAAAGGGCTGTGATGTAATATATTTTAGGGTTTAGTTGTATACTATATGAACTTAAAAGTAGCACATCTATAGAAGGCTAGATTTTTCTGAATGAAATTTTATTTTTCAAATCATTTGAGAGCTCATTCATGCTCTTTGTTCATCTTCAAGCAACTTATCAAGTGATTGATACCTTTGTGGCATTGTTTAGAAACCGAGCATTTATGGTGAGTAATGTACATACTTGTTAGGGTGTTAGTTATGCTAGACTTATCAAGGAGCCATCACCTTCTTGTGGTGTATTTCTCTTCAATTTAATGATGAGTCATATCCATTATTTTGTTGATAAACCCTTCGCTATATAATCTAAAAATTAGCTAGCTCCTAACCCCTTGGTTTATATCACTAGAGACATGGCAACATTAACTTTGGCCAAGGGAATTTTTCATCCACACCGATCATGAATCTCTAAAACATTGAAAGTGCCAAGGTAAATTTAATAGGAGGCATGCTAGATGTATGGAATTCATTGAGACATTTCTTTATATTGTTCAATATAAGAGAGGTAAGGAGAATTTTGTAGCCGATGCTTTATCATGGAGGTATGCCTTACTCTCAACTTTAAATGCTAGATTGTTAGGATTTAAATATGTTAGGGAAATGTATGCTAATGATGGCGACTTCTCTACAGTTTACCAAGCATGTGAAAAAAATTCTTTTGAATTTTTTTAAAATTAGATAGGTATTTATTTAATGAAAAAAAATTATATACCTAAATTTTCAATGTGTGAATTTTTGATTAAGGAGGCCTATATGGGAGGATTAGTGAGACATTTCAGAATCAAGAAGACATTAGATGTTTTGCATGAGCATTTTTTATTGGTCGATAATAAGGGAGATGTAACGAGAATATGTTCTAGATGCATCACTTGTAAGTAAGGAAAATACAAAGTCCTACCACAAGGACTATATACTCCCTTGCCCGTACCTTGCACACCTTAGGTAGATATTTCCATGGATTTTGTTTTAGGGTTGCCTTGGTATATTAAGGGTAGAGACTCCATTTTTGTTGTTATAGATAGGTTTTATAAAATGGCACACTTCATAACATGTCGGATAGGGATGTTAAATTCCTTAGTTATGAGTAATATCCATACTTGTTAGGGTGTCATTTATGCTATACTTATTAAAGAGCTAGCATCTTCATGTGGCGTCCTTTCTCTTCAATTTAATGGTCAGTCATATCTATTGTTTTGTAGAGAAACCCTTTGATATATAATCTAAAAATTAGCTAGGTGTTGCGGGTTTTTCAACGCATAAAAACGTGCAAGTATACACGGTCACAAGTAATAAAATTTGTAAGTAAAGTATCGTTCCCACAGAGATTTGTAACTATAGTTTGTTGATTACTAAAATTATCTCAATCTGATTTTATTCAAAACGTTCGTTGGATGTAGCAAATGTAAGAAAATAGTTTAAACAAAAAATAAAAGAAATCTAGGATTGCAATTTTTCACCAAATTAATCAACTCAAATCATTTTATTTTCTTATGATTTATATTTTTTAGTACATTTAATTTGTCAACCGAAAACTTCTATTTTTATTCATACATCTCTTCCGAGCTCCGTACAAACACACCTCGTTAAATTAATTCACTATATCTCTATGAGAATTAAATTCACCGAAATTCATTACGTTTTAAGTTTTCAAATGGCCACACATACAATTAGGGTATATTCCTATCCTTCATCATACATGTCATTCTATTTACGAGCAATATACACACGAATGCCTCTTCCAAGTTTATTCATGTGCCACGGATCGTTTCGATAAGATTCGTAAATAATCAAAAAGCATTAAACACAAAATAGAACGAACAAATCGAACGTCTTATAAATCTATGAAAAATAATTAAAATAAAAGCATCATAAATTTAGATCAAATGCAACCCTAGAAAAATTAAATTACTTCATAAAATTGAAATAAAAATTACAACACCTACAGAAAATTAAGATGAAGAAGAAGGAAAATTAAAACACCACTTAGAACAAATTTTTGGCACACGCAGAACACAACAAAAGCCAAAAATGGCTTCTGCGTGTTCCACAGCCAACACACAAACACCCCAAAAATTACAAACTCAAAAAAACTTCTTAAAACTATCATCTTATCTCCTATATATACACAAAAATAATACATCTAAAATATTACATTTTTTATTTTATTTTTTTATAAAACGCGTAATAATATTTTTATCGAAAAATAAAATAACGCGTATCGAAAATCGTATCGAAAATATTAAATAAATTCACGCGTGAGACAGGGGCGCCGATTCTGCAATTTTTAATTCTTTATGCGTGCCACGTGTCAGCATCTGATTCGCTGAAAGGAATTAACGTGGACACGTGGCAGCTTCTCATTGGACGCTGGAAACAGCGTCGGCGACAACAAAGCACGGACAAAACGGCCACATACGGGTGCGATCCTGTGCTTTCGCACTCATCGTAACGCGCCACGTGTCATTACATGATTGGCTGAAAAATATAGTGGGACACGTGGCAGTTGCTGATTTGAGGAAAGGATTCAGAGTGAACACGTGGCAGATTCTGATTGGAGGAAAATCCGGGTACACGCTGAGATGAGTGCACGGGATCAGAGGCGCGCGTATGTGGGGGACAGCGGCTCACGCGTCAGAGAGTGGGTCCCACCTGCACGCCAGCCTGCGCGGCAGGTGGGCCCCACTCGGGCGCCGAGCCGCGTAAAAGAATCTACACCCACGCGATCTGGTCGGGCGTGAATGTCACGCGCAGATCTCAGCCGGTTCTTCTTTGATCGGACGGTCCACGTTTCACGCGTGCGTATTGGCGCGTGGTCTTCTCACCTGCGCAGAAAATTAAACTTTAATTAATTGGATTTTGGCCCACAAATGAATTTCAAATTACATTTTCAACTTTCTTTAATTACAGTTTAGCCCTTTCTAATTTAAATTAAATTTTTAAACTTTTAATAATTAAAATCAAGCTCGAATTTAATTTAAATTATATTTTTGACTTTTATAAATTGCAATTAAATACTATTTTATTTGAAATTATATTTTGGACCCAAATTTGCAATTAATTAAGTTTTTCGATACAAATTATTTAATTTTATTAAAATATATAAAAAACAGTAAATACTAATTTATTAAACTAAAATTAACTAAAAACATTGAAAACATAGCAATTATAATTAATAAAATAGATGAAAATAACTATATAAAATACAGTTATCACTAGGTCCTAACCATTTTGTTCATATCATTAAGAATTTAAATCCAAAGGTGACAATGGGTTAAAGACATAATGTACACGAAAATGACCCATCAAACCACCACCATGAGCTTCTTCATCAAATCTATTCATGACCAATTTAAGAGGATGAATGCAAGGTTGGATAATTTAGAATCCCCTTTCGATTCTAAATTACATAAAAATAAAACATAGAAGGCATGGTTTAGACAAAGAAGAAACTAATTTCAATGTGGAAGAGATAGCAAGTTGTAAGTGGGACAAAAAGATTATGGTCGTATAGAAAAATGGAGAAATAGAAAGTGTCAGTTCATGTGACAAAGAGATACCACAAGTGTAGGATTGTTCTAATGTTGAAGTGGAAGTTCCTATGCATATAGATTCACTTGTCACAAGGAGAGTCCAAAAGATACCACCTAAGGATGAAGGAGATGACAAGCACAGTGATCATATTTTCCACACAAGATGCCATGTGAAGGATATGGTATGCACATTAGTTATCGATAGTGGAAACTACACTAATGTTGCTAGTACATTGTTGGTAGAAAAGTTAAATTTTAAGTGGCAGAAGCATCCCAGACCATATAAGCTACCATGGCTGAATGATTGTGGAGAAGTGGAGGTTAACAAAACATTTTGGGTTCCCTTTTCTATTGGAAAATATGAAGATGAGGTTCTTTGTGATGTGGCACCAATATATGCTGCTCACATATTGCTCGGCTGACCATGGAAGTTTGACATGAGGGTGTCATATAATGGTTATAGAAATTATTATTCTTTTCAAATGAACAACCAAAAAGGTGTATTAGCCTCTCTCAAACCTTTGCAAGCTTATGGGGACCAGATTAGGATAACATGAGAGTGCAAGTTAAGAGATAAACAAAAGTGTGAAAAAGAGTAAAATCAAAAGGGAGAGAAGATTGTGCACAAAATAGAGAAAAGTGAGCATAAAAGAGATAAAAGTGAGCACAATGGAGAGAAAAGTGAGAAAAAAGAGAGAAAAGTGAGCAAGGAGAGGAAAATAAAAGAATAAGTGCATTTGTTGAAAAATAAGAGATTAAGAGTGTAATGATGGCAAGGCAACAAGTACTTGTACCTATGTACAAAGATATTTATCTTTCTACTAATGATCTTAACTCATCTTTGCCTAGTATCATTGTATCTTTATTGCAGGACTTTGAGGATCAACTTCCTGAGGAGATTCCTAATGGATTACCTCATTTGAGAGGAATTGAGAATGAAATAGACTTCACACATGGATCTATTATACAAAATCAACTTGCTTATAAAGCTAAGATTCGAGGAAAAATCTTTTCAAATAGGATGCCACAAAGGATGATCACTCATTTTGATAAGTTGGATTCAAGTATTCAATCAAGAACACAAGAAAGCAAAGCAAGAAACTTTCTAAAATTTTATTTTCATTAATGATATTCGCTATTCCTCCATATTACATAGCTCTTCTTATTAATAAGTAAGAAACCCTAAAAGAAAAAACCCTGGATGAGATGGGCCTAATGGGTCTATTTAGTTATGGATTGGGCCTAATCCAACCTTAAAAATAAAAGACTAAAAGACTTAAAATAAAAAGCCCACAATTAACTAAAATAAAAATCGCTAAACATAAAGGGCCCGCAATTAAATAAAAGGCTAAAATAATTAAAATAAAAATCCAACAATTCACTAAAATAAAATTTGCTAAAAATAAAAGACCCATAATTAATTAAAACAAGAATATTTCTTCCTAAATTGATCCTTGCATCCAATTTATTATTACAAACCTATCTCTTCTATAGGATTTTCAGAATCTTTAGAATATATATAAACATAAACTTGGTTGGTACCTCAATCTCTATTATTCCCCTCCTCTTCGAATAGATTCATCCTTGAATATTATCTCTATAAGAAGGTCAATTTGGTATAACAAATTCAAGTGTGAAGTCTATTTGATGCTCAATTTCTCTCCAAGGAAGTAATCCATGGGGAATCTCTTCCGGAAGTTGATCCTCAAAGTCCTGCAATAATTATACAACAACAATAGGCAAAGATGAGTAAAGATCGTTTTATAGAAAGATAAACATCACTATACATAAGTACAAGTACTTGTTGCCTTGCTATCATTGCACTCTTATTCTCTGGTTTTTCAACAAATGGACTCATTCTTTTATTTTTCTCTCTTTTTACTCACTTTTATCTCCTCTTTGCTCACTCTTCTCTCCTTTATGCTCACTTTCTTCTCTGTTTTGCTCAATTTTCCCTCCATTATGCTCACCTTTCTCTCCATTGTTTTCACTTTTCTCTCCATTTGTGCTCTCTATCTCACTTACTCATTTTCCCCCTTGCTTACACTTTTATTTTTCCCTCAATTTACACTCTCCTTCTATCATAATTTGGTCATTATAAGCTTGCAAAGTTTTGAGAATGGCTAATTCAAATTTTTGGTTGTTCATTTCAAAAGAGTATTGATTTTTATATCCATCACGTATCACCCACCTATCAAAATCCCACGGTCGCCTGAGCAAAACATTTGCAGTATACATTGGTGCCACATCACAAAAACATCATCCTCAAACTTTCCAATAGAAAAGGGAACCCAAACTTGTTTGTTGACATTCACTTCTCTACATTCATTTAGCCATTGTAGTTTGTACGGTTTGGGATGCTTTTGCCACTTCAAATTCAACTCTTCTACAAAAAAAATACTAGCTACATTAGTGCAGCTCCCACTATCAATAATAACCATGCATACCTTATCCTTCACCTAGCATCTTGTGTGAAAAATATGCTCACGTTGCTCCTCATCTCCATTACTCTTAGGCTGTGTATTGAGGGCTCTCCTTGTGACAAATAATTCCTCATGCATAGGTTCTTCTAATTCTACATCAGAATAATCTTCCAATGGTGGCATTTCATCATCACTTGAACTAGTACTCTTGATTTCCCGATTATCACGTACAACCATAACCCTTTTGTATTGGAATTTAGAAGCAATATGTCTGAGTCCTTGGAACCTAAAACATTTAATATCACATGACTTAGTAGGATTTTTTGTTTTAGATTTACCTTTATGAACATCAACTAAATTTTTGACTTCACTTCACCATTTATCCTAAAGGGAGCTTTTTTTTCCTTCCAAGTTGATTTCCATAGAGAACTAGAGGATGAACTAGATCTGAACCTTTTGGACTTGATTTGCTTCTCCACTTTAATGGCTTTGTGTAGTAGTTCTTTCATTTCTACGTAATGTAGCAGTTCAACCACATCGGTTATTTCCCTATTTAACCCGGTAATGAATAAGGCCATTGTCACTTCTCTATCTTCCTCTATGTTTTCTCTAATCATGGAAACTTCCAATTTCATCTCTTCTTATGATCGAATAGGTCTCTCACCATTTCTTATCCTATTGACCACCAATTGATCCCACCATATACTAGCAAAATTTATAAATTCTATGGCTGCTAGCTTTACTTTTTTCTCCTCAGAGTAATTATGACAACCAAACACATGCTCAACCTTTCTTTCCCACTCCAAGTATAACTCATGATCATTCCTTCCTTGAAAGGGCAGAATTTTCATCTTTATACTACCTATATTGCTATCTTCTTTGTAGTTAGTCTTTTTGTCCCATTTATAACTGGTTCTCTCTTCCACATTAATTAGCTTCTTCTTCCTAAAACTCATGTCTTATATGTGATTGAGAATCGAAAGAGGATTCTAAATCATCCAACCTTGCATTCATCCTCTTAAATTGGTCATGAACAGATTTGATGAAGAATTTCAAATCAACCTCTTGTCGTTCTTCTCCTTCTTTACTCAAGTTATCAACCTGTAAAATAAAATGATATAATCCACGCACACCCTTGCGTGTTTTATCTCAAGTAAGATTGTTAATACTCCTTTTTCACACTATTTTCACTCTTTTTTTTTTTGCAATATTGTTTTTTACAACTCAAAGCTCGTGCTAACCTCCTTTGTATTCTTAACAAAATCAAAGAATCCAAATAATCTTAAGAATCAACCATTTTATGGGTAACAATCTCAAAATTCAGAATTTTGAAAGAACTTAATGATAAAGTATGACAAAAGGAAAATTCAAAGAGGACTCTAAATAAAGACTCTTGACGAAAGAAGACTCTAAAGAAATATTCTTGACCAAAGAGGACTCTAAAGAAACACTCTTGACCAAGGAGGACTCTAAAGAGAGACACTTGATCAACTATGATTCCTTTTTTTTTAAATAAGTCTTGGGTAGCAAGAAAAAAAAAGGAAACCCAATTTCAATAAGAACAAGAAAACAAAAATTAAATTCTTGAACAATCTACTACTATGTTCTCCATTTCTTCTTCTTCTTTTTTTCTTTCTTTTTTTTTTCTTCTTTTTTTTTATTTTTACTGCTGCTGCTGCGGCTTTTGTGAATAGAAAAATTCACAAAAAATTCATAACCCAAATGAAGAAGAGCCAAAAACAACAAAAAAAGTTGCGACAAATCTTTATCCCCTCGATAAGTGGTCTAAACGACGTAATTTGAGGCAGAAAACGGTACATAACACAGGTTATTAAAAACTTTAGTTATAGGAATCGAAACGAGCTTTGATTTGATATATTATAATAGTCGTTTTGTTACCCGAATCAAAAGTTATGACCGTTTAAAGTTGCAACTCCGTTTTATCAATTGTTTCTGTTTGAAAATGATCAACATCCCTCTTCTTCTTTTTTCTGAAGAACAAAGATAGGGTGAACATAGAAATAAAGAATCAAGAAAAATATACGAATAATTCAAAGAAAACTATGAAATAAAATCCAAATATGAAAACAATGATAGATTAAGATAGATAACTTGTTTTCAACTACCAAGGCTCTGATACAAAATGATGAGGACCATTTAAGAGAAAAACATAGGAACCCACGAATTCAAAGGAATATAAATGATTGATTTGCTAAGAATGTTGATGGAGATTGAGATGCTAACCAAGTTTATGTTTACATGCCATTTATTTTTGGGGAGACCATGGCAGTATGATTTGAGGGTTATGCATGATGGATTCACAAATAAGTATTATTTCACTCTTAAAAGGAAACCTATTACTATTGTGTCATTAACTCCAAAATAGATCAGGGAGGACCAATTAAAGTTACAAAGATCAAATGAAAAAAGAGAGTTAAAAAAAGGAGAGAAAAACATTGATCAGAGTGAACAAAAAAGAGAGATGATTTCAGCCATAGTGAGAACAAGAGAGGAAAACTTCAATTATATTGCAAAACAAAAAGTGAGATCAAGAGATCTTTTTTAACTAGAGCATTATTTTCACATCAGCCCCTTATTGTACTCATGTACAAGAGAGCTTTTTTATCTACAAATGATCTCCTCGGTGTATTATCAAGCGATATTGTTTCCCTTTTGTAGGAGTTTGAAGATATCCTTCCTTTCATAGAGATTTAGATATAGAATTTATAGAATTAAGCTGAAGGCAAGAACTCAGAACAATATTCAAGAGGCAATCAAAGGAGTTGAAGATCATATTCAAAAACAAAAATCCTAAGATTTATTCTCCTTTATTTTATTATTATCATGAATAATATTCTAAATTTATTGTTTTTCATACGTATCTAATTATATAATAGATTGTGGGTGATTTAAAAGCACTAGTTATAGATTGCAATATTTAATAGGATCTGTAATATTATATTCATCTATTTTCTTTATTATGTGTTCTCATTTTTAATATTTGTATGAATTTTCTTGATTATTTAAGTGTATAATTAAATAATTAGATTAATTCAACATTAATCAATTTAGTTGATTGGGTACATAATCATTGATCACTTTAAATAACTATTGATAAATTGCTTGCAATGAGATTTAGTACTCCAGACAATTAAACCAAGATTTTGTGTTTAACCTTACTCCAATTTGCATCTTAAAATTTTAACATTTTGATAGGATAAAATTTAGAAACTTATGAAAGAGTTTGGATTAAGAGATTATTTAATTCAACAAATGGGTAAGAAGAGGTCAAGACATTCAAGCTTGTGAATTTATCCAAGTTGGTATAATCTTTGTTGATTTGCAATACATTCTAGTGGTAGAGAATGATCTTGCAATTACCCTTTTATTTGAATCTTATCGTAATCTTTAGATCATATTTTTATCTTATTAATTAATTTTAGTTGTTAGATTTAATTTTCAATTTATATAAAAAAAATCAAAACTCCTTTTTTACTAATTTTAATTAACATACTAATGACCTAGTGATAACTGTATTTTATATAGTTATTTTCATCTATTTTATTAATTATAATTACTATGTTTTTGACATTTTTGGTTAATTTTAGTTAAATAAATTAATATTTACCCTTTTGTGTTAAGAAATATATTTTTAAGAAAATTAAATAATTTGAATCTAAACCGTACTTAATTGCTAATTTATGTCCACAAATATAATTTCAAATAATAGAGTTCTTAATTGCGATTTATAAAAGTTGAAAATATAATTTAAATTAAAATTGGGCTTAATTTTAATTATTAAAAGTTTAAAAATTTAATTTAAATTAGAAAAGGGCTTAATTGTAATTAAAGAAAGTTTAAAATGTAATTTGAATTAAATTTGTGGGTCAAAATGCAATTAATTAAAGTTTAATTTTCGCACAGGAGAGAAGAAATCCACGCGCGGTCTTCCACGTGCACAACGTGGACCATCAGATCAGAGAAGAAACGGTCAGGATTGGTGATGAACGAAAACCGGCATCGCCGATCTTCGCAAATACTTTGGTTTTAATATTTATAAAACTCTCGCAAGTGCACGAATCATTTCGAAGAAAATGATAAGTATACTCCCAAGGTCGATCTAAGGAAGGAATGTATGTGGTTTTTAATTTATTATTCAAACTTTTAAAAAAACGAAATTAAATCCTAAACATCCTGTCACGATAGTTTGGTTTTTTGTGTTCCTAATCTAATAACATAAAATAAACATATATACAGATTAATTAAATATAATCTAATAACATAAAATAAACATATATACAGATTAATTAAATATAATCTAATAACATAAAAATAAACATAGATACAAATTCAATAAATAATTATCTAAAAATAAACATATATACGGATTCAATAAATATTCATGCAAATTTTTATCATTTATATTAGCGGAGTATTTATGGATATAATAACTAAATTAATTATGCTTGCTCATATTAACTAGGTTATTAAAGATATAAATTGATATTTTATTGATTCTCTCTTTTTTATATAAATACCACCTTTGGTGGGGTTAGATATTCTTTGTTAACTAAACAAATCAATTAACACCTATGGGTGGGGTTGATAACTAATATGCTTAATTAAATTAATTCCTTTTTCTAAGAGATTGAAAATGAACCATTTAAATGCCACCTTTGGTGGGGTTAGACAATTTAAACATTATTCAAGGTGTCCAAATTAAACTTAAGAATTTAATTATCCGAGTACTAACTTTCAAGTTTTAAAACCACTATTGAAAACATGTTGTCAATACATTTTCACATAATAATTCTTATAAAAACTTTTGAAATAGAGTTTCACTCTAACTACCGGGCGATTGTACCAACAAATAAAAGAGCACTACTCTAAATTAGACCGGATAACTAAACCTTAAAATCTAATTTTCGGGTTTAAGTTTGTAATGAAAAAATAATATATTTCTCTCTAACATTCTTAATATAAAATCTTGAATAAAAACAAAATCAATTCATTTTAGAAATTTTCACCTATTTAATATTTCGCAAGCATAACAACGTTATTATTATATCATGTTTATAAACAGCTAGCAGAGTTAAATTTAATCATAGACAAATTAAATATAACATGTAAGAATAAAGCATAAAAATAACTGTAAAGAAAATAAAATCCTTACAGAACTTCGACGCTATTCCCGTTGCTAGAAAACCTCCGAGCGGAATTTGCACTTCCATATATTGAATCAAAAACTAAATTATTACAAAAACATTACAAGTTCCTCTCAAAAAGAGAAGAACACTAAAACTAAGAGAATTGAACTAAAAACTAAGAAGGAAACTAAGAAAAACTTAGAAACTAAGAAAGAAACTAAGGAAAACTCAAAAAAACTAAGAAATGAGAGAAAGAAAGAAGAGAGAAGTGTGGTTTGAAGGTGTATTTTGAAGTGAAGGGAAGGGGGGTATTTATAGGTGAGGATGGAGAGAAAAAGTAGAGAAAAAAATGTTAAAAAAATGTAAAAACGCGGATTATTGATTGCTGACGTCATTTGATGACGTCAGCATGACATGGGGCGGCTGCACAGTACCGGGTATGAACAGTGCCGAGTCTGATGAACAGTACCGGGGTATGAACAGTGCCGAGTCTGATGAACAGTACCCGCGGATGAACAGTACCCGCGGATGAACAGTGCCGAGTCTGATGAACAGTACCGGGGTATGAACAGTGCCGAGTCTGATGAACAGTAACCGCGGATGAACAGTGCCGCGCGCTGCTGCTTGGGGCGGTGCTGGGCGCTGGGGCGCGGCGACCGGGCGGCGCGGCGGCGCGTTTTTCTCTTTTTTGACATTTTTGACCCATTTTGTCCAATTTTTCCATATTTGTCGACCTTCCGCATTTATTTATTAATATATTTGTGATGTATTGCTTCCAGTATTCCTCTTTGAATTTTTAAGTTGCGTTTTTAAGCCAAAATACCTGAAAAACAATAAAAATACCCGTGATTCCGAAAAAGACAAATTTATATAAATATATGATAAAACATATAAATATATATATTTTTAATCAATTAATGTGCATAAAATCATGGTTATTTTAGTGCTTTTTGAGCACTCATCACAACCCCCAACCAGCTTCTTGCTAGTCCCTTAGCAAGAGAAGCGATAAAAACTAAAAATTAAACTATCCTAAATCACTTTCGTGGATTGAAACGGTTGCATTTAGCCTATGCAACAAGCCGTTAAACCCCTAGGTTGCCCTAGTGGACGAGTTTGAGTCTCGTGAGGGTTTTCAGTAATGATACCCACAAACATTGAACTAACTGTAAAAATCAAAAGAAACTATAAAAACAATCAAATCAAAAACTACAATTACAACACAATCAATAATTAATTTAAGAATAAAAGAAAACAACATATCACAAAAATATCTGATACTTTTTAATCTCCTTTAAGATCATAATTAAAATCTCAAGCATAAGTTATTTTAATCTCTTTAAACAATCATGATTTTATTATAATAATTAGTCAAAAATCATTTTCATATTTCATTTCAAAAATGTATCAATTTAATTTTACCCAATTTCAGTGTCATGAATCAGAATTCGCTTCGACTCTATTCCTCACAAGTCAATACTCTCAAAGCACTGAATCCTATGGGTTCAAACACTCATACTAATTTATATGTGAAAGAGTTGATGTATAGAAATGAACTAATAGGTTCGCATATGTATAAAGAATAAAGGCTCAAAGTGTTATTTTAACATTGATCTCATGAAAGGAATCGAATGTATAAATTATAAAGATATCATATATAAAAATTATTTTAATGCATAAATCAAACTCATTAAGAAAGAATTTCAAGATATATGCTTTTTACAAATGAAGAAATTGCAATGACTTTTTAGGGAATTACTTCCTATATATTTCTTTTGTAATTAGCCTTTACTCACAACTTTGTAGGCAATGTGGGTCATAGTATGTAGATGATACTATAATTTTTTTATCTCTCTATTTTTTTTCTGAAGATATTTTTTTTTCAATATATGTATTTTTTTAGAGAGTCAACCCATGTACAGATTGTACATTTTTTTGGATTTTGGTGAGTGGTTAATTTTGTGGCTTTTCTGTTTGATCTTGGTTTAGGTAACCCCAGATATGTCTTTTTGTTTTTGTAGCAGTCATGCATAAATGAGATATAAGCATATACTATCAATTTCTACTCAAATCATTTAATCTAAACAAAAATAATAATAAAAAAATATATATGATACTCTATTAAGATGAGAAAAAATTCATACATTCAATGCTAATACCTATAGAGATCATCTAAAAATTTGAATAAATAAGAAATGTGTTTGGAGTAGAAAAAATATATTTCACTCTGAATAAAAGAATTTAGGCTCAAATTATATCTCACAAGGGTAGTCTCCACTAAAAACAAAATTCATAAACACCGATTTTGGGTTTAATATAATTTCCACATTTTATCAAGAAATACTAGTTATGACAAAAACTAACTAATTATCAAAAATAATTACAAAATATTTCATGATATGTTTTCAAAAATTAATCTAACAGTACAAAAGACTTAATTATTTACTTAAATTTGATTTAAAGAAATGATAAATTTTTGTGAGAAAATATTAAAAAAAAAAATTTTAATTTTTAAATTGTTAAATCTTTTTTTTTTTTTTTTAATTAAGCATGGTAACTTTTCACCACCCCCAACCTAGAACTTACATTGTCCTCAATGTAACAACTGTAAATTAAAGATAAAGAGAAAAGAGAAGAAAGATTACCTATTTCCTGAGAATGTGTAAGTAGTAATGGAGAAATGCAGGTGCATCCATCATATTCATTATTAAAGTGTATACAGACAGATCGCTGTAAACTTCTAACATCTCAACAAATATTTTTAGTTTTAACAATTTAAAAATTATTAAACTAAAATGAACAATCAAATTAAGTAAATAAAATAAATAACAGAAAATTACCTAAAATGATGGGTTGCCTCCCATCCAGCGCTTAGTTTAACGTCTTAGCAAGACGTATCTTTTTGGTGCTAAGGGTTACTCAGCCAAATGCAATCCATTTCAGCAATGTTGTTTGGTTCTTCTACATAAGGCTTGACACGATGGCCATTAACTTTGAACGTTTTTTGTGTCTTGGAGTCCAATAGTTCTACCACTCCATGTTCAGATACCTGAACTATTTTGAATGGTCCATCCCATCTTGATCTCAGGTTTCCTGGAAACAATCTCAAACGAGAGTTAAATAAAAGAACTTTCATTCCAGGGTGAAAAGTTTTAGGAACTAGCCTCTTGTCATTATAGCGCTTAGTACGCTCCTTGTATAATTTGGCATTCTCATAGGCTTCATTCCTAATTTCTTCCAACTCATGAAGCTGGAGTACTCGTTTTTCACCTGCTTTATCTAAATCCATGTTTAGCTCTTTAATTGCCCAATAAGCCTTGTGTTCAAGTTCAACTGGAAGGTGGCACGCTTTCCCAAAGATTAACCGGTAAGGGCTCATCCCAATAGGTGTTTTGTAAGCGGTGCGGTATGCCCATAAGGCATCATTTAACTTAAATGCCCAATCCTTCCTTGAGGGACGCACAGTGCGTTCCAGTATTCCCTTAATTTGCCTATTACTTACTTCCACTAAACCGGAAGTTTGAGGATGATATGGAGTAGCTACCTTATGTGTGATGTTGTACTTGTTTAGTACTCCATCAAAGAGTTTGTTACAAAAATGGCTACCTCCATCACTTATTATAGCTCTAGGCGTTCCGAACCTACTGAATATGAAATCTTTCAAGAATTTCACAACAACATTAGCATCATTGGTTTTGGTGGGTATAGCTTCTACCCACTTGGACACATAATCCACAGCAACCAAAATGTATTGAAAACTATTAGATGGGGGAAAAGGACCCATAAAGTCAATCCCCCATACGTCAAAGAGTTCAACAACTAAATTAGATGTCAAAGGCATTTCATCTCTTTTGCTTATGTTTCCTGTTCTTTGACATCTATCACATTGTGCACAAAACATATGAGCATCTTTAAAAAGAGTGGGCCAAAAGAATCCAGACTGTAATATCTTACGGGCTGTCTTTTCTCCTCCAAAATGACCCCCACAATGAAGTTCATGACAAAAAGTCAGAATGCTCTTATGTTCTTCTTCAGGTACACATCTCCGGATGACTTGATCTTGACCAATCTTGTATAAATAAGGGTCATCCCAGAAATAGTCCTTAATAGTTTTAAAAAACCTTTTCTTCTCCTGATATGAAGTGTTAGGTCGCAAAACACCAGTGGCAAGATAATTTACAATATCAGCGTACCATGGGTTCGGACCTATGAAAAATAACTGTTCATCAGGAAAGGTTTCAACTATATCATCATTACTCTCATCTTTAAGAGAATTAAAGTCAGAAATCAACCTAGACAAATGGTCAGCTACTAAGTTTTCACTGCCTTTCTTATCCTTGATTTCTAGGTCAAATTCTTGTAAGAGTAAGACCCACCTGATTAATCTTGGCTTGGCATTTGGTTTACTTAATAGGTATCTTAAAGCAGCATGATCAGAATGCACAATCACTTTAGATCCTACTAAATAAGACCGAAATTTGTCTAAAGAGAATACTATAGCCAAGAATTCCTTTTCAGTGGTGGTGTAATTCATCTGGGCATCATTGAGTGTTTTGCTAGCATAGTAGATGACATGTAAACGCTTATCCACTCTTTGTCCCAGGACTGCTCCTATTGCATAATCAGAAGCGTCACACATTATTTCAAAGGGTAAAGACCAATTTGGTGCCATTATAACAGGGGTAGATGTGAGTTTATCTTTCAAGGTATTAAAGGAAGTAAGGCAGTCATTGTTGAAATCAAAATCAGCATCTTTGGATAGCAAGTTACATAATGGACGACTTATTTTAGAGAAATCTTTAATAAATCGTCTGTAGAATCCTGCATGTCCCAAGAAGCTTCTTATCCCCTTCACAGATGTAGGGGAGGTAGTTTGGATATCAATTCAACTTTTGCCTTATCAACTTCAATACCCTTGTTTGAAATTATATGTCCTAAAACTATCCCTTGTTGAACCATAAAATGAATTTTCTCCCAACTAAGGGTTAGATTGCATTCAATGCATCTTTCTAAAACCAAAGTCAATTTATGTAAGCAATCATCAAATGAGTTCCCAAAGACAGAGAAATCGTCCATGAAAATCTCAATGAATTTTTCCACCATGTCCGAGAAAATGGATATCATGCATCTCTGGAACGTGGCAGGGGCATTGCATAACCCAAATGGCATTCTGCGAAAAGCAAATGTCCCAAAAGGACATGTAAATGTGGTCTTTTCCTGATCTTCTGGTGCTATGGGTACTTGATAATATCCAGACAGTCCATCCAAAAAACAGTAAAATTCGTGCCCAGCTAATCTTTCCAACATTTGATCAATGAATGGAAGAGGAAAGTGATCCTTTTTCGTATATAAATTTAGTTTCCTAAAATCTATACACATTCTCCATCCAGTGATTATTCTAGTGGGCACTAATTCACTTTTGTCATTCTTAACAACTGTTATCCCAGATTTCTTTGGTACCACATGCACTGGACTAACCCACTTACTATCCGCAATAGGATAGATAATCCCTTCTTCTAATAATTTAAGAATTTCCTTCTTAACTACCTCTTGCATGTTTGGGTTTAGTCTTCTTTGGGCCTCTCGTACAGGTTTAGCACCGTCCTCCAAGTTGATCTTGTGCATACACATTGTTGGACTAATGCCTCTTATATCCCCTATACTCCAACCTATAGATTTCTTAAACTGTTTAAGCACTTTGATGAGTTCCTTTTCTTGTGGTTTGGTCAAGGTTGAAGAAATTATCACTGGATAAGTTTCCCCTTCTCCCAAAAACACATATTTTAAGTGCTCAGGTAAGTCTTTGAGTTCAAGTTCAGGTGGATTGGCCTCTTTAATAGATGAAGAACTGGGTAGATTTAAAAGTGTACTAGATTTTGTCATCACTTCATTATTGTCTAGTTGTTTAAGGTACCCATTAATTTCCTCATCTAAATCTTCTTCAACCTTTTCAAGTGTAAGAACGGTTTCAAGCTTGTCCTCTATTCTGGTTCGGAAAAAGGTGTTTTGGACAATATTATCCAAAGGATCAACATCGAATATTTCATCAATGGCAGAAATAGAAGGGAACGGTGAAGAATCAAAAACTTTAAAATGAACAGTCTCTCCTAAGACTGTCATTGTCAAATTTCCATCTTGGACATCAATAATAGTTTTAGTAGTTGCCATAAATGGTCTACCAAGCAATATTGTGTGCTCTCTGTCCAATGCTGGATTTTCTTGCATATCCAGAACCACAAAGTCAACAGGTATTATCAGTTTGTCTACTTGTACCAAAACATCCTCAACTATTCCCTCTGGATATTTAAGAGATCTATCTGCAAGTTGAAGGGACATAGTTGTGGGTTTTAAATCCCCTAGATTGAGTTGTAAGAATATAGAGTAGGGCATCAAATTTATACTAGCACCTAAATCAAGCATTGCTTTAGCAACCTTCCTATCCCCCATAGTTATGTTTATAATAAAACTTCCAGGGTCTTTCAACTTAGGGGGTAGTTTGTGCTGAAGTACAGCGCTAGAAATTTCTGATACTACTACTCGTTCATTCAGTTCATACCTCCTTTTCTTAGTGTTCAACTCTTTGAAAAACTTGGCATATGAGGGCACATTCATGATCACTTCTAACAATGGTAAATTGATATTCACTTTAGAGAGCATATTAAAAAGATCATTGAATTGCTTATCTTGTTTGGACTCTTTTAACCGGTGGGGAAAAGGTACTTGTATCTGGTGTGGTTCTGTTGTCTTTTGAATTTTGGGGGTGTCAGATGACCCCCCAATGAGTTTTTCAGAAGGCTTGTTAAGTTTAACACTTGTTTCTCCTTTTTGCGAGATTAGAGTATCGCCTTCTTTGTTACCTGAACTACAAGGTAGATTGTTAGATATTTCAGGTAAACTGGTATTGACTACCTTACCACTTCGAAGGGTTCTAACATCCTTTGCTTGTTCTGGTTGACTGGGCAACTTTCCTGGTTCTTTCTTTTGCATTTGTTCAGCCAGTTGCCCAACTTTAGATTCAATTCTTTTAACCGAAGCCTCCATGGTGTTCAAACTTTGATTAGTCATCAATTGGTTGTCACGACTAACTTGAATAAAAGCATTCAAGCTATCTTCTAAGGTTGGTTTAAAAGATTGGCTTGGTGGGTAAGGGTGGTTGTTATCCGACCTTAGTGTTGGATATTGGGTGTAGGCTGGGTGATTATAGGTGTTTGGATGATACCTTTGAAAAGATTGGACTTCCTCTATGGCATCGACACTAGAATCACAAGTATTTGAACAATTATGAGTACCATGCCCAATTGAACAACACACTTCACATACCTCTTGATTTGAAATTTGGTGGGAAGTGAGGAATTTCACTTGTTTAGTCAATTCAGCAAGTTGCAAGGTTATCTCATTATCAGAGCCGACTTCATTGACCTTTGCTTTCCTTCTACCACCTCTTTGTTGGGAATTAGAACCCAATAGCTCATAGAGATTATAGGTTTCCTCTGCGGTCTTTTCTCGTACAGCACCTCCAGCAGCATTATCAACCATGTATTGACTCTGTAGTGTCAATCCATCGTAAAAGAATTGGTTTTGTAGCTGTAATGGAAAGCTATGATTTTGACATTGAATGAAAAGGAGTTTGAATCGTTCCCAAGCTTCATGAAAGGGCTCTTCATACATTTGAGAAAATGTTGCTATCTTTTTTCTTAGATCAACAGTCTTTTGATGGGAATAGAACCTACCCATAAAAATTTCATAGACTGCCTCCCAAGTTTTAAGCGAACCTGACTGTAGAGTAATGAACCATGACCAAGCTTTATCTTTGAGAGTGTAAGGAAAACACCTCATCCTAAGTTGATCTTCATTAATTGCATGTAGTGGAAAGGTTTGGACAATAGCATAGAATTCTCGAATGAAATTTAAAGGGTCTTCATTAGGGATACCGTAAAAGGAAGGCAACAAAGAATAATGAATCTTTTTCAATTCATAATTCCTTGCAGCCTCTTGTAATTGGATACCGGAAGTTACATTGCCAATGATTGGCATTGTATATTCTTTCATCTTTTTCTGCCTATCTTCAGCATCTCCCATGGTTGTTTGTAGTTGAAAATGATCCTCCTCCTATTGTGTATCAACAATTTGCTTTTAGTAGATATCTCTAAAAAATATTTATAACTTGATAAAACGTAAATGCAAAAAGTGCAAGGAACCTAAAATTTTTTTTTTTTTAAACGAATGGACAGAATGTTTGAAACAAACGAATTTTATTTCATCTGAATTTTTATTACACGCAAACTAAAACAAAGGAAAATACAATAATGGGTGACCTCCCATACAGGACTAAAATTTATCGTCTTCTAGTAAGACGTTGCTTGGAGATTGCAGAATGAAAAACTCAATGTCTCCTCTTCATTGAATTCGTTTAAGTTTCAAATTAGTCTTTGCCTTTTTGCAAATGTTCAACTAACTGTTCAACTTGAACTTCCACCTTTTTGATAGAAGCTTCCACAGAGTCCAACCGTTGATTGGTTTTAGATTGATTATCCCTACATACTTGAATAAAAGAATTCAAGTTGTCCTCCAAGGTTGGTTTATTGGGAATGCTTCTTGGAATAGGTGGGTGGAATTGCTGACCTGCTTGGTTTGAGCTTTGAGTGAAAGGAGGGTTGTTTTGCCTCCAAGAGAAATTTGGATGACTTCTCCACCCAGGATTATAGGTATTTGAGTTGGGGTCAAACCTTGGTCTTTGTTGATACGCTCCCAACACATTGACCTGTTCAGGTCCAGTTGTTTCTCCTTGATATGGACAGGCTTCAGTACCATGTCCCATGTTGCTGTACAAACCATATTGTTCATTATTGGTGTTGGTTTGTGTAGCGAGAAGGGCAACTTGCTTAGTCAGTTGAACAAGTTGTTGTTGAACTTCATTACTGGAGTCGATTTCATGAACTCCAGCTTTTCTCACTCGGGAGCTTTTCTGTTGGGAATTAGCACCCAACATCTCAAAGAGGTTATACGTCTCTGAGGCAGTCTTTTCTCCTATTGCTCCTCCTGCAGCGTTGTCGACAATGAACTGACATTGTTGTGTAAGTCCATCGTAAAAGAATTGGTTCTGCAACTGCAGGGGAAAGCTATGATGGGGACACTGAGTGAGAAACATCTTGAACCTATCCCAAGCTTCATGGAATGGTTCTCCATCCATCTGAGAGAAAGTAGCAATCTTTCCTCTCAACTCTGATGTTTTTTTATGGGAATAGAATTTTCCCATGAATTTATTGTAAATGTTACCCCATGTCATCAGAGAACCTGGGGGAAGTGACATCAACCAAGCTTTGGCCTTATCCTTTAGAGTGTAGGGAAAACATCTCATCCTAAGTTGATCCTCGTTTAGAATACCGAGGGGGAATGTTTGGACCGTAGCATAGAAATCTCTCATAAAGGAAAGAGAATCTTCATTAGGTAGCCCATAAAAGGAAGGAAGCATAGAAAAATGAATATTTTTAAGGTCATAATTCCGAGCAGCCTCTCCCAACTGGATAGCGGCAGTTGCCGTGCCTATTACCGGTCTTGCAAACTCCTTCATCGTGGTTTCCCTAATATGTTGGTTTTCCTCCATTTCTTTTGGTTCTAGCAAAGGATTAAGACTTGGTTCTATGTTTGGCTCAAAAACAGGTTGATGGGTAGAATCCAGTTTTGTTGACACTTGTTTAAATTTATGAAAATTATTTACATATGGTGTAAGAGGGTTTCCTAAGGATCTCCTACCACGCATAGACTATTGTAAATGTAAATTTAAAACTCCTGTCAACAAAATAAAAAATTTAGAGAAAATTTACATGTTATTTAATACAAAGCACTAAACAAAACTAGTTAAACCCTAAAAAGAAGAATTTTTTTTTTATCATTTTTTTTTAATTTTTTTTTTTAATTTTTTTTTATATTTTTTTTTGTAACATAATTAGTATTAACCAAGAGTGCTCCCAGGAAAGAATGGTGGTGCAAACGGCTCCTTAAATACCATTCTCCTAGCCAGAGCAACGTTCCCAGGAAAGACTAGTGGCACAAAGGCTTTCAAGAACTAGTCTCCTAGACAGAACTCCCTTAGATTTTTACTTTTCATGTTATTTAGTTAATTAGGTATAAATTCAAGTAATGTTTTTTTTTTTCATGAACGGTAATTTTATTTTACTATTCACGCTATATAATGTCTTATTAACTTAAATTTTTTTTTGAAATTTAAGTTTTTGAAATTTTTTTTTTTTTTATGAACGGTAATTTTATTTTACTATTCACGCTATATTATTTCTTATTAACTTAAAATTTTTTGAATTTTGAATTTTGAATTTTTAAATAATTTTTTTTTTACTATTCATGAACGGTAAAATTTTTTACTTCAAATTTCAAATTTCTAAATTATTTTACAATTAAAAAAAATTATTTTTTTTTATTTTTTTATTTTTTTATTTATTTATTTTTTTTTTATTATGAATTTTGAAATTTGATTATTATTCAAATATCACAATTATTTACAGCACAAATTTTTTTTTTTTAAATTTTGATAAATAATTTAAAAACGCTATTCCTTCCCCGGCAACGGCGCCAAAAACTTGATGAACGAAAACCGGCATCGCCGATCTTCGCAAATACTTTGGTTTTAATATTTATAAAACTCTCGCAAGTGCACGAATCATTTCGAAGAAAATGATAAGTATACTCCCAAGGTCGATCTAAGGAAGGAATGTATGTGGTTTTTAATTTATTATTCAAACTTTTAAAAAAACGAAATTAAATCCTAAACATCCTGTCACGATAGTTTGGTTTTTTGTGTTCCTAATCTAATAACATAAAATAAACATATATACAGATTAATTAAATATAATCTAATAACATAAAATAAACATATATACAGATTAATTAAATATAATCTAATAACATAAAAATAAACATAGATACAAATTCAATAAATAATTATCTAAAAATAAACATATATACGGATTCAATAAATATTCATGCAAATTTTTATCATTTATATTAGCGGAGTATTTATGGATATAATAACTAAATTAGTTATGCTTGCTCATATTAACTAGGTTATTAAAGATATAAATTGATATTTTATTGATTCTCTCTTTTTTATATAAATACCACTTTTGGTGGGGTTAGATATTCTTTGTTAACTAAACAAATCAATTAACACCTATGGGTGGGGTTGATAACTAATATGCTTAATTAAATTAATTCCTTTTTCTAAGAGATTGAAAATGAACCATTTAAATGCCACCTTTGGTGGGGTTAGACAATTTAAACATTATTCAAGGTGTCCAAATTAAACTTAAGAATTTAATTATCCGAGTACTAACTTTCAAGTTTTAAAACCACTATTGAAAACATGTTGTCAATACATTTTCACATAATAATTCTTATAAAAACTTTTGAAATAGAGTTTCACTCTAACTACCGGGCGATTGTACCAACAAATAAAAGAGCACTACTCTAAATTAGACCGGATAACTAAACCTTAAAATCTAATTTTCGGGTTTAAGTTTGTAATGAAAAAATAATATATTTCTCTCTAACATTCTTAATATAAAATCTTGAATAAAAACAAAATCAATTCATTTTAGAAATTTTCACCTATTTAATATTTCGCAAGCATAACAACGTTATTATTATATCATGTTTATAAACAGCTAGCAGAGTTAAATTTAATCATAGACAAATTAAATATAACATGTAAGAATAAAGCATAAAAATAACTGTAAAGAAAATAAAATCCTTACAGAACTTCGACGCTATTCCCGTTGCTAGAAAACCTCCGAGCGGAATTTGCACTTCCATATATTGAATCAAAAACTAAATTATTACAAAAACATTACAAGTTCCTCTCAAAAAGAGAAGAACACTAAAACTAAGAGAATTGAACTAAAAACTAAGAAGGAAACTAAGAAAAACTTAGAAACTAAGAAAGAAACTAAGGAAAACTCAAAAAAACTAAGAAATGAGAGAAAGAAAGAAGAGAGAAGTGTGGTTTGAAGGTGTATTTTGAAGTGAAGGGAAGGGGGGTATCTATAGGTGAGGATGGAGAGAAAAAGTAGAGAAAAAAATGTTAAAAAAATGTAAAAACGCGGATTATTGATTGCTGACGTCATTTGATGACGTCAGCATGACATGGGGCGGCTGCACAGTACCGGGGTATGAACAGTGCCGAGTCTGATGAACAGTACCGGGGTATGAACAGTGCCGAGTCTGATGAACAGTACCGGGGTATGAACAGTGCCGAGTCTGATGAACAGTACCGGGGTATGAACAGTGCCGAGTCTGATGAACAGTAACCGCGGATGAACAGTGCCGCGCGCTGCTGCTTGGGGCGGTGCAGGGCGCTGGGGCGCGGCGGCCGGGCGGCGCGGCGGCGCGTTTTTCTCTTTTTTGACATTTTTGACCTTTTTGACCCATTTTGTCCAATTTTTCCATATTTGTCGACCTTTCCGCATTTATTTATTAATATATTTGTGATGTATTGCTTCCAGTATTCCTCTTTGAGTTTTTAAGTTGCGTTTTTAAGCCAAAATACCTGAAAAACAATAAAAATACCCGTGATTCCGAAAAAGACAAATTTATATAAATATATGATAAAACATATAAATATATATATTTTTAATCAATTAATGTGCATAAAATCATGGTTATTTTAGTGCTTTTTGAGCACTCATCAATTGGCACATGCGCCCGATTATTCAACTAATAGAAGGATGCCACATGTCCCATCATTCCTTCCAGCCAATAATATTCTGACATGTGTCATGTTACGATGAGCGTGAAAGCGCAGGATCATGCCCGCGTTGCAGCCATTGTCTCCCACGTTCCTTGCGCCATTATCCTATGCGATGACATCATGTGCAATCATTTTCCGCAGCCAATGAAATGCTGCCACATGTTCGTATTAATCCTTGCAACGAATGAGGCGCTGACACGTGGCATGCACTTTGAATTTAAAAAAATCAGCAACAACGCCCTCTGCTTTGTCTCTCATGTGTAGATTAAAATACAAATTTTGATATCGAATATCGATACACATGTGTTTCATTTTTTGATACAAATTTTTACGCGTTTATTAAAAAAATGTAATATTTTAGATGTATTTTTTTAGCTATAAATAAGGGATATTATGATAGAGTAAAAAAGTTTTGGAGGTTTAGAGTTTGAGATTTTTAGTAGTATTCGGGGGTGGACTGTGGAACACGTAGAAGCCATTTTTGGCTTCTGTTGTATTCTGCATGTGCCAAAAATTTACGATTCGAGACGATTTAATTTTATTTTGTTCTTCATCTCAATTTCCTTAAACTGTTGTAATTTTATTTTAAATTTATGAAGTAATTTAATTTTTCTAGGGTTGCATTTGATCTAAATTTATGAAGCTTTGATTATAATTATTTTTGAACGATTTATAAGACATTTGATTTGTTTATTCTATTTTCTGCTTAATACTTTTGATTATTTACGAATTTTATCAAATGATCCGTGGCACTTAAATAAACTTGGAAGAGGCATTTTTGTGTATATTACTCGTAGATAGAATGACATGTATGATGAAGGATAGGAATATACCCTACTTGTATGTGTGGCCATTTGAGAACTTAGAACGTAATGAATCTTGGTGAATTTAATTCTCATAGGAATATAGTGAATTAATTTAACGAGGTGTGTCTATACTGAGCTCGGAAGAGATGTATGGATAAAATAGAAGTTTTCGGTTGACAAATTAAATGTACAAAAAAAATATAAATCACTAGAAAATAACATTATTCGAGTGGATTAATTTGGTGAAAAACTACAATCCTAGATTTCTTTTATTTTGTTATAAAACTCTTTTCTTAAATTGTTCTAATCAACGATCATTTTGGATAAAATTAGAGAGAGATAATTTTAGTACTCAACAAACTGTAATAACAAATCTCCGTGGGAACGATACTTTACTTACAAATTTTATTACTTGTGACCGTGTATACTTGCACGTTTTATGCTCTTCTAAAAGAGACAACACCTAGTAATTAGAAGTAAATATCATTACCAATCCTCACGGGTATGAAAACCCTTGTTCTTAAAACTATTTAGTTCTACATGATCATATATACTTGCATGTTTTTAATCATGTCAAATATTTGGTACCATTAATGCTAGGGATTGGTTTAACGATTCTTCTAATAATTGCTAATTTTTATTTTTATTTTTATTTTCTTCAAAACAAATTTAGAAATTAATTAATTTTCTTTAGTTTATTATTATTATTACTTTTACTTTAGATTTATTTATTTATATTTATAGTTTTTTAGTTTTTTTATTTATATATTTATCTATGAATACGAATTTGTTTTCTTGAAGTGTTGAATATCAAGGGAATATGAATATGCATATGGATACAGCATACCCTATATACAATGGATTTCATGTATCATACTTTGAACGTCAATAAGGCAATTGGTACTATACTAAAGTTATGGATGGATTTGAAAGCCAAAGGCCTAGTTAAGATCAATATTCTAACATGTAAAATGCAGGATGGTGGGATCATCAATACCTAAGTTATTCAAATAGAAATCCAGTAGAGAATTTCAACATCACACCTAATTTTCCATTCTCAATGCCATTACCAACTCAACCCTCATAGGTGCATAGATTCAGGGCTAGACCAACTACTCCAAGAGCACTCATCCATAAATTGGCTACTGGTGCAAACAGCATAAAAAATATAGCCAACATTTATTAGAGAAAGAAACCCTATAGGTTTGGGACCAAAAGACATTAGCAATAACCATTAAATAAGTTTCTTCAACTTGAGTTTGGTTAAAAGCATGGAACATGTTTGCACAATCCCCATCCTTAAATAAAGTGTTTTCTATGGTAGCACCATGAATAGCACATAGCAAAGCAACCCTTAATACAACGAAAATTCCCATCATATGAAATGGGTTTAATGTCAAATTATGAAACCCTTTGAAAAAAATGATGAATCGAAATATAGCTGTTACACGAAAACAAGGTGCAAAGAACCAACCAGAATGATCTAATGGGTAAATTAGAAGTATATAAAAGATGGAAAATTGGGCTAGATAATGTGATTTCATTATAAGGTAACAATTGAATAGATTAAGTAGGTTCAAATTGACGTAACATAAACCTATTAATCCAAAAGTGCCATATAGAGCAACAAAATTCCATAGGCCACCTAATTGACAACAATGAGTAAAATATCCTTGGGCTTTATAACCCTATAGTAACAACAAAGAGTGTTCTAAACTAATTGAGTCTCAAATTGGTCAACTGGTCCCAGTTATGGAAAGACTAGTAGCACATGTAGATTTTGAGCTCCTCTTCCAAATAGATGCTAAACTCATAAAAACCATCAATTCCATTATTTTGAAGAGTTTTAAGCAATTAGAAAATCCTCAAAGAATCCCTACGAATGATATATATGAAGAAAAGACTAGTAAGAAGGAAAAGACCATCACCCCTAAAGAATCCAATATGACAACAAAGGTAGTAATCGAACCTTCTTTTTTTATTGCTGATCCTGCTTTATCTTTTTTCCAATAGGTTTGATAATTCAATGAATTAAAATTATAAAAATAAAATTTGGAGACATTCCACAAGGTGTAAATCCATATATCTCTTATGAAAGATATTAAGAAGGAACCTGGGTATGAAGAGCACCTTAAAGAATTTTTTCTTACCAATACAAGCTTAAAGATAATAAAGATATAGGTGTTGGGGAGAATGTGTCTAGTATTCTTAAAAGGAGACTACTATTAAGGTGCAAGGATGTAAATAATGAATTGGTAGCTCAAAAGTTTGACATCACACACTTTAAGATCTTTCATGATGGTGTATGATAAAAAAAGCATCATCAAGCTAGCAAAGTTAAACGAAGTGCTTTGTGGGAGGTAACTTTCTGTTGTGCTCCTTTTTTTTTACTTATTGTTACATTACATATATGCATGTACTTACATTGAGAATACTATAAGAATTAAGTATATATGAGTATTAACACATCACTGTCTTTATTTTGTATGCTTTATTAGTTTAGCATGATTTATTATACTTGTTTTAAGGTTAGTATGCTCCAAATAGCATTTTTTTTTTCATTTTTACTATTTATTTATTCCATTTCTTTGGATAGTTAGGATGAATAGATAGCCGTGTAAACAATCACATGTTTCCATTTGTTTTCTGGAATCAATGATGAAATTATCTAGAAAATGTTAGGTCAAAAAAGATAATAAATGTTGATAGAATCTTGACCTTGTTCCTAAGTGGAGGTAATTTTATAATAAATTTTCTCATAACTTGTATGCATAATAGCTAAATTAGTGATAGAATAATTTATATGCATGAAATTGTGAATAATGTTGTGAATCCCTATTTAATGAATAAGAATGGGTTGCTAGAACTTTTATTTAAGTTTATCAAGGCGAATACTAAATATATTTTTTTAAAATGATTAAGGTAACAGGACTAAATTCTTTGGCTAAATTTCCCTATACTTAATTTTGTTCTTTTTTCAAGAAAAACCATTTTAGAGATCTAATTTGAGCCTACATGAACTACTTATTTGTACCCACTTCTTACCCTTTGAACTAAACACATTGGTCATATCTTATAGGTCAAGAAAGTGGAGTTCCAGAAAAAGAGAATAGAGTCTATGAAAATGCTAGAATAAGATTTAAGTGTAAATTGTGCCATAATTGATTAAATGTCCAATATGTATGTATGTATGTATGTATGTATGTATGTATGTATGTATGTATGTATGTATGTATGTATGTATGTATGTATGTATGTATGTATGTATGTATGTATGTATGTATGTATGTATGTATGTATGTATGTATGTATGTATGTATGTATGTATGTATGTATGTATGTATGTATGTATGTATGTATGTATGTATGTATGTATGTATGTATGTATGTATGTATGTATGTATGTATGTATGTATGTATGTAATAAGAGGACAAGCTAAAAATAATTATAAAAAAGATTTTGTGTTATTATTTTCCATGAGTAGTTAATTTTATAATAGATTGTGGGTGATTTTGAAGCCCTAGACATGGATTGTAATATTTATAAGATCTACAATATTTGATTCATCAATTCTTTGTGATTATATATTAATTCCACTTTTTGTGTATGAATTTTCTTAATTATTTAAGTGTACAACTAAATAATCAAATTAATTCATTATTAATCATTTTAGTTGATTGGTTACATAATTTCATATTCAATTTGAATAACTAGTGACAAATTGCTTGCAATGAGAATTAGTACTCAAGATAATTAAACTAAGCTTGTGTGTTTAAATTTGATATAAAATTAAATTCTTTTGATAGATTAAATTGAGAGAGCTTATTCTAGGTTGTCGATTAAAAAGAGTTTGGATTAAAAACTTGTTTAATTCAATGAATAGGTAAGAATTGATCGAGACTTTTGAACTTGTAAATTTCTCTTAGTTGGTATAATCAAATAATAAGAGATTAGGATATGCTTTTGTTGATTTATAATACATGGTAGTGGTGGAGAATAATCCTACAATTATTCTTTTATTCAAATATTTATCATAATCTTTAGTTGTTTAATTTTTATTTTAAAAATAAATCAAAAAACACCTTTTTACTAATTTTAATTAACTTACTAATAAGCTAGTAATTACAAGTAGATATTTTTACCAATCCTCGAGGGTATGAAAATCCTTGGGCTTAAAATTACTTATCACTTATACATGCTCACATATACTTACACATTTTTAATTGTGTCAAGTGGGAATTGTTGTCCGTTTTAGGAGAACATAAAACATGCAAGTATACACAGTCATAAGTAATAAAATTTGATAAGTGAGTATCGTTCCCACGGAGATTTGTCACTACAGTTTGTTGAGTACTAAAATTTTTTCACTCTGATTTTATCCAAAACAATCGTTGATTGGAACAAGTTAACTAAAAAGATTAACAACAAAATAAAAGAAATCTAGGATTGCAGTTTTTCTATAAATTAATCCACTCGAATCATATTATTTTCTCTTGATTTATATTTTTTTAGTAAATTTAATTTGTCAACATAGAACTACTAACTTTATCCATAAGTCTCTTCCGATAACAAATAGACACACCTTGCTAAAATAATTCACTATATTCCTATGAGAATTAAATTCACCAAGATTCATTACGTTCAAAGTTCTCCAATAATTTCACATACAATAAAGAATGTTCCTCTCCTTTAATCATACATGTTACCCTAAACACGAACAATATACACAAAAATGCCTCTTCTAAGTTTATTTAAGTGTCACAGATCATTTGATAAATCCTCGAATAATCAAAAGCATTAAGCACAAATAGAATAAATAAATTAAAAGTCTTATAAATCTTTCAAAAATAATTAAATTAAAGCTTCATAAATTTAGATAAAATGCAACCCTAGAAAAATTAAATTACTTCATAAATGAAAATTAAAATTACAGCAATAAAGGAATATCAGTTACAGAACACTAAGAAGATTAAAACTTCATCTTCACTTAAATATTTGGCACACACAGAACATAACAGAAGCCAAAAATGGCTTCTATGTGTTTCACAGTCCAACCCCAAACACTTCAAAAACTCCAAAACTAAAAACTTCATTTTTTAGCAATAAATGCCCTATTTATAGCTAAAAAATACATCTAAAGAAAAGTACATTTTTTCTTTAATTACGGAGACACGCGTATGGAAGATTATCATTGGATTTGGGAGCTCATATCTTATGTCCATTAAGGTGCATAAGATAATGGAGATTACTCTATAGGTCTATATAGGTCTTATGATATGCAAATGAGATGTTCTTGATTGATATATGATTAGTGGAAGTTGCTGGAAGCTTTCTATTAGCATCTATCAAGGTCTAAATCTATTGAGGCTTATCCTTTATGATGATTGATGTACTTGAAGGGTTTAGCCCATTGCTGGGAATAATATGATGGCTCTATAAAGACATGAGAAGTTTATGTTAGCATACAAGAGCTTTTTGGGAACTCTTAATCATCCACTATGATTATTTTTGAAGGTCTTAAGTACTTTTAAGATCTTAAATGATTTGGCATACTACTAGTGATTTTTACCATTTACAGAATACCCCATGCTCCATAAGTTCTCAAAGGTTGGGAGGTTGATGAAGCATCGTATTTATAAGGTGAGATGGATGTGATCTTTATGGATTGGAAAGCTTTAGATATATTGTTATTTTCCAACTCAAAGAAATGTACTTGGATAGTATGGCTAATTATAACCATTAAGAAGGTGAAGGGACTAGTTACTTTTACGAAGCCATTACTCATTACATGAGTAAGGAAGTTGGTGTTTTGTGTCCGTTTGAGGAGAGAGACACTCAACTTATGAAAAAGGCTTTAGAGGGTCTCTGGGGTTCACATTACTTGCCTTCATTTTCAGAATCTCTTTGCAAAATTTCTAAGTTAACATTTCTTAGCATTTTTGTTGGGATTTTCATGCATCATCTCATGATCATTTTCTGTTCACATGTCAAGTGAGCATACTCCCTCATTTTCTCATGAAGTGCACATTGGGCATTGCGATGCTCTTGTTGAGCTGTTGGGGTTACTTAACTCTTCTCATTCTTTGGATACTCTTTACCCTTAAGGGGCACTAGTGTAGTCTTCCATTAAATAGGAGAACCTTAAGGTGATGAGGAGAAAGTACATGATCCTTGATTTTGTGGCTCTCATGGCTACATCAACCTATGAAAGGGCATATCCTTATGTCCCTGGTTTCTGCTATTTCTACAAGATCACTCTGGAATCTAGTCTTTATTTTTCTCTCCCTTGTATTATTAAGAGTGCTTCATGTAGGTATTGTATTGCACGCACCTTCCCAATTTATGACTAATGAGTGGTGAACCTAATTAGGGTTACCATCATAACTACCATGGCTGGTCACCAATTTGGTGCTTATTGATTGAATGTTCTTCTCCAAATACAACTTTCCCAAGAAGGAAGGCATTATTATTTTCCCATGGTTTTTGGGAATAAGTGTATAAAACCTTCCTAAGAAGGATAATATTCAGAGATCTTTTTCTCTTTATTTTCTTCTCGTGAGAGTTATAATTCATATTATCTTTCTTTTTTTCAAATACATGTAACACATAGGATGAGTTCATAAGTCTTAAAAAGCACTTATATTCTGTGATCTTGACATCCTTAATTTAAATAAATAGGTTTGATTATCTAAAATTCCATAAATTTACTATAAGTATTTAACATCCTTAAAAGAATATTGGAAAATATATTGAAGTTAAGAGATATATAGAGAAAGAATGGGAAATACCTTACCGCCACTCTTGCCAACCCCTCGCTACTTCCTCACCACCATTGCTGACGAGCTCCTTGGAAAGCTTCTCAAATTGACTATAAAAAGGGGACAAAAACCCCTTTTCACACAAATTTTCTCCCTCTTCTCTCCCTCTCTCATTAGAAATTTATTTCTCTAAGATATTCAAGGTTTTTGGAAAAGTTTAGAGGGAAATTCAGAGATAAATATCAAGGATTTTAGGGTTAGAAGCTCAACAGTGGAATAAATTTTTAGGTAGGGATTCTTACTCTAACTTTCATAAGAATTGTTTTATTAAAGTAAAGGTAATGCATCAAATGTTATGAAGAAAAGGGAAAATATGTGCCATAATTTTATAATGTTATAAATATTATTTAAAATGAGATACTCGTTATAAATATTTTATTATGCACATTGAAAACTTATATATATAAAATGAGTATCAAATGTTGATATGAAGTGAATATTAAAAATTTGATATGGCATCCAAGAATTTTATACATGCATTATGAGAGTGTTTTATGTGTGGGAAGCACACATGTACGTTGTCTTGCAGAGTATGGTACCCATGGGATGTTGGTTGTAGCAAACTGTTTTCGATGAATTATAGGTACGCAACACATACACATGTATCTCTGGATATTTTTCATATATCGTGTCTAAATGAGACCATGGATTTATTGCTCACACACGGGCCTCAAATCCCTCCATATTGTTTGGAACGTGTTTTCTAGAGTGGACTCATTGACTGCACATAACCCTTGGAGTTGAACCCCCATTTTGTTTTGGAGTTGACCTACCCATAGACGAGGGCTCATATGACTTGATTTTATGGATATATGTACCCTAAGTATTGTTATCATACATGGTGTCTAGGGTACATCTCAAAGTTAGACGGTGTATGTCCTTATATATTTGGATGACCAATACATATGGGGTTGCATTTCATGCATTGTATTTATTTTATAGCATATTTTATATTGTATGATCATGCAACAAGTATACTTCGGTTTTGTGATAAAAATTTCCCCTCTTACACTACTACAAAAAGGGGTATTTAAGTTGATATTTAAAGTCAGTTTGGTGTAGAACCGATGCTAGCCACATAGGACATAGTGTCGGTTAATGTGTCGAACCGATGCTACACATAGGACGTAGCATCGGTTGATGTGGTGAACCGATGTTACATCTTACGTGTATTATTTTATTAAAAAATGCAGTTTATAATTGAAATTATTTTTAGGTACAAGGTTTTTTTTAGGTCAATTATTATTTTATTTGACTCTTTAAAATTTAAGTTGGATATATATATATATATATATATATATAGTATAATGTTTTTTTTTGAAAATTGGTTATTGAAATTATATAATTTTGTGTATTTGTTTGGATATTTAATTTTATGTACATACGTACAATACATCTTTATTTAATTTTCTATATTTGTTTGGATATTATTTTAAAATTATTTTTTTTATTTTTTTTATACTATATATATATATATATATATATATATTCAAATTAAATTTTAAAGAGCTCAAATAAAATATTAATTGACCCAAAAAAAATTGCAATTTTAAACTGCGTGGATAGCATCAGTTCGCCACGTCAATCGATGTTATCCACGTGTTTTTTACCGTTTCTCTTTCTCTTCTCTCTTCGTCACCGGTAGAATTCCAAATTTCAATTTATACATAAACCTCATTCGCCCAAAACCGAGCTCATCCTCCATTCTTTCTCATTTTCTGGCCACCTTCAACCACCATTTCAAACGCCGTTTTTTGGGTTATATTCCTCTTCTCATTATCTTTCAGATCCCTTATTTTTTAAGCGAAATACTCATAATATTTATACCCATTTTTTCAGTTCATTTTATTTTTTGTATAAATTTTTTATTTATGTATGTTTTGTATTATGCTTGTTATTATATGTTTGGGCTTATTTTATGTGGAAATAATATCTGCATGTTGTAGGTTTGAGGGACTATAATATTTTTCATATGTGGATAAATTTATTTACATATAAATAATTATATTTTATTAAATAAAAGTAATATAATTGTAAAATGATTAAAATGATAAATGTTTTATATTATGTATGTTTTGGTATATATTTTAATAGTTAGATAATTTATATATAATAATACTTGAAATATATTGATTAGAGACATAATTAATATGCTTAATTAATGTCATTAATAGAAAATGGACAAACCTTAGAGTTGAAAGTTTCATGAAATTTACTTGTAGAAATAGTAATACTAGAATTATTATGATTCGATGCCCATGTGTTAAATGTAAAAATGAGCAATTTCATGAATTTGACGAGGTTAAGTATCACTTTATCTGTAGTGTTATTCTTTTGAACTATAAATGTTGGTATTATCATGGATAAAATATTGATAATACTCATGGGAAAGAGATAAATAAGAATGTGAGTGAATTACATATATCTTATCATAATGTATAGACAGAAAATATGTTTCATAGTGTTGAAGATGAACTACGTACGTGAGGATGATCCTGAAACCTTTAAAAAACGTCTAGAAGATGCCAAAAAATCATTGTATCCAAATTGCAAAAAATACACTAAAATGTCAGGATTGGTTCATTTGTACAATGTGAAGGCAAAACATGGTTTTTCAGATAAGGAATTCATAGAATTACTAAATCTACTAGTCCATATGTTTCTTGAGGGTATTGAATTTCCATCTTCAAGGTATGAAGTGAAGAAATCTCTTACTCGATTTGGCATGGAATATCATAAGATTCATGCTTGTCTAAATGATTGCATTCTTTATAGAAAATAATATGAGACATTAGATGATTGTCCGATGTGTAAAGAATTGAGATGGAAGCATGGTAAAAATGAGACAACACATAAGAAAGGCGTTCCTACAAAGGTTCTTTGGTACTTTCCTCTGATTCCTCACTTTCAAAGGTTATTCAAAAGTAAAGAGACATCAAAGATGTTGACTTGGCATTTAGATAATTGATCTGATGATGGGGTGCTACGTCATCCTTTAGATTCTCCAAATTAGAAAGTGGTAGATAATTTATCTCCTCAATTTGCATTTGATCTGCACAATCTTTGTCTTAACATTTCTACTGATGGAATTAATCCACATAGTTGCCTTAATAGTAGATATAGTTGTTGGCCGATAATTATGGTAACATACAACCTTTCTCCCTCGTTGTGTATGAAAAGAAAATTCATAATGTTAACATTATTGATCTCAGGACCAAAACAACCCGGTGTTGATATTCATGTATATTTGCAGCCTCTGATTGATGATTTAAAGACATTGTGGAATGATGGTGTAAATGTTTATGATGCACATAAAGAAGAACACTTTAACTTGAGAGGGGTCCTTTTATGGACAATTAATTATTTTCCTACCTATGGAAACTTATTAGGACATGCAACAAAAGGTTACAAGGGATACCCTATATGTAGTGATGGATCTTCTACAACTTATCTTTTTCACGGACGAAAGATGTCTTATAGAAGACATATAATATTTTTACCATCTGGACACAAGTTTAGATACGAAAAAAAACCGCTCGATGGTGAAGAAGATCATGATCAAGCAACCCGACCTTTGTGAGCTATTGATAATAAGGCAATTGAATGGTATGACATTCAAACGATATGGAAAGATGAAAAAACAAACTCACTAAGGTAGGGAAACGAAAGAGGTGAACTAATGAAATGAGTGAAAATGAAAAAGAGTTTGAATCAGTATACCATAGTTATTGGAATAAAAAATCAATATTTTGGGAACTACTGATAACTGTATTTTATATAGTTATTTTCATCTATTTTATTAATTATAATTGTTAGTTTCTTGACATTTTTAGTTAATTTTAGTTGAATAAATTAATAATTACTGTTTATTTGTTAAGAAATATATTTTTAAGAAAATTAAAGAATTTGAATCGAAAACGTACTTAATTGCATTTATGTCTAAAAATATAATTTAAAATGAAAGAGTGTTTAATTGTAATTAATAAAAGTCTAAAATATAATTTGAATTAAAATTGGGCTTAATTTTAATTATTAAAAGTTTAAAATTTAATTTAAATTAGAAAAGGGATTAATTGTAAGTAAATAAAGTTTAAAACTTAATTTGAATTAAATTGGAGGGCTAAAATGCAATTAAGAAAAGTTTATTTTTCTGCGCAGGAGAGAAGAAGTCAACGCACATCTACCCACGTGCGCCACGTGAACCGTTAGATCAGAAAAGCAACCACGAGGATGTGCGTGTGTCTTTCAAACCCGACCAAAGCAATTGGACAAAGGTTTTATGGTTACACGCTGCTTAATACCCGTGTGGGGCCCACCTACTGTGTAGGCCGGTATGCAGGGTGTGACCCATGTGTCTTTACGCGTCTGTCAAAAGCCACGATTCCCTGCGACGCAATCACATGCGCCCGTTTATCCCACCAATTGAAAGCTGCCATATGTCCCACCATTCCTTGAAGTCATTCATATGCTTACATGTGGCACGTTTCGGTGAACGCAAAAACATATAATCACGCACGTGTTCCAACAACTGTCCACCACTTTCTCGGCGTCGCTTATCCCGTGCGACAATTCCGCATGCACCCATTCTTGGTACCCAATGAGATGTTGCCACGTGTCTCACCATTCCTTGTAGTGAATCATACGTTGACACGTGGAACGCAGATTGAATTAAAAAAGATCGGAAATGGCACCCTCTGTTGTGAAGTCTCTCACGTGTATGTTAAATAATAATTTTGATATCCCATTTCCCATACACGTGTCTGCGTAATTAAAGAAAAATGTATTTTTTAGCTATAAATAGGGCATTTATTGCTAAAAAAATGGAATTTTTTAGTTTTGGGAATTTTTGGAGAGTTTGGGTTCTCGACAGTGGTACACGCAGAAGCTATTTTTGGCTTTTGTTGTGTTCTGCGTGTGCCAAATATTTACGAGTAGATATGTTTTAATTTTCTTTTGTTCTTCATCTAATATTCCTTAATTGTTGTAATTTTAATTTATGAAGTAATTTAATTTTTCTAGGGTTGCATTTTATCTAAATTTATGAAGCTTGGCTTTAATTATTTTTTAAAGATTTATAAGACTTTTAATTTGTTTATTCTATTTGTGCTTAATGCTTTTGATTATTGGAAAATTTATCAAATGATCTATGGCACTTAAATAAACTTGGAAGTGGCATTTTTGTGTATATTGCTCATGAATAGAATAACATGTATATATGAAGGATAGGAATATACCTTAATTGTATGTGTGGCCATTTGAGAACTTAGAACGTAATGAATCTTGGTCAATTTAATTCTCATAGGAATATAGTGAATTAATTTAGCGAGATGTGTCTATACGGAGCTCGGAAGAGATGTATGGATAAAATTAGAAGTTTTCAGTTGACAAATTAAATGTACTATAAAAATATACATCAAGAGAAAATAATATGACTCGAGTGGATTAATTTGGTGAAAAAGATGTAATCCTAGATTTCTTTTATTTTGTTATAAAACTCTTTATTTAACTTCTTCCAATTAACGATTGTTTTGGATAAAATCAGAGTGAGATAATTTTAGTACTCAACAAACTATAGTAACAAATCTCTGTGGGAACGATACTTTACTTATCAAATTTTATTACTTGTGACCGTGTATACTTGCACATTTTATGTTCTCCTAAAAGAGACAACAACTACCTTATTGGAAAGACCTACACATTCGTCACATCTAAGAAAATCAGAAACACGTGGCTGTCTCCACTAACTTTTAAATAAATTTTTTGATTCAACCATTTTTCCCCCAAGTAGAATTTATTATTATTTTCTATAAGTTATTTTGTCTCCCACGTGTCTAAAAAATTTATTTTTTTATCTATAAATAGGGCACTTATTTCTAAAAAATGGAGTTTTGAGTTTTGAGTTTTTGGAGGTTCGGTTTTGGACAATGGTACACGCAGAAGCCTTTTTTGGCTTCTGTTGTGTGCTGCGTGTGCCATAAAATTTGGAGAGCATAATTGTTTAATTCTCTTTGTGTTCTTTAAGTGATATTCCTTAAATGGTGTAATTTTAATTGTTATTTATGAAGTAATTTAATTTTTCTAGGGTTTCCTTTTATCTAAATTTATGAAGCTTGAGTTTAATTATTTTTGAATGATTTATAAGACTTTTAATTTTTTTTATTCTATTTGTGCTTAATGCTTTTAATTATTGGAAAATTTATCAAATGATCTGTGACACTTAAATAAACTTGGAATAAACATTTTTGTGTATATTACTCATGGATAGAATAACATGTATATATGAAGGATAGGAATATAGCTTTATCGTATGTGTGGCCATTTGAGAACTTAAAACCTAATGAATCTTGGTGAATTTAATTCTCATATGAATATAATGAATTAATTTAGCAAGGTGTGTCTATACGGAGCTCGAAAGAGATGTATCGATAAAATTAGAAATTTTTGGTTGACAAATTTAATTTACTAAAAAAATATAAATCAAGGGAAAGTAATATGATTCGAGTGGAATAATTTGGTGAAAAACTGCAATCTTAGATTTCTTTTATTTTGTTATAAAACTCTTTAGTTAACTTTCCAAATCAACGATTATTTTGGATAAAATCAGATTGAAATAATTTTAGTAATCAACAAACTGTAGTGACAAATCTCTGTGGGAATGATACTCACTTATCAAATTTTATTACTTGTGACCGTGTATACTTGCACGTTTTATGTTCTCCTAAAAGAGACAATAGTCATATGTTTGCTTCAAACACTATTATTCTGAAAACGCTTTTCTTCTATATGAATACTGAATACATTAATGCTTAAATTGAATGGAAAATGTTGCCTTATTTAAGGAAATAAAGTAGATTTTAATGAAAACATTTTTTAAGAAGATAGCATTCCTACTTCTTTTGAGTTGTCATCCTTCAAGGTTTTCTAGGTTGTACGGTTTTTGTTTGGGAATTGAGATCATTTTATATTGTCCTTCCCATTTTGGAGCAATTTACCAACTAATTTATCTTTTGTATTTGGAAATACTTGGCATAGAACCCTATCTCTTACATTGAAACTCTTGTGATTCACTTTGAATTTATAGTATCGAGCTACTCAAAGCTTATATTCTATTAGACTCAATAGAGCAAGGTCTCATTTTTCTTCTAAAGGCTAAGATTCATAAGTAGAAATTTGTTGTTGAGTTCTTATGAATTCAAGACTTTAGTTCTTAAATTAGGAAGCTAAAATTTGCTTTGCGTCATATCTTCTATACCATAAACTGGTGAAAAAATAGAGTTTCCCTAATAGAGCTTTCCTTTGTTGTTCTGAGGGCCCATAAGACCTCAGAGAGCTCGTCTACCCTAGTTTTCTTTGCTAAGGAGAGCTTATTTTTAATATTTCAAGCAGTAAAGACTTATTGTTAGCTTTGTTTGTCCTTTACCCTATGGGTGATTGGGAGGTGAAGTTCGAAGTTGGATTTTCTATTCTTTATAGAATGATTTTACCTTAATTATAGATAGGTTGTACCCATTATATGTAATAATTGTGCTTGGAACCCCATATATAGGAATAATTCTTGTCCATGAGAACTTGATTAGGTCATTTTGCTTGATTAAATTGTATGCTTTAATTTCTACTCACTTGGAGAAGTAATCAATGATGACCAAGATTATTTTCATCTAGGATCTCAATATAGAAAAAGGTCATATTATATTGATTTCCCATTGCATGAAGGGCCAGGGACTCACTACGTTAGTGAGCTCTTTGAATGGCTAATGAAGCATTGGCCTAAACTTTTAGCACTGTTAGCAGCTTCTCGCATATATTTTAGCCTCTTAGTGATGTTTTGGCTAGTAGCCCCTAGTTTGGGCTAAGGACCTTCCCTCATAATGGTTTCCACATGATCATTCATGTAACTTAGCCAAGATCAATTTGACCTCTCTGGGTGTAAGGCATTTTAATAGGGCTCCTATAGAGGATCTCCAAAATAGTTGATAAGTACTCCAAAGAACTTAATATTTCATGATTTTATGCATGTTTAGTGATTATATAGATTTTCATTTACTTGTTTTATTATCATTTTATGCAAATCTATCTTTTCAAAATCATTGATATATTTTATTATTTTTAGGTATTTATTGTATTAAAAAGATTCAACTTGAAAGAATTAAACTTGAAGCATCATTATAACCTGGAAAATTAAAAGAAAACATTTGTAAAATATTACATATGCTTAAAAATTGGAAAAAGAAATTACAAGAAATTTAGGGTTCTAAAGTGATGCAGCTTGAAATGTACCGTGACATTTAACATTGTAAGCCACGGCTCAAGGTCAAAGGAATGTTTCCCAAAAGCATGTGGACCATGGTGTGAAAACTTTGTGTGCTATAGCACGAAGAGAGTGGATCATGCTTACAATAGTGTATAGTTATGTATGTCACGGTGTGAATAAAATGTATGCCACGACGCCAAGCTAAAAAGCCTATTTTTCCCTCCTTTTTTCACCCTATAAATTGGAATCTATTTTTTTTTGTAATAGAGATTGCATCAGCTCCCTTCTAGCTAATTTCTTAGGTTTCTTTAGACTCTTTATTTATTTTAGTAGTTTAAATTTCTTCTCTCGTTTGAGATTTGAACAAATATAATCAATATAATAGCTTTTAGTTTCAATTAAATAAACACTACAACAATTCTATCTGGAGGTTTTTCAGAAGCAATCCTAAGGATTATTTTGAGGTATATTTAAAATATATTTTTTTTCTAAATATTTTTAAGTATTGTTTTACATGCTATATTTTTAATTTATTTATCATTTATTAAACTATGCATATTTGGCTATAAATTATATGGGATATTAGTAATGTTGTTACACTAGTAAAATATTAAAATAGATTACACATTTTTATAAAATAAATTAAAGTATTATTTCATCATCAAGCTTTAAACCAAAATTTGTAAATAAAAAATATATTGATGAAGTATTTTTCATAATAAACAAGAGAGTTAGATTTAAGATTTAAAATATCTAAATCTGGTTTAGAGTAATAGTGCTAGATATTAGATATGTACATATCTAATATCTAATCTAAAGGTATGCTCTAGTTCAAAAAAAATTGTAAGAATTATTATTGAAAGATATAATGATGACATACATTCATAGTAGTTTTAAAATCTGAAAGTTAGTTCTAGATATTTAAATCATAAATCTAACTTAGACACCTTGATGTGAATTTAAATTATTGGTTTGACTAAAAATGGAAATTAAATGGTTCACTATCTCTTAGAAAAGAAACATAATTCAATTAAAATTAATTACTAGACCCGATCGAAGGATGTAAGTGATTTTGATTAATAATAAATGGTAGACATAATTAATCTTCTATTTTTAAATCCAAGAGAGAAACAACAATATTAATTCATATCTTTAATATCCTATGTAATATTAAACAAGCATAACTAACTAACTAATATATCACATAAATTCTTCAATATATAATAAATGTTTAATTGCTTAAATGTTTATTAAATATATCTTTATTTTTATATTAGTAGTTTAAAAACTCAACCCAAAACAATCATGATAGGCTATTTAGGTTATTAATTTCATTTTAAGAATTTGTTAAATAATTTAAAAATCACATAATTATTCTTTAGATCAACCTTAGAAATATACTTATCATTTTATATAAGTGATTCCTACACTTGTAAGCTATTTTATAAATTTTAAAAAATTTGTAAGCAATAATTTGGGCATTAATATTTTACCTATTATTACCATGTAAGAGGTTGACCTGTATCTTAGCTTTCAATCTTCTTTCTTATTTTCTAGAATAGTTACCCCAAGGATATATTGTATGATTGGATTCATCCAGGATTCTTGATACACTATATTTAGAGCTTCCTTAAGAGATTGTGATCTAAGATGGAGTGGGGAAGATTCTTAATTGGGATGGTTCTTTTGCAATTAGGGTCTATTGTAGACGCTAGACTGGCCAAAGTATCTGCATGTGTTTTTTCTTCTCTAGGAAGCTGTTCAATCCAGAAATATTCCACTGTGGAAAATAGGTGAATAATCAGTTGCTGATATTTTTTCCATGTTGGGATCTTTAGCATGATAAATGCCTTTGACTTGATTTACCACTAGCTAAGAGTCGCTTTTATTGGTAATATTTGTAGCACCAAGGTTTTTAGAAAACCTGAGGCCAACGATGAAAGATGGGTATTTAGCTTTGTCATTTATTCCATGGAATCCAAACCTCAAAGATTCCTCTAAGATGTTGTTGTGTGGGGTTCATAGCAAAATTTCTATTCCACTTCCCTTTGCATATAAAGAGCCTTCTACTGAGAGGGTCTAGAGCTCAATATTTGAGTCAAGTTTTCCCCCAATTTCTAGAAGTGATTATGCTAGTGTAGGAACAGTAGAACCTATCATGTCAACGATGAAATTTACCAGTATTTATGCTTTGGTTGTTATCTGAGGTTGATATTTGATATATTAGTTGCTCAATTTTGATGCGTATTTCATCATTCTTTCAAAAGCATCTCACTTATGGAATAATGCTCATATAGGATAGGAGGTGAGCACCTTGTGACTTCGAGCCTCAAAATATGGGGAGAGCTTTTCCATAGTTCTTACCAATGCTGAGGCTAGCTTCTCTAATATTAGATACAGGAGTTCATCATCTAAAAGAACCTTTCTGATATATTATATTGGCTTGTGAACTCCTGTATCTTCTTTGGAGAGAATGACAGTTACTACAGATTCTAAAACTACTAGATATAGGAACATTTCTTTTGTTTGGTAATGTTTAACCAGGATTAGTAGAGAATATATATGCTGTGAATTGATGGAAAGCTTGCTCACAGGATTCATTCCACTCAAAATTTATAGGTCTTTTTAACACTTTAAAGTGAAGCTAGCATTTATCCGAGTTGGTGATGAATCTATTGAGATGCAACCCTACCTATGAGTCTTTGGACGTCTTTCTTAGGTTTTAGAGAAGGCATTTGATTAATGCTCTGATTTTATTTTGATTAGCTTCAATCCCTGTTTCTATGATTAGGTAACCCAGGAACCTACCTAACTTAACTCTAAATGCACATCTCTTTTAACTGAGCTTCATTTGATACTATTTTAAGATAATGAAATAGATTCTGAAGTCAATGACGTGTGTGAGCCTATTTTTATTTGATGGTCATGTCGTCTATATATGCTTCCATGGATTTTCCAAGGAGCTCTTGGAACATTTCATTTGCCAGTTCTAGTATGTAGCATATACATTCTTCAACCCAAAAGGCATTAGGTTGCATAAATAAGTGCCTCACTCTGTGATGAAGGACATCTTTTCTCTATCCCCAGGATGCATTTGAATCTGATTGTACCTTAAGGATTCATCTATGAAACTGAGGAGCACGTGGCTAGAAATGGCATACACTAACTAGTCTATTCTGTGTAATGGAAAATATTTTTTGTTGTTGCTTTGTTAAGATCAGTGAAATCAACACATATACCATAAGCTCCTCCCATCTTTGGTACCACTACCATGTTGGCAAGCCAATCTAGAAACTAGATTTCATCAATGAAGTTAACTACTTCAACTTATTTACTTCTTTCTTTCTTATTTCATTTCATTATGGAACAAATTTCCTTCATTTTTGCTTGAATGGAGTGGAAGCTGGATTTAGATGTAGCCTATGTAAGCTATGTCAAGATCTATCTTTGACATTTCCTCATAGGAACAAACAAAGCAATCTCAATGCTCTTTAAGGAATCTGATCATCTACTCTTCTATCTTGGAGTTAAGCTCAGTTCCTATCATAACAACTTTGATAGTATAGAAAGTGTCTACGAAGACTTGTTTGAACTTTTCCTCCTCTAGTTCCATGTTTTAAATGATGTCCTCCATTGGAAGTGGGGCAAACGAAGCTTTGATTTTTATTTTCTAAGTTTTACAAAGCTCAATGAGCTTCTCTTCTTAAGAGATAGCTTTCTTCCCATGCTTTAGTTTCCATTTAATAAAAGGCATTTTGTTTTTGATAACGACTATATAGCATTCGCCAACTAATGCTTGCTGTCCATATAGCCCTTTAGTTACAACCACTATGGAGTACCTTAAAAGTCAATATAGACAGGCAGGAACAACATTTAGGGAAAGGATCAATGGATGTCCTAGAATCACATTATATGGAGAATAGGTATCATGGATCATAAATTGTATGATCAACATTATTGGAGATAAAATTAAGGAGTAAATTAAAGATTCCTTGTTTTTCTCCTTGAATTAATCCTTAAATTAAGGATGATAACTCTTTGATTTACTCCTTAATTTACTCCTTGAATTAAGGTTCTTGATTTACTCCTTAAATTAAGAAGTTAACACTCCTTAATTTACTCCTTAAATTACTCCTTAATTTTATCTCCAATATTGAAGAAATCCATGACCTAACTCCCTCCAAAAGAGCTCTCAAAGAGGAAGGGTTGTCATAGACTTATAAGTGCAACAGAAACCAAATGATCAATCAATGTGGGACTTCAACACTCCCCCTCACATCGATTTCTGACCGGGGATATGGAACGCCTCCCCCTCACACCGGCGTAGGGTCCATCCCCTACAACCGGCCGGGTACCGACCGAGTCACCTGACTCTGATACCATGAAGAAATCCATGACCTAACTCCCTCCAAAAGAGCTCTCAAAGAGGAAGGGTTGTCATAGTATTGGAGATAAAATTAAGGAGTAATTTAAGGAGTAAATTAAGGAGTGTTAACTTCTTTACTCCTTAAATTACTCCTTAATTTTATCTCCAATTAACATCCTTATTTTGACGCTAATTAAGAGCTCGATGCTGTAATATATGGTAATGGTTGACTTATAAAAGCTAATTAGGGATGCATATCTTATGTAACAACTTTTTTCTCTTAATATGTTATCTTAAGGATGTTGAGGAACATGGTATCTGATGCACTTCCATTATTAACCAATACTCATTTTACTATATGCTAAGTGAAATGATTGGAAAAAAAACTAGGGTGTCTTTATGTGGAGTAAGCATTGCTACTAAATCAACTTCAGTTGATTGAAGCTCCTTATTTTAATACAGATTCTGCTTAGAGGATTTGAGTTGTAGGAGATTTGGTTTGTCTTATATAATCTTTTACAAATGAATTGCAGCCTTCGGATTGGTAGTGACCGCAGTGTATTACCTCAATAATGGAAGTTTTTTTGGAGGTTCTAGTTTCTTTTCACCTATTTCTATTCCTCCCAGGCTCTTTATCATGATCTATAAATTATTTCAGGTAGCCTCTTTCTATGAGCTTCAACACCTCTAATTTTAGGATAAAACAATTGTCAGTGCTATGCTCCTATCTCGATGGAAATCAAAATAGGGAGATATAAACCGTTTCTCCTTGGAGTGCTCACTCATCTTTCTTAACCATTAGACATATTGTTTTCCTTCCAATCTTGGGACGAGTTCATCTAAAGAGACTGTCAAAGGGACTGGTATTCTATCTCCTAATCTACGTTTGGCATCTTCTTCTTTACTCTCTATTTTCCACACTAATTTTCTTTTCTTTATAGATGGTGGAGATTTTTTTCTCTTTTGATGCTCATACTCAGGTGCATTGGCTCTATCTATTTTGAGCATTATCCTTTATGGCGATATACTCTTTAGCTTTTCTAAGGCCTTTATCGAGGATGTGAGTATCTTTCTTTGTTAGAGCTTTTATGTGGCTACTTTCATATAGCAACCCTTTTATAAATGCTTGGATGCTAACATCCTCAGAGCAATTAGATATTTCAATCTTTTTGGAGTTAAATCATCGAAGGTAACTTCAAAGTGATTCGGTCTTCTTCTAAACCATTGAGAAGAGACTATAAGCCTTTTTCCTTATCTCTCTGCTACATGCAAATTGATTGATGAATACTTAAGCCAATTGGGGGATGGATTCTACACATCCTGAGGGAAGTTTTTAGAACCAAATAAGTACTAGTCTCGAAAGGCTATATGCAAATATTTTTCAAATCATTTGATCTTGCATCTCGTCTAAGACATAAGTGGCCATCGTCTTTTGTTTGTAGTAGAGTATATATTCCATGGGATCACTTGAACATGTATAACTACTAAACCTTGGTGTAGAGAATATTTGTGGAGGCTCCATTGTAAGATTCTATCTATGAAGAGGGTATGAGAGAGCCTATTGAGGAGCTCATCATCTACCCTCACAAGAACTTGTAAGAGGCTAGCATATGTCCCCGTTGATATACTAATAATTATACGAGGGAAAGTGCCTTCTTGAACTCTTTTTTTCCTTTTTGGATGTCAATCACCCTTATTAGAGAATATGGTGGCTTCAATTAGAATTCTATGAATCTCTGGTTGTGACTTGACACTGATAGGTTGCTTATCAGCATGCCTATAAATTGCTTTAGGAGATTTGTATATGGGTAGAACCACTGAAGTATTATCTATGATCATGCTTTCAAGATGATGATTGCATTGTTCTAGAGTTTTCATTTCTTGGTTCTTAAAGAGAAATTGATCCAAGATCTTTTTGATGATACCTATTTGATCAACCATAATGTGAGTTAGAGCTTGATCACCTTCATGTAAAGGGTTTCACTATTCTTGAGATTGATTGTCTTTTGAGAACGGCACACGTGAAATTGGTGCAAATACCATGGAAAATAGGCCTTTAAATATATTTATTTTATGGCATTTTTTAGTGTAAGTCCTTATGTATTCATGTGTGTGTTGGCTTCCTGTTTATAAAACACGGTGTCTCTTTCATTTAACTTAATTTTCTATCATATTCTATGTAAGGTTAGTTACTACAAATCAGTAATACGCACACACACATAGTTAGGAACATTTTTTATGCGAGCATATTTACACATACCACGGGATAGGTTTTCATAGTGTGCATGCTAGGTTAAATGTTATGGCTTTTTAGTGAGCAAGCTTGCAAATGAACCAACGTTATTGCTCGAGTTTTTGTTTCATTTCGGGTGTGGGTATTTGAGAAATTTGCTCGATATTTTTGGAAATAAAAAATCATTTTTAGCACCTTACCAACAAGCTCACTGATAACTGTATTTTATATAGTTATTTTCATCTATTTTATTAATTATAATTGCTATGTTCTTGACATTTTTAGTTAATTTTTTAAGAAATATATTTTTAAGATAATTAAAGAATTTGAATCGAAAAAGTACTTAATTGCAAATATATGTCTAAAAATATAATTTAAAATAAAAGAGTGCTTAATTACAATTAATAAAAATTTAAAATATAATTTGAATTACAATTGGGCTTAATTGTAATTAACAAAAGTTTAAAAGTTAATTTAAATTAGAAAATGAATTAATTGTAATTAAACTAAGTTTAAAAGTTAATTTGAATTAAATTGGAGGGCTAAAATGCAATTAAGAAAATTTATTTCCTGCGCAAGAAAAGGAGGCCACTCACCCAATCACCAAAGCACGACACGCACCGTTCGATCAGGAAAGCAACGGCTACGATCGGGAAAATGGAGCCAGATGCAACAATATCGAATGGATGTGGGCTTTTTGGTTGCACGTTGCTCGGTGCGCCATGTGGGGCTCACTTGTTGCGCAAGTCGGTGTGCAGGGTGGTACCCACGTGTCTCACATGCGTTGATCACGTGTGGCTCAACCACGTGCAAGCTCTCCCTCCAATCATTTAAAGCCTGCCATGTGTCCCACTATTTCTTGCAGCCAATCATATGCTGACATGTGGCACGTTTTGATGAACATAAAAATGCAGAACCACGCACGCGTTTCCAGCGGCTTTCTATCCCCCACGTGTCTCGACGCCATTGATCTCGTGCAACACATTCCGTGTGCGCCCATTCTTGACACTGTATGAGATGCTGCCACGTGGCCCACTACTTTTTGCAGTGAAACAGACGTTGACACATGGCACACGGTTTGAATTAAAAAGAAATCAGAAATTGCGCACGCTGTTGCATGATAAATATTCTTCCACACATGTGTTTTCGTTGTCCCCCACTATTCACACATTGGTGTAATAAAAAATATTTTTTATGTATTTTTTTAGCTATAAATAAGGTATTTATTGCTAGAAAAAAGAGTTTTGTTTTAGGTTCGTTTTGGGGTTGGACTGTGGAACACGCATAAACCATTTTTGGCTTCTGTTATGTTCTATGTGTGCCAAAAATTTAGAAGCATAAATGTTTTAATTTTCTTATGTTCTGTAACTGATATTCCTTAAATGCTGTAATTTTAATTTTTATTTATGAAGTAAGTTAATTTTTCTAGGGTTGTGTTTTATCTAAATTTATGAAGCTTGAATTTAATTATTTTTGAAAGATTTATGAGACTTTTAATTTCTTTATTCTATTTGTGCTTAATGCTTTTGATTATTGGATAATTTATCAATTGATTTGTGGCACTTAAATAAACTTGGAAGAGTCATTTTTGTGTATATTGCTCATGGATAGAATAACATGTATATGTGAAGGATAGGAATATACCTTTATTGTATGTGTGGCCATTTGAGAACTTAGAATGTAATGAATCTTGATGAATTTAATTCTCATAGGAATATAGTGAATCAATTTAGTAAGATGTGTTTATACGGAGCTCGAAAGAGATGTATGGATAAAATTAGAAGTTCTTGGTTGACAAATTAAATTTACAAAAAAATAAATCTAATGGAATAATATGATTCCAGTGGAATAATTTAGTGAAAAACTGCAATCCTAGAATTTTCTTATTTATTTGTTGTTTACAAAAATTTGTTAGTTGAACCCCTTTCAAATTAACGAATGTTTTGGATAACATCAGAGTGAAATAATTTTAGTGCTCAACAAACTATAGTGACAAATCTCCGTGGGAACGATACTTTACTTATCAAATTTTATTACTTGTGACCGTGTATACTTGCATGTTTTATGTTCTCTAAAAGAGACACTACTCGCCACCATTCTTACCACCACCTTTCGCATGGTGGTTGGCAAGGTGACTGGCGAGCTGGCCACCCAAGGCTATATAAATACCCCATATTTCTTCTTATTTGGCGATTAGAAAAATGTAGTGGAGTTATATCAAATTGACATCTCATAATTCTATTTTTGAATCACTCATGCCTGAAGTATTATTCGGTATTAGTGATTTAATATTGTGTGAGGAAAATCGTGCTTATGAATGGTGAGTACTCAAGATAGTGTTTATAAGTAAGTTATGTGTTAGCCATGTGTTGATTGGTGGTTGCATTCATACAACATTTTCTTATTCACTTTGCACATTACTAGTCTTTAATTACTAATCACGCCACTTTGGATGACCTCTTATAATTAGCGAGTATTTATCTTGTGTAACAAATTTTTCCTCTTAACATGTTTTCTTATGACTGTGATAAGTGCTCAAAAAGCACTAAAATTACCATGATTTTATTCACATTAATTGATTAAAAATATATATATTTATATGATTTTAACATATATTTATATAAATTTGTCTTTTCGAAATCATGGGTATTTTATTATTTTTCAAGTATTTTATTATTTTTCAAGTATTTTTCGATTTAAAACGTAACTTAAAGACACAAAGAGGAATACTGGAGGCAATACATCACAAATATATTAATAAAATAAATGAGGAAAAATCAACAAATATGGAAAAATTGGACAAAATGGGTCAAAAATATCAAAAAGGAGGAAATCTTGCAACCTAGATGCGCCGGCCAATGCGCGCAGCACGCCCATTCCGCGCGCGCCTGCGCCCAATCCTATGTGCCGCACTTCCATGTCCGCGCGCACCCCTACTCTAGTATGCACCCATCAGCGCGTGCTGCCGCGCCCACACCAACATGACATCATCATTCACTACTCCACATTTTCTCCATTTTTAATCATTTTTTCACCCACTTTTTCTTCCCATCCTTACCTATAAATACCCTCATTCTCTTCATAACTAAACACACCTCAAAACACATCTTTTTTCTCTTCATTTCTTAGTTTTTCTTAGTTTTTAGCTTTTTTTTTAGTTAGTTTTTCTTAGTTTTAGAGTTCTTCTCTTTTGGATAAGAACTAGTTATGTTTTTGTAATTTATTTGTTTTTCGATTCAATAAATGGGAGTGCAAATTCTGTTTGGAGGTTTTCCAGCAACGAGAATAGCAACAAAGTACTGTAAGGATTTTATTTTATTTATAGTTATTTTTTATGCTTTATTCTTACATGTTATATTTAATTTGTCTGTTATTAAATTTAACTTTGTTGGCTGTTTGTAAATATGATATAATAATAACGTTGTTATGCTTGCGAAATATTAAATAGGTAAAAATATCTAAAATGAATTGATTTTATTTTTATTCAAGATTTTATATAAAGAATGTTAGAGAGAAATATATTATTTTTCATTACAAACTTAAATCTGAAAATTAGATTTTAAGTTTTAGTTATCCGGTCTGATTTAGAGTAGTGTTCTTTAATTTGTTGGTACAATCGCCAGGTAGTTAGAGTGAAGCTCTATTTCAAAAGTTTTTATAAGAATTATTATCTAAAAATGTATTGACAACATATTTTCAGTAGTGAAAGTTAGTACTCGAATAACTAAATTCTTAGGTTTAATTTGGACACCTTGAATAAAGTTTGAATTGTCTAACCACACCAAAGGTGGCATTTAAATGGTTCATTTTCAATCTCTTAGAAAAAGGAATGAGTTTAATTAACCAAATTAGTTTTCAACCCCACCCATATGTGTTAATTGATTTGTTTAGTTAACAAAGAATATCTAACTCCACCGAAGGTGGTATTCATATAAAAAAAGAATCAATAAATATCAATTCATATCTTTAATAACCTAAATAATATGAGCAAGCATAATTAACTTAGTTATTTTATCCATAAATACTCTACTATTATAAATAATAAAATTTGCATAAATGTTTATTGAATCTATGTTTATTTTTATATCAGTAGATTAAAAACACAAAACCCAAAATATCGTGACAAGATGTTTAGGATTTAATTTCGTTTTTAAAAGTTTGAATAATAAATTAAAAACCACATACATTACTTCATTAGATCGACCTTGCGAGTATACTTATCATTTTTTACGAAATGATTCGTGCATTTACGAGAGTTTTATAAATATAAAACCAAAGTATTGACAAGATGGGCGATGCCGGTTTTGTTCACCAAGTTTTTGGCATCGTTTTTAATTTTCATTTAATTTTAAGTTTTTTATTTTATTTTATTTATTTATTTTAAATCTTAATTTTAATTTTTTTAAAATAAAAAAATAAAAATAATAAATTTTCAATTTTTATTTTTATTTTATTTTCTTTTCTTTTACCTTTTTCAAATGTTTTAAAATTTTTTTTCTTTTACCTTTATCAATTTTATTTTTTTAGTTTATTTTATTTTCTTTATTTTTGGTTTAATTTTTAATTTAATTTTTTCCCTTTATTTATATTTTATCTTTATTTTCGTTTAACTTAACTAACTTAGGTTTTTACTAATTAAATTTTCGTTTAACTTAATTAACTTAGTTTTTGTTTTACTAACTTAATTAACTTAGATTTTTATTAATTAAAATAACTTACATTTTTATTAATTTAATTAACTTAAATTTTTACTTAACTTAACTTAATTAACTTAATAGCATGAAAAGTAAAGATCTAAGGGAGTTCTATCTAGGAGACTAATTCTTGGAAGCCTTTGTGCCACTAGTCTTTCTTGAGAACGTTGTTCTATCTAGGGGGATGGTTTTTAAGGAACCTTTGCACCACAATTCTTTCTTGGGAGCACTCTGGGTTAATACTGATTATGTTATTTTAACTTAAAAAACAAAAACAAAAAAAAATTAAAGAATAAAATAAATCTAAAACTATCTCCAAAATTTTAAAGTTTTAATTACAATCAAAGGAGTTAGTTGCTTTGTTTGATCTAGGTACAATTGTGTTTTGATGCCTTAATTATTTGATTTGTACCTAGATGTGGGTTATCTAAAACCCTCAAGCATGCCCCTAGTTTTGTACCGTTAGATTAATTTTTGAAAACATATCATGAAATATTTTGTAATTGTTTTTGGTAATTAGTTAGTTTTTGTCATAACTAGTACTTTTTGATAAGATGTAGAAATTATATTAAACCCAAAATCGGTGTTTATGAAGTTTTTTTAGTGGAGACTACCTTTGTGAGATATAATTTGAGCCTAATTTCCCTTATTCAGAGTGAAATATGTATTTTTTCTACTCCAAACACATTTCTTATTTCTTCAATTTTTTAGATGATCTCTATAGGTATTAGCACTGAATGTATGAACTTTTCCTCATTTTAATAGAGTATCGTATATATATATTTTTTTTGCTTAGATTAAATGATTTAAGTAGAAATTGAAAATATATGCTTTTATCTCATTCGTGCATAATTGTTACAAAAACAAAAGAGACATATATGGGGTGACCTAAACCAAAATCAAACAGAAAAGCCACAAAATTAACCACTTACCAAAATCCTAAAACAATGTACAATCTGTACATAGGTTGACTCTTTAAAATATATATATTGAAAAATATCTTCAGAAAAAATAGAGAGATAAAGAACATATATATGATATCTTTGTAATTTATACATTCGATTCCTTTCATGAGATCAACATCAAAATAACACTTTGAGCCTTTATTCTTTATACATATGTGAACATATTAGTTCATTTCTATACATCAACTATTTTGCATATAAATTAGTATGAGTGTTTGAACCTATAGGATTCAGTGTTTTGAGAGTATTGACAAGTGAGGAATAGAGTCGAAGCAAATTCGGATTCTTGACACTGAAATTGGGTGAAATTAAATTGAAATATTTTTTATATGAAATATAAAAATTATTTTCGACTAATTATTATAATAAATCATGATTGCTTAAGAAGATTAAAATAACTTATGCTTGAGATTTTAATTATGATCTTAAAGGAGATTAAAAAGTTTGAGACATTTTTATGATATTTTGTTTTCTTTTATTCTTAAAAGTTAATTTTTGATTTTGTTGTAATTTTAGTTTTTAAGTTGATTGTTTTTATTATTTCTTTTAATTTTTACATTTAGTTCAATGTTTGTGGGTATCATTACTGAAAACCCTCACTAGACTCAAACTCGTCCACTAGGGTAACCTAGGGGTTTATAGGCTTGTTGCATAGGCTAAATGCAACTATGTCAATCCACGGAAGTGCTTTAGGATAGTTTAATGTTTAGTTTTTATCGCTTCTCTTGCTAAGGGACTAGCAAGAAGCTGGTTGGGGGTTGTGATGAGTGCTCAAAAATCACTAAAATTACTATGATTTATGCACATTAATTGATTAAAAATATATATTTATATGATTTTAACATATATTTATATAAATTTGTCTTTTCGGAATCACAGGTATTTTTATTGTTTTTTAGGTATTTTTTGCTTAAAAACGTAACTTAAAGACACAAAGACGATTACTAGAGGCAATACATCACAAATATATTCATAAAATAAATGAGGAAAAATTGGACAAAATGGGTCAAAAAGTTCAAAAATGTCAAAAAAGAGGAAATCGCTCCGCCTAGCCGCGCCGGCAAACGTGCGTAGCATGCCAATTGCGCCGAGCAGCCACGCACAGCACGCCCATTCCACGCGTGCCCATGCCCATCAGCGTCCGGTCCCGCATACCGCACTTCCGTGTCTACGTGTGCCCCTGCTCTAGTCTGCGCCCATCTATGTGCGCCTGCATGCCCACGCCAGCATGACGTCATCATTCACTACTCCGTGTTTTCTCCATTTTTAATCATTTTTTCATCCATTTTTCTTCCCATCCTCACCTATAAATACCCACATTCTCTTCATAACTAAACACACCTCAAAACACATCTTCTTTCTCTTTCTTTCCCTTCATTTCTTAGTTTTTAAGTTTTTCTTAGTTTTTAGCTTTTCTTAGTTAGTTTTTCTTAGTTTTAGAGTTCTTCTCTTTTTAAGAAGAACTAGTTATGTTTATGTAATTTATTTTCTTTTCGATTCAATAAATAGGAGTATAAATTCCGTTTGGAGGTTTTCGAGCAATGGGAATAGCAACAAAGTATTGTAAGAATTTTATTTTCTTTACAGTTATTTTTTATGCTTTATTCTTACATGTTATATTTAATTTGTCTATTTTTAAATTTAACTTTGTTGGCTATTTGTAAACATGATATAATAATAACGTTGTTATGCTTGCGAAATATTAAATAGGTAAATATCTCTAAAATGAATTGATTTTATTTTTATTCAAGATTTTATATTAAGAATGTTAGAGAGAAATAAATTATTTTTCATTACAAACTTAAATCTAAAAATTAGATTTTAAGGTTTAGTTATCCGGTCTGATTTAGAGTAGTGCTCTTTTATTTGTTGGTACAATCGCCCGGTAGTTAGAGTGAAGCTCTATTTCAAAAAAATTTATAAGAATTATTATCTGAAAATGTATTGAAAACGTGTTTTCATTGTGGTTTTAAAACTTGAAAGTTAGTACTTGGATAATTAAATTCTTAGGTTTAATTTGGACACCTTGAATAAAGTTTAAATTGTCTAACAACACCAAAGGTGGCATTTAAATGGTTCATTTTTAATCTCTTAGAAAAAGGAATGAATTTAATTAACCAAATTAGTTATCAACCCCACCCATAGGTGTTAATTGATTTGTTTAGTTAACAAAGAAAATCTAACCCTACCAAAGGTGGTATTCATATAAAAATGAAAGAATCAATAAATATCAATTCATATCTTTAATAAGCTAAATAATGCATAATTAACTTAGTTATTATATCCATAAATACTCCACTATTATAAATAATAAAAAATTTATAAATTTTTATTGAATCTATGTTTATTTTTATGTTAGTAGATTAAAAACACAACCCAAAATATCGTGACATAATGTTTAGGATTTAATTTCGTTTTTAAAAGTTTGAATAATAAATTCAAAACCACATACATTCCTTCCTTAGATTGACCTTGTGAGTATACTTATCATTTTCTAGGAATTGATTCGTGCACTTGCGAGAGTTTTATAAATATAAAACCAAAGTATTGGTAGGATCGAAGATGTCGGTTTTGCTCATCAGCGTGTTGAGCAACATGATATCTTATTGATGAGATAAAATTGGCATCGGGTTAGCAATACTAATTTTGCAGATACTTTGTTTTTATATTTGTAAGATTCTCTCAAGTGTACAAAGCATTTTATATAAAATACAAGTATACTCCCAAGATCGATCTAAGGAAGGAATATATGTGGTCTTTAATTTATTAGTCAAACTTTAAAAAACAAAATTAAATTCTAAACATACTATCATGATATTTTGATTTTTTGTGTTTCCTAATCTAATAACTTAAAAAAAATAAACATAAATATGGATTCAATAAACAATTATGTAAATTTTTATCATTCATAACATTGTGGTATTTATGGATATAATAATTAAGTTAATTATGTTTTCTCATATTATTTAGGTTATTAAAAATATAAATTGATATTTATTGATTTTCTCTCTTTTATATAAATACCACATTTGGAATGATTAGATATTTTTTGTTAATTAAAAAAATCAATTAACACCTATGGAAAGGGTTGATAATTAATTTAGTTAATTAAATTATTTTCTTTTTTCAAGAAATTGAAAATAACCATTTAAATACTACCTTTTGTGGGATACATGTTGTCAATATATTTTCGAATAATAGTTCTTATAAAAACTTTTGAAATAAAGTTTACTATAACTACCGATTGTACCAAAAAAATAAAATGGCACTACTCTAAATAAGATGTGATAATTAAACCTTAAAATCGAATTTTTCATATTTAAGTTTTTAATGATATTTCTCTCTAACATCCTTAATATAAAATCTTTAATAAAAACTAAATCAATTTATTTTATAGAAATGTTCTATCTATTTAATATTTTGCAAGCACAACAATGTTATTATTATATCATATTTACAAATAGCTACTTATATTAAATTTAATCATAGACAAATTAAATATAACCTATAAGAACAAAACATAAAAATAAATATAACATATAATAACAAAACATAAAAATAACTGTAAATAATTTATTAATTATACCTTAAAAGAATACTTACAGAAATTTAATTCTAATTCCATTTCTGGAAAACCTCCAAACAGATTTGCATTTTCATTTATTAAATCAAAAACTAGAAATGTATAAAAGCATAACTAGTTTTCTCAAAAAGAGAAGAACTTTAAAACTAAAAAAACAAAGAAAGCTTTCTAGAGAGAGAAAGATATAGAGAAAGAGAAGAGAATTTTAGGGAGAGTTTTTACAATGGGGAAAATGGTCCTTTTATAGTTGAAGAAAAGGCTAAAAAAGTGGGAAAATATCTCAAAAATTGGTCTTGGATGCGTTTGGACATGCTGGCACAAAGGGTGGGGGTGAGATTTTCCATTTTTTTACTTTTCCTCATTTTTTTCTCAACATATTTGTGATGTATTGTCTCTAGTATTTTTCTGAGTCTTTAAATTATTTTTGAACAAAAATACCTATGATTCTGAAAAGAAAAATTTATATAAATCATGGTAGTTTTAGTGCTTTTTAAGAACTCATCACTTATGCACTGCCATTGTCAACCATTACTCATTTTACCATATGGTTAGAGACATTATGAAAATAACAAAGGTGTTTACATGTGGAGTAAGGATTGCTACTAAATTAACTTCATTGAAGATAATTAGAGCTCCTTGTTTCAATACAAATTCTACTTAGAGGATCTGAGGTGTTAGAGATTTGGCTTGTCTTATTTAAGCCTTTACAAATTAATTGTAGCTTCTTAAGAGGTTGTGACCTTGGTGTATTACCTCAATGATGGAAATTGTCTTGGGAAGTTCTGGTGGCTTCTCACTTATTTTTCTTCGCTCCAGGATCTTTGTCATGCTTCGCTAACTCTTTCAAGTAATCTCTTTGTGTGAGAATCTACACCACTAATTTGAGGGCAAAGCTGTTATTAGTCCTATGCCTCTATCTCTATGGAAAGTAAAATACGGAGTTGTAGACCTTCTCTTTGGATTGATCTCTCATCTTTCTTGGCTACTAGACAAATATTTTACCTTTAAATCTTGAAATAAGTTCATCTTAGGAGATAGTCAAAGAGACTAGTATTTATCACCTAATCTACCTTTAGCATCTTCTTTTTTACTCTCTAGTTTCCACACTAAGTTTCTTTTCTTCGCAAATGGTAGAGATCTATTTCTCTTCTGAGATAGCTCTTTAAATGCTCATACTCAAGTCCATTGGCTCTATTTGTCTTAAGTATCATCCTCTATAGTGACATACTATTTAGCTTTTCTAAGGACCCCATCAAGGCTACAAGTGTCTTTCTTTATTAGAGCTTTCCTGCTACTACTTCCATAGAGTAACCCCTTTATACATGCTTCAATGATGGCATCCTCAGAGCAATTAGATATTTCAATCTTGTTGGAGTTAAGTCATTGAATGTAGCTTCAAAGAGATTCAGTTTTCTTCTGAACTATCAAGAAGAGATTATATCCCTTTACCTTATCTTTCTACTACTTGCAAATTGACTAATGAATAATTGAGCCAATTAAAGGATGGAATCTACACTTCTTAAGGTAATATTTTAGAGCAAAATAAGTACTGGTCCCACGAGGCTAGATTCAAATACTTTTCAAATCATTTGATCTAGCATCTCATCTTTGACATAGGTGGCCATCATCTTTTGTTTATAGTGGCATATATATTCCATGTGATCATTTTATCCTATATAACTACTAAACCTTAGTATAGAGAATTTTTGTGGAGACTCCATTGTAAGATTCTATCTATTAAAGGGGTCTAAAAAAGCCTATTGAAGAGCTCAGCATCTACCCTCACAGGTACTTATAGAAGGATATCATGAGTCCCTTTTGATAGGCTGGTAATTATTCAAGGGTTACTTCCCTCTTGAGCTTTTTTTTCTATTTTGGATCTCGATCACCCTGAGTAGAGGAGCTGGTGGCTTCATTTGGGATTCTATGAATCACTGGTTGCGAGTTAACATTGACAAGCTACTTATCGACATGTTTATGACTTGCTTCTAGAGATTCACATGTGGGTTGAGCCAATGGATTATTATCTACATCATGCTTTGAAGATATTGATTGTATTATTCCATAGTTTTCATTACCAGGTTCATAGAGAAAAATTAATCGAATATCTTTTTGATGATACCTATTTCATAAATCATAACGTGTGGTGGAACCTGATCGCCATCATGTAGAGGGTTTGGTTGTTCTTGGGATTGATTGTCTTCTAAGAACAGCACATGTGAAAACTATCCAAACACCATGGAGAAGTAGGCCTTTAAATATATTTGTTTTATGGTTTTTTCGGTGTAAGCCCCAATGTAGTCATGTATATATATTGACTTCCTATATACAAAACACAGTGTCTATTTTATTTAAATTAGTGTTTTGTCATCCTCTATGTAAGGATTGTTACTGTTTATTAATAATACATACACGCACATAGTTAGGAACACTTTGTATGCAAGCATGTTTACATACACCACGGGGTAGATTTTTGTAGTATGCATTCTAGGTTAAGTGTTGCGGCTATTTGTGTAATTTACTCAAAAAATTGGGAAACATAAAAAACATCTTTTTTAGTACGTTTCCACCAAGTTTTAAGGATAATGGAATCTCATATTGATTAAATAGAATTATGTGGTAATTTATAAGGAATGCGGGTGTCTTAACCCATTAGGTTAACTTTTTGGGATTTGAAGGCCCATAGTTATTATAAACTTTGATATGGTATCAGAGCTTTACTCTATTGGGCCAAAAACCTTGGGCTTGACCTCACAAAATAAATGAAATTGGCCTTGCAAAAATAAAAAAGGACACATGTTCTAAAAAATGTAATAAAATAGGTTAAAAATAAAAAGTGATAGGCTTTGTAAGAGACAAAGACCCACACTTTGAGGAAGGATTTTAAGGATAATGGAGTTCCATATTGGTTAAATAGAATGACATGGTAGAGATACTAGGAATTGTGGGTGTCTTTACTCATTGGATTAACCCTTTTGCGATTTGAAGGCCCATATATCTTATGAACTCACAAGCTTCCCAGCACCCTAACAACTACTTTTGGCGAGGTTGTTTGTGAGGTGGCTAGAAAAATGGCCGCCTGAAGCTCTATAAATACCCTTATTTCTTCTTATTTGGCATTTAGAAAAACATAGTTGAACTCTATCAAATTGACATCCCATGTTTCTATTTTTAGATCACTAATACCTTAAGTTTTGTTCTATATTAGAGATTTGTGACTATTTAAGATATATCGTGCTTATGAATGGTGAGTACTAGAGATGGTTTTTGTAAGTAGGGTTACATGTGAGTTGTGTGTCGGCTGGTATTTACCTTCGTACAACATTTTCTTATTCACTTTGCACATTATTGGTCTTTGGTTACTAGTCACACCACTTTGGGTGGTGTTGGCTTTGGAGGAAAGCCAAATTCTTGTGTCAAACTAGGTCATTGTAGAAGTAGCAGGTAACTAATTTATTATTTGGTGGATTAGTTTCCTTAAGAAACTTGGGGATGTTACCATATAGATAGGGTTTCTATGCAGGGCTTACCTTGTTATATCGAGTGTTATACATCCTCGATTATATGGCTGGCATAATCAGAGTCAAAATGGTGTATGCCTATACATATTGAAGTTTAAACTCTAATTAGAAAGCTTTTAAAATTTATCACCTACTTTCTATTTACTAAATTCTATATCTGCTACTTTATTATATTGTCTATTTGTATTTATTTATACTATAACTATGATTATTTTTTTGGTGTTTTTATCTCAATTGTTTACAAGATTGGTTTGAGTCCTTAAGGAGTCAGCATCTCCTTAATCTGATTGTGTATCGTGTTTTGGATTCCATCTTAATAGACATGTATGTTCAGATTATGTGTTAGTATAATCTACATTTTATCTACATACAAGTTTGGTGTGAGTTTCTAAAGAGTTTGTATCTCCTTATCTTGGAAGTGTACTAGGTGTTGGACTCCTCATTATGCTTTCTTATGTAATGTATGATTGCATAATATGAAAGTAAAAGCATCATTTGTCGAATATGTTTCCACATATGAGGTCTTGAAGACATTGAAAATCTCTTATAGCTTTTCAGTATGTATGACTATTTTACATGTTTTGTGATGTGTGTTATATTTATACATATTACTAGCCTAGATAGGAGCAAATGAAGCATACTGTCACTAGTTTGTTTACTATAGTTTCTTCTTTCTTACTACAAGTTATTGGCCGAATTGACATAAATCTCCTAAAAAGATTCCATTGGTTTGCATTTTTACCCCTCATCTAGGTCCCGGTAACCTATTTGAGTTAGAAGAACAATTGATCTTCATGTAATTGTTCCTACGTATGAGATTCTTCATTTAAGATCTCAAATTCGATCAAAGGAAAGTTCCCATAGATGATGTCAAACTATTGATGCAGGTTTCTACTCAGTTTCCTTAGGACTTGAAAAAGAGTAGCAAACATTAGAACCTAAAGGAAGACCACATGAAAGGGGTGGTGCTTCCAATTAGACTTTGATGCTCAAGTTAGTTAGGTGATCAATGGAAGAGAAAGTAGGGTTTAGTATATTTCATCTAGGTTTGGAATGCTCGTGATTGTATATGGAATTAGAGTTATTCTTAGAGTTTCCTAGGATATTCAATGTACTGTAGTTGGATATTGCATTGTTTGTTTATAGGGAATTTTTTGAGTGACTTTGGAAGAGTTTGGAGATAATCCTATTCCTTTTGAATTAGGATTAGATAAGGATTTGGATCCAACGTATTTATCCAATTGAGCATGAGGAGGAGTTCCTTTTTATGATAGAACCCTTGAGACGAAAATGTACCAAATATTGGAAGTTGATATACTTCTTTCTAGGGACCATTCAGATGATGAATTGTTTAAGTAAATAGCATCATGGAGACTATAATTGGCTCTAGCATGTGATCCCTTAGGTCTTTTCAGGTTCCTAAGGTAATGTAGATTACTTTGCAAGCCTATAGAGGTCATGTAATATGAGAAAAAGTTTCTCTTGATTGATATAGGACTCGTAGAAATTTTTAGGAGCCCTCTACAAACATCTATCAAAATCTAAGCTTATTGAGGCTCATCCTACGTGATTGTCCTAACACTTAGAGAATTTTGCTCATTATTAAAAGCTATATGGTAGCTCTATGGAGATATAAAGAGCCTCTGTCAGAATCTAAGAGCCTCTTGGGAGATGCTAATTTACATTAAGCTTCTTTTTAAGGATCCTGAGTAATCTCTAGACCTTAAATGATGTGGCAGGATGCTGATGATTTTTACCCTCTATAGTGATAATTATGCATGGATATCCATATATGAAAATAATTTCCATCCATAAGAACCTGATTTGATTGTCTTGCTTGATTTTTCTATATGCTTTCACTTCTACCCATTTAGAGAAGTAATCAAGATTATTTTCAATTGGGATCTCGCTATACGAAAAGGTCCTACTATATTGATGCCCTAGTGCATAAAGGACCAAGGACTCATTAATCTGATGAGCTCCTTATCTAGTTAGTGGATCATTGGTGCAAACATTTTGGCACTATTGGCAGCTTCTGGTATATAATCTTTTGGGCTATGGATTTACCCCTAGAATTGTTATTGCATGATCCTTCAAGTATCTCAACCAAGATTAACTTGGCCTTTTTGGGTGTAAGGCATTTTATTAGAGCTCTTGTAAAGGATATCTTGTAAAGTTTACCTATTATTAATGTGTAAGAGTCTGATCTATATCATAGCTTTTAAGCTTCCTTCTTATTTTCATGAATAGTTCCTCTAAGGATATATTGTATGATTGGATTCATCCAGGAGTCTTGATTGACTATATTTAGAGCTTCCTTAGGGGATTGTACCTTAGATAGGTTGTAGTGGGGATGATATTTAGCCGAGATGGTTCCTTTACAATTAGTGTCTATTGTATAGGCTAAGTTGGACAAAACATCTGCATATGTGTTTGCTTCTTTTGGAAGCTATTTAATCTAGAAATATTCCAGCATGGAAAGTATGTCAATAATCATCTACTAATATTTTTCCATGTTGGGATCTTTAGCATTGCATGTGACTTTTACTTGGTTTACCACTAACTGAGAGTCACTTTCAATGATAATTTTTATAGCACCTAGGCTTTTATCTAGCTTAAAGTCGGCGAAGATAACTTTGTTTTGAACTTTTTTGTTTGTTGCACGAAATCCAAAACTCAAAGATTTCTCTAAGAAGCTATAATATAATGTTCAGAGCAAAATTCCACCTCTACTTCCTAATGGGTACAAAATAGACTATCAAATATTTAACCTTACTTTTTAAAAAAATATGTCAATAGTAATATTACAGAAGTAAAGGTCATTACCCGCAAAGAATTGAGAAAATTGACTTATTAATTACTACCTTAAAATTAAATACTAAAATGATCACACAAATAAATTGAATGGGATTTTTGAATTTTTTTTTTTCTGAAAACAAAAAAAATATTAAAAATACTAAAATTGAAAAAAGCATAATTTTTTATATCAATTTGAGAAATATGTGATCATGGAATTATCATCATCACTATATTACAATCCAATTTATCATATTATGATTCACTTAGTTTTTCACTTAGGTAGTGTTTGGTTGACTTGAATGGAATGGAATCAGAATTGATTCCTTCCAATTTTATGTTTCGTTGGGTTGAAAAGTGGGAATGGTATGGAATTGATTCCTAAAATAGAAGGAATGATAACTCCTTCTCCACCTTAAAAAATCATGATTCCATTCCCATCTTAATTTTTTGTTCCAATTTTACCTCAACCCCAAATATAATCCTAAACCCTATACCATATACCCTAAACCTTATATCCTATACTCTGAATCCCAAATTCTAAGCACCAAAACCCTAAATCCTATTTACAAAATAATAATTTTAACCATGAACCTTAACCCATAAATATAACCCTAAAGTCTAAACTCTAAGCCCTATACCCTATACTTTATACCCTAAACTCTAAACCTCAAAACTCTAAACCTTAAACACTATTTAGAAAAATAATAATTTTAACCCTAAACCTTAATGCACAAATATAACCTTAAACCCTAAACATTATACCATATACTCTATACCTTATACCCTAAATCTCAAAAATCCTATTTAGAAAAATAATATTTTCGACCCTAAACCCCAAACCTAAACTCTAAATCATATACCCTATAACCTATACACTAAATCCTATACCCTATAACCTATACCTTAAATCCTATACTCTAAACCCTAAATCCAAACTCCTAAATCTTAAACCCCAAACCTCAAACCTAAACCTTATTTAGAAAAATAATAATTTTAATAATATATTTTATTTTTAAGTAATAATTATTTTGAAAAATTATGATTCTAATAATGTATTTTTTCTAACAAAATAATAATAATTAAATAATATTATTTAATATTTTACTGAATATAGGTGTATTAAGCTAATATACAGTGTTTTCCATTCGATTTCAGTTGTAAACCAAACATTATAAAACAGATTCCTTCTTTGATTCTAGTGATTAAACCAAACAATATTTTTTTCTTTCCATTCCTATTCTGATTTCGATTCCATCTGGAACCAAATGCCGCCTTAGTTTTCAAGGCCTAAACTTATTACATAATTTTATGAGCCTTTCTAATTTTACAACTTTAGCGTTAAGAATTTAGGTTCGCCTAAAACTCTCTACTTTTTTTTACTTTATAATTGACTAACAACTAAGTTATTAATCAACCTAACTTATGAATAACCTAAAATTATGACTACTAGATTTAATTCATTTGTTTCATATTAATCAAAAAACTTAATAACTAAATTAGATCAAATTGATACCGTTGAAAATTTCTAATCTAAGTACTTAATTCCAATTGCAATAAAAATTAAAACTTGCTACTTCAATTAAAAAAATTAACAATTTCATACTAACCTCATAATCTAGCAATAAGCAAAACTAAATATCAAACAAGTGGTACACCTAATTCAAGAATTAGCAAGCTTTGATATTCATATATGAAATTAAACACATGAAGAAAATAAAAATAGAAACTTTAGTTAAACCATAATATAATTCAAATTAAATCATAACCTAGGACTTGAAAAATTCCATAATCATAATGAATTGTTTAGTTAGACATAAAATTTATCAAATCCATAATAATAACTAAGAAATTCATAATTATTAAGAGAGGCAAGAGATAAGAATCTTATTGTTTTGATGAGAAAGTGAAGCCAAATAAATTAGATACACCAATATTTAACCTTTTTGTGAATCAACTTGCAAAAATAATTCAAAATGCTCAAAACAAAATTTATCTCAATTTTATCTTAATTTTTGTGGGTTTCTACTTCTAATTATTTATAATGGGGTGTTGTTTGGGTATTTATATGGAAAAAAAATTAGATTTTTGGGCTCAGTAAATCTAGACCATTGGTTGATGTAAATGGATTTATATCAACTATGCCATGTGTTCTAGAGAGAGAAAAATTGATCAAACATTCAAAACACACATAATGCATTCAGAGTGCCTCACCCAATTTAGCTAATGTGCATGTAAATTTTTGGGGAAAAAATGATAAAGTTTCCTTCACTTAAGAACAAGCTCAAGATTATTAACATCCATCATTGTTTTTGACCTAACATTTTTTAACTAATTTCATCATAGATGCCAAAAAACAAAGAAAGAGCATATTATTAATTCTAAGCCTAGTTATTGATTCTAACTAACCTAAATAATGCAATCAATAAATATAAAAAAAGGAAAAAAAATTTGCTACCTAAAGCATACTAATCCTAATAAAGATATGAAAGTAAAAATAGTAATATGTTTACACTCCCCTACACATAATTCTTATATTCTCATCAGTGTAAGCACATGCATATATGTAATGTAACAATAAGTAAAAAAGGAGGATAAACAAATCTAGTGGGTTGCCTCCCACAAAGTGCTTGGTTTAACGTCCTCGGCTAGACTCATTCAAATCCCATATGAATTCGTATCCACCATCATCTAGAAACTTCTTTCCTTCAAAGACATTGAATCGAATTATCTCCCTATCATACTCAAGAGTTAGCTCCCTGCTTTGCACATCTATCTTGGTGTGAAATGTTTTCATAAATGGTCTCCCTCGTAATAATGGTGTGGACATCGTGCATGAATCATCACTCATGTCCAATACATAGAAGTCCATGAGAAAATCATCTCATCTACCAACAAAAGACATCTGCATGACACCTTTAAGATAGGCATTTAATGTCCATCAATAAGTTGTATAATAATGCATGTTTCTTTTGCAGGATTTGCTTCTTTTAAAGGATCTAGATTTCGTGAAGCATAAATATGATAAGCCATGATAATAACAAATGCTCCAAAATCTAGCATATCTTCTTCAAGTCTTGTATTACCTTTCCTTACTGAAATGGTGAAACTACTTGGGTCCCATCATTTGGGTGGGAACATTCTTTGCAACATTGCAAACACATTTTCCCCCACACAAATTTTAATTTCTCGTAAATACACAAATTTACTAGCAAACTAATGATAAGTTCATCCCAAGGTTGGTCCCCAAAAGAATTGGCAGGTGTTTTAAGACGCTAACTTATTTTCTAAATTAGTTAAAACAAACAATCCTAAACATTCTAACAAGTGTCGGTTGAGAGAGAGATTGTGAATTCTAAATGGATTAAATAACTAAAATAAAGTAAGTAAATTATAATTGAATAAAGATGGATGAAAAATTATCAGAAATTAGCTAGCAATCTATTCAAGGAAAGAAAGAATTTAATGGTCTTCATAAAAAGTTAGAATTATTGACTTTTTCCTTTTAATTAAGCAAATCCCTAATGATAATAGTGAGCCCCCATAATTTTCAATTAATCAATAACTTCTTGGATTGATATTGAAATTGATTAATTAGTAAACCTAAGGGAAATATTAAAACCATTTAATTTAACACAAGTTAACAAAATTAAATTAGATTGTGTTCATAAATGCACAACCAAGCATAGATGATATGTCTAATGCTTAGTTCTAAAATAATCTATTTAATTATAAATCAAGATTTAATCCATCATTAATTTATATTTAAAAATATGAAAAACATGAACAAGAAATAAATCAACATTTATTTAAATAAAATCATAAAATTATTCTCCCAATCATGGAAGCAAAAATAAAATCTCATACAAAAAAATTATCCTAACATAATTAAATTAACCAAAATTAATTTAGTCATAAAAGAAAAATTCAGATTATAGAGAGAAAGAAGTTCTAATAATAAAAATGCCCCTTTTGATCTATGATCCCCAAATCCCTCAATTGGTTGATCATCTTCTTCAAATCCTTGAAAAATACATCAAAATTGGGAGTTTTCTCTCTATTTTCTATGTTATGGAAGGTGGAATCCAACTATGGTGGCTTGATAGGGTTAGATGTTGCCTAAGAGGGATTTATAGTGTATTTATAGGCTAGGTTTTAGGTAAAACACCTTATCTATGTGTATTAGGGATTCTGGCCTATTTAAATACTCAGTTTGCAGCATGTTTTTATTTATGTTGTGGAGCGATACAAAATTCAAATCCTCAGTTGTAACTTGAGACTACCCTACCACAGTATGCTTATTTCTACACCATGGCATGCTATGAAATTCTAGAATCACGAAAAGGACCTGAGAGTACTTCATCATGGCATGGATTTTGTTGAGCCACAACACGCATTGATTACTTGGTTTTTGATATTTTTGTTCATTCTGAATTCTTTGAGTTGCAATTTATCATCTCGTTTTCACTCTTTTTGATTGTTTTCATCCAAGATTCTTCCAAAAGCACATTAACCTCAAAACATGAAAATACCCTCCAAACTTATATTATAGTTAGTTCTCAAGCATAGTAATCATATATCAAAATAATATTCATTAAGTTCCCCTAAACCTAGATTATAGTTAGTCCTCAAGCAAAACAAAAAAAAAACTAAAAAAGACAAATAACAATACTAAAAACTTCAATAAACAAAATCTCCTATGCTTTAATTTCTTTTCAATTTATAAATAAGGCTCAAGCACAAGTTCATCAAACATCACTAATTTGATGGGTAGATAATTTCCCTAAACCAAGTGTAAAGAGTCCAAATTTACTTCAACTGTATTCCCCAAAAGATACACTCTTAATATCACACTGACCCTATGGTTTCAAGCACTCAACAAAGTATATTCAAACAAAAGTTATGTAAAGAAAAAATAGAATAGATTTGCATATATGTATAAACAAGAAAAATTCCTAATTATGCACAAAATAGATCTCATCAATATAATCAAATGCTATAATTATGAGGAAATCATATTTCTAATATCATACTCTAATCAAACTCATTAAGCAAGAAATAACAAATATATGCCTATAGATAAAGGAAAATGCATTGACTTCAAGGGGCTATTTTCTATTATCCTACAATAACCATGTTATGACTTCAAGGTCATAGTATTTTGTTATACTATTTTTTCATTTTCTTTTTTTAAGAACAGACCCATGTATATATATAGCATTTATGGTGAGTGCTATTATAGCTTCTTCTTTTCTAACGGAACCTCATATGTATCATTTTTCAGTAGAAGTCATGCATGAAATGAAGATAGGCACATATTTTTAATTCCTACTCAAATCATTTTATCAAAGCAATGAAAATAAGTAAATGATTCTTTATTTGATTGTTTAAAATCCTAACACTGAATTCAAAACCTATAGAGATCATCTAACTAATTATTATCCAAAGGGAAGTGTTTAAAAGAGTAGAAGAAATATTATCTCTTAGAATAAAATGCTATAGGCTCAATAATCTTAAAAGGTAGTCTCTCCACTATTTGATTCCTAGGAACCAAATTTGGGTTCATCTCAATTTCAACATTCCAAACATGAAACACGCACTACAGATAGGAACTCACTTTTACAATAAACCTTTAATATGTTTAAGAACTCAAACAAAACATGTATAATTATCAAAAAAATAAAAAAAAAGCATTCAAAAGGAGAAAATAGAAAATTAACTGAAAATGAATAGATGAAAAAACTAAAATAAAACAATAAAAAAAATAATACTACCAAAAACGATGGGTTGCCTACCACAAAGGGCTTTCTTTATTGTCTTATCAAGACATTGCTTGTTCTTCTCAAGGAGGTGATCCTCCTTCATCCCAACCTTTCTCTTAATAAGGATTTATTATTCCTGGAAAATATTTATAACATGTATTACACATATGGAATTTCTTTCTAGGATAAGAGGACTTACAATTTAGGCTTTTTTCAGGGCAACTTGTGATGATTTCTTTGTAAGCATTATCCTGAATTGAATCTATTAGTGTTTCCTTTACTCTTCTATCTGTATATGAATAATCAATTTTATGAACTATATTTTTCTAAAAATGAATGGCCAACCAAGAAGAATGGTATGTTTCTTATCCTTAGATCAGATGTCTTCCATCTCCATTACTATGAAGTCGACTGGTACAATTATACTCTTTATTTGTACCAATAAATCCTCAACTATTCCTTTGGATGCCTAATAGACCTATCAACCGAGTTGCAAGTATATTGAATATGACATGCCATTGATGCTTATTCCTAAGTCTAGCATAGTGGTGGATACCTTCTTATCTTTCAAAGTGATATTAAAACTTTCAAGATTTTTCACTTTTTTGAGGAAAATTTTGTTGCAACATCAACACTTTTCATCTTGCCCATATCTACTCTTTTTTGAAATCAAGGCCTTGAAAAATTTAGGATATGAAAGAATATCCCTGATAACATCCAAAGAGAGGTAAATTATATTAACTTTGGAAAGTAAATTAAAAATGTTATGAAATGACTTATCTTATTCGGTGTTTTTGAGATGGTGTAGAAATAGAATAGGAGATATATAAGGCTCAAGTGACTTATGCAACATGGGAGGGTCAGTTGATCTTCTTAGACTCTCCATATTTTTTGTAAAATGCTATAAGACTTCATCATCCTTAGCTTGGCCAATTTTAGGATTTTCTTTCTTACCATTTGTGTTTCTCATATCAAGAGATAAATCAATAGAAATTTTAGGAAAATCACTAACATTTAAAACCTTACCACTTTGATGGACTATTATAGCATTCACTTACTCTAGTTGACTAGGAAGCATACGTCTCTTTCACCTCTACATGTGGTCAAGGAGTTGCCCTACATGCACTTCTAACCTCTTCATAGATGCCTCTAGATAATCCAACCTTTGGTTATTCTTCATGTGGTTATACCTACTCACTTAAATGAAAGCATTCAATTTATTCTCTAAGGTTGACTTATTTGGAAAGTTGTGGGGCATATGGTTTTGTTCTTAGGTAGGGTTATTGTTTCCCTCCCAAGTGAAGTTAGGATGGTTTCTCTAACCCCAAGTTATATGTTTTGCATAGGGTTCATTCCTAGGTCAAGGTTGGTACCCCTCCATTGAATTCACTTGTTCTTAACTGTTAGCTAAATACAAAAGGACAAGTATTAGCTACATGCCTATAAGTACTATAAACTCCACAAATCTCCTGAGTTGATGCTTTTTTAAATGAGAGAAGTATGACTTTCTTTGTCAAATCTGCAAGTTTCATAGCCATCCCATTCCTAGAGCCTATCTCATTCACTCTAGCTTACTCTAGCATTGTTCTATTGGGAATTAACACCTAACATCTCATAGAACTCATAAGTTTCATAAGAAGTCTTCTCCTATACCTCCACCTGCAGCATTATCCATAGTAAACTAACAATGTGCGTCAAGCCATCATAGAAAACCTAGTTTTGTAGTTGTAGTAAGAAGTGGTGATGTGTACACTAAATGAGAAATAGCTTAAACCTATCCCAAGCCTCATGAAATGGCTTTCTTGCCATTTGAGAAAATGCAATAATTATGCCTCTGAAATTGAAAGTCTTTTGATGGAATAGAATTTACCCTAAACTTCATATAGACTTTCTCTAAAGTCGTCAAATAGCCAGGTGGGAGAGTCATAAGCCTAGCCTTTGCCCTATTTTTTAGCATATATAGGAAACACCTCATTTTGAGTTAGTCCTCATTAAGCCCTTGTAAAGAAAATGTTTGCACACCTGAATAAAGATCCCTAATAAAAGTCAAATGATCTTCATTAGGAATTTAAAAAAAATAGGGCAACATAGAATAATGAATATTTTTCAATTCAAAGTTCCTAGCTACCTCCCCTAATTGTATGCAGGAAGTAGAAGTGCCAATGATTGGTCTTGCATACTCCTTTATTGCCATCTCCCATGGTAAATTTTCCCCATGTTTAGTGACTCTTGAATAGGCTTTTGTGGTGGCTCTTGGACTTTAGTATCAAGCCTAGTTGAGTGCTCTTTTGATATGTTGATGTTGTCTATGAAAGGTACTAGTTCATTCCCAAGGGATCTACTACCTTGCATATACTAACAAAACAACAAAGAAATCAAAGCACCATAAAATACACCACTAAAAAATAACAAAATAACATAAATAAAAATAGACAAGAAGCAAAAATAATTGAAATAGCTTAACAAAAAGGCAAACAAAAAAGGAAATCAACAAAAAAAAATAAACAATTTAAAATGCCAATTTCCCAACAACGATGCCAAAAACTTGATACATAAATTTTAATTGCTCACAAAGTGCTCAACTCATTAACAGACTAATGATAAATTTAACACGAGATTAATCTCTTAAGAAATAGGCTGATGTTTTTTTAAAACGTTAAATTATTTTCTAAATTAGTTAAAAGAAACAACCCTAAATATTTTAACAAGTGTTAGTTAAGATAAAAACATAGAGTCATCAATGAACAGCTAATTTAAACCTTACTTTAAATTTCTTAAGGTGTCATGAATTATTATATAGCAAGTTCTTGTCTTTCTCACAAAAGATTTAAGAAACTAACCCCTATTTATTAAAATGAGATTTTTTATTTTGTAAATTGAAAATTTAATCTAATAACTAAAAATTAATAAGGATAGAAACAAAATATAAAGATTATGATAAAGATTTGAATAAAAAACGATTGCAGTATCATTCTTTACTACAAACATGTATTACAAATCAACAAAAGTATATCCTAATGTCCTATTCTTTTGAGTATATCAACTTAAAGAAATTCACAAGCGTGAAAGTTTCTACCTCTTCTTACCTATTCATTGAATTAAACAAGCTCTTAATTCAAATTCTTTCTAATATATAATCTAGAATAAGCTCTCAAAATTTAAGCAGATCTGCAACCTAATCATCAACTATGCAACTTCTTTACCCTTTTCTTCTTTTTTACAATGTCCATAGGTCATGATGAGGGACCTACCAAAATAAGTGGTGCTCTAATTAAAGAGAGCGTCCTAGTCCTCCTCATTCCATCTAGGTAATGCCCAATCTCCCCATCGTCTTCGCAAGGACCTATTCCCATCATTTGAATCCCAACATCCACAACGATAAAGGTACCTCACCCCAAAAAGAGGTGTGATAACAAGGGTGATCCCACCCATCAAACCAAGGATAAGTATCAAATCAAAAGGATGCCAAGTGATGTGACTGTTGATAACCTGGTGGAGATAAGGAATAAGTATAACATTCTACCCCATGTGGGAATGATACTAGTACCCTACCACTTTAGTGATGTTGATAATTCCCCAGAGGGGTGGTAGGTGATCCACTTAACACCTTTTAAAATAGGACTTCGATGCCCATTTCCCAAAATGGTGGATCTTGTCCTCAACACATTCGACATCAACCTTGCCTAATTCAACCTCAACAGATGTCAAACTCTCCTATAACTTTTAGTCCTCGTTGGTGAACACAGGGTAGACTTGAAAAGTGATGATATTAGGTGTATGTATTGTTTGAAGAGGAATGGCATGGAAAAAGGTAGGGTGTATATATCTTGTGTTGTCAAACACAAGCTATACCTAAAACTCCCTGATAGTTCCACGTAGTTTAAGGACAAATATTTGTATATTATTGGAGATGTTTGGGGTGATAGGGTTGAGTTACCAGTCTATAGCACATGAAACTATAACTTTAACATGATCCAACCTTATGCAAGCAACCTAATTTACAGATTGAGTCTAAATGGCAAGGCCATCTTAACTATAGCTTGTCTATAAAAATTTGGGGTTTGGAAGAACTATACTGATGAGAATACAGGTCATTCATATGTAGTGAGGTAATAAAGTTTTTAATAACTTGGACATTTAACTAATTTTTCCTTATTCTTGCACATATGGATTACTCCAACGTTGACCTCGAGGACCTCATCGACACCTTAAGTGTCCATGACAAGGTACCTATGTACTCAAGGCCTACCCTAACTTTTCCATTTCTCGTAGAGGACTCCACCCCACTGGATGATAAACCAACCGAGGTGTATGATGAGCACAATCAAGTCCCCAATAATGGCGCCAAAAACGTGACCAGCAGAAGCGGCATCGGGTTAGCAATACCAATCCTACAAATGATTTGGTTTTATATTTGTAAAACTCTCGCAAGTGCAAAAATCATTTTATAGAAAATGGCAAGTATACTCCCAAGGTCGATCTAAGCAAGGAATATATGTGGTTTTTAATTTATTATTCAAACTTTTAAAAATGAAATTAAATCATAAATATGCTATCACTATATTTTGATTTTTGTTTCCTAATCTAATCACAAAAAATAAAGGATTCAATAAATAATAATGCAAATTTTTATCATTCATAACAGTGGAGTATTTATGGATATAATAATTAAGTTAATTATGCTTACTCATATTATTTAGGTTATTAAAGATATAAATTGATATTTATTGATTTTATCTTTTTGGTATGAAAGTATTCTTAGACAGGGCCTATTAATTAATTAAGTATTAAATTTCATCTTTATTTCTAAGAAAATAGCAAACCATCTAATCACACATTTAGGCGACGTCACCTTGTACTTGAATTCCAGGTCATTTCTAACCAAAAAAACATCCCAGATTTAGCCCAAATTAAGTTAATTTTTAATCTGTAATTTTTAGGTCATAAGTGAAATGGATTACTCATAAATTGACCAAGATGACCTAATTGAGACAATGTCATGTTTTTCTTGTACCGCGAACACCCTTCCACCAATCACCAAAAAACACCCCACTCCACTATCCATAAGTGACAAGGTGAATCAAATACCATATGGAACTACCACATTGGGAGATAAAACCAAGAAATATCCAATGTACCTTGCATCACCTATGGAATTAGACAATAACAAAAACTCCAAGCAAGTCTAGGTTATTACAACTACAGAATAGGGCACAATAGAGGACCTAAATTCCCTTCCTACTAGTAGGGAGCACCCTGAACCTACCCTTATAGTAGGTAGTGATCAAAGAACGGGGCTCTGCTTCTCCCAAATAATTTTCTCCATTTGGGAAAAACATAAGTCCACTAAAGAGCGTGTTCCCTATTGCATCCAAACGGGGTGAAGGTAGCAAGCTAAACAATTTATTCAAATGTGGTATATTTGGTAACCTCAAAGCCCAAGATGGCCTATGTCATCACTTTGGGTTCTTGTAAACCAATCCATAATCTGGCACCTTATAGGAAGATGTGTGCTTGATATAAATAACCTTGTACATCATTTTGGAGATGTACTTGCTAATGCATAAAGTAATTTCTTTTTTTTTAGGTTTTATCCATTGCCATGGATTCAGAATGAGATGAAAAGACTAGTCAAGAAACCTTTGAGTTTGTTGATCAAGAATTTTATGGCGTAAAGGCTCGCTATAAAGCCATGGAACAAGATTTAAAGAATAGCATATTGAATTGACCGACATACTTAGTCAACGGGACAAATATAAAGAAGAAAGGGATGAACTACATAAACTAGCTGAGTAATGGGAATATAGGGCACTAGAGAAGAATTCTCGCAAGGCTCTGGTTACTGAAAGTACCAAATCACACCCCTACTAAATAATAATAGCCAAACTTGATTTTTAATCCTTTCATTGAGTTGTAATCTTTTCTTTTTTCAGATGTAACTCAAACAATAAAACAATCTGTTAATAAATTGTTTCAATTGGTTTGCATTTTTAAATTAAAGGCCCTCATTAGTGGAATCCATACATTCTTAGGATGCAAATCCTACATCCAAAGTTAGGGTCATTTGGCCACCTCACTTCATATTTGAGGGTTATCACATTAATATTTTGCAAGATAGGAGACACACAAGGGTGAAATTGAATCATACCCTTACATGTTTTTCACAAAGAAAGGGTTCACTTTGGTCAAATCAAGACCTTTTCATAGGATGAGTGACACACATCGTATATCGCATCCCAAATGGGGGTTCATTTGGCCACCTTACTCCATACTTAAGGGTTATAGCATTAATTTTTCATGAGACAGGAGACATGTAAGGGTGAAATTGAAACCTATCCCTATATGTGTTTCCCAAAGAGGGGGTTCACTTTGGTGAACTCAAGACCCTTTCTTAGGACAAGCGATATACCTCTTATCCAATTTCCCAAGTGATGGATCCATTTGGCCACCTCACTCCATATAAGGGTTATCATGTTAATATTTTATAAGATAAGAGATATGCAAGGAAGAAATTGAATCCTACCCATACATGTGCTTCTCAAATAGGGGATTCACTTTAGTGAACTTAAGACCATTTCTTAGGACAGGTAACATGCCTTTTTTCCCACATCCCAAGTAAGGGGGTCCATATGGCCACCTCACTCCATACTTAGGGGTTATCACATTATTTTTTTGTGAGATAATACAATACATCTAAAATATTTATAAATAGATTGATTTATCATTTAATCTTAAGTGAGGTTTCATACATAATACTTCTTTAGATGTTCTCCATTCCAACTTAACTTCTCTCTTCTATCCTAGCTTTCTATCCAACACAAACCTCCTAGAGTGATCTCATATATTTGGTATAAGCCTTCCTATGTTGCGGCAAACTTTCCATCTAGCATCAAATTTATTCTCCAATGCTTTCTGTAGGACCCATTCCTCTATATTGAAGTTCTTATGCCTAATGGATCGGTTATATGACCTTTGGACTATCCTTTTTTGTGACTTGATCCATATTCGAGCATTTTCTCTTTTTCTTTAGCTAACAAGAGGTTGTCTTTCCTAAGATCATCATTATCCCCTTACATTATTCATGACCAAATGGTAGGGCTCCTATATCTCCAATGGGATTACCACTTCCATGGCATATACAAGAGAAAATAGGCTTTCATTCGTTGCCATCCTTGGGGTCGTTCTTATTGCCCAAAGAATGTTGGGTAACTCATTGACCCATTTTCCTTTCACTTTTTCCAAGAAATTTTGCAATATTTTGATAAGGATGTTTTTTATGACTCTTCTTAATTGTTAGCTTATGGCTTATAAGGAGTGGAATGTGATAATTTAACGCCCATCTCTTCACAAAAGGAAATCAACCGTTGACTTATGAACAGACAACCATTATCTATGACCAGCTTCCAAGGTAAACTATACATGCATATCATGTTCCACCAAATAAACTTGTACATGACATTTTCTTGGATTTTCTCCAATGGCTCAACCTCTATACACTTGGAAAAATAATCAGCCGCTACTATTAGAAATATTTTTTGTCTTGGAGCAAGAGATAATAGGCCAATGATATCGATCCCCTACTTTTGGAATGGTCATGGGCTGACGATGGACTTTAGTTCATTGGCCAAGGAGTATGCATGCACGTTCTTCCTCTTGGTATTTACTTGATCTAAAATGCCTCAAAAGTTATCATTGCTTTCTTCACCTCCTGTAGATAAAGCTTCATCCTTTTTGCCTTGGTCTCAAACTTATCATTGACTTGATTCATTACAAGTCATGAGTCACTATGGACCAACACCATTTTATCTTCTAAGGACTTCGATTGGTGTAAAGCTAGGAGCAACGCTTCATACTATGCAACATTGTTGGTTTCTTGGAAAGTGATATGGAGATATTTCTCTATTAAGCCTCCAAGGGGAATGAATATAAAAATTCCAACCCTCGATATCCTTGAATTACTCACTCCATCTATGTATGCCTTCCACATGCCTGGAATTGGTACTGCTATCATTAAACCTAGCACCAAATCTTCTAGGTCAATTGTAGGCTCTTATGTTCACTCAGTGATAAAATCAACAAAAGCCTATCTCTTGATTGCCGATAAGGGTTTATAATGTATCTCAAACTCACTTAATTCAATTACTATTTGAGATAGGCGAACAAATTGGTTTGGATTTCCCAAGATATTCTTCATGGGATAAGATGTGAGGATGACTATCTTATGTGCTCCAAAGTAATGCCTAAGTTTTTATGTAGCCATTCTTATCGTAAATGCTACCTTATCCAATGAAGGATATTGTTGTTGTGCTCTTGATAGGGAATGGATCATACAGTATACAGTACTTTGTCTCCCTTCTTTGTTGACCACCAATACAGCACTAGTTGCTTTATTCGTGAAGGTCATATACATATGTAACACCTCACTAGTAATAGGATTGGCTAAAAGAAGTGTCTTTCCTAAGTATTCTCTAATGTACTGGATAGCTTATTTGTATTCTATATTGGGGTTTTTATCTATAATGGGCATATCCCATTCAAGAGTTTAAAAAGAGGCTCTTTGTTAACTTAGTTTTAAAAAAGGCTCTTTCTAACCTCTCAATCAAGTAACAAGTCATTTTTTTCTCTTTCCTCTTTCAATTATCATCTCAATTTTTTCGTTTTTTTCTCTCTCCTCTTTCAATTCTCAGCCCAGTTTTTTTTCTCTGATTTTAAAAACAAGACAAAAAAAATTTAATTACCCTTTGCAACTTTAAAGTGCCGAATACAAAAATTATAAATTTTTAATAAATAAATTTTTGAGTAAATAAAAAATAATAAAAATAATTTATATTTATAAAATACAAAAATATATTTAATAATAATATATAATTTATAACAAATAACTTATCAAAATTTTATTATAAATTAACTTAAATAATAATAATAAATTATAAAATAATTACAAAATTAATAATTATTATTATTATAAAATAAATTATAAAAACTGGGCTAATAATTATAATAATATTATATTAGATAATATTTTCACACAAATTTTACGATATAATGTGTTATGTTCGTATTATATATTGTAAAAAGTTGGATAGAGAGTTTTCATAAAAAAAAATTAATAATTTAATTATTTTATGAATATTATTTTTTATATAATAATTATAATTATTTATTAAATATAATAATAATAATAATAATGCATTATATTATTTATGAATTATCAAAATATTTAGCATATTATTTTTTAAATATATGTATAAATTTATATTTATTTTATTGTAAAATAAATTATTTTTTATTTTTTAAAATAAATTTTTTAATATATGATATCATAAAAAATATTTATGTATTTAAAATTAATTATAAATTTATAAGATGTTAATATTTTTTTATGTTTATAATAATTATTTTTTTGTATTTTTTGTAAAATAGAGCTAATATTTTTTTTTAAAATAAAATTGATTAAAAATTTTGCTTTCAAGTTTAAGGTAAGATCTTACCTATTTTTAAAAAAAAATCTACTTGTGCCCATTTTTAAACTTTTGTCCAAAAGTTGGCTCTTATAGACAAAAACCCTTCTATATTCCATACATATTCCTTATTTTTCTTTAATAACTGAAAAAATGGTAAACACTTCTCTAAACACTTGGAAATGAAACGCCTTAATGCAATTATACATCCATTTAGTTATTGGACCTTTATAATACAACTTGTAGATGTCATGTTTATTAGAGCCAAAATTTTGTCAAGATTGGCTTATATCCTTATTAAAGACACTAAATATCCTAAAACATCCCCCGAGGTTACTACAAACAAATACTTTTTAGGATTTAGCACCACCTAATAACCTATTCTTATTGCAAAGACTTCTGCCAAATCTGAGATGTGGTCTTTATCCCATTTTGTTTTAATCATCATGTCATCTATATAGACTTTCATATTTTGACCAACTTTTGATAGGTAGCCCCTACACTCTTTAAGCCAAAAGGTATCCTTGTATACCAATATATCCCTTCTTTTATGATAAAAAAAATTTCATCTCTAGGGTGCATTTGGATCTCATAATATCCTGAGTACACGTCCATAAAGCTCATCATTTCAAACCCCATTGTGGTGTTGACTAGCTGGTCAATGTTTGGCAACGAAAATAAATCCTTTAGCTTAGCGATATTAAGGTCTATAAAGTCAACACATATTCTATGATCTCTTCCCTCCTTATTCGCCAATACAATGTTCAATAGCCATGTTGAATAGTCGAATTTACAAATCCAACCTACACTTTTTAAGGAGTTAACCTTCTTCTTTATGATATCACTTTTATCTTGAGAGAATATCCTCTTCCATTGTTGAATTGGTTTCTTGGTATGGTCGACATTTAACTCATGAGAAATTATTTTTAGATTAATGCCTGGCATGTCTTCTGATTTCCATGCAAAAAGGTCTACATTCCTCTTCAAGAACTCCATGAGAGTAGCCCTTAACTTATGGGTGAGTTTAGAACTGATTTTTAAAGATTTGTCTTCTCCTAGTTTCCCTACGAATATTATTTCATAATCTTCTGAGGCAACTATCATGGTCTGACTTCCAATTGGTGCCTTACCCCCTGGTTCAAACTTTTCGTTCTTTGGTTGCTACTTTGACATAGGGGTAAGGCACTTTTCATAGTGGAATTGTAACAAATCCTCACCTTATTTTGTTCTCCTATTATTTCTCCTATGCTTTCAACCATGGGATACTTAATGATTTGATGATAGGTGGAAGGAACCACTCTCATCTTATGGATCCATAATCTTCCCAATATCACATTGTAAGAACCAGGGGTGTTTAATACTACAAAGTTTGTAAGCATGATCACTCTTTCCATATTGACTAAGATATGTATGGTCCCTACCGACATAGTCATATGACTTCCTTAGGATATATTCCCATGTCCAACAAGGTGGATAAATATAGCAAATCAGAAGAGCTACTATTGTCTACCAGAATTGTGTGCACCTCACAATGTGAGATCTTGATTATGATGACTAAGGGATCATCATGAGGTGGTAACACTTCTCGTCCCTCGAAGATGATAGGATAGACAGATCCTTCATACTCTTGTCTCTTTTGAAGAACATAAAATCGTGCAAGTATACACGGTCACAAGTAATAATATGATAAGTAAAATATCGTTCCCACAGAGATTTGTTACTAGCTTTCGTTAATTACTAAAATTATTTAAACCTGATTTTATCCAAACAATCAATAATTTGATGCAGTTTGACTTAACTAATTTTTTTAACAGTTTGTAAGAAAGTTCTATGATTGCAGTTGCACCAAATTAATACACTTGAACATTTTATTTTCTCTTGATTTATGTTCTCATATTTTAAGTTGTTAATTAAGAATTCCTAATTTATCCATATATCTCTTCCGAGCTCCATACAGACACATCTCGCTAAAATAATTCACTATATTCCTATTAGAATTAAATTCAACCAGATTTATTAAGTTCTAAGTTCCCAAGAAGTTACACATACAATAAAAGTATATTCCTATTCCTTATATATATACGTTATTTTATCACGAGCAACACACAAAAATGCCCTTTTCAAGTTTATTTAAGCGTCACAGATCAATTAATTAATCTTCCGATAATTAAAAGCATTAAACACAGATAAAATAAACAACTTAAAACAGTTCCATAAATCATTCAAAAATAATTAATTCAAGTTTCATAATTTAAGCTACACTGCAATCCTAGAACAAATAAATTAGTTCATAGCACAAATTAAAATTACAACACAATAATAATAAAGCATTTCAGAGAAATAAAAATTAAAATAAAATAGATTAGGAGAAACTCTTTCATGATTCCTCAATGAAAAATAAATTTCTTCACTTTCCTTCTTCTTCGTTGTCTTCTTTCTCTATATTTTTCCTAAGAAAATACAACATAAAAATGTCAATTAATGTTCTGCGTGTTGTATTAAACACGGAGAGAGGAAAACCAAAGAAAAATTTTAGGAGAGAAAAAAATGTAAAACTCTGAGCTAAAACGAAAAAACAAAACTAAACTGAAAAAAACTCCCCTCATTTTCTCGCATACAAAAATATATCCCCCATCTCCAACTATTATTTTTTATTTTATTATTTTTTTTTATTGCCATACATGTAGTGGGGGACAAAAAAAGCATGGGGAGAATTAAAATGAACACAGGCGTGAAAATGTTATGCACTTTTCTGATTTTTTCTTCTTTTACGCATACCACGTGTCATCATTTGATTGGCTGCGAGATATAACGAGACACGTGGCATCCTTTCATTCGGTGGAAGAACAGGCACATGGAGATCATCTGGACCGCATCGCACACGATTTCATCGCGCTGGAAGTGCACAACAGCTGGCTTCGACACGTGGCGACGCGTTAACAGCTGGTAAGTAGACGTCGTTTCTGCGTTTTTATTTTACCAAATACATGCCACATGTCGTCATGTGATTGGATGGAAGATTGAGGTGACACGTGGCTTCTTCTTATTCGGTGAAACGCGAGGGTGCACGCTTCTTGGATGAACCGCACCGCATAGGAATGTAAGTGAGCTGCTCAGTACGCGACAGCTTGCTTCCACACATTTTAAATCTGGACCGTTCAACAGATCCAACAGTCAGCGATTGCCTCGGGAGAAAATATGTGTAGCCGACACATGGGTCCCACCCTAAACACCAGTTGGTGGGCCTCACATGTGCCGAGCCGCGTGCTTTAGGAATTCCAAGTATAGTCAGCTTTGTCACGTCTGGATTGCACATGCCCAATCTTGACCGTTGATTGGATGATCGAACGGTGTGTGTTGGGCGTTGTGAATGTCGCGAGTGGCTCTTCTCCTACGCAAAAATTCAACTTTTATTAATTGCATTTTGACCCACAAATTTAATTCAAATTAATTTCTAATCTTTTGATATTTGTAATTTCACCCATTTTTAATTTCAAATTAAATTGTAAGCTTTTTATAATTGCAATTAAGTCCCTTTTTTATTAAAAATTATTAATTTACTTGAAAATATATTTATTAAAAACTAATACTAAATATTAATTTAATTAATTAAAAACTAACTAAAAATGTAAAGAAGTAGCAATTATCTAAGTATCATATAGTTATCACACCCCCAAACTTAAGTTTTTACTAGTCCTCGAGCAAAAGGAAAGAAATAAAACAAAGATAACTGCATTTAAAATAGTGATTTTCAAAATATTTCTTTTTAGTCGTTCCAAATTACATAACTCAAAGAAATAAAAGAATTTTATCTAAGTATCAAAATCAATTTAAAAATATATTACATTTCACAATGAATTTTAGTGTGTGAGAGATATTTTCACATTTTTACAATGAAATCACAAATCTCATAAGTTTATTTTTCATTTCTCTCTCCACTAATGTAGACAAACACAACCACAACTCAATAGGACTTTATTAAGCTTGTAATGTATGGCTTAGGTAAAGGTAGGATAAAGGGAAATATTTAGCTCAAAACTTTTCCCAAACACATCATTTTAGGATTGAAACAAGATACCTTCTATTATCACAATAAACACTTCCTAATTTGGGATTTCTAATCACATACAATAATCTTTTTTTTTCTCTTTTTTTTTCTTTTTTTTCTTTTTTTCTTTTTTTCCTTTTTCCTTTTTTTCCATTTTTCTTTCTTTTTAGAATCTATATATATATATATATATATATTCAGTATCCTCTTTTTTCGGATATATCTTTAAATATTTACTAACATTGTAACATGTTAGTGAGATAAGAAAAATAGATATGCACATATATATATATATATATATATAAATATATATATTCTGTAGGCTTTTGAAATGAGATAAAAATATATATATAAATTTTGAAGCTCAAAGGGGTATACTACGGATAAAGCATGTAAAGGTAGATAGAAAGGCTCAAACGATCCAAAGATGGCCTTAATCATTTTCTTAGTTAAATGTTTTCTATAATTTCGTCTCGAGAGAAAATCAAACAAATTCTAAGAACTGTTACACCACAAATATCAATCTAATTCCTTACTCACATATATCTTCTTTAAATTATCATAGCAACTCAAAAATCAAGACTAGTGCTCATAAATATTTATTCTTGTAAAAATCAAACATACGTAAAAATTATTCATCGCTTAGACAATATTCAAATTTTTCAAGGAGTTGTGCATTATTTAAATTGAAGAAATAAAATAAAAAAAATTAGATCACCATTAAACGCAAAATATCTTCTAATGTTCTATCAACCAAACAAACAAAGCTAGACAAGCAACAATATCAAGCAATATTTCAAATAAGTTTAATCTCAACACCCCCAAACTTAATATGAAAATTGTCCCCAATGTGTGGAAATTAAAGAACAAAGGAGATGTGTTAAAAGAAACTTCCCTGAATGGTGAGTTGGCTTGTGAGATTGAAATCCAAAATCGTTTTCCTCCTCCGATTTGCACCTATCAAAACAAAATAACAGAAGAAATATGCAACTAATACATGTTCTAAAATACAATAAATAAATAAATAAAAACTAAAACACATGGGTTGCCTCCCAAGAAGCGCTTGATTTAGAGTCATTAGCTTGACTTCCTTTTTCCTTGCTTCAGGTTGGGTCATATAACAAGATGGTTGGCTTTTGATGATCAAAGTCACTTCCTCAACAAGGTTTGAGTTTTTTCCATTCACATGGAGATTCCTACGTGATTTTTCATCTTTAATCTTAACAGTACCATATAGATGCAAATAGTGAAAGGACCTTACCACCTTGATTTTAGTTTCTCTAGGAATATTTTCAACCGAGACTTGAAGAGCAAAACTTTTTGTCCTTGTTTAGAATGTCGATGCAATAGCTTATTGTCATGTCATCTCTTTGTCTTCTCTTTATAGAGCTTAAAATTTTTATATGCTTGTAGACGGAACTGGTCCATCTCCTTGGTTAGCAGACAACGCTTTTCGCCAGCGGCTCTTAAGTCATTATTTAGATTCACAAGATGAATTGTAGAGGAATCAATAGTAGAGTTTTTTGTAAACCTGTTATCAACTAACTCATTTACTCTATAACAAGTGTCAGAATCACCTAGAAATTTCATAGCTTTAAACACTTTGAAAGTTACCTCTTGGTCTTGAACTCTCATAGTGAGTTCCCCTTTTTGAACATCAATCAAAGTCCTACCAGTTGCTAAAAATGGTCTCCCCATAATAATAGGGATCTCTTTACCTTCCTCCATGTCAAGAATTATGAAATCTGTAGGAAAGATAAACTTGTCTACCTTGACAAACACATTCTCTATAATGCCTCTTGGGTGTTTCAAATATCTATCTACAAGATGAAGAGTTACAGTGGTCGGTTGTGCTTCTCCTAATCCAAGTCTCTAATAGATGGAAAGTGGCATCAAATTAATGCTTGCACCCAGATCGCACAGAGCTCTACCAAAGAATTTCTCACCAATAGTACAAGGAATGGTGAAACTTCCTGGATCTTTAAGCTTAGGTGGTAGCTTCTTTTGAAGGATGGTGCTACATTCCTCTGTGAGAACAACTGTATCAAAATCACCTAACCTTCTCTTTTTAGACAAGATTTCCTTCATAAATTTCACATAGCTAGGCATTTGCTCCAAGGCATCAGCAAAAGGAATGTTAATATGAAGCTTTTTAAAAACTTCAAGAAATTTAGAGAATTTCTTATCAAGCTTTTGCTTATGGAAGCGTTGAGGAAATGGAATTGGTGGTTATACGGGTTGATACTTTCTAAAAGTGGTTTCATCATGGGTTTTGTTGAAGCTTCATTTTCTTCAACTCTTTCTTCTCCACAATCTTGTTTTTCTGGGCCAAAAGCTTCAACATTAGGGGTTGGCAAAGAAATGGGCTTAGGTATTTCTTTTAAGTCTTTTCCACTTCTGAGTGTAATTGCCTTACAATGCTCTTTTCCTCCCCTATAAGGATTAGTTTCAATATCACTCATTAAAGCTTCATGAGGGCGGTTGTTGATAGCAGTAGCAAGTTGCCCCAATTGAACTTCAAGATTTCTGATGGAAGCTGCTTGATTATGAAGAATAGTCTCATTATTGGCCATGTATCGAGCAAACATATCTTCCAATGATGGCTTCTTTTCTTGTGGTGGAGCTTGGTTATGAAATGCCTGAGGATATATGGGCTTTATAGAAGATAATGGTCCCTCATTGTTACTCCAGGATAAATTAGGATTATTCTTCCACCCTGGATTGTAAGTATTAGCATAGGGATTGTTTTGATTGTTTTGATTCCTATTATAGTTGGAAACAAAATTGACAGATTCAGAGTTGTGAGGACATCTCTTACTAGCATGATTTCCATCGCAAATTTCACATGCAACAAAAGGGCTTTGAATAGAATGGACACCCAAAGTATTCATCTTTTTCACCAAAGCGGATACTTGTGCAATTACAACGGTCATAACATCAATCTCATGAATTCCAGCCGCTCTCTTAGGCATCATGCTTTCTGATGGCCACTCGTAGCTATTGGAATCCATTTCCTCTAATAAGTTGTAGGCTTCGTCAATTGATTTTTCCATTAGAGCACCACCTGCTGCAGCGTCAATCATGTTTCTAGTTTGACCCATCAAACTATTATAAAATGTTTGAACTTGAAGCCACTTCGGTAAACCATGGTGAGGACATCTTCGAAGTAGCTCCTTGTACCTCTCCCAAGCTTCATATAATGATTCTGAGTCAAACTACATAAAAGTGGTGATTTCATTCCTCATTCTTGTAGTCTTTGCCGGTGGAAAATATTTGGCTAAAAAGTTTTGAGCCAAATCCTCCCAAGTAGTGATAGAACAACATGGCAATGAATTCAACCAACTCTTTGCCTTATCCCTAAGTGAAAAAGGAAAAAGTCCCAACCGAATAGCATTATCAGTGACTCTATTATGCCTAAAGGTGTCACAAATCTCTAAAAAATTTCCTATATGGGAGTTTGGATCATCGTGGGGTAAACCACCAAATTGAACCGATGTTTGAATCATATGAATGATTGCAGGCTTAATTTTAAAATTATTGGCTTGAATTAATGATCTTCTAATGCTTGCATGAATGCCACTAACCATAGGCACTGCATAATCTCTTAAAGATCTTAGTTCCTCTACTTCAGAATTTCCTCATCCATAATTAAATGTTTTGGGGTTTCTTGTTTATTATTTTTTTGTTATTTATTATTTTTTTTAATTTTAAAATAGTTCTCTCAATTTCTAAATCTAACGGAACTATGTCAAGATTTCTTATACGTCGCATACAAAGTCCCAATTTATCCAAAAATCTAAAAAATAAATCTAATAAAGTAAAACTGAAAATAAAAACATAAATAAACACACAAATCTAAGCAAATAACAGTAAGCAATATATATATATATATAAACTTTTTTTTTAACTAAAATCAGATTAATTGGAATTAATATCAACAAAAATTAGTAAAACAATTCTCCAACAACGATGCCAAAAACTTGTTGTCTCTTTTGAAGAACATAAAATCGTGCAAGTATACACGGTCACAAGTAATAATATGATAAGTAAAATATCATTCCCACAAAGATTTGTTACTAGCTTTCGTTAATTACTAAAATTATTTAAACTTGATTTTATCCAAACAATCAATAATTTGATGCAGTTTGACTTAACTAATTTTTTTAACAGTTTGTAAGAAAATTCTAGGATTGCAGTTGCACCAAATTAATACACTTGAACATTTTATTTTCTCTTGATTTATGTTCTCATATTTTAAGTTGTTAACCAAGAACTCTTAATTTATCCATATATCTCTTCCGAGCTCCATACAGACACATCTCGCTAAAATAATTCACTATATTCCTATGAGAATTAAATTCAACCAGATTTATTAAGTTCTAAGTTCTCAAGAAGTTATACATACAATAAAAGTATATTCCTATCCCTTATATATATACGTTATTTTATCACGAGCAATACACAAAAATGCTTTTTCCAAGTTTATTTAAGTGTCACAGATCAATTAATTAATCTTCCGATAATTAAAAGCATTAAACACAGATAAAATAAACAACTTAAAACAGTTCCATAAATCATTCAAAAATAATTAATTCAAGTTTCATAATTTAAGCTACACTGCAATCCTAGAACAAATAAATTAGTTCATAGCACAAATTAAAATTACAACACAATAATAATAAAGCATTTCAGAGAAATAAAAATTAAAATAAAATAGATTAGGAGAAACTCTTTCATGATTCCTCAATGAAAAATAAATTTCTTCACTTTCCTTCTTCTTCGTTGTCTTCTTTCTCTATATTTTTCCTAAGAAAATACAACATAAAAATGTCAATTAATGTTCTGCGTGTTGTATTAAACACGGAGAGAGGAAAACCAAAGAAAAATTTTAGGAGAGAAAAAAATGTAAAACTCTGAGCTAAAACGAAAAAACAAAACTAAACTGAAAAAAACTCCCCTCATTTTCTCGCATACAAAAATATATCCCCCATCTCCAACTATTATTTTTTATTTTTTTATTATTATTTTTTTTATCGCAATACATGTAGTGGGGGACAAAACAAAATATGTGGAGAATTAAAATAAACACACGCATGAAAACGTTCTGCGCTTTCTGATTTTTTCTTCTTTTACGTATGCCACGTGTCGACACGTGGCGACGCGTTAACAGCTGGTAAGTAGACGTCGTTTCTGCGTTTTTATTTTACCAAATACATGCCACATGTCGTCATGTGATTGGATGGAAGATTGAGGTGACACGTGGCTTCTTCTTATTCGGTGAAACGCGAGGGTGCACGCTTCTTGGATGAACCGCACCGCATAGGAATGTAAGTGAGCTGCTCAGTACGCGACAGCTTGCTTCCACACATTTTAAATCTGGACCGTTCAACAGATCCAACAGTCAGCGATTGCCTCGGGAGAAAATATGTGTAGCCGACACATGGGTCCCACCCTAAACACCAGTTGGTGGGCCTCACATGTGCCGAGCCGCGTGCTTTAGGAATTCCAAGTATAGTCAGCTTTGTCGCGTCTGGATTGCACATGCCCAATCTTGACCGTTGATTGGATGATCGAACGGTGTGTGTTGGGCGTTGTGAATGTCGCGAGTGGCTCTTCTCCTACGCAAAAATTCAACTTTTATTAATTGCATTTTGACCCACAAATTTAATTCAAATTAATTTCTAATCTTTTGATATTTGTAATTTCACCCATTTTTAATTTCAAATTAAATTGTAAGCTTTTTATAATTGCAATTAAGTCCCTTTTTTATTAAAAATTATTAATTTACTTGAAAATATATTTATTAAAAACTAATACTAAATATTAATTTAATTAATTAAAAACTAACTAAAAATGTAAAGAAGTAGCAATTATCTAAGTATCATATAGTTATCACACCCCCAAACTTAAGTTTTTACTAGTCCTCGAGCAAAAGGAAAGAAATAAAACAAAGATAACTGCATTTAAAATAGTGATTTTCAAAATATTTCTTTTTAGTCGTTCCAAATTACATAACTCAAAGAAATAAAAGAATTTTATCTAAGTATCAAAATCAATTTAAAAATATATTACATTTCACAATGAATTTTAGTGTGTGAGAGATATTTTCACATTTTTACAATGAAATCACAAATCTCATAAGTTTATTTTTCATTTCTCTCTCCACTAATGTAGACAAACACAACCACAACTCAATAGGACTTTATTAAGCTTGTAATGTATGGCTTAGGTAAAGGTAGGATAAAGGGAAATATTTAGCTCAAAACTTTTCCCAAACACATCATTTTAGGATTGAAACAAGATACCTTCTATTATCACAATAAACACTTCCTAATTTGGGATTTCTAATCACATACAATAATCTTTTTTTTTCTCTTTTTTTTTCTTTTTTTTCTTTTTTTCTTTTTTTCCTTTTTCCTTTTTTTCCATTTTTCTTTCTTTTTAGAATCTATATATATATATATATATATTCAGTATCCTCTTTTTTCGGATATATCTTTAAATATTTACTAACATTGTAACATGTTAGTGAGATAAGAAAAATAGATATGCACATATATATATATATATATATATAAATATATATATTCTGTAGGCTTTTGAAATGAGATAAAAATATATATATAAATTTTGAAGCTCAAAGGGGTATACTACGGATAAAGCATGTAAAGGTAGATAGAAAGGCTCAAACGATCCAAAGATGGCCTTAATCATTTTCTTAGTTAAATGTTTTCTATAATTTCGTCTCGAGAGAAAATCAAACAAATTCTAAGAACTGTTACACCACAAATATCAATCTAATTCCTTACTCACATATATCTTCTTTAAATTATCATAGCAACTCAAAAATCAAGACTAGTGCTCATAAATATTTATTCTTGTAAAAATCAAACATACGTAAAAATTATTCATCGCTTAGACAATATTCAAATTTTTCAAGGAGTTGTGCATTATTTAAATTGAAGAAATAAAATAAAAAAAATTAGATCACCATTAAACGCAAAATATCTTCTAATGTTCTATCAACCAAACAAACAAAGCTAGACAAGCAACAATATCAAGCAATATTTCAAATAAGTTTAATCTCAACACCCCCAAACTTAATATGAAAATTGTCCCCAATGTGTGGAAATTAAAGAACAAAGGAGATGTGTTAAAAGAAACTTCCCTGAATGGTGAGTTGGCTTGTGAGATTGAAATCCAAAATCGTTTTCCTCCTCCGATTTGCACCTATCAAAACAAAATAACAGAAGAAATATGCAACTAATACATGTTCTAAAATACAATAAATAAATAAATAAAAACTAAAACACATGGGTTGCCTCCCAAGAAGCGCTTGATTTAGAGTCATTAGCTTGACTTCCTTTTTCCTTGCTTCAGGTTGGGTCATATAACAAGATGGTTGGCTTTTGATGATCAAAGTCACTTCCTCAACAAGGTTTGAGTTTTTTCCATTCACATGGAGATTCCTACGTGATTTTTCATCTTTAATCTTAACAGTACCATATAGATGCAAATAGTGAAAGGACCTTACCACCTTGATTTTAGTTTCTCTAGGAATATTTTCAACCGAGACTTGAAGAGCAAAACTTTTTGTCCTTGTTTAGAATGTCGATGCAATAGCTTATTGTCATGTCATCTCTTTGTCTTCTCTTTATAGAGCTTAAAATTTTTATATGCTTGTAGACGGAACTGGTCCATCTCCTTGGTTAGCAGACAACGCTTTTCGCCAGCGGCTCTTAAGTCATTATTTAGATTCACAAGATGAATTGTAGAGGAATCAATAGTAGAGTTTTTTGTAAACCTGTTATCAACTAACTCATTTACTCTATAACAAGTGTCAGAATCACCTAGAAATTTCATAGCTTTAAACACTTTGAAAGTTACCTCTTGGTCTTGAACTCTCATAGTGAGTTCCCCTTTTTGAACATCAATCAAAGTCCTACCAGTTGCTAAAAATGGTCTCCCCATAATAATAGGGATCTCTTTACCTTCCTCCATGTCAAGAATTATGAAATCTGTAGGAAAGATAAACTTGTCTACCTTGACAAACACATTCTCTATAATGCCTCTTGGGTGTTTCAAATATCTATCTACAAGATGAAGAGTTACAGTGGTCGGTTGTGCTTCTCCTAATCCAAGTCTCTAATAGATGGAAAGTGGCATCAAATTAATGCTTGCACCCAGATCGCACAGAGCTCTACCAAAGAATTTCTCACCAATAGTACAAGGAATGGTGAAACTTCCTGGATCTTTAAGCTTAGGTGGTAGCTTCTTTTGAAGGATGGTGCTACATTCCTCTGTGAGAACAACTGTATCAAAATCACCTAACCTTCTCTTTTTAGACAAGATTTCCTTCATAAATTTCACATAGCTAGGCATTTGCTCCAAGGCATCAGCAAAAGGAATGTTAATATGAAGCTTTTTAAAAACTTCAAGAAATTTAGAGAATTTCTTATCAAGCTTTTGCTTATGGAAGCGTTGAGGAAATGGAATTGGTGGTTATACGGGTTGATACTTTCTAAAAGTGGTTTCATCATGGGTTTTGTTGAAGCTTCATTTTCTTCAACTCTTTCTTCTCCACAATCTTGTTTTTCTGGGCCAAAAGCTTCAACATTAGGGGTTGGCAAAGAAATGGGCTTAGGTATTTCTTTTAAGTCTTTTCCACTTCTGAGTGTAATTGCCTTACAATGCTCTTTTCCTCCCCTATAAGGATTAGTTTCAATATCACTCATTAAAGCTTCATGAGGGCGGTTGTTGATAGCAGTAGCAAGTTGCCCCAATTGAACTTCAAGATTTCTGATGGAAGCTGCTTGATTATGAAGAATAGTCTCATTATTGGCCATGTATCGAGCAAACATATCTTCCAATGATGGCTTCTTTTCTTGTGGTGGAGCTTGGTTATGAAATGCCTGAGGATATATGGGCTTTATAGAAGATAATGGTCCCTCATTGTTACTCCAGGATAAATTAGGATTATTCTTCCACCCTGGATTGTAAGTATTAGCATAGGGATTGTTTTGATTGTTTTGATTCCTATTATAGTTGGAAACAAAATTGACAGATTCAGAGTTGTGAGGACATCTCTTACTAGCATGATTTCCATCGCAAATTTCACATGCAACAAAAGGGCTTTGAATAGAATGGACACCCAAAGTATTCATCTTTTTCACCAAAGCGGATACTTGTGCAATTACAACGGTCATAACATCAATCTCATGAATTCCAGCCGCTCTCTTAGGCATCATGCTTTCTGATGGCCACTCGTAGCTATTGGAATCCATTTCCTCTAATAAGTTGTAGGCTTCGTCAATTGATTTTTCCATTAGAGCACCACCTGCTGCAGCGTCAATCATGTTTCTAGTTTGACCCATCAAACTATTATAAAATGTTTGAACTTGAAGCCACTTCGGTAAACCATGGTGAGGACATCTTCGAAGTAGCTCCTTGTACCTCTCCCAAGCTTCATATAATGATTCTGAGTCAAACTACATAAAAGTGGTGATTTCATTCCTCATTCTTGTAGTCTTTGCCGGTGGAAAATATTTGGCTAAAAAGTTTTGAGCCAAATCCTCCCAAGTAGTGATAGAACAACATGGCAATGAATTCAACCAACTCTTTGCCTTATCCCTAAGTGAAAAAGGAAAAAGTCCCAACCGAATAGCATTATCAGTGACTCTATTATGCCTAAAGGTGTCACAAATCTCTAAAAAATTTCCTATATGGGAGTTTGGATCATCGTGGGGTAAACCACCAAATTGAACCGATGTTTGAATCATATGAATGATTGCAGGCTTAATTTTAAAATTATTGGCTTGAATTAATGATCTTCTAATGCTTGCATGAATGCCACTAACCATAGGCACTGCATAATCTCTTAAAGATCTTAGTTCCTCTACTTCAGAATTTCCTCATCCATAATTAAATGTTTTGGGGTTTCTTGTTTATTATTTTTTTGTTATTTATTATTTTTTTTAATTTTAAAATAGTTCTCTCAATTTCTAAATCTAACGGAACTATGTCAAGATTTCTTATACGTCGCATACAAAGTCCCAATTTATCCAAAAATCTAAAAAATAAATCTAATAAAGTAAAACTGAAAATAAAAACATAAATAAACACACAAATCTAAGCAAATAACAGTAAGCAATATATATATATATATAAACTTTTTTTTTTAACTAAAATCAGATTAATTGGAATTAATATCAACAAAAATTAGTAAAACAATTCTCCAACAACGATGCCAAAAACTTGTTGTCTCTTTTGAAGAACATAAAATCGTGCAAGTATACACGGTCACAAGTAATAATATGATAAGTAAAATATCATTCCCACAAAGATTTGTTACTAGCTTTCGTTAATTACTAAAATTATTTAAACTTGATTTTATCCAAACAATCAATAATTTGATGCAGTTTGACTTAACTAATTTTTTTAACAGTTTGTAAGAAAATTCTAGGATTGCAGTTGCACCAAATTAATACACTTGAACATTTTATTTTCTCTTGATTTATGTTCTCATATTTTAAGTTGTTAACCAAGAACTCTTAATTTATCCATATATCTCTTCCGAGCTCCATACAGACACATCTCGCTAAAATAATTCACTATATTCCTATGAGAATTAAATTCAACCAGATTTATTAAGTTCTAAGTTCTCAAGAAGTTATACATACAATAAAAGTATATTCCTATCCCTTATATATATACGTTATTTTATCACGAGCAATACACAAAAATGCTTTTTCCAAGTTTATTTAAGTGTCACAGATCAATTAATTAATCTTCCGATAATTAAAAGCATTAAACACAGATAAAATAAACAACTTAAAACAGTTCCATAAATCATTCAAAAATAATTAATTCAAGTTTCATAATTTAAGCTACACTGCAATCCTAGAACAAATAAATTAGTTCATAGCACAAATTAAAATTACAACACAATAATAATAAAGCATTTCAGAGAAATAAAAATTAAAATAAAATAGATTAGGAGAAACTCTTTCATGATTCCTCAATGAAAAATAAATTTCTTCACTTTCCTTCTTCTTCGTTGTCTTCTTTCTCTATATTTTTCCTAAGAAAATACAACATAAAAATGTCAATTAATGTTCTGCGTGTTGTATTAAACACGGAGAGAGGAAAACCAAAGAAAAATTTTAGGAGAGAAAAAAATGTAAAACTCTGAGCTAAAACGAAAAAACAAAACTAAACTGAAAAAAACTCCCCTCATTTTCTCGCATACAAAAATATATCCCCCATCTCCAACTATTATTTTTTATTTTTTTATTATTATTTTTTTTATCGCAATACATGTAGTGGGGGACAAAACAAAATATGTGGAGAATTAAAATAAACACACGCATGAAAACGTTCTGCGCTTTCTGATTTTTTCTTCTTTTACGTATGCCACGTGTCATCATTTGATTGGCTATGAGATATAACGAGACACATGGCAGCCTTTCATTCGGTGGCAAGAACGGGAACATGGAGATCATCTGGACCACGTCGTACACGATTTCATCGCGTTGGAAGTGCGCGATAGCTGGCTTCGACACATGGCGACGCGTTAACAACTGGTAAGTGGACGATGTTTCTTTGTTTTTATTTTACCAAATACATGCCATGTGTCGTCATGTGATTGGATGGAAGATTAAGGTGACATGTGGCTTCTTCTTATTCCGTGAAACGCGAGGGTGCACGCGTCTTGGATGAACCGCACCGCACAGGAATGTAAGCGAGATGCTCGGTGCACGACAGCTTGCTTCCGCGCATTTTAAATCCGGACCGTTCAAAAGATCCAATGGTCAGCGATCGTCTCAGGAGAAAATCTGTGCAGCTGACACGTGGGTCCCACCCTGCACATAAGCCTGCGCGGCAGGTGGGCCCCACGTGTGTCGAGTCGCATGCTTCAAGAATTCCGGGTGTAGTCACCTTTTTTTGCGTCTAGATTGCATGCGCCCCATCTTGACCGTTGATTGGATGATCGAATGGTGTGTGTTGGGTGTTTTGAATGTCGCAAGTGTCTCTTCTCCTGCGCAGAAATTCAACTTTTATTAATTGCATTTTGACCCACAAATTTAATTCAAATTAATTTCTAATCTTTTGATATTTGCAATTTCACCCATTTTTAATTTCAAATTAAATTGTAAGCTTTTTATAATTGCAACTAAGTCCCTTTTTTATTAAAATTTATTAATTTACTTGAAAATATATTTATTAAAAACTAATACTAAATATTAATTTAATTAATTAAAAACTAACAAAAAATGTAAAGAACTAGCGATTATAATTAATAAAATAGACGCAAATCACTGTATAAAATACAGTTACCACATACTTATAGACAAGTTGATATGTATCTCTTGCCATGCATACCTCTTTTTTGAATTACTAGAGTAACCCAACATTGTTAGTCCACCATGTATGGTGTGAATTAAGCATATGTTACCATAAGGAGGTTGATTTGGTCTATTGTCTCAAAGAACAATGTTTGGATGAACAAACTCTCTACAATTATGGGGATTATTTAGTTCTTTGTTCCCACCTTGCAGACCCTCATTTCTATTAACCAAAACACCCAAATGTCCTTCCAACAATTGATGTTCAATTTTCCACTTTAGGTGTCGACAATCCTTGGTTCAATGACTTGTGTCTTTATGAAATATGAAATACTTATTGGGGTACCTAAGTAGAGCTTTCATAGGTTATGGCCAATTTATATGATTGATACGCTCAATGTGTTGTATAGCCTCAACCAATGAGACACTCAATATAGGACCTCTGAAAGGAGACAATGCTTTTACCTAAGTCATTGCACTCCCCCTCGGTAGGACCACTAGTTTGAAACAAGGAGGATTATGACATCTATCCCCATAAGGCTTCTTCTCTTATTCCCTTTTTAGTGGGGATGTGCTTGTTCGTAGTACTACTTAACAATCCATTGTAAAACTTCAACTCGCTCTCCACGTTAAACAACTTTTGGGCCTCGTCCTAGACCATATCCAGGAATTGTTTAGTGGTCTTAGTCAATTCGATGAATAGGCTCGTGTCACGTTTCATTCCCTTATAGAAAGCCTCAATAGCAATGGAATCTGGACATTGTGAAATTTTCATCTTCTTCATCTTAAACCTCCTCATATAAGTTTCAATGGTCTCAATATCTTCCTAGAAAATTGAGAATAAATAGTATGACTCTTTTTGAATTAGCTTGTTGTATGCATAGTTGGTGACAAATACTTTTACCAATGAATTAAAAAATTTACACACTTGGGAGGTAATTCAATAAACCATTATTGTGTCGTCTCTTGGAAGGTGACAGTGACTAACTTACAATACATGGCTTCCTTCTTGTTTTTTGGGATGCTCACAGCAGCCATAACCATTATAAAGTGAATAACATGGGCCATAGGATCTTTTTTCACCCTATAAGTGGGACATTTTGGAGCATAAAACATAAGGAGTGGTGTCGTTAACTCAATATCATCCAAGAAAGGTGATGATGACAACTAGCCACACACTGTTTTGATATCGCTTCAGAGCCATAGTTTTCTATGACCTTTAAGTTAATCATTCATCTTTTCCTCTATTTTCTCATCCATATCTCTAAAATAATCATCAAGGGTACTATAGATAGATCCAAGTAGTACTTGACACCCTTCAGGTACTGATAGTTGAATGAGTCGCAAGACCGGCATTGCAAATACCGATCTTGCGAAATTATCCTTTGTGGTTTATTATTTGTAAAAGTCTCACAAGTGCACGAATCATTTTATAGAAAATGATAAGTATACTCTCAAGGTCGATCTAAGGAAGGAATTTATGTGGTTTTAATTTATTATTCAAAATCTTAAAAACAAAATTAAATCCTAAACATCATATCATGATATTTTGGTTTGTTTGTTTCCTAATCTAATAACATAAAAATAAATATAAACATAGATATAGATTCAATAAATAATAATGTAAATTTTATCATTCATAACAATGGAGTATTTAATGATATAATAATTAAGTTAATTATACTTACTCATATTATTTAGGTTATTAAATATATAAATTAATATTTATTGATTTTCCCTTTTTGGTATGAAAGTGTCATTAAGTGGGACCCAATTTTTTTTATTTAATATTAACTAACTAATATTCTTAGGCAGGGTTTATTAATTAATTAAATATTAAATTTCTACTTTATTTCTACGAAAATAACAAATCATCTAATCACAGCTTTAGACGGAGTCAAATAATTAGACTTTATTCAAGGTGTCTAAATTAAACCTAAGAATTGAATTATCCGAGTACTAACTTTCAAGTTTTAAAACAAATACTGAAAATATGTTGTCAATACATTTTCGAATAATAGTTCTTATAAAAAAACTTTTGAAATAAAGTTTCACTCTAACTACCGAGCGATTGTACCAACAAATAAAAGAACACTACTCTAAATTAAACCAAATAATTAAACATTAAAATCTAATTTTCAAATTTAATTTTGTAATGAAAAATAATGCATTTCTCTCTAACATCATTAATATAAAATCTTGAATAAAAACAAAATCAATTTATTTTATAAAAGTGTTTTACCTATTTAATATTTTGCAAGCATAACAACGTTATAATTATATCATATTTATAAATAGTCAGTCATGTTAAATTTAATCACAGACAAATTAAATATAACATATAAGAATAAAACATAAAATGATAATTGTAAAGAATCCATTAAAATAATACCGTAAAAGAATCCTTACAACAATTTGATATTAATTCTGTTATTGGAAAACCTCCAAACGGATTTGCATATCTGCTTATTGAATCAAAAAATAAAAATTTATAAAAACATAACTAGTTACTCTCAAAAAGAGAATAACTTTAAAAATAAAAAATAAAAATAAATAAAAAGAAAAAAGAAAATTTTCTACAGATAGAAAGGGCTTAGAAAATTGTGTATTTTTTAATGGGGGAAGAGGGTCCTTTTATAGATGAGAAAAGGGCCAAAAATGGGGGAAAAATATTTCAAAATTTGAATTTGGACGCGTTTGGACAAGTTGGCGCGCGTATAGGGCACAAAAATCTCGATAGATGAACGGTTAGTGATGAGCGAAAACCGGCATCACCGATTCTGCCAATACTTTGGTTTTATATTTGTAAAACTCTCGCAAGTGCACGAATCATTTTGTAAAAAATGATAAGTATACTCCCAAGGTCGATCTAAGGAAGGAATATATGTGGTTTTTAATTTATTATTCAAACTTTTAAAACGAAATTAAATCCTAAACATCCTGTCACGATATTTTGGATTTTGTGTTTTTAATCTACTGACATAAAAATAACCACAGATGCAAATTTTATCATTTATAATAGTGGAGTATTTATAGATATAATAACTAAGTTAATTATGTTTGCTCATATTATCTAGGTTATTAAATATATGAATTGATATTTATTGATTCTCTCTTATTTATATGAATACCACATTTGGTGGGGTTAGATATTCTTTGTTAACTAAACAAATCAATTAACACCTATGGGTGGGGTTGATAACTAATTTGGTTAATTAAATTAATTCCTTTTTTCTAAGAGATTGAAAATGAACCATTTAAATGCCATCTTTGGTGGGGTTAGCCAGTTTAAACTTTATTTAAGGTGTCCAAATTAAACCTAATAATTGAATTATCTGAGTACTAACTTTCAAGTTTTAAAACCACTACTGAAAACATGTTGTCAATACATTTTCAGATAATAATTCTTATAAAAACTTTTGAAATAGAGCTTCACTCTAACTACCGGGCGATTGTACCAACAAATAAAAGAGCACTACTCTAAATCAGACCGGATAACTAAACCTTAAAATCTAATTTTCAGATTTAAGTTTGTAATGAAAAATAATATATTTCTCTCTAACATTCTTAATATAAAATCTTGAATAAAAATAAAATCAATTCATTTTAGAGATTTTTACCTATTTAATATTTCGCAAACATAACAACGTTATTTATTATATCATGTTTACAAAAAGCCAGCAAAGTTAAATTTAATCACAGACAAATTAAATATAACATGTAAGAATAAAGCATAAAAAAAATAACTGTAAAGAAAATAAAATCCTTACAGTACTTCGATGCTTTCCCGTTGCTAGAAAATCTCCAAACGGAATTTGCACTCCCATTTATTGAATCAAAACGCAAATAAATTACAAAAACATAACTAGTTCTTCTCAAAAAGAGAAGAACTCTAAAACTAAGAGAAACTAACTAAGAAAAGCTAAAAACTAAAAAACTAAGAAATGAGAGAAATAAAGAGAAGAGAAGATGTGTTTGGGGGTGTGTTATGAAGTGAAAAGAATGGGGGTATTTATAGGTGAGGAAAGGAATAAAAAGTGGGTGAAAAAATGATAAAAAATGGAGGAAACGCGTAGTAGGTGAAGATGACATCAGCGGGTAGGTGGCGTGCGCAGATTGGGGCACCGATGGGCAGCGGCGCGCACAGACAGCACCAGGGGCGTAAGCAGTAGGAGTGCGCACGGCATGCACGGACAGGGAATGCAGCGTGCGCGGGAAAGGAGCAAGGCGCGCACAATGCGCATGGAACTGAGCGCAGGCGGGCACAGGACTGGGCGCAGGCGGCGACTGCTCGACGCGGATGGGTGGTTGCGTGCACGTTTTCCTCCTTTTTGACCCATTTTGTCCAATTTTTCCATATTTGTTGTCTTTTCCTCATTTATTTATGAATATATTTGTGATGTATTCCCTCCAATATTCCTTTTTGAGTCTTTAAGTTACGTTTTTAAGCGAAAATACCTAAAAAACAATAAAAGTACCTGTGATTCTGAAAAGACAAATTTATATAAATATATGATAAAATCATATAAATAGATATATTTTTAATCAATTAATGTGCATAAAATCATGGTAATTTTAGTGCTTTTTGAGCACTCATCAGTTGGCGCGGAAGATAAGCGGCTGGCGTGCACAAGACACGCGACGAGTGTGCAGGCGTGAGGCACGACACGAATGGGTGCGCTACGCATGTTTCTCGGCTCAGTTGGGCGGTTATGCGTGCAATTTTGGCCCTTTTGACCCATTTTGTCCAATTTTTCCATCTTTTTTACTTTTTCTCAATATATTTGTGATGTATTGCCTCTAGTATTTTCTCTTCGAGACGTTAAGTTATTTTTGAACTAAAATGCCTAAAAAATATCCATGATTCTGAAAAGATAAAATTATATAAAAATATGATAAAATTATACAAATATAAATCTATTTAATCAATTAAAGTACATTAAATCATGATAATTTTAGTGTTTTTTAAGCACTCATCAAGTGCACCATTCCCCAAACATATACTTCTTGGGAATTGTTGGGGTGTATTTTATGTCGCATGTTGGATAGTAGGTTGGGTTGTGTATACGAGTTATGGAGCTAGATTGGGTATCAAAGTTATAGGTATACACTGTTCCTTATCTATATCGGGTCGATACTGGTGAGGATCTAGTGAGGTATGCTTCAATCTTGATGGTCGGCTTACCCTTACCGGTAAGGTGATGATCTAGAATGAACTTTCAGACTTTGAATAATCATTGTATATCAACCTTGATCTAAATTTCTTATTATCATCTTGAGACCTAATAAACACTTGTTATAGTTCCACCACTTGTTTTTAGAGACTCTAACTTGGCATATTTTTCATAGGATGTGCCTTCAAAACTGTAGCTAGCAGATAGTAGTTCTTGGAACCATTCTGATTGGTCTAGTCGTGTTATCACAGGCTACAAGTCGCGTGTCATCAGTGACCAGAGGTCGTGTAAGACCATACTCTAGGCCTTGATGTGATTCACTGATTAGCGATAGGTGATGTAACTAATCATTAAAGTGGAACTCCTAAACTGGACGAGTAGGGTTGTTCGTTGATTCGGGATGAAGTCGAGGGTTCGTCATAGTGAGAGGAGTGAATTTTCATACGACATGGATTATTTCTCCAAGGATGTAAGATGTGAGGTCTCAAATGCCAAATATGAACTAGAAAGTTTTAAGGCCCTACGGTGGGCACCAATTATTTGGAAAAGTACTTATATGTAAGGGATTTTAGTGAGATGTTAGAAAGAAGCTAATAATTTGATCTTTTATTCACCTTGTGAGTAAGGTATATATAAGCATAGAAGTTAGGTGTCAATTTTAAGTTAGTATGTGCTCTGTTCGAGATGTCAAAATGAACCTAAATATAATAATTTTACAATTGGAATCAAGTCCCTATGATACGGTCTCATAGGAAGCCCTTTGTATGGTCGTAAAGTAGAAATAAGGGAAGGCACTAGGTCGTTTTATCGTGATGTTCACATGGTAAGGTCGCTAGGTGAAGGAAATGCTTTGAAATAGCTCAATTGATCTACCATTCATCAGTACCAAGTTGTCACACACGGGATGCTCGATATAATGTGCTCGTTTTTTTCGGGGGTTTTTTCATAACCGTACCGAACTGTTACCCACGGGTAAAAAACCGTCCTCAAATCGTAACGATTTTTGGGCGATTTCAAGTATAGGTTTTATAATTCGGTTTGGGGACGGTTATATCAAAAATCGTCCCCGTGCCCATTCCTAATCCCATGCTTAATAATTTCAAAAAAAATAATATCTCAAATAAAATATGCATTATTTCAAGTAGTAATGTCGTGCATTCCTCGTATGTATATTTTATCCTTATAGCAAAATTTTATAAAACACTTGTAATTATTATCAAATTTTGGATTATTAACATATTGATTTTAATTAATACTAAAATAGGTGATAAAAATAGTTAAAAAAACATATAGATTTTTTATTTTTATGTAATTTATTTATCTCTATTTTTTATTATTTTAATTTTTATATAAACTTAATTATTTATATAATTTTATTTTTGGCATTCTAAAAATACATATATATTTTATATTATAAAAATATAAATATATTATTTTTAAATAAAAAATTATATGATTTATATTGTATGAAAAAAAAACATATAATAAGAATTAAAAATAATTTTATTTATCGTGCAATTCAAAAATTCTTTACTTTAATTATATGTTCGTAAGTGATAATGGTTTTTCAAATAGAAAACATAGGCGCATCACGTGAGATGGATAGTACAAAACCCAAATAAACTTTTTTATTTAGCTCTGAGACTGAAGGATTAGCATCACCAAACCGACCACTTGTCCACAAAACAAGCCAAAGCCTAACGTATAAATGAGTTACAATCACCAAATGTTTAAAAAATTGTTAAAAATTATATATTATTATTAAAATATATACAATGATATAATATTTTAAAATAATAAAATTTAAAATTAATTTATTTTTTATGAAAGGATAAATTAGATGAGTAACAACTCATATAATAAATATATTTAAAAAAATATTATTTTTTTAAAATACATAGTAATGTAATATTTAAAATTAATATAAAATATTTTTTTTAAAAATAAATATTCAATATAAAATGAAATGATAACACCTCCTTATATAAATTAGTCGCAGATCTCGATATCCTTCTTGATCGTACCGACGTAACGTGCCCCACCTATCACGCTTCACTAGCTACTCTGTACGTCCCACACCGACTTTTCCAATAAATCAAGGCCGACATTTCAGGTCCCACCTGGTACATCCACCCATGATATTCTTCCATGTGTCACAGTTCTAATGGTCATTAAATCAGCAATCAGCACCAGTAACGTGTCTCTCTTTTCTCTTCTACTTTCTTTTTTTTTCTCCCTCTTTTGACAATTTAAAATCTGGCACTTGCGTACTCTATCATTAAAATAGTAACAAAGTTAAAAAAAAATTCATTCAAACTATTATATATGATTCTTTTCGTGTAACTTTTCTGTCAAATGAATAGTAATTTAATTTCGCTAATTATATTTAGAATGATATTCTATTACTTAATAAAATTATAACTTTTATAATAATTAAGTAAAAATTTATTAATTATCATTTTATATGAGGTTATTTTATTCGTAGAATTTGTGTGATACATTTAATCTCTAATCATTGAATTTAACAGAGAAAGTTTAAACTATTCAATTTTTTAAAAACATTTTTATTTAAATAATTACTCAACAAATATAAATAGAGGAAGATATAAGTTACAAATTTTATTTGTTAAATTTTCCCCTACCTAAAAGAATATTCATGGTATATATAATTATTATTAAATATAAAATATTTTTTAATAAAATCTATAATTATATTTATTATTATAATTAATATGTCAAATGGATAAACACAACAATCTTTTAAATATTCAATACAGTATGAAAAAACAAACGAGCAAAAAAAAAGAATGCGGTTGTGATCCACCACCTATGACAAGCTAAGTCATGTGAACATGTTTGTTTGAAATTAAATTATATATAAATATATATATTAAATATATAAATATATTTATATATTATTAAATTTGGATATATTAACGAGATAGATTAGTTAATATTAGTATATGTGAGGTGAGGAATTTGACTCTCACTATTAGTATTTTAAAAAAAATAGATTAACGCACTACGAGCATTGTAAGTCCGTTAAGTACAACCCAATGGATAAAGCACAATAAAACCCACGAGCCAATAATCACTGCACGACACATCATGCTAATTTAAGAACTGGGTCGTGCCAGTTCGACCTCTTTCATACCTCTAATTAGAATCCAAATAAATGAAAAAATGGGGTAACACACCATCAAGTTGTTGTACAAATATTAAAGATCTTAGAAATTATACAATCAATTGCAACATTACCCTCTTTAAATATATGAGAATATTGAAACTTCGTGTAAGTAATTTTATTTAATGAGTCAGTTCAAGTAGAATATCATCTTAATATCACCAAAATGGGCCTAGTCCAACCAATGAGTAACAATATAAACCTAATCCAACTATAACCAAAGTCTATTCCATCCAAATTTGGCAACATATATCATCGTATGAATGGCTACCACAAATTCTACCTCAAAAGCATATGAGACTCCATACGGGATGCAAAAACATCCTTTAACAAATGATATTTAGGTCCGAAAAACAATTACACATCTATAATGCAAAACATATAATATTGACCTTTGTACATCCCAAAGGTGGTGCCTTCCCAATAGCCTCAACAATCTATGAAGCTTGTCGTGGTACCCCTTGAATCCATAAACATTTTAGCAACTGAAGCTCATCCATAGTATTTCCCATAGACATACACTGTGATAGACCCGCCATACAAATAAAACACCAACTGTTGCAAATGCAAAACTCAGAGCCATTTGCTACTCTCAAATCAACAAACATTTCTAGCTACCCATATTACAAGTGATAGATAATATCCCTACTTTTCTATAAACTATTGAGTTGTGACCCAAAGTCAATTGCAATTGCAAATGTCTATAGATAAAAGATGGAAGAATCTACCACAATCCTTCCAAGGAACTTTGGGAAAATTTAAATTTATCTGTCTTTCCTGACTAGAAGAAATTGTTGGTAGTTATTAAATCGTCTAAAATTGATTTTAGCTATTTATATTTAAAAGAGTAGAGAAACATACTCTAAATGATCAATAAAATCAAGTATCTACGCCTTGTCGAAGATAGTATATGTAATCCATTTCCACACTGCGTTCCTTGCATGGATTTTATCAACCAATCATTCGAACCAAAAAATTCTTGAGGCCTTTTGAAATTTTTTACACCTAAGTAGAACATAAAAGAGCCTTTAGTACGTATCCCAATTATTTCATGAAATAATGAAACATTGTTTTGAGGTACATCTTCACCAAAGTAAATGAAGGACTTATCTAAATTGATCATCTAACCTAAAATTTGTCCATATAATTGGGAAGACTTCGATAAAACCTTTAGGTTGGATGAGCAAACATGATTAAAGATAAGAATGTCATCTACATATAAAAGTGGGTAGGTGCAAGATTGCTTGTAGGTGAAGAAACAGGAAAAAATGTTTATTATATTAACCAAAGATCTAAGGTACCTACTAAGAAAATCTTTGACAATACAAAATAATAACAGAGACAAAGGGTCATTCTGTTCGATGCCTCTAGAGCAAGAGAAATGACCCCTAGGTGAACCATTAACTAGGATCGCAATTCTTATAGAAGAGAAAATGTCTCAGATCCAACCCAGAAATATGTCATTAAAGTTAAAGCACTGAATTTTAAAAATAGAATCCCCACACATGGTATCGAAAGTCTTGGGAATATCAATTTTGAGAGCAATATTACCCCCTTGATTGAGGCGTTGCATCATGTTAAAGCACTTAGAAGTCCCTTCCATACAATCGTCAATGTTTTGCTTCGAAATGAATCCAAAATGATTTTGAGACAAAATATGAGAATATATGTCACCCAGATTCCTAACAACTATCTTTGTTATTAGCTTGAACATAAAAGTTCCCCTAGGACGATTGGCCTATATTGAGCAATAGTGCTTACTCGTAAGGTTTTGGGTATAAGGATTACAAAAATTGAATTCAGTCTCGGATGCATCCAACCAATTTTAAAATAATCATGAATTATTCATATTACTTCTATACCAATGAAGTCCTAACACTACCTGTAAAATTATCCATCCCATGAGCACTCATGGGGTTCTATGTCAAAGATTGTGACATGCATGACCTTTGATGATGATATGTTTCATAGGTTATGATTATTTCTAGAAGTGAGCAATGAGGGAATGACTAACTCGATGAAGGTCAAATCCATAGCATTACCTACCTGAATTAAGAAAAGCTAATCATAGTATCTCATATATATGATTATTTATCGTTTTAGGATCCTATGTAATATCTCCATTATAGTCCAAGTGAGGTAAAGATTTTTGGGCCTTTTAATGCCGAAGAAACGAATGGAAAAAGTAAAGTTTCTATAAATTCTCTTTAGTTATTTTAATTCGATCTTTTCCCTTAAGAAAGTATCATGCTAGTGCATCAATGTCTCTAAGATAGCATAGACATTAGATACTAAATGGAGAAGAACTTCAGCAAAAGAGTAATCATTATATTGTTTTTGAGTGTGCAAGGACCATCGAGGCTATTGCAATGTATTAATCTGAATTACTAAAAACATCTTTATTCCAAACCTTAAAAGCTAACTTAAAGAGTTAAGCTTTCCAATAACAATCTCGATGGGGCTACCTTGGATAGAAGTTGACTTTGTGGCACGTACTAAGTCAATAAAACCAGGATGGTTAAGCCACTTATCATAACAATCAAAATGATCTTGAACCCCAAGCCTAATTGTAAAGGTAGAAAGTAAGAGCAAATGGTGTTCAATATAATGATGAGTGCGAATGCAACAAGAGACAATGGATCGAGAGTTAAGAATTGACTCATAACTCAACCCATGATCTATCGAGATCAAATATGAGAAAGCCCACTCTTAGAGCACGTATAAATGACTTTTTAGTATCAATTTTAACCAAATTATAATAAGAAATGATAGTATTGAATTTATATGTAAACAAAAGTTAAATGATGGATTTTGATAAAAAAAAATATTGAGAAAAATATAAATGGTAAAAAATGTGAGAGAATAAAGTTTCAATCAATTTAAGAAATTTTTTATATGCTATGTCTGATTATAGTAATTAACTTATAAGTAATAAATTACATTATTATTTGATTTTCATATTTATATCGCCACCTTTCCTTTTATAAATTTAAGATTTAAACATAGAAGCTGAACTAAGAAGTAAAGTTTATCGAGAAAATAACAACAATAAATATAATTATAATTATAAAATTACATTAATAATGTTTCGTTAATGTTTTTTATTATTAAAAAATATATTATTATTTTATATTAAATATAATTTAAATTATATTATATTTGAATTAATTTAATAATAAACTGTCATTTAATATTATTATATATTTGTTTTTATTATTAGGTTTAAGAATATAATTTTTATGTCATTTTGAAGTTTCTTTGAGGTCGGTTACATAATTCTTTGTCATATTAACATTGAATGACATGCACTTAATAAACAAAATGGTGATAGAATAATTGAATAAAATATGTGAATTATGTACATGACATAATAAAGCAACTAGATTCACACACACATTAAAAAAGGGGAAAAAAAATCCTTCGTAATCGCGTCAGATCCGCGTTGTGTGAGCTATAAAAGCCTTCCACTATCTCAAAGTAAAAGCACCATTGCAAACTCAACAAATTCACACAGCTTTTTTAGTGCTCTCTCACTCACCAAGCGATCTTATTAGTTAGTTCATATTTCTTTTCTCAGTTTAATTTGTTTGTTTACTGATCAGAAATGGCTGAAGAAAACAAGAGCCACGAGTACGCGACCAAGGTCGGTGGAGAAGATGGAACCGTAGAGACCAAGGATCGAGGATTGTTTGATTTCTTAGGAAAGAAAGAGGAAGAGAAGAAGCCTCAAGAAGTACATGAAGGTCTCGTCACTGGTTTTGATGAAAAAGTTAAAATTTCTGAGGCTGAAGAAAAGAAACATGGTTTGTTTGAAAAGCATCACAGACAAGACAATAGCTCTAGCTCTGTAAGTATATATAAATTTAGGAATATAATCAGTCCTAGCTAGCAGATTTATATGGGATTGAAATTGAAATTGAAAATTGCTTCTTTAATCTTAATCATTGAAAATAGAGAGTAAATAATTGTGTTGTACTTTATAGTCACTAATCCTCTCCTATGTATTTAATTAAATTTTCTTTTAGTATATTTATTTATTAATTTAAATACAGGTTTGACTTATCAATTTAAATGATGTGTTACAGTCAAGTGATGAAGAGGAAGGTATTGAAGGAGAAGAGAAAAAGAAGAAGAAGAAGGAGAAGAAAGGACTGAAGGATAAGTTTAAGGAGAAGATTTCAGGAGATGATAACAAGGAAGAAGAGTACTCAAAGGTAGAGAAAAAAGAGGACACAAGTGTACCAATTGAGAGAATTGATGAAACTAATCCATACTCTCATGAACAAAAAATTAGTCATGATGAGCAGCAAACAGAAGAAAAGAAAGGATTCCTTGAGAAAATTAAGGAAAAACTACCTGGACAAAACAAGAGTAAGAATGAAGAACATCATGTAATTGATGCTCCACCACTTGCTGTAACTGAAAGCACTGTTATTCATCATGAAGAAGGTGGTGAGGCCAAGGAGAAGAAGGGATTTTTGGAGAAGATCAAGGAAAAGCTTCCTGGGTATCACCCAAAGAATGAAGAAGATAAGGAGAAGGAGAAAGAGAAGGAGAAGGAAACTGCTGGTCATTAATTAATTAAGAGGAAACAGTCTAGTTCTCGCTTATCTGTTAAAAGGGATTGTTGATGATGCAGGTGTGGATTGTTTGTTAAATTTATTGTTTTTTTTTCTTTTTTTTCTTGCTGTTTTTGAAAAGAAAAGGTTGTACTGCTGCTCTATTATATGAAGTGCTTTATACGCGCTTATTATGTATAAGTTTGGGTACAATATTTGATAATTTGTATTAATGTTTTTGGCTTTCAACTTATTATATGCTCTGTTAATTAAGGATTTTGGTTTTTGTTTGCATTTCTTTGTGTGAAAATTATATGATTTAATAAAACGGAAAAAAAGGTACGATGGTGGGATAGTATTGTGGTATTGTCATCCCGTTGAATAATTATGTACGTTTAAATTACATTTTTCTCAATTTTGTTTATGTTACTTCATGATTTCTATATTTTATATTTTTTAATGATCTAAACAGTTAGACAAACACATCAAATTGGTGCTAGCTACAATTAACCAAGAGATTGCTTTAGTTTAATTTTTTTAATTGATACATTTTAGTTATGTATATATTTTTTTAAGTTCAATATGTTTGGGTAAGATTCATGCATAGGATTATATTGCATCACTCAGGGTGCTTAATATCTTGTATAAATTACGGGAATGCGATTTCTTCATAATTTTTAATAAATGCTTTTAATGACTTTTATTTTCGGAGTTTTAAGTAATAATGCGCTTACTTTACAAAAGCTTGACGCTCTGTCACTTACAAGATACAGCTAAGAGCCGTAAGTGTTAGTCTACCTGTAAAGAGACGGGACTTGTAGCGTGGTTTTAAATGTATATGATAATTTATAAAAATATTTAAATTTTATTATAATTATATTTATAATGTATGATTAATAATAATAATTATATTTTTAATAATATATATTTTTAAAATTATAATTATATTATAATAATAATAAAATTATGTTTAAAATTAAATATTTTTTAATCACTATCATATTTGTTAATGCTTATTTGTAGTCATTAAGGAATCGAATTAAAATGAGGCTAGAGATAAAACGAGATAAGTGAAATATTAAAGCTTTCGTTGAATGTCACGTACAAGTTATATTTAATTGTATTGTTTATATAATAACGCCTTAATTATATATAAATATATGTTTAAGTAAAGGGATGTGTTTCTTCTTGACTTTTGTATAGCATTAGTCTTAGCCCGAGTCTTAGGATATATGCTCAGCCTTAAGAAGTTAGCTTGAATTTTAAGACATTATCAGGAATCTTAGTATATTTCATGCTATTTTGTTTTACTCATATCTTTTTGACATGTTATGATGTGTATGTTCTATTTAACCAAAATTTTATAAATGTATAACTCTATAAATATAGATTTTCTAATAGATTACACATTGTATCAATTACTTTAATTTTTTTCTATAAATTGAATCAATTTAAACATTTTAACCTCAATCGCGAGACTTAGATTTTAAAATAACTTATGATCCTATATTTTTTAGTATTCATCTCAAATTTTGAGAGAAACTTAAGACCAAACACATTTCACTTGTTCCTTATCATTATGGTAGGGACACGTGTTGAAGGTCGACTAAGACTAGCAAATGAGGAAGCAACGACAACACTGAACAACACCTCATTAACCCATAACACTCAGATTTTGAAGTAGCTTATGACCCTATATTTTTTAGTATTCATCTCGAATTCTGAGAGAGACTTAAGAGACCAAACACATTCCATTTGTTCCTTATTATAATGGTAGGGATACGTACTGAAGATCGACTAAGATTAGCAAATGAGGAAGCAACGACAACACTGAACAACACCTCTCCAACCCATAGCGAGGCTAGAATGGAGACCAACTCTCATCAAGAGTTGTCTCGTTAACTTCTCGAGTTAAGAAGAGAGCTTAAGGGGATCATGCGATAAAATAGATCACTATGCTCCCAATCAAGTAAGGGAACCTTTGATGATCAAGCTGCCAACCCTATTGGTATAATACAGACAAGAGTGTGTCATGCCTTAGACTAATTAGGACGAACATGAAGTTGAGAGGGACCCCTTTTCTGATTCGATGAGACCTAGCAACAAAATGGTTGCATGGTTGCAGGAGAGAAAAAGTTGGAAGGTGCCATTTTGGGCGTTGGAAGAAGCTAACAAAAAGCAAGATCAAGCCTTGAAATTGGCCAATGAAAGGCATGAAAAAGGCAAGGCCCTTATGATGTGTTTAAGTACTGCGAGCAACTGTATCTCTCCATTTCATGATGAAATAGAGCACGACGAGCCACCACTCAAGTTCATTACTCCAAGTGCCTAGACTATGAAGGGACCAAAGATCCATTAACTCACATGCAATACTTCAAGATGGCTATGGCCCTTATGAGCCTCACTCAGGGAAAGATATATGACATGATGTGTAAGTTGTTTGCTGCCACCTTATGTGATGATGAAAAAAAGTGGTTTAATAATCTGGGACCTCGTACCATAATCTTCTTCTCATAGTTTTCCAGGTTGTTTATCACCAATTATGCCTACAATAAGCCATTGAGGAAGGAGTCGCACCACCTCTTCTCAATCACCTAGGGAAGTGATGAGTTTATTGAAGAATATATGAGAAGGTTCAGAAAAGAAAGTCTAGAGATATCAGACTGTTTGAGCACTATTGTGATAGAGGCTTTCAAGCGAGGTTTCCTAAGGGATTCTGATTTATTTGCAGAACTAACCAAGATGGTCCCATAAAATTTGGAGAAAGATTATAGAGAGGCGAGAAAATTTATCAATTTGGAAAGAGAGCTAGTCTGGTTAAGAGTAGTAAGGCAGTTGTGGAACATGCGTTAGAAAAAGAGAAAAGAAGGATGAGCCTAGATAGGGCAAACCAAGATGATAGGATAAAAAAAAACAAACGTTTCATACCAAATCATAAAGGAATTAGCCAATGGTTTGGGAACATGGGGCCTTAGCGAGGTCATTATCTCCTTTCAAGGGTCCACCCTTAAGAGTAAGTTTGGCTCAGGTAGTGTTGGGAATGGAGGAGGAGCTGAATGTTAGAAGGCCCTAAAAAATGAGGGCTTCCCTTAGGGACGCATCTAAATGGTGTGCCTTTCACAAGGATGTAGCCCATGATATGAGAGAATACAAGCATCTAAAAAAAGAAATAGAAGATCCATTAACCCGAGGATACTTTAAAGACCTTGTAAGAAGCAATACCAAAGAAATAGGGCGACAGACCAGACATGAAACTTTAAAACTACCTTCTTGGTCAGGTAGCAAGATAGACCCCTATAATAAGCTCAATATAAGGACTATCCATACTATACATGAAGGACCCGGGCTCAATGGAACCTCTAATAACTCATGTAAAAGCTACGTCAAAGACTTATGTAGCCCCCTACATGTTTACAATTTGGAAAAAGAGAGGTTTTTTGTTGAAATCACCTTTACTAAGATGGATAAGACCTCATCTCCCCATGAGGACCCTTTGGTAATCACTTTAAGAATAGGATCCTATGATGTTTTTCGAATCATGATTAACACTGGGAGCTCAGTTGACCTTTTTTTTGTCGACAATAAGGGTCCTAGGTATAAAAGAATGCAATATTTCAAGAAGAGAGCTACCTTGGTGAGATTCAACAATAACACCACCTATGAAATTAGAACTGTGGTGCTACCTGTCATGGCTAAGGGATTTATAGTGATGACCAATTTCTTGGTAGTTGATGTCCCAGCTCACTACAATGCTATCTTGGGCAGGCCATAGATACACAATATGAAGGTAGTTTGTCCACTTTTCACCAAGTCATTAAATTCCTGACTGATGAGGGCATAAAAAAGATAATGGGAGACCAAGAAAGGCTAGAAGTTGTTATAATGCCCCTATGAAAGAGGTCACTCCCAAGTAGCAACGACAACATGGACCTCTTAAAAAAAAGGCCCAAAGGTAGATGTCTGGTACAATCTATCAATTCAAATGAGATACGAGATTTACCAATTGGAGACAATGAGGGCCTTACACTTCCGATGTACCTTATTTTATTGTCTTCATGTACCATCCTTGTGTATATATATATAATGTGATTTCTTGCAAGTAATCGCTCTCTCCCAATATTACATGCTCGTCATCAAAAAAGGTAAAATGCTCTCCCTCAAAGAGAGTTGATCACCTTAAGCTCATATCAAGTAGAGTTTTTTACCTTAAAGAGAGTTGATCACCTCATCCTCAGAAAAGGTAGAATGCTCTCCTTTAGGGAGTTTCACCTCAAGCTTAGAAAAGGTAGAGATTTTTCCCTCAAAGATAGTTGATCACCTTGAGCTCAGACCAGGTAGAACACTCTCACTCAAATAAAGTTGATCATCTAGTCCTCAAAAAAGGTAGAACATTCTCCTTTAGGGAGTTGATCACCTCAAGATCAAAAAAGGTAGAGCGGTCTCCCCAAAAGAGAGTTCATCACCTTGAGCTCAGACCAGGTAGAGCACTCTCCCTCAAAAAGAGTTGATTACCTTGTCCTCATAAAAGGTAGAGCACTCTCACTCAAAGAGAGTTGATCACCTAAAGCTCAGAAAAAGGTAGAGCATTTTTCCTCAAAGAGAGTTGATCAACTCAAGCTTAGAAAAGGTAGAGCACTTTCCCTCAAAGAGATTTGATCACCTTAAACTAAAAAAGGTACAATGCTCTCCTTTAGAGAGTTGATCACTTGAAGATCACAAAAGGTAGAACGTTTTCCCTCAAAAAGAGTTGATCACCTCAAGCTAAAAAAAGGTAGATCATTCTCCCTTAGTGAGTTGATCATCTCAAGAAAAAAAAGGTAGAACATTCTCTCTCAAAGAGAATTGGTCACCTTAAGCTCAGACTAGGTAGAACGTTCTCCTTTAAAGAGAGTTGATCACCTCGTCCTCAGAAAAGGTAAAGTGTTCTCTCTCAAAGAGAGTTGATCACCTTGAGCTTAGACTAGGTGGAGTGCTCTCCCTTAAAGAGACTTGATCACCTCATCCTCAGAAAAGGTAGAGTGATCTCCCTTAAAAAGAGTTGATAACCTTGAGCTCAGACTATGTATAGCATTATTCCTCAAAGAGAGTTGATCACCTCGTCCTCAGAGAAAGTAGAATGCTCTCCTTCAAAGTTGATCACCTCAAGCTCAAAAAAATGTAGGGCTCCACACAGTGTGGACCATTATGTCCAGTACCTCCTATATATGGATGTTGAGAAAGATCTCGACATCATGCGTATGTATGTCAATCTTATTCTTGTTGTGAGTAGGTTCCTTTTGCAAATTCAATGTGTCATTTCGTCTGCTGAGCCTTTTACTCTTCCACCTCAGTTAAAGAACTGAGTTCAAAGAGTAGAGAGATTGATGTTTGGTCATAAGGAATGACTTGTTACCTGACCTTTGTAGAGCCTAAGCCTTACGAGATCTACCCAAGACTTAAGACGTCAACTCGAGCCTTGATACGTCTGCTTGAGTCTTGAGACGTCAGGCCAAGCCTTAATACCCCAATCCGAGCCATGGGGTGGTCGACATTAAGTTTTAAATGTATTTTTCTTTACTTTTATATCTCTTTGACATATTGTGACGTGTACGCCCTATTTAACCAACAGTTTTTTTGACTTCTCTCTAGTTTCTCTCTTTGCAAATCAAACCAATCCCAATAATATATATTATATGTTTATTTAGGTACAAAATACATAAATTATATATATATACATGCATATACACACACATATATATATTATATTTAGTAATGTTATAATACTCTTTATGGAAGTTTAACTATTAGATCCCAATCCTCAAACCCACCCTTAATGTTGTCGTTTCAACTAAAAATATATATTATTTTAAATTATGATTTATCTATTAAATTGATATTAGTATTTATTGTTTTAAATTATACATTGAATCACATTACAATACAATTTAATATAAAAAATATGTTGTTTTTTTAACTAATTTTTTTTATCTATAATATACCTATTATTTTGTTCTCACTACACAAAAATCGACCATTTAAGTCAGTTAGGTGAATCAACTTAGAATTGGGAGATTTAAAATTTAAAGTTAGTTCAACGCATGAATCGACTTTAAATTATATATATATATATATATATATAACACATTTTATTCATTTTCTATTATCCTTAGAACTTGTATTCGATCACATAATAACAAAAAAACCAAAATCTGTTTAAAAGAGTTTAAATTAATTACTTGAGAATTAAATTTATTACAAAAAATAATTTACTTATATATATAACTTAAATTAAAAATAAAATGATATCGTGTTTTTTGTCATGAATTTTGTGATATTTCCACTTTATTTCAAGGAGATGAAATTTAATTTGCTTAGAATTACCAATAATGTCCTATTCATAGTGACTAAGGAACTAGGCATGAGATGAAGTTTGGGTAGAAAACAAGTCTATATAACAATTCATTCCTCTAAATACATGAGAATATAAACATCCATCAAACAAAATGACTAAACTTTAGAGACATATGAATAGAGAAATTAAAACATTATAAAAATTACCTTGGTATTGTAGTATGTTATTCAAGATCATCATATTCTTCTTCTGATTCTTCTTCTGATTCTTCTTGTGATGTTATAATTTAAATCATGTGTTCTACTTATTCTTCTTGTATATCATCAAAACTTTACATATCATAGCCCGACTTGTTCCAATCAAAGAACTACATATATTTAAATTTAAAATAAGAATATAATATCATCAATTCACAAAAAATAACTTATATATGTTAAAAAAATATATTAGTAAAAGAGATTATCACATCTTTAATTGGAATGTTGATATTTAAGATAATTTTGTTCATAAATTTCATGACAAAGTAACCATACATAACTCCATCTTTATTATTCAATAGTAAAATTAATTAAATTATTAATATTTGCTTTTATATACCATAACTTTGTCTCATATAAGTTTGTGAGATTTTTTAACAGCAATATCCCTACTCTTATTTCACAGCTTACATACCCTATCAAAATTTGAAACAATTCATTTTTATTAAATATTACAAAAATAATATAAGAAAAATAGTTAGTTATAACTCTTACATTTCTAACGCAACGCTTTAAAATTTATTATAAGTTAATTTTCTTCAAAAATTAACTTTAAATTTTGACTTAAATACCAATCTTTATAATAATATCTTATTTGATAATTATATTAATACAATTTTTATTTATTTATATATTTATCAAAATTCACTTCAATTCTTTGATTCAAATTTCTACTTTTTTTTTTATTTTTAAATATAGAAGTCATTTTTTTAAATAAAAAATATTATATAAGTGAATTTAAATTTAAGTTTATAATATTAAAAATAAAAATATGGTACAATATAAACAACAAATAAAATAAAATAAAAAATCAACTTTTCAATAAATTTCATTTCCACTTCAATTTATCCATAGAGTTTGTAATTTTATATTGACGTTGGTGGAGCCCGGTCAGCTGGCAATACATCTACGTGGTTACACCTAGACTGCTAGTGGAGTGGAATGTTCCGGTTTTTCATGATTATGACATATATATCTTTATCTCGAGCGAGCGTTTACATGACGAAATGTGCAGCATTATTGAAGCACAATGATATTTGTCACCTAACACTAAAAAAGAAAAACTACAGCTAGGAATATTTGGTTAGATTTCATACCTATTTATCACGAAAATCATGGCGAAAAAACCGAAACTATTTATCAATATTTTTTAAATTAGTGTTAAAAATTTAACTATAAGTATTCATATTTTTGTAATAAATTATCATAAAAATTATAAAAAAATTTAATTACTAAATATTATAATAGATATTACTATTCATAAGTTCCTTACAAAATTTCATGAAATGTCATGAATTTTTTTTTAAAATATTTAACTACAAAATGTTGTAATAATATAACTATGACTATTCATAAGTTTGTAGCCAATTGTCACGAAAAATAATAGAAAATTTCAAAAATATTTAACTAGAAAATGTTATTGCAAATTAGGACGAATAATTGTAGCAAAATTTTATATTTAATATGAATTTGAAAGAGTCTATTATTTGATACATAATCAGAATAAGAAGATATTGATTCCTTAAAGACTCACACTAAACCTTAAGTAGTAAAAAATAAACATGCATTAGAAAATAATCACACCATAAACTGATTAATTAAAACAACTGAGGTAATAATAAAAAAGCTATAGACATGCTATAAGAAAGAAAAGAAAGCATGTATCAATAAATAACAAAAGTTTTCTAATCGAACTATAAATCTTAGTATAATGGTATGTACACATTATAAACTTATATTATACTAACACAATAACAAGTTATACATAACGCCTGATTAATGAGATAAACACACATAAAACCCCTATCTATGTGGTAAAATCTTAAAATTGCTTATAGTAATCACTCGATAGCAAATAGTCCACTAAAAATAATAAATAGATACAACTTAATAAAAATATAAACTCAATATCTTTATCAATTAGGATCATACTGTCCTAACTGTCTATTACTTCTCTCACTCGCTACATTTGCAACTACTTGATCTCATACACAGATTCGATTCTCCTTCAGAGCTAACACTGCACATAACATTGTGATTGACAACCAAAAACCATTAACGTGAAATAAGTAATGTAGGAAACACCTCAACTATAACAATTAGAAAATACTGTAACAAGTGATATTTTATACATATATTTTATATCAAATCGTTTACATTTATATATATTTTATTATTATAATGAGTTAAAATTATTTATTTTGTATTTATTGAAAAAAATATTAATTTTCTAGGATTTTTAGGGATTTTTTTATTTAATAGGTAGATTAACTTAGAAAGAAAGTGGATATATTTCATAGCTTATTCCTATCATAGCTTATCCTATCATTTTAACTATCACAATTTATCTTATCCATTTGACATGTGATGCACATTAATTAGATCTCCACTAGAATACTAGCAATCCTAGTTACATCTTGATTTGATTTTTTTTATAAATACAAAACAATACCATACAAAATAAGAGGAATATCATAATAGAAATTTAGGGAGAGATTTCGAATAATAAAAATTGGAGGTGAGAACTAAGAAGAAGATTCAAAAGACAATAAAAAATTAAAAAGCATAATTAAAGATAAAAATCCTAATGTTTCTTATCTTTTCTTTTATTGTTTTTATGAATAATATTCTTAATCTATTGTTTGCCATGAATAACTAATTTTAGATATAGATTGTAATATTTAATAAGATATGTTATATTTTATTCAACTTTTCTTTTTGATGTATTAATTTTCAATTTTTATTATTATATAAATTTATTTGATTATTTATTAAAATATACAATTAAATAATCAAATTAATTCATCGTTAATCAATTTAGTTGATTGAGTACGTAACCGCTTAATCAATTTAAATAATTAGTGATAAATTGCTTGCAATGATAATTAATACTCAAGATAATTAAATCGAGATTGTGTGTTTAAATTTGATCCAACTTGCTTCTTAAAATTGAATGTTTTTGATAGATTAAATTTAGAGAGTTTATTCTAAGTTGTCTATTAAAAAAATTTGGATTAAGAGTTTGTTTAATTTAATGAATAGATAAGAAAAAGCAGAAAATTTTATAGCTATAAATTTCTATAAGTTGGTATAATAAAATAATAAGATAATATGATATGTTTTTATTGATTTTTAATACATGTTAGTGGTGAAAAATGATCCTACAATCGTTTCTTTTATTCGGATATTTATCATAATATTTATATTTTATTTTTATTAATCTTTAGTTACTAGATTTAATTTTTAGTTTACAAAATCAAATCCCCCTTTTTAATAAGTATGAGTTAATTTCTAAAATCCTCTATGAAAAAAACTATTACTTTCTATATACTAATTTATGATATTTTAAGAAATTTAAAATAAGGTTGAAATTGACTATTAATTTGAACCTATCAAATATAAAGTGTTAGAATTTTAATTAATTCTTGTTTATTTTAAGTATTTTATAATAATAATAATAATAATAATAATAATAATAATAATAATAATTAATTAAAAATTTAAAAAACAAATTAGAAAAACCTTATTAAAAATTAATACATACATATATATATATATTCGATTTTGATTTATTTTTACTTAATTGGTTTATAATCTTGATTTGGTTTTCAGAGTCATAATGAATGAATTTATGCTACAATCAAAGATTAAATTCACATATTGCACAATTTCTTAAGGAAGCAATTCAGACAGATCTTTCTAGTTCAAGAAACTCACCTGATGATTTGGATCAATCCATTCACGTAGAAATGGTTGTGAATAATACCAATCAAACTCTTAATGAGATGATATCACCAACTTTAGATCAACAACCATTATGCATTTAATACAATCACAATAGTGATGCTTTTGAATTGAAGTCTAGCATGATTCATCTCTTGCCTAGTTTTCAAGGTCTAGTTGGTAAGGATCTAAATAAGTATCTAAATGAATTTCATGTGGTATGTTCTAGCATGAAACCTAGTGGGAGTACTGAAGAACTAGTAAAACTTAGAACATTCTCATTCTCTTTAATTGATAGCATTACGAGAGGTTATACTACTTACCATCTGGGACCATAAATAGTTGGAATGAGATGAAGCAGCTCTTCTTGGAGAAATATTTTTCAACTTTTAGGGTCACAAAAAGGAAATTTGTGTTGTTTAGTAGTACAATGAGGAGAATTTATATGAGTATTGAAAGCGGTTCAAGAAATTATGTACAAGTTGCTCTCATCATTAAATAAGTTAATAGGTTTTAATCCAATACTTATACGAGGGATTGATACCCATTAATATAAGCATGATAGATGTAGCAAGTGGTGGAGCTTTGGTTAATAAGGCTTCTAAAACTATAAGAAATTTAATTGTCACTATGATTGCAAATGCTCAATAGTTTGGCCCCCATCCCAACCCGTCACAAAAGGTCAATGAAGTGGGAGTTTGTAGTAATATTGAACAACAACTGAGCACCATCACTTCCTTGCGCAACAATTAGCGACTAGAAAATTTCAAGCATGTGTAATCTGCACTAACATTGGACACCCAATAGACATGTATCCTACTACTCAAGATCCTAATGTTGAACAAGAAAATGCTATGTGAGGATACCAAGGACAACAAAGGCTTTATATGATTCCCACTTTAACACTTACATTTATGGTTGGAGGCATCATCCCAACTTTAGCTATTCTAGAGGAAATCAAGAAACTATCCCTAGTAATCCACCAAGTTTTTTCATTTCGAAGAGACCAACAATTTTAAAATCCTCCTCCACTTCAAGGTAAATATTTAGAGGATTTGATAAATATGATAGCATCCAACATTTCTCAGTTCCAACAAGACACTATCAAGGTAAATATTTAAAGGATTTGATAAATACGATAGCATCTAACATTTCTCAGTTCCAACAAGACACTATCAAGTTCCAACAAGAATCACACATGTTTCAGTAAGACATAAAATCTGCTATCAAGAACCTTAAAAATTACTTTAGTCAGTTAGCTACTACTATTGGAAGACTAGAAGCACAAGTGTATAGTCAAATTCCATCTTAATCAATGGTCAATGCTCAAAAAAATACAGTGCTATATCATTGAGAATCGGTAAACATCTTAAAGAAGCTCATAAAGAACAAACAAAAAAAAAATGAGACTAAGGATAAGCTAATTCAAGAACAAGCAAAACATTCTGGTGAAGTGGAAAAGAAGACAATCAATAACAAGTAACCAAAATAACCACCTAAGGTACAATATAAAATTCCAAGTTCTACTTATGAATCCTTGATGAGCGAAAACCGGCATCACCGATTCTTGCCAATACTTTGGTTTTAATATTTATAAAACTCTCGCAAGTGCACGAATCATTTCGAAGAAAATGATAAGTATACTCCCAAGGTCGATCTAAGGAAGGAATGTATGTGGTTTTTAATTTATTATTCAAACTTTTAAAAATGAAATTAAATCCTAAACATCCTGTCACGATATTTTGGGGGTTTTGTCTTTTTAATCTACTTACATAAAAATAAACATAGATTCAATAAATATTTATGCAAATTTTATCTTTTATAATAGAGGAGAATTTATGGATATAATAACTAAGTTAATTATGCTTGCTCATATTATTTAGGTTATTAAAGATATGAATTGATATTTATTGATTCTTCCTTTTTTGTATGAATACCACCTTTGGTGGGGTTAGATATTCTTTGTTAACTAAACAAATCAATTAACACCTATGGGTGGGGTTGATAACCAATTTGCTTAATTAAATTAATTCCATTTTCTAAGAGATTGAAAATGAACCATTTAAATGCCACCTTTGGTGGGGTTAGACAGTTTAAACTTTATTCAAGATGTCCAAATTAAACTTAAGAATTTAGTTATCCGAGTACTAACTTTCAAGTTTTAAAACCACTATTGAAAACATGTTGTCAATACATTTTCAGATAATAATTCTTATAAAAACTTTTGAAATAGAGCTTCACTCTAACTACCGGGCGATTGTACCAACAAATAAAAGAGCACTACTCTAAATCAAACCGGATAACTAAACCTTAAAATCTAATTTTCAGGTTTAAGTTTGTAATGAAAAATAATATATTTCTCTCTAACATTCTTAATATAAAATCTTGAATAAAAACAAAATCAATTCATTTTAGAGATTTTCACCTATTTAATATTTCGTAAGCATAACAACGTTATTATTACATCATGTTTATAAACAGCCAGCAGAGTTAAATTTAATCACAGACAAATTAAATATAACATGTAAGAATAAAACATAAAAAATAACTGTAAAGAAAATAAAATCCTTACAGAACTTCGACGCTATTCCCGTTGCTGGAAAACCTCCAAGCGGAATTTGCACTCCCATTTATTGAATCAAAAAGCTAATAAATTACAAAAACATAACTAGTTCTTCCCAAAAAGGGAAGAACTCTAAAACTAAGAGAAATTAACTAAGAAAAGCTAAAAACTAAGAAAAACTAAAAATCTAAGAAAAGAGAGAAAGAAAGAGAGAAAAGAATGTGTTTTGAGGTGTGTTTAGAAGTGAAGGGAAGTGGGGTATTTATAGGTGAGGATGGAGAGAAAAAGTGAATGAAAAAATGATAAAAAATGGTGAAAACGTGGAGTGCAATTGCTGAGGTCATTGATGACGTCATGGGGTGGCTGCGCGCAAAAATGGGGGAAATGGGCGTCGGCGCGCGCGGAAGGGGGAGCTGCGCGCATGGGTGCGCGTGGCTTGGCACGGACGTGGGGTGCTGCGCGCGCGGCTGGGCGGCATGGCCGCACGATTTTCTCCTTTTTGACATTTTTGACCCATTTTGTCCAATTTTTCCATATTTGTTGACCTTTCCCCATTTATTTATTAATATATTTGTGATATATTGCTTCCAGTATTCCTCTTTGAGTCTTTAAGTTACGTTTTTAAGCCAAAATACCTGAAAAACAATAAAAATACCAGTGATTCCGAAAAAGACAAATATATATAAATATATGATAAAACATATATATATATATATATATTAATCAATTAATATGCATAAAATCATGGTAATTTTAGTGCTTTTTGAGCACTCATCAATCCTCTATTCCTTTTCATAGCAAATGTACAAAATCCAAAAAGGAGGTACACGAGCAAGAAGTCTTGGAAACTTTTCGAAAAGTACATGCTGATATTTCAATGATAGATACCATCAAGCAAGTGCCATCCTATGCTAAATTTCTAAATGGATTGAACACCAACAAAAGGAAGCTCAAAGAAAATTAAGTAGTAAACACGGGAGAGAATGTGTCAGTAGTCTTACAAAGAAAACTTCAACAAAAATACAAGGATCCAGGTAGTTTCACCACACCTTGTATTATAGGTAACCCTAAATTTGAAAGGGATATGCTAGATTTATGAGGTTCAATTAATGTTAAGCCTTACTCATTTTATGTTGCTTTAAATCTTGGTCTCTTTAAAATAATTAGTATAGTTATCTAGCGCATCTGTTGATCTAATGCTTATCCAAATGGATTTTTGGAAAATGTTTTAGTGTAGATTAATGAGTATATCTTCTCGATCAATTTTTATGTTCTTGATATGAGAGATGACTCCACTATTAAGTCCATATCCTTGCTTTTGGGTAGACCATTCATAAGAACATTATGAACAAAGATAAACACTATAAGAAAACATGTCTATAGCTATGAATATTTAGCTGTGAAATAGATTTCATAGTAATTTTACTACAATATTTCTAAAATTTCTAAACAATTTTTAGATTGTAGCTAAATTTACCACCAATAGTTTTTCAATTTGATGCCACAAATTTAACTATGACTATTCATATTTTCATAGAGAATTGACACAAAATCGTGAATTGTTTTGAAAATATTCAACTATGAAATGTTGTAGCAATTTAGCTATGACTATTCATATTTTCATAGTAAAGTTTCTAATAAAAATTGGGAAAAACTTTGAAAATGTTTAAATACGAAATGTTGTAGCAATTTAGCTACAACTATTCATATTTTCATAGTAAATTTCCACGAAACATTATAGAGAATTTTAAAAATATTTAACTATGATGTGTTGTAGCAAATTAAGAAGAATAGTTGTAGCAAAATAGAACGAATAGCTATAAGAAAACGGTATGCTTAATATGAATATTATAAAAGACTCCTTGAAATATATTTAAAAAATAAGATATGAAAATTCTTAATATTTTTTATTAATTTACACTTTAATTTTTTAAAAATACATTGTAACTTAACTAATGTGAAAAAGTCCATAATCTAGTATACTATCAGGATAGAGAGATACAAACTCTTAACAAACTTGTCCTCAAATGCAGCGAACAAAATAACAAAATGAAAGTAGTACACTCAACAGAAGCAGTTTTAGTATAATATCAAAATAACATATAACATTCAGAGTAAAAAATCATAAGCAAATTAAAAGTTATATAGAGAGATAAAAAATGTTCTAATCAAAGTTTAAATAATCATATGTTTTAAAATATACAATTTAAACTCATATTGTACTAGCTCCACAATTAGGCATGCATAACACAAGATATAACAAGGTAAACCCATATAAATAATGTATCTATGTGGTAACATCTTTAGGTATCTTAAGGCAACCATTCAACAGTAAAATATTTACTAATCAATATAACAGTTACAACTATGAAAGAATAAAACCAATATTACCTATATCAGTTAGGACCTATATTCTAATTGCGTATTGTTGCTTATGCTTGTTGATTTTACAATGACTTGGTTCAATACACGAATCCGATTGTTGTCCATAATAAACACCACTTGATGTGATGTGATCAGATACAACATAAAAATAATGTTTAGAATAAACTACACAACCTTTGATTACTACTCACACAGAAAAGTATTCACTCATCATGTAAAATAGAACCTCACACTATTCTATACTCAAATGAATGTATCACTATTGAATACAGAATTTGAATCAATGGAAATTTTTATAGAGTTTTGATAGGTTTTTTGAATTAAGAAACAATTAAAGAAAGGGTATTTATAGCCAATGGCTAGCCACTTTTCCGGTTGCAATAGTGGTAGCGAGGTCCATGGTAGGGTAGTGGTGAGATTCCAAAAAGTTAAATTTTTCTACTTTAAAAATACTGAGTACAATGCATACATACTCACATTTGAAACATGCCAAAAACCACAAGTAAAAACGTCAGATCGCTTGCTAAAAACCAAAACTCTACCTATGTGTAAACATGGTTGCATAATTATGTGTGTGTGTGAATTAATAATCCATGATAACCAACCTTACACAGAGGAATAAAAAACTAAGTAAAATAAAAATACACCTTGTTTTGTACACCGAAAGCCCATACATAAACTTATGTACAATGGAACTTACATTCTCCCCATTGGGCTTTCTATGTAAAAACAATGCACAACTAGATACAAAAAATTATCAAGCATGAGAAGATCATTAAGATGTCCTAATGTTATTTTTTCCTATGAACAACACAATGACATACATAAAAACCAAAAAGACATACCTACTACAAGTGTATCTATCTTGTGCACTCCATTCATCTTCATGAATCAACTCATCAAATCTCTCACTCTGAAACATAAAGGTCTGAGCATGCTAGCATCACTACAAACTAGAAGCATGAAGAATTTTCTATACACTTGTAACCTACACACACAAAACAAACACACCTCATGAACATATCATGTAGAAATAGCTTGTAGTCAAATCACAAACTATCGTGTTACCTTTACATAGGTACACACCAATAGGTATAAACACAAGTAAAGTATACACCTTCCCTTGACTTCATGTAACACTTCTCTTGAATGCATGTAAGTTAGACAACAATATGTACTACAATCCTACACTCACAGCCTATGTAACACATAACATGACAATAATCATATAGTTGTGCACAAAAACATCTCCTTCTTTTCGACACTTAAAGTCAAAGGAGCACCTCAAAATGAGGGAGATAAGCCATACAGAAATGAGATGTAAAGAGAGATCATATAAAGAAAATTCAAAGAGCAAGAGTGAATTTAGATTAAACAATGCACTTTACGTAAACATTCACAAGGCTATCAATCTATGCTATAATCAAGTAGGAGTATGACTAAAAAATTGATTTCAAGCTTAGTGTGTGCTTTCCAAAATATGTATACTCTATACGACATCAAGACAAGCTTAAGTGAAACAAGAAAATGAAGAAATATACTCAAATTGAACCAAGCTTCATAAGTCCACAAATAACATCTCTCTTTACTAATATAAGTGCAAGCTCAGAAGAAATCAAAAGGTCTTTCAAAGCTTGTAAAGATAGGTTGAGATTTGGGTAGAAGAAAAGGGACATTTTAAGCAACAACACACCTTTAGAAGATAGACTTTGACTTCAAGCATATAGCTCATAACTAAAAAATGGATATCCATTGAACAAAGAACCTTTTTCTTATACCTCCAAAAATGAATCACTTAAGAACTTTCCCAAATAGGAGAACTTCAAAAGCTATTTAGACATGAGTTCAATGAAGCATTTTTGTTCTTTTTCTTTCTTTCTCTCCCTTTTTATAAAAACGTACATTTCTTTCTCCTTGTTTTTTTCCTTTTTATTTAATCTTTGCTCAAGAGGGATATATCCAGTCTCAAAGCAAAAGCATTCAGTAAAGTAAGGAGAAGTTGAAACTAAATAAAAGTAGTGTTAGGTAAGTGAGATTTATCATTTAAGCTAGCCAAGTATGTGTAAAGAAATGAAGGTATAAAAAAAGGGCTTAAGAAATGAAACTACGAATAAGTATACAAGGGTAGCAAGAATGATCAAATGGATCAAAGAAGGCATGCATCAACTTTCTATCTAAGCATCACCTATAATTTTGCCCTGAGAGACATTACATATGGATGATGAATCCTAAAAAAATCGATGCCCTTGTCGACCTTGACAGAATTACAAACTCCATGATTTATCTATAATTCATTCTTATTTAATTAAATGAGGGATAACATCAACATATCAACATTGAGTACATCATGGAGAATCATATAAAACTTTGAAGTCAAATAGAAGTATCGAATCTATTGAGTTGGTTAATGAGAGAACATGGAAGAGGAAAATAATGATATCCTTTTGATGTTGTAAGACACCATTGGTCTCGAATGTTACAATTTCATGCAGAGCTATAATATAATACCATCCTTCAATCATTAAATGTTTTCAAATTTCAAGAAATTGTTCAAAGCATCACAAATTTTATTATATCCACGCTCACAAAAGTTTTCTTTGTTTAAGTTCTCGGTTAGATTAATTTACATAAATTTTTTGCATCATTGGAGTAATAAATTATTTGACATGTTCAATTACTTAGTGAAGAATTTCTGGAAGGAAATCATACTCTATACTCTTATTATGATGTAAAAAAAAAGACCGCTTCTTATGGTGATAGCATATGAAATCATTCATGCTTGCAAGTATGATTAGGTGTTATTCTAGAAAGAGAATAAGGATGCTAACGTTTTCCAAATATGTGGAGAGTCAAGTTATAAGTCTAGTGATACCAAGAGAAAAATTTCTCAAAAAGTCTTACACTATTTTCCTCTTGTCCCTTGATGAGTGTTTAAAAAGCACTAAAATTATCATGATTTAATATACTTTAATTGATTAGATAGATTTATATCTGTAAGATTTTATCATATTTTTATATAAATATTTCTTTTTTGAATCATGGGTATTTTTATTATTATTTAGGTATTTTCGTTCAAAAATAATTTGAAGACTTGAGGAAAAATATTGGAGGCAATACATCACAAATATTTTGAGAAAAAATGAGCAAAATTAAAAAAAATAGAAAACATATCTTGAAAATGGGTGTTGGACATGTTTTGGACAGGCTCGTATGCGTGTAGGTAGAGGTATGCACGACTAGGCACTGGCGCCGATAGATGGGCACATACAGGTGCGTTGTTCTCAGCTTGTCGAGTGTTGGCACACACACGACTTAGTATGGAAAGCATTGGCATGAGTGGAACTGGGTATATATTATCGACATGACAGTGACTGACACACGTGGGTTTGGACGGATGCGTGCATGACTGGGCATTTTTACCCATTTTGTCTTTTTTTTTCATTTTTTTTCATTTTCCTCATTTGTTTATCAAAATATTTGTGATATTACCTCCAGTATTTTTCTTTGAGTCTTCAAATTATTTTTAAACAAAAATACTTGAAAAATAATATAAATACTCGTGATTCTGAAAAGATAAATTTATATAAAAAATATGATAAAATTATACAAATATAAATCTATTTAATCAATTAAAGTACATTAAATCATTATAATTTTAGTGCTTTTTAAGCACTCATCACAACCCCCAATCAACTTCTTTCTAGTCCCTTAGCAAAAGAAGTGGTAAAACTTAAAACTAAAACTAAAAATTAAACTATCCTAAATCACTTCCATAGATTGACACAATTGTATTTAGCGTATGCAACAAGCCTTTAAACTCCTAGGTTTCCCTAGTGAATGAGTTTAAGTGTTGTGAGAGTTTTTAGTAATGCTACCCATAAACATTAAACTAAATGTAAAAATTAAAAAGAAATAACAAAATAACAAAATAACAAAAATAAAAACTTAAAAATAAAATAAAATAAAAAATTAACTTAAAAATAAAAAAAAATTGAAACAAAATATAAAAATATCTCATGCTTTTTAATCTCCTTTAAGAACATAATTAAAATTTAAAGCATAAGTTATTTTCAACTTCTTAAACAATTATAGTTTATAATAATAATTAGTTAAAAATCATTTTCATACTTTATAAAATGTTTCAATTTAAATTTACCAAATTTGAGTGTCAAAAATTTGAATTCGGTTCGACTCTATCCTTACAAGTCAATACTCTCAATTCATTGAATCCTATAGGTTCAAGCATTTATACTAAGGCATATACGAATATAATTTATGTTTAGAAATGAACTAATAAGTCTGCATACTCAGAGAAGAAGAAAGACTCAAAATAATGCATAACTTTGATTTTATGAAACAAATTGAATGCTTAGGATTTTGTAAAGAAATCACAAATTATTTTCATGCCTTAATCAAAATCATTGGATAAAAATTTCAATATATATGCCTTATAGAAATGAATAAAGTGCAATGATTTTTTAGGGCTTAACTTCCTATAACCTTATTTTGTAATTAGTCTTTTCTCACAACTTTGTAATCTATGTTGGTCATAGTATGTAGATTATATAATTCATTTTTTCTCTATTTTTTAAATATTTTTTTTAGAGAATAGACTCGTGTATAGATTGTACATTTTTGTAGGATTTTGGTGAGTGATTAATTTTGTGGCTTTTCTGTTTGATTTTGGTTTAGGTAACCCTAAATATGCCTTTTTGTTTTTGGTAGAAGTCATGCATGAATGAGATAAAGGTATATACTATTAATTTTTACTTAAGTCATTCAATCTAAGCAGTAAAAAAATATATATGACACTTTACTAGATGTGGAAATCCTAACATTGAATGCTAATACCTATAGAAATCATCTAAAAAATTGAAGAAATAAAAAATATGTTGGAGTAAAAAATATATATTTCACTCAGAATAAAGGAAATTAGGTTAAAATTATATCTCACAAGGGTAGTCTACACTATTTAATTCCAAAACACTTATTTTGGGTTCATTATAATTTTCACACTTTATGATAAAATATTATTTATGAAAAAAATAATAATTACCATATACTCCATGATATGTTTTCACAAATTAATCTAACAATGTAAAAGACTTAACTATTTACTTAAATTTAATTTAAAGAAATGATAAATTTTTGTAAGAAGTTTTTTAAAACTAATCCTAAAATTCTAAAAATTACTAAACCACACAAAGAAAATAAAATCAAACACAATAAAAATGAAAATGTGAACAAAAAATTTTAAAATTGTTAATTTTTTTGAAATTAAAAATGGTAAATTTTCCCTACCTCCAACCTAGAACTTACATTGTCATCAATGTAACAGTTTTAAATTAAAGATAAAGAGAAAAGAGAAGAAAAATTACTTATTTTTTTATAATGTGCAAGTAGTGATGGAGAAATGTAGATGCATCCATCATATTCATCATTAAAGTTCACACAGATAAATCGTTGTAAACTTCTAATATCTCAACAATTATTTTAGTTTTAATAATATTAAAATTATTCACATGTAATTAAACAACAATAAATAAAATTAATTGAATAAATAAAACAAATAAAAGAAAATTACCTAAAATGATGGATTGTCTCATATCTAGTACTTAGTTTGACGCCTTAGCATGACATAAATTGGAGGATTTCATTTAAGTAAACTCAATGTTCCCACATCATTGAGTCAATTAAACCTAGAGGTAGGATAAATTTGTCCACCTATACTTTTTAAGTCATGTCCTATGGAAAAAAATTATTTACTTAAAACTTGGAACATGATTGTGGGTTTTACATAACCTACTTCTAAGTCCAAGTCAAATAACTAAGGCATTAAAATAAATTTGTACCTAGATCTAACAAAACAACTACCTCCTTTTATCACATATTGTGATTAAAAACTTTGAAATTTTGGAGATAGTTTCAAATTTATTTTATTATAATCTCTAAGTTAAATAACATAATGAATATTAACCAAGAGTGATCCCAGAAAATAATGGTTAGGCAAAACCTCCTTAAAAACCATCCTCCTAGATAGAATAACGTTCTTAGGAAAGACTAGTGACACAAAAGCTTTCAAGAACTAGTCTCCTAGATAAAACTCCCTTAGATTTTTATTTTTCATATTATTAAAATATAAGATAATTAAGATAATAAATTAAGTTAAGTGTAAATCTAAGTTAATTAAGTTAAGTCAAAATCTAAGATAATTAAGTTAATAAATTAAGTAAAGTAAAAATAAAAGTTAATTAAGTTTTTCTTAATTAAAATTAAAATTAATTTTTTTTGTTTTTTTAATTAAAGAAAAATTAAAAATTATAAAAAATTAATTTTTTTATTTATATTTTTTAATTAAAAAAAAATTAATTTTTTTTTCTTTTTTTAACACAAAATAAATAAAAAAATCACAATTATTTACAAAAACTTTTGAGGAAAAGTTAAAAAAAATGAAAAAATTGGATAAAATGGGTAAAACTACCCAGTCATGCATGCATCCGCCAAGTCCCGCATGCACCAACACCCGTCATGCTGAGAATCCATGATCAGTCCCGCACATGCCAACACTTGCCATGACGAGTCCCGTGCGCGCCAATGCCTGCCACACCAAGATCGATACCCCTATCTGCCTTTATCTATTGGCACCAACACCTAGCTGTGCGCACCTCTACCCACATACATGTCAACCTGTCTGAAACGCATCCAACACCTATTTTCAAGATATTTTGTTTTCCATTTTGTAAGCCTTTTCTTAACCTATAAAAAAGACCTTATCCCTTAAGATCCCTTATAATCTCTTTCCTCTCTAGCTTTCTCTCTCTAGTTCTTAGTTTTTTTAGTTTTAAAGTTATTTTTTAGTAGAATTAGTTATGCTTTTATAGATTTCTAGTTTTTGATTCAATAAATGGAAATGCAAATCATTTTGGAAGTTTTCTAACAATAGAATTAACATCAAAATTCTGTAAGGATTCTTTTGAGGTATAATTTTAAAATGAATTCTTTACAGTTATTTATTATGTTTTATTCTTATATGTTATGTTTAATTTGTTTGTGAATTCTTTACAGTTATTAATTTTGTTTTTATTATATATTTTATATTAAGGATGTTAGAGAGAAATATATTATTTTTCATTACAAACTTAAATCTGAAAATTAGATTCTAAGGTTTAATTATCTGATCTAATTTAGAGTAGTGCTCTTTTAATTATTGGAACAATCGCTTGGTAGTTAGAGTGATGCTCTATTTAAATTTTTTTTATAAGAACTATTATTCGAAAAATGTATTGACAATATATTTTTAGTAATGGTTTTAAGACTTAAAAGTTAGTACTCAGATAATAAAGTTTTTAGGTTTAATTTGGACACCTTGAATTAAGTCTAATTAACTGACTCTACCTAAGGACATTTTCATACCAAAAATAAAAAAAAATCAACAAATATCAATTTATATATTGAATAACCTAAATAATATGAGCAAACATAATTAACTTAATTATTATATTCATAAATACTCCACTGCTATGAATGATAAAAATTTGCATTATTGTTTATTGAATCCATATCTATGTTCATTTTTTATGTCATTAGATTAGGAAACAAAAATCAAACTTTTGTGATAAGATATTTAGGATTTAATTTAATTTTTAAAATTTTGAATAATAAATTAAAAATCACGTATATTCCTTCCTTAGATCGTCCTTGGGAGTATACTTGTAATTTTCTATAAAATGATTCGTGTACTTGCGAGAGTTTTAAAAATATAAAACAAAAGTATCCACAAGATCAGTATTGCTAACTCGATGTCTGTCTTGTGTTTCTCATCATCCCTCGGTTGTAAAGATCATATATGTATTAACATACACCATCAAAAATGAAATGACATAAAAGAAAAATGACTTGACATCCTTGGTGTGTTAAGGCATCTATTGATTTTGAATGTTGGAAATCATTTGATGATCTATATCCTCAATTTTCATCTTATGCATTTAATGTTAGATTGGGCTTAGCAATTGATAAGTTTAAACCCTTTGGTAACATGATGAATTCTTGTAGTGTGTTGCCGATTATACTTTCCCCTTATAATTTTCCTTTATGGAAAGGATGAAGCAACCTTAATTATATCATGTCTTATACCTAGACCAACATCACACGGTAGAGATATTGATGTATACTTGCAGCTATTGGTGGATGAGTTGAAGGAACTAGGGTAGGGAGTTGAAACATTTGATGTCTCTATAATTAGGATTTTTTCCTATGGATCAATATTTGGGTAGACCACTACAGGTTTTAAAGCATGCCCAGTTTGTCTTGAAGAAACTCCTTCGTATTGATTGAGGAACAAATTAAGGTACTTTGTTCATCGTTGTTTCTTGCTCATAAATCATCCTTGGCATTGGGAAAAACTTGTTAAAGATCAAAGAAAAGGGGAAGCTCCAAAATAAAGTTTGATGAGGAAAATTTAAAGTTATTAGATTAAGTGTATCAATATGAATTTAGCAAAAATCCTAATTGTGTTAGCACTAAGTGAAAACGTAGTACTAGTGAACATAATTGAGCCAAAAAGCATATTTTTTAAAGTAGAGTCCTGATCTAGACTAAAGTTAAGACATAATTTAGATGTGATATATATCGAGAAAATTATTTGTGTTTCTATCTTGGGAACTTTGTTAAATATTGATCATAAGACAAAGGTACATATAAGGCAAGAGTTGATTTACAAGATATGGGAATTAGGCATAAACTACCCTCGGAGGAAAGAGATGGCAAGGTGAATATAAGGTTATGTGAGTGTTGATGATATTCGTGAAAAAAAATACAAATGTAATTTCAATTTCTAGGTGTGTCTTTTAAGAATATTTCAAGCTAAAGAAACTATCAAGCCTCAACAAACACATATAAGGTATATTTTTATTCTTATGCATATTAGATTTCATATTAGACATATAAGAATATTTTGAATTTAGGTTACTCGATCAATTAAGACATGTATAGATTGATCGAGATGTGTAGATTAATTGAGAATCGATATACTTAATTTAAAAATCTTGAATTAATTTTTTAATTGACTAGATCAATCAAGTAATTAATAGTTGATTCATTGAGTACTAGATCAATTGATTATTTATCTAGATCGATCTAACCTGTTCAAAATTAATTATTTATTACACTACATTGATCAAGCATGTTTCAATCATAGTATTATATCGATCGATAAGGATTTGAATAGATTGAACTACGTGTTTGATCTATCAAGCATATGTTAGATCAGTTAGTGCTTCAATTTTAAAACCTATTTTTAAGTCGAATCAAATTGGTTTATTATTATATTTTCCTCATTATTTAAAACTATTTTAATTGATTTTATGGATAGAATAATAATATTGCTTTGACGTAGTGCTTCAAAAATTCTATTTAACAAACCAAATCACATAAGTTTATCAACCATAAGAGCATCAATATTTTCATCTTAAGCTCTCTCTCTCTCTCTTAAATTGTTTTGCAAAAGCAATATGATATTTCTTTAGGCTTCTTTCTTTAATTAATTTATCAATTATTGATGGTTGTGTTTGATTGACTAATTAGCCTAATTAGTTGATGATATTTTGATTAAATGTTCATATAGCTTATTATTTATTTTGTTCTTTAATTATTGGATTAAATAATTACATGTGTAATATAATAATTATTTGGTTATTCTAGGTTATTCATTATTGAATTTGCTTTAGGACACCAATTTGTACTTGTGTTATTATGCTAACATTTCAAGTATTAGTTAAACATGTTCAATGTTTGTATGAATCAAGTTATTGGAATGTTAGTATGGATTTGAACATATTTCTTGTAGAAACTATGAAGGAAAGTAGTGGTTTGTAAGTAGATTACTTGGGGGCTTTATCTTGGTAGGTAGTATAAGATCTAGCCTTGTAATTGAACCTTATTTTTCATAATGGATAGTTAGGTGGTTTGGTGGACTGATGATTTTTTTCTTAGGTCATTGGTGTGCCTAAGTTGTTTTCACCTAAAAATCTCGTGTGTAATTTATATTTTTCATTATTTTATTTACATATGGTTGCATGCCTCACCATCTACAAAAAACTTAATTTGTCATAATTTTGTTGGTTATCTATTCGTCCCCTCTAACTAATTAGATCCAGAGCTAAATATAAATTTTTAGTATATATACAAGCCTTTAGTAATTTTCAATACAACATTTGATGAGAAGTGAAATTTTTTTGCATTTGTGAATTTAGTTAAGTTTTTTGATGGATATGTTGCAAAATCTTTCACGCAATGTGAAGGTCAAATAAGGTAAAATGTTTCGATTGAATAGTTATGATTGTCATGTCTTGATGCAAAGATTGATTTTGACTAATATACGAGTTGTGTTAGACAAGGATATTACTTTGCATTGGTGGAATTGGGTAACTTTCTTCAATAGTTATGTTCCAAGAGTTTATATGTTAAAGATTTGGATAAGTCGGAAGAAAAATTGTTCTTATACTTTACAAGATTGAATTAATTTTTCTCCCCCGCATTTTTTTATATTTGGTTCACTTGTCTGTACATTTGTTACTAGAAGCTAAATTGGCAAGACTTTTTGGATCTCGTTGGATGTATCCGTATGAGCGGTGTTAAAAATTTGTACGTATTAAAGCTCGACCTGAAAGTTGTATTTCTAAAGGTTATATGGTCAATGAAGCTTTGACTTTCTCTTCAATGTATTTAAATGGAATTGAAACAAAATTTACAATAGAAGAATGAAGTTTTGATAATAGAGAGGTGACAAATGATAATTTGATATGAATGTTCTCACAAAAAGGATGTCGTATAAGTGCAAAACATGTCGAGGATTTTCCAATTGAACAAAAAGAGTAAGATGTATTAGAAAATTGATAACTGTATTTTATATAGTTATTTTCATCTATTTTATTAATTATAATTGCTATGTTCTTCATATTTTTAGTTAATTTTAGTTTAATAAATTAGTATTTACTGTTTTTTTTATATTTTAAGAAAATTAAATAATTTGTATCGAAAACTTACTTAATTGCAAATTTATGTACAAAATATAATTTCAAATAATAGAGTTCTTAATTGCAATTTATAAAAGTCGAAAATATAATTTAAATTAAAATCGGGCTTAATTTTAATTATTAAAAGTTTAAAAATTTAATTTAAATTAGAAAAAAGGCTTAACTGTAATTAAAAAAAGTTTAAAATGTAAATTGAATTAAATTTGTGGGTCAAAATGCAATTAAATAAATTTTAAATTTCTACGCAGGTGAGAAGAAGCCACGTGCCCTAATCCACGCGCAACACGTGGACCGTCCGATCAGAGAAGAAACGGCTACAATTCGCACGTCCCTATCACACCCGACCAACTTGCGTGGTGAAGATTTTGTCTTTCACGTGGCTCGGTGCCCGAGTGAGGCCCACATCCGCGCAGGCCGGCGTGTAGGTAGGACCCATGTGTCTGACGCGTCCAGCCACTGTTCCCCCCACGTTGCGCGCGCCTCTGATCCCGTGCTGCATTTCTGCGTGCGTCCGTCCTTGAGCGCCAATGATATGCTGCCACATGTCCCACTTGAACTTTCAGCGAATCACATCGTGACACGTGGCAACGGGATTTGAAAATAAGAAACAGTGTCGTGCATGATACCAGTTTGCGTTTTTGATACAATTTTATGTTTTCGATACCATTTTTTGTCCCCCACGCGTTTTAATTAATTAATTTCTACACACCTATCTGTCCCCCGCGTGTATTAAAAAAATATTTTTTAATGTATTTTTTTTATAAATTTGATGTTATAAATAAGGGATAGGATGAGAGAGTAAAAAAGTTTTTGGAGTGTTTTTTTGAGATTTTTTGTATTGTTCGGTTTTGGACTGTAGAACACGCGTAAGCCATTTTTTGGCTTCTGTTGTGTTCTGCGTGTGCCAAATATTTGTGCTAAGAGATGTTTTAATTTTATGTTTTCTTCATCTCATTTTTCTGTATCTGCTGTAATTTTATTTTAAATTTATGAAGTAATTTAATTTTTCTAGGGTTGCATTTGATCTAAATTTATGAAGCTTTTATTTTAGTTATTTTTGATCGATTTATAAGACGTTTGAGTTGTTTATTTTATTTTGTTCTCTATTCTTTTGATTATTTACGAATTTTATCAAATGATCCGTGACACATAAATAAACTTGGAAGAGGCATTTTTGTGTATATTGCTCATAGATAGAATAACATGTATGATGAAGGATAGGAATATACCCTAATTGTATGTGTGGCCATTTGAGAACTTAGAACGTAATGAATCTTGGTGAATTTAATTCTCATAGGAATATAGTGAATTAATTTAAGGAGGTGTGTTTGTACGGAGCTCGTAAGAGATGTATGAATAAAATTAGAAGTTTTCGGTTGACAAATTACATGTACTAAAAAATATAAATCAAAAGAAAATAACATGATTTGAGTTGATTAATTTGGTGAAAAATTGCAATCCTAGATTTCTTTTATTTTGTTATTAAACTCTTTTCTTAAATTTGTTACAATCAACGATCGTTTTGAATAAAATCAGAGAGAGATAATTTTAGTACTCAACAAACTATAGTAACAAATCTCCGTGGGAACGATAACTTACTTATCAAATTTTATTACTTGTGACCGTATATGCTTGCACGTTTTTATGTTCTCTAAAAGAGACAACATATATCCTCTCTAATTGCAATGAATTAGAGTCATATCAACAGTAAGCTTTATGTTCCATTTTTTCTAAACATCTTAATTCTTAGCTATTTATTTTATTTCTTTCAAAATACATCACTTGTATTTATGAAATTGATATAGAAAATACATGAATTTTAAGCCATCAGGTAGGATACTATGTATAACTTAGACCTATAATATGTGGCCAAATTTTCCACCATATGTTCATATTCATGTCTTTTCTTGTAGATATCAACACATGTACACGATGATAACGAGAATACAACCATGATTTAATTGTTGGCATTCGTTGAAGGACTTCGTATTTGAGCATTTTCTTATGATGGTTGTTTAGTGAATGGTAGTGTACAATATCTCACTCATCGTCAAGATGAGAAACAAATAACTAAAAATAGTGGTGTTATGGTACCTAACTCACATGGCAGTAAAGATCTTGATTTCTATGGTGTTTTATAGGACATGGTTGAGATGATATATCCTACATAAATTTTTTTTTATTCAAATGCAAATGGTTTGACAAAGATTTGAAGAAGAAATGAGTAGTGAAAGAGTACCATTTGACTTGTGTTAATATTAGTCGAACTTGGTATGATAATGATCCATTCATATTGGCCTATCAAGCACAACATATATTTTTTGTTCATAACACCAAAAATAATGATAATTGGAGAATGGTGCAAAACATGCAACATAGACACTTACGTGACATACCCAAGGTTGAAGGTGGAAATAACATGGTTGTTGAACAACACTACTTTGATCATGCATATGAAGATGGTGAGCCAATTGAGCCATTAACTATAGAAGACATGGATATAGATGGTCGCCTTTGCAATATGATTGATATGGAAATTTCCAAAATACCAAACAACGCATTAATTGTTAATAGCTTTCAAACCAAAGATGATTTTATATGTGGCGATATTATCGTACAAAGTTCTTGTTAATATGAGAAGGAAGTACTTTTTGATGATGATAATATTTGACATTTATAATGTAGTAAGATCAACTATATAAACATGTTTGACATTTTATGTATTTTTTAATTTTTTATTTCTTACCATCAAACTATTATAATGCTTTCATTTATAAACATGTTAGTAATGCCTAAGTTAAGAAGCACAAATGAATTAATGGGAGACAAGATAAAAACATTTCATCACCTACCGAAGAAGTCACACCCCCTTCACTTGGTGACAAGTAAATATAGTGCAAAATGAGTATGCTCTTCCTCAACTTGGATCTCCTACACAAACTTATAAAGGTAAAATTTATGGTTTGAAGCTTATGAGAAACTTATCATTTTTATTTGATATTGCTTTTTAGTCTTTTTTTTTTCAATTAGATTCAAGAAACAACTTAGTATTGCTTTACATGATTCTCTTTATATAAGAACATTATTAATAAATCATGCTTGTAAATATACATAGTGTTATATATTTATAAGAATATGCATTGTATTCTTTTTTGCAGTAACCTTTTTACCTTTTGATATAAATTATTGTATATAACATGTTTTTAATCTATTTTTGATCCAGTTACAAGTGTTGGAATTCCTTCCTCCATGTTATTAAACTTAACTGCATGTTGAATCTTGAGCCAAAGCTTCTCAAGGCTAGAGTCAAATCTTTCAGCTTCTTTTATGAAGAGTCAAAACAAGATTGAATCTTGGTATGCAAATTTGCTCTCCCCTATAGGTGGAGAAGTACTTCTCAAATCAATTGCAATCGCCATCCCATGTTATGCAATGCAATGCAAGAATGATGTAGAGCTACTGGTGGGAAAGCAATGAAAAAAAACCATAAAATTTGTTGGATGGCATTGTCAAATCTCCAAGCAAAAAAACTAGTAGGACTCGACTTTAAAGATCTCAAATTGTACAATCTTGCTCTTTTTGCAAAACAAACGTGGAGGATATATACTACTTTAGACTCTTTATTTTTAAAAAAATTCTCAAAAGGAAATATTTTTTAATTGTGATTTTTTAGAGGCTAAATTGGGTAGCAAACCTTCGTGGGCTTGGATAATTATTTTTAAAATTAGTAAACTCTTAAAAGAAGGTTTATAGTGGATTGTTGGGAAAAATAACCTTCTTAAAATTTGGAAAGATCCATTGTTGAATGATCATGTTAGATGAAATCCTATTACCATTCCTAATGAAAAAAGCGCTCCTTGTGAAAGACCTTATGATAAGAAAAAGGAGATGATTCAGACCCAAGTGAGGTAAAAAGTGTCTTCTAGCTTGTTGAAGTCGAATCAATCTTAAACATTTCTATCAGTGATGTAAGAGACAATCTACTTTGGCATTTCGACTCACTCTTGTTACAAAGTCAAGCCAAATTATCAAGTTGTTACTAAATTTCATAATAATTAATGGTTTTTTTTTTGTGTAAAGTAGAAAATGTTGGGCTATGCACTTCTTCTACAGAACTAGGGAACAATGTGAATGCCAAGACATGTAAAATAATTTCAAAGTTAAAGCTACCTAGCAAACTAAAATTCTTTCTTCGAAAATGCCTGAATAACATCCTATATGTAAGGAGCATTTTCGTTAAAAGGGGAGTGCAAGTTCCAATCATTTGTCCTATCTGTCATCTTAAAGATGAGATGGTGCAACACTTATTCTTTAGATGTAAAGCCACTAAGGAAATCTTTTCTCACCCAACTCTAGCTTTGGCTATTGAAAAGTTCAAAAAAAAATTTATTTATTGAGAGTTTTAACTTTTTATTAGAACATTTGTAGGGGATAGGAAAAAATCATATTTTCTTAACTAGTCATAATAACTTGGTGGAATATATTGAAATTGAGAAATTATGGGGTTTTTAAAAATTATAAACTCAAGTTCTCTATTTTGATTCAACATATCAATAATTTCTTCATGTTGAATGAATAGGCATATATTCTTGATGTGTAACACATTTTTCTCAATTTCATTTTGTTTCTTATGTTGTTTAATGACTTATCATATTATGTTTTTGATTGGTGTAGAATGCCTATCTAATCCTTCAAATTGATCTAATATCTGCTAGTACTTTATAATATATCATTATTGAATCATTACCTGATTGTTGATTAGAAAACAAAACTACATGTGAACATCTATTGTAGGTGCTGATAGTTCTACTCCAATCTCACCAGCTAACAATTAAACTCATACTGCAACCAATGATAAATATCTCCATTGAAGCTACTAATAAGTTTACATTCAATCAACTAGAACCTTTAAATACAGAAAAGGATAGAGATAATTATTATTCATCATCTTTACTTTCTAGTTATCTTTTGTAATAGAAAACTATATTTTTTTAATTATCTCAATTTCATCTAATTTAGTTAAATTAATTTAAAAACATAAAATATGAATATGTATCTTTCTAAGTTATTCTACGTCACACATATTTATTTGGATTAGAATGGGATTAACGAGTACGATTATACTAATAATCTTAATTGTTATGTAACAATTTTAGGTAATTTTTTAAAATGATCGTTAATTATGAATAATTAATAATTTTTCCATAATTTTATCACAAAATTTACTTTATAAATATTTATTCCAAAATAGACTTGTCTCCAAAAATAATTAAATTTACTTTATAAATATTTATTTTAAAATAGACTTGTCTCCAAAAATAATTAAAAGGTTAGCTTAATACCTATGATATTAAATTAATAATAGTTTTATAATGTTGATATTATTATTCATTTTTTTTAGATTTTTAATAAATGGTTTTAAAGCAAAACAAAATATGTAATAAAAAAAAATTCAATCTAAATACTAAAAGTGTATGATTTGTATACCAAAAATATGTTTTTATTAAATAATTATTATGTATATAAAATATAATGTTAATTTATGTTCAATTTCGATTAAATATAATTTCGAATTTGAAATAATCATCTCATCCAACGTTTAATCGGTTACATTAATTTTAAGAAAAAATGGGAAAGGATAACCACCATTTTTGATATCTTAAAAGAAGAAAAAATATATTCTACATACCTAGCCATTGCATGTGGACTCAGAAGAAATATGTGCCAAAGTAGTAATCACTCAAGAGCAAAAGCCCTAGTGGACTCGAAAGACCACAATAGACCACACTTGAAGCCTAAATGCATATATCATTATACTAGGCGGGTTTGCTCATATAATGCTCAGGATAATAGACAAAAATTAGACCTTTTTTTTACATTTATTTCTTTTTTGGGTTAATGCCAAAAATTAGACCTAGTTATTCACTACTTAGAACAAAGAAATGAGTAAGAAACTCAAATACACATTGAATTCCTATGCATAATTTTCTTTTATATATATATTTGACTTTACATCTAATGTACTAATTTCTAATCAAACATAAAAGATGATAATGGGAAGCATATTTAAAAACCAAAACCAGTCCTTTTTATCACAAATTGTAGCCATAACTTTTGTAATTTGTGCTACAGCAAGAGTTGCAAGTGGAGAGTATTTGATTGGAATTGGAAGCTATGACATGACTGGTCCTGCAGCTGATGTGAATTTGATGGGTTATACCAATTTAGCTCAAACTAGTGCTGGTATCCATTTTCGACTAAGAGCTAGGACTTTCATTGTGGCTGATACTTCTTCTCAAGGAAAAAGATTTGCCTTTGTCAATCTTGATGCCGGCATGGCCTCTCAACTTGTTACTATTAAAGTCCTTGAGACACTCCAATCACGGTATACAAAATATATAAATCAAATTAGTGTAATTCTTACCCGTGTGCAAAAAAATTAGATTATTCAATAGATCTAAAAAGTTCAAACCAGTTCGTTAAACATAGACTAGTTTAATGATTGGATTGAAAAAAATTCGATCAATAAGTAGATTGCCGTATCTATCATCCAAATCCCATCCAAAATGATCAAAATTAATTAATAATGTTTATATTTTATATATAGGTAACTTTATGTTTTTTATCACATTTTATTATACACTTTCTCTCAACATACTTAACTTTTAAAGTTGATAAAAGATTATAATATTATTAAGGTATTATCTTCATATTTCTAACTTAATATTAAATTTAATTTTGTAATATACATGCTGAATTTAAGATTGCAATAGTTTGAATTGTTATTGTTATATTTGTGACTTATTCTAGAACAAATACTTATATGATGATGGTTAATAAAAATTACAATATATACTAAAAAAAAGCTCAAAAATAGTATAAAAAGTATTATAGATTGGATTCTTCTAAACAAATCTTATCATTAACACATATGGATTAGAAGAAATTAGTATTTAATTATTTTTGTTGTTTCACTTTATTAAGTAATATTTATTTGTTTAAGTAATGGATTGCTTTGTTTTTGAAGGTATGGAAGTTTATACACAAAAGAAAATGTGGCAATTAGTGGGACTCACACTCATGCAGGGCCTGGTGGTTATTTACAGTATATGATTTACTCCGTAACATCTCTGGGATTTGTCCAACAATCTTTTGATGCTATTGTTAACGCAATTGAGCAGAGTATTATTCAGGCACATGATAACCTCAAACCAGGATTGGTCTTTCTTAACTCGGGTGAGCAATACTTTATATTTTGTTTGTTTCTAATTAATCTTCAATTAAAAAAGAAACTCAAGGAAACAGTTAGTTGTGGTAATATTGCTTATAAAAAAAATAGTTGTGGTAATAGTTTGTTGGTATTAATCGTGTTGTATGTTTTGTTCTTATATCGTGTTTGATGTAATGAATTTGCATTTTTGTTCACAAAATATATAATAAAATTTTACACTTTTAAAATACATAAAAATTATGTAACTTCAATCTAAAAAAGTTAAGATAATATTAAAGTAACTTATAATTTTTATTATTTTTATTATTATACTAAAAATATACACAATATTTTAGTGTGTGGAGTTATATGTTCACTTATATATATATATATATATATATATAACTCTATAAATAAAATTTCATTTTTAACCTCTATCTCTAAGTAATGCACATTTTTTCTTAATATAATGTAATTTTTTTTTATATATTTTGCATATTCAATAATATAATATACATATTTTTTTTAATAATATAAATAACATATATAGACAAGAAATAAAAATGAAACCATATAACTTACTAATCATATAAAATTGAAAGAGCCAAATCACTCAAATTAGACATTAGTGTGTGTCTAATATGTTAAAAGTGGTCCAAGAACAAATAATATACTTTAATCAATTTTTTATTAAAATATTATTTTTTTATCAAATGATTAAAATGTAATTAAAACTTGATACTTTAACGATGACAAAGTAATAATTAATATAATTTTAAAAATATTTGTTTTAATTTTTTTCGATTATCACAATTTTATTTTAATATTTTATTAATTTTTATTTTATTTTAAAAATAAAAATAATGTATTTAAGTAATTTTTTGTTGAATATTATTATTGATTTTTAAAATAATTTTATATTAAATTTCTCTTTTTATATGTGTTAAAGACTTAGTATTTTATCTTGTTTTAATAAATTTACATTAAAAAATAGCATAATTAAAAATTATTAAAATAATATATATATTTTTTAATTTCCTCATTTTTTTTAAGTCTAGGAATTAAAAGAAATCTTTTATATCTTCAAAAGATGAGGCTCTCACCTCCCCCGAAAAGTTTATTTATTTATTTTTTTGAAAGTGCACATGTATTATTATTTTTTATGCTCATATGTAGTAAGAGATGGAGAAATTTCCAATCGAATAAAGCAATTAGTCACTAGCTAATCATTTAATTTAAAGTAATATTAATTAATTTAAGAATTATTATTGAATTATATATAAAGTATATGAAGTGATAAATATTATTAATGTATATATATTAACATATTAATGTATATCTGTTAATGCATATCATATATGCTAATGCATATCATGTTATAGGCTTTAAACACATCTAGTTTATTTGTAACTCTTTTATAAAGACATATATATTCCTTAAGAAATGAAATATAATACAATCATTAAGTATTTTTAATATGGTATCAAAGCCACTACTCTAACATTCCTTTTAGCAATCTTGTCTCTTTTGGTGTTATTCCACCTTCATCACTTCCAAAGTCACAACAACCGCTGCAGTCACTCACTGTTGAACCTCTGACATCTCTTAGCCATTGTCCTTAGGTTTCAGGCCTATAGTCATCATCGTTGAGGAGTCCCGCACCACATAGACAACTGCAATCACCATCTCCATCGTGCATCTTACTCCGATAACATTTTTACAGGTACCATAATGATCGGGCCGCCCTGATCTACACAACTGTGGAAGCCTCGCCACCATCGGAGTTAGAACGCACCCTCATGCACCGCATATAGGAAACACAATTCTTCCTCACGCGCTCACCAGCCGCCATGCATCTTGCTCCGATAACATTTATACAAGTTTCATAGTGATCAGCTTGCCCCGATCTACACAACCGCGGACTTCCCGCAACCATCTTCATCCTCACGCGCCGCACACAGAAACCACGCCTCTTCCTCAAGCGTTTCACATGCAACCCTTAAGTCCTGCTGATGTCATCAATACAGCACACTACCACCTAAGGCTTACATCATCACCACATCACCTAGGGCTGATGTCATCACATATGAAGCTGACATCATTGTTGACTGACCGTTGACCGTTGATTGCCCCCATCAATACTATATTGGAGGGGACCCAAAATTACACTTCTTGGTCTCAAGCTATGCGCAATTTTCTTAAGGGTAGTATGCTCTGACATTACTGTACTGGTGCAATTATCATTCCTGTCAAAGGAGTAAGTGAAGAAGATGCTGCCTTTCTTGGTCGTATGATTGAATGGGATAGTCACAACCACATGATCCTCACATGGATTTGGAATACTTCCATTTCCTCCATCTCTAATCTATTGGGTAGCTTTGATATGCACAACAAACTTGAACCTTGCTCTAGACTTTGCTATTTTCTTGGTTATGGTGAAACTGAAAAAGGTTATCGATGCTATGATCCTATCTATCACCGTCTTCGTGTTTCTTGTAATGTTGTATTTTAGGAACATCGCTTATTTGTTGAACTCTCTCACTTTCATTCTTCCCTAAATAATTCTTCTATTTTAGAAATCTTTCCAGATAAGTCTCATGTTTCTTCTATAGATACTCTTGATCCTCTTTTGGACTTCTCTATTAAATCTTCAGATATTTTTAATGATTCTCCTAGACAGGTTATAGATGAACAGGTTGATGATGAGCTACCCCACCTTGAGCCTAGGTCCTATACTTTTGCTCCGCTTGAAGATCCTCTACAAGAAATTCCACCTCGCCACTCAACTCGGGTAAGATCCATTCCTTCATATTTACTTGACTATCATTGTTACACTGCCCTTGCTACACTTCATGAGCCTCACACCTATCGTGAGACATCTACTGACCCTTTATGGTATATTGCAATAAAAGAGGAAATTGATGCATTAACCAAAAACCATACTTGGGATCTGGTTACTCTCCCTCCTGGTCAGTCTGTGGTTGGTTGTAAGTGTATCTATAAGATCAAGACTCGCTCTGATGGGTCCATCGAGCACTACAAGGCTCGTCTTATTGCAAAAAGTTTTACACAAGAGTATGAGATTGATTATGAAGAGACTTTTGCTCCAGTTGCCCGTATCTCCTATGTTCGTGCCCTCTTAGCTGTTGCCGCTACGAGTAAATGGGACCTTTTCAAATGGATGTTAAAAATGCCTTCCTTAATGGGGATCTTCATAAAAAAGTCTATATGCAACCTCCTCCTGGTCTTTCTGTTGAAACAAACAAGGTTTTTCGCCTTTTGACTTGCACTTTATGGCCTTAAACAAGCTCCACGAGCGTGGTTTGCCAAGTTCAGCTCCACCATCCTTCGCTTGGGTTACACTACCAGTCCTTATGACTCTACCTTATTTTTTGTCGCAATGATAAAGACACCATTTTTCTTCTCCTAGATGTGGATGATATGATCACAACTGGTCATGATTTCAGTGGTATTCAACAACTCAAGGATTTTCTTAGTTAGTAGTTTGAGATGAAAGACCTTGGACATTTCAGCTATTTCTTGGGTCTTGAGATCATTTGTTTCACAAATGCTCTTTATATAACTCAAGCCAAGTATGCATCTGACCTTTTTATCTCGAGTAGGACTTACTGACAATAAGACTGTTGACACTCTAGTTGAACTTAATGTACATCTAACATCCTCGGGAGGGGGAGGAACTATTGTCTAATCCCTCTCTTTACAGACGATTGGTCGGCAGCCTGGTTTATCTCACAGTTACTCATCAAGACATTTCTTACGTTGTTAATCAGGTAAGCCACTATCTGTCTGCTCCACGATTGACTCACTATGCTATTGTTCTACACATTCTACGATACTTGAAGGGCACTCTCTTCCATAGACTTTTCTACTCAGCTCAGTCTCCTCTTGTACTTCGTGCATTCTCTGATGCTGATTGGACAGGAGATCCCACTGATCGTAGGTCCACTACAAGTTATTTTTTTCTCCTTGGTTCTTCTTTGATTTCTTGGTAAAGTAAGAAACAAACTTTCGTGGCCCGCTCTAGTACTGAAGCAGAATATCGTGCTCTTGCTAATACCACATCTGAGCTCATTTGGCAACAATGGCTTCCTAAGGATTTGAGTGTGTCCACATCCTCTGCTACTCCCCTTTATTGTCACAATTAAAGTGTCATTCATATTGCTCACAATGATATTTTCCTTGAACAGACTAAACACATCAAGATTGATTATCAATTTATTCGTTCTCATCTTGTCCATAGTGCTCTCAAGCTTTTTCTCGTTTCCTCCAACGATCAACTTGCAGATATCTTCACCAAGGTACTTTCTAAGGATCGCACTCGTAATTTGGTTGACAATCTCAAGCTGGTCTCACATCCACCTTGATTTTTAGAGGAGATGTTAATGTATATCTATTATTAGATTACTGTATATTTGTAACTCTTTTATAAAGGCACCATGTATATCCCTTAAGATATGAAATGTAAGTTCAGAAATTTCAAAACATGTCTTAGGAGGAGCATGAAGAATGAATAATGAGTACAATATTTAAGCCCGTAAAATGCTTGGGAACAAAAAGAATGCATTGGAATGCCTTAGTTAGGAAACAATGCATCCAATTTAAAATGTGCATGCATAATTATATTAGTAAAAAAATTAGTAAATATACATAAGAATTAACAAATGGATTGGAGAAAGATTAAGCAAAATTAACTCGAGGTTTGGATAAAAAGTGGAGAAACCTTTGACAATATTTTCAAGTGTAATAAAAGGATAGTACTTGTCAAGTGATTTTGGTTGAAATGAGGCACATGAGTTAAGTTGGGAAAGAGAGGTTGGGTGGGAAATGTCAGTGGTATGGTGGTTACGTGGGCTTAAGGAATGTTCAATACTTGGCCGAGGAGATGACATGAGAATACTTTTTACCTTAGCTGATTGGTAATCGTTTTTGACATTTGCTCCTATTTTGATGGTTTACTTTTATCTTTTATCTCTTATCTCTTCAACACCCTTATCTAACTTAATTTCATGCACTTCACTCCTAATATTATGGTTAATAGAGACGTGAGGGGATTACCTACCTATAGGTTAGTCCTGGTTAAGTTTTGGATGATACTTCACTCAAATTTGTATACCTCAAATTATAGGTCATATATAGTTGCTCGCTTGTACCTAAACTTAATTTGAGAAAATCAATATTGATCCAAAAGAATAACATTTTATAATGTGGATACCACGTAACAATAGACCTATTGTTCAAAAGGACCCCAAAGAATAGGAGCAAAGAAACCGTTGATCACAATGGCATATTGTTTTGATATAGGATCATAAATGAGATATTGTGTAGATAGACACTATATTTATTTATGAGTTTTGAACATTTTAGAGATGTCTAATAAGTCAAATATTGGGTAGTTTAATAATAGGAGTCTTGATAATAAGAGTAAAAAGAATTCTTAAGTTGGGTAGCATAATAATCATCATTGTTGAAAGTTTTAAAATTTATAAATTATGATTGGTTAGAAAGTTCACCTGGAATCATTTTTTTAATAGGTTATGGCTAAAATAAAATAAAAAATTAAACAAGAAAAACTTGCTTTTTTGTTTTTTTTGTTTATGCATGAAAATTAAGGCAAATTTTACTAAAACATCCAACAAATATAATTAAGCAAGCACAACTCAAGTGAAATAGTCAAGAAACCAAATGAAATATATGTGACAATTAACCCCTATAATGAGATAATTGAGTTGAATCAACAAAAATGAATGGACTATTGGACCAATATTCTGATGAACCAGTAGTCTGAGTGGATTTGAATAAATCGAGTTCGGTTGACCGAATCAGATTGTTAAATTTGGGCCTAATTCCATCTCAAAACCCAGGTTATGAGATGGAGGATTGCCCTTGTTTATATGCGCAGCGTGGGGGCGTTATCCAGTCGATGTGGGACTTTAACACTCCCCCCCCACATCGACAAGGATCTATCCCCTTGAGACCGACAGAGATGTTGAGCTTATGGAGCCCAAGTGGCGGAATGCATCACTCACCAGTGACGAAATAACTGCACCGACTAGGTAACCTGTTTTGATACCATGTTAAATTTGGGCCTAACTTCATCTCAAAACCCAGGTTACACAGCGTAGGCGCGTTCCTCAGTTGATGTGAGACTTTAACACATATGCTTTGGTATTGTCTTTGCTTCTTTTTTATTCTTTTATTAATTTTTTTCCTTTTTTCTATTCTTTTCTTTAGACCTAGATGAATATATATTTCTATACATGGTCACTCCTATTTGAGTTTGGTAGTGAGTTTTGTGGTAGATAGCATTGATGATTTTGTGAATGGTGGTTGGAGAAGGTGGCCGGTGAAGTTTATAATGTTGGACGGATAGTCTAGTCGGCAATGAAGTACTGGCGGTGAGGTGAGACTTGGTTTGTGTGAGATGGAGGCATTGAGGATGGAGAAGATGGGAATAGGTAGGATGGTTAGCTTGGACAGTAGAGGAAGCCTGAGTGGAAGGCAAGTTTGGTAGTGGTGGGCTACGTGGGTGGTTGGAGTTTGGTTGTTGTGGGGTTAATGGATCTAAGTTTGGCGATTTTGGATTCTGATTCTTTTTTCATAATTAATTTTGTTTTTTTTTGGAAAAATGCATGGGTTAGGACAATTTTGTTTTAGAAAACAAAACTTTTCTCACTCGAATACCAAACTGATATGGAATAAGAAAGAAAAAGAATTAGGGAAGAAGAGAAAGAGAAGAAATTTGGGTCAAGATTATGTAAAAAATGAGATGAGAATGATTTAGAATCAAGACAAGAGGAAATTTTGTTTAAAAAAATGAACTGATTTTACTTTGATACCAAATTGATATGGAATGGAAAAGAAATAAAATTGGAAAAATATATACAGAGAAGAAATTACAGTTTTTATTTTTAGTTTTTATAAAACACATCATCATCATTATTATTATATTATATGTTTTACATATATTTTTAGAATACCAAAGACATTGAAACTTCCCTCCTTATGTTCTTCAAGTGACCAGGAAGCTAAGTTATGAGCAAATGTATTACGATTTCTTAGGATCCACTAAAGTTGAAAAGTTGGTAATCAATAACTGGATTTCCTCTAAAACCTGTATAGCCTCCTAAGTTATCTGATTTGGTTACTTTTTGTAATCTCCCTCTATTATCACTGATTTGATATCCATTACATTGGCCAAGCCAATGGCTAGTTCAACAGCACTAGCTTCAACTACTTCTGCATTATTTCTCACTAGCAGTAGCTTATACCAAATGCCTATGGTGTTTCCATACCAATCTTTGACAACTATGACTATTACAGACTTGTCATCCTTATAATGTGCATCAAAATTGAATTTAATAAATTCAAATAATTCAGTAGGAATAACAACTTGAATTTGTGAGACATCAATACCTCTTGACAAACTCTTATCCTTATCAAATTGTTGGAATTAATTGAGAAATTAAGGTAATATTAAGATAATCAATGCAACTTCTAAATTTAGTAGTATCATTCTTAAAAACTTTATCATTCATTAGTTTCCATAAAGCCACCATTGTTAGTGTGGAATTTGTTTTTGTCCCTGCTGTAAACTATTAATGCATTAGGTGGCTTAAGGTAAAGTTGCAAAAAGGATAAGATATCCCATCTATCAAGTTGCTGTAACAACATTTCACCTTTTCAAGACGTCCAAAACATGAAGTATTTATACCTTATAAATAGGTGCTCCACAGTTTCTATTGCGTCTAAACACAAGAGATAAATACTCTCAATATTGTGATAGAATCTTTTGAGATTGGTTTTCACCTCTAAGGAGTTGAAAGCTACTTGCCAAAGAAAGAATTTATATCTTTTAAGTGGTTTTGATTTTCAAATAAGTTTACATACATTATGGCTTCCATACAATAGAAAACATATAATACAGAAACAAAAAAAACATACTAAACATGTTAAGATAAACACAACTCATAAACGTCCAAAACATGCAAGTATTTACACCTTATAAATAGGTGCTCCACAGTTTCTATTGCTTCTAAACACAAGAGGTAAGTACTCTCAATATTGTGATAGAATCTTTTGAGATTGGTTTTCACCTCTAAGGAGTTGAAAGCTACTTGCCAAAGAAAGAATTTATATCTTTTAAGTGGTTTTGATTTTCAAATAAGTTTACATACATTATGGCTTCCATACAATAGAAAACATATAATACAAAAACAAGAAAACATACTAAGCATGTTAAGATAAACACAACTCATAAACGTCCAAAACATGCAAGTATTTACACCTTATAAATAGGTGCTCCACAGTTTCTATTGTGTCTAAACACAAGAGGTAAGTACTCTCAATATTGTGATAGAATCTTTTGAGATTGGTTTTCACCTCTAAGGAGTTGGAAGCTACTTGCCAAAGAAAGAATTTATATCTTTTAAGTGGTTTTGATTTTCAAATAAGTTTACATACATTATGGCTTCCATACAATAGAAAACATATAATACAGAAACAAGAAAACATACTAAGCATGTTAAGATAAACACAACTCATAAACTCACAAAAGAGAAACATGCTACTAAGAGAGTAAAATAGTCAATTTCATGAAACACAACAACAACAAACAAGTGAGATGACAAAGGTAGCCTCAAACGAGATCATAGACAATAAAATGTACATTGTTGCCTCAAAAGATATCATTGACAACTCTCACATCATCCCTAGTCAAAAGAAAGAAACAAATTGACTAACTAGTGAAACACAAGCAATATTCCCATTAGAGAAAAGAAACAAACAACTCAACTAAAATATCTAAGCATATAAAGAAGATTCAAGTTCCAACACAGAAGCAAGAGACATGTTTAGAGAGGGTGAACACCTCAAACATCAAGAATGACAACTAAACATACTAGTTTAGTCATAGTAATTCATGTAAGTCAAGAGTCCAAAAGATAGGTAAACAACATATAAGACAAACAGATGCACACGTCAAAAACACTTATGTACTCCAGCTTGTAACACACCTTAGTTTTCTTAAAAAAGAAATTTAAAGTACAAGATAAATAAGAGCCTGCCAAAGGTGAACATTAAACAACATGAGACAAAAGAGAACCATGTAAGACATACTAGGTAAAAGAAAAGGACACCTAGTAAATGCAAATAAGATGTAGTGTATATGATATGGCATACGAATGACAAGACTATAAGAAGAAAAAATCTTAATACTTTGATACTACATGATGAAATCGTGTGACATAATGCTCATGAAAAAAGCCACAAAAGAAGAAGCAATCAATAAGCAAGGAAAACACATATAAAAAGCATGTTAAAGCAACTAGTAGAAGAGAATACTAGTGAAGGAATAAACTATCACATCCCAAAAAATGGGTATGTGAGATAAGAAAGGGGTAAATTTTAAATTTATATTTAAAGGAAATTTTCTCTAGTAATCATGAAAAATTAAATTTAAAAATCATTTAAAATCAATTTTATAAAAAATTCAGGTATCCTTTAAGAGATTTTCTATTTAGAATTCAAACTCATTGTAGACTCATAAATTTAAATTCAAGACTTTATAAAGTTAATTTAAAATTCATTATAGTAGTTTCGGTATCTCTAATCATAAATTATAATAATCAATAAAAGCAATACGGTTGTAAGTCAAACTTTGTAATGTCAAAATCTTCTATTGACGACCATCTTATATTCATTGTGATTATCTCGAACAATGCAACATGTTTTCTATTAAAAATGAGAAAAAAATGGGTAAACTTACAAAACAAAATACCACCAAACTATTTGAATTGTTACGAATGTACCTTTAAACTAAATTTCAATCTAAACCTACCATCAAACCATTATAAAGTTTCAAAAGTACAATTTCATTAAGTGGTAACACCCATTTTTTTTATTTTTTTTGTTATAGCGTGGGTTTAAAATCTCTTAAGAATTTAATGCTATATTTGGATCAAAGTTTAATTTAGTGGATCATTTGTAAAAAATCAAATAGTTTGGTGATATTTTTGAAGGTTTATTCATTTTTCAAAAATATTAAAGGCTTACATAGGGAATAATATAAAAAATACCACCAAGCCTAGAGGTATCTTCAAAAATATCCTTAAGGTTTCAAAAAATTAAAAAATATCCCCAAATATAATAGAAGTTAAATTTAATGAAAACGAATAGTAACATTTCATAAATAAAAATGGAAAAAATAATTGAAAACCAAGAAGTAATAAGAAATTAATGAATAGTAGAATTAGAAATAGAAGACATCTAAGGATGTTTTTTACAAGAAATAGTAATAAATAAAAAGAAATTCAAAAAACAATCTTAAAGAAAGAGATGGATATATCATTTTCATCTTTAAGAAAATTACTCCCAAGAAAAGATATAATTTATTATGAAATAAGTAATAAAAAATGAGCATTAATATTATAGATGGAAAAGTAAGATATAATATACCATTAATTGATAAGAAAACTATATTAAATAAATTATCCAAAATTCACCAAAAGAACAAATAAAAAATTGGATACATTCATTTAGGATAAATCCAAATATTAATATAAGCTCATTTTAAAGAAGAAATAGATACACCCATAAAAATAACATTGCTAGATAATATAATAATAAACAGGAAAAACGTTTTACTAAGAATGATCCATGGTAATTTGCAATACCAGATTCTAAAATTTATAGTATATCCTTGGTTTGCAATTAATATTCATGATAAAAACTTAAACCAAGTATTAAGTTTAGCTTATGAATTTGAAAGAAGAGATTTAAAGAAAAAAGAAAATCATTTATTTTCAATACATTACATAGTAGGGTATTCATTAACAAACAACCATAATAGTTCAATAGATAGACAAAATGAATTTATAGAAATAGATAAAAACTTTCAAGAACTTGGACAAATAATAGAATTAGAAATACTAAAGGACTTTGAAATACTAGAAAAATGAAAATTAGATATCAAGAAATACCTTTGATACCAAGAAGAAACAGTAATGTGGTTAAAAACAATAATATACCAAGATTTACTTTTATAGACTACGAAGGAGAAACTTCTTAAAAAGAAGTTAAAAAACTAAAAGATGAAGTTCAAGTAATGAAATCACTAGTCCATGATGTCATACTAGGAAGATAATAATGTTTAGGAAAAATTAAAAAAATATACAGTTAGAAATAGATAGAAACCTAGTAGGCATAGAAAAAAATAAAGCAATAATAATATACATGTGAAATTTGTAGAACTAAAAAAAGATGTATATAACATACATAGAAACAATGATATTATAATTCATAAATGCGATCCCTTAGAAGGATTAAAAGTAGAACTATCTAGGAAATCAGATGTCCTGATAACTAGAAATGAGAGAAGAAAAATCTAACGAAATATATATATATATATATATATCCAATTTAATGGAATGTAGAAAATAATTAGAAGAAAAATTCATGAATCCCGAAAATAGGTATATAAAAAAATTAATTAGTTTGTTAATACCAACAAATGAAGAATTAGAAGAACAATATAATGAAAAAAAGTGTACAAACAAAGAGAAAGATGATATGATAATAATCAACGAGATTGGTTAAGAACTACAAATCATGACCTGAAAAGGTTATATAAAATCAATTTCATTACCAATTCCTTGCTAAGAAGAAACATTTGACCCACATAGAGAAGTAAGAAATAGTCAAAAGTCAAAAGAGCTTGACACTACAATTAGAAGAAGAAAACCACCCAAAATGGAAGAAGGGTTACATTGGGGAACTAGAGGTAATATCCATCAGAATTCAAGCTTCATGAAAATTAAAAATCTGATCTCTTAGATCTAGATTGTATAAGGGATAGAAAAAGTTCTTAGATGAATGGGCTAGTAGTGTGCTCATACAAACCTCTCAAACTACATAAAAAACCCTTTAATCTGTTGGGTATTAGTAGCTCATAAAATGGTATGAAATATTAAAGTTTGATTTTCAAATTTAATATATCAACAACATTTATTAATGCAAGAGAATACTCCCACATGAAGAGAATATTTAGATATAGTAATAAATGAAATATACAATGAATTTATTGGAGAAGATAAAGAAAGAACTATTATTGAATCCAGTGAAAATGAAATCAATGAAACCAACTGGCATATAATAAATATGAAAATTTGTAACATGTGTTACATAGATTCTTTTATTTGTGAATATGAAATGTATTATCATAAATTACCATCATCTATGCCAATAAATTAGAAGGACATATTTTTTTTAAATTATGTGAAACATTACCTAAAATCTTAATAGAAAGTTGGAATCAGTGAAATAGAGAAACCATACTAGATGCCTTAGGAGAAATAATAAGAAGCCTTAAAAGCTGGATAATTATTAAATGCCAAGAAAGAAACAAATAAGAGAAAATGATAAAACCTTTTGTGAGATAAAATATTTTAAAATACTAAAAAAATATGGATGTAACAAAAAACCCTACAAATAGAAATATAAAAAATACAAAACATTTAAAAGATATAAATTCAGAAAACAAGATTTTCAAAAATATAAAGAGAAAGTTTAATAGGGAGGCCTATAGGAAAACATATTTTAGAAGAAAAAGGTGTAAACATCTTGAAAATGAGAATTATTGCCCTTTAGAGAAGAAAAAATGCAGATGTTGGATCTGTAATGAAGAAAGACATTATGCCAATGAAAGCCCTAGTAGACTTTAACATAGGAAATAGTTTAAAAAGGAATTTCCATAGAAAGCAAAAATATTAGAAAAAACTTTAAGATGGAATTAGAACCAATCGAGGAATTAGATATAGATGATACTTACAATATTTATCTATTAGAGGAAACCGAAGAGGAAATAACCAATTCAGAATATGAACACTCAAAATATGGGTACTCTTCATCAAAAGATGAATGATTTGTATAGTATTAAAAATCCAAATAATACCTATATTAAGATAGGATTTAAATTTAAAGGCTATGCTAGCTATCATTTATATACATATATAGATACAGAAGCTAGTATGTGTGCAGCAAGTAAATATGTATTTCTAAAAGAACATTGGAAACAGACACTACCTATATTAAGATAGGACTTAAATTTAAAGACTATGTTAGCTATCATTTATATACATATATAGATACATAAGCTAGTATGTGTGTAGCAAGTAAATATGTATTTCTAGAAGAACATTTGAAACAGGCACCAAAAGATTTAATTTTAAGAATTACTAATAATATTATAATAAATCTTAATAATGTTTTAAAAGATACATATATAATGATAGAAAGGGAAAATTTTCATATTCTTACCATATATCAACAAGAAACAAAATTTGATTTATTAATAGAAAATAATTTTCTAATATTATAGCAACATTTTACCAAATATTTAGACAAAATAAGCCTAACAACATTAGATGATGATATCATTTATGTATCAAAAATAAGAAAATATTTGACTTTATCAAACCTAACTTTTATGCAACAACATAAAAAACGAAAGCATGGTGAGATAGACACAAAGCAACAAAACCATATTTAAAAAATATTTTATTAGATATAGAAAATAAACAAAACTCTTTTCTTAATGAAATACAATAAGATAAAGCCCTAGTAGATATCGGAAAATTATTAAAAACAGTAAGCTTAGAAAATCCTTTGGATCTAAAAATAAAAAAATCTAAAATAATTGTCAATATAAAATTAAGAGATCCTAATAGTTTATTAGAGTAAAACTTATTATTTATACTCTAGAAAACAAGATTGAATTTGAAAAATGAATTCAAAAACTTATGGAACTAAAATTCATAATACCAAGTAATTAATCTCATTCTAGTCCATCATTCTTAGTAGAAAAAGAAGCTAAAAAAAGAAATAAAATAATAGTAATAAACTTCAAAATATTGAATAAAGAAACTATTGACGATGAATACTTTTTTCAAAGAAAAAAGAATTATTATTATTAATAAACGGAAAGAAATACTTCCCAAGTTTCGATTGTAAGAGTGGATTTTGGAATATAAAATTGGATATAGAATCTCAAAAATTAACGGCATTTAGTTCCCTCTAAGGTCAATTTCAATGGATTAAAACAAACACCAAGTATCTTTCAGAGATACTTGAATAACATCTTTAAAAAATTATAAAATATTTTTTGTGGTTATATAGATGATATTTTAGTTTTTAGTAATAAATTAAATAACATTATTTGGATATTATTAATATTCTACAAGAATTCAGAAAAAATGTGTTGTACTCTCTGAGAGGAAAACAATACTTGCTCAGTAGAAAATTATGTATTTAGGGTTGGAAATTGAAGATGGCAAACATCTACAACTCTATATACTAAATAACATTTAATGTTTTCCTAGTGAATTAAAAGATAAAACCAATTACAAAAATTTCTAGTATATTTGACATACATATATTAAAAATCTTGTAGAAGCAAAATTTCTTACATGCAAAATTGAAAAAAAAAAACCATTTCTAGAAATGGATAGAACAATATACTCTGTATATAGATAAAGTAAAAGCATAGGTAAAATTTTTACCAACTTTATACCATTGAGGACTAGATGATAAAATGGCTTTACAAGAATATTAGGGAGAAATTTTGAAAGCAAAAGTAGATCACAAAGATGAATATCTTTGTAGATATACATGAGGATCTTTCCAAGTCTATTATTAAATTATCACAATAATGAAAAATAATATCTAGCTATTAATAAGGTTATTAAATTTTTTGCAATATATGTCATAAGTTTCAAATTCATTGTTAGAACTGATAACAAGAATTTTGGTTATTTCTTAAGAACTAATATTGTAGGTGATTATAAACAAGAAAGATTAGTGAGATAACAACAATGAATTCAATCACTACAATTTTGATTTTGAATATCTTTCAAGAAATAAGAATAGTTTAGTAGATACTTTACTAAAGAATTAACACCTCTAATTATTTTTATGTTTATAGGAATGATCCTCTTTATATAAAAAAAATAAAGATAAAGGAGATAAAATCCTATTGGAACAACTAGAGATGTTATACCTCGAGAAGTCTTTTATGGAGATAGGAAATAAACAGGAAGAACTTGATTGTTCAAAATAATTCTTAGAGTCCAAAAACTTTAAAAAAGAATATTTATTTAAAATTCAATATAAAGAAGAATTCAAGATGAAAATGAAGAACCTAACAGTTCAAAAGAGAGTAACATCTCTGAAATACGTAAGCTCAATTGGATTAATGAAGTAGAAAAAGAGGGACAAAAAACGACTTATGTGGTCTATAATGGCTCAAAATGAAGAATCTATAACAATTGGACAGAAGTCAATAAATCTATTCTATGATTTAGTGGAGTAACTTATAGAGTCTTCACTAACAAAATAGAGGCTGAAGGAAGTTATGTCAATTACAAAGTACCAAACCTAACAATTGTAAAGGAGATAGTAAGGAATTACTTTACAATACTACCATAATAATTAGTAGCATCAAGCAGGTTGACAACCCTAGGGAGAATAGTAAGGCCTCTAATACTATTCAAAGCAACATCTATCCCAAAGATATCAAATACAGTAAGACATTCTGTGTTATTCAAGGAAACATCCCTTAGAAATTCATTAGTCATTGGAGATGAAAAAAACCAATATAAAAACCATAATAAACAATAATGGTTGAGCCTTTACAACTTGGTCAAAAAATCTACCCAGGAACCCAGGAACATAGAAGATATGAAGTTCTACATTATTGAAAAGGAATTCCCTACGAAAAGTAAATTCAATATTTTGGAAGGAGTTGATCCAATATTTGTTTTCAAAGCTTTTCATGCAGAACTAATAGAAAACATATATCCAATAATTAATTTAAGTGAATTAAATTATTTTTTGAAAATTTTCAAAAAAGAAATCAAGAATTTCAAGAAGAAGATAAGGGCAGGTGACAAACTTATTTATCTTAGATTTTTCAGTTCACTAATGTACTAGAATGAGGAAGGATGTACTCATCCCTATCACTTCATTAAGTTAGGAATTTCCAACACAATCAGAGAAGTTCCCAAACCAATGGGACTTTTAGAAAATGAATTCAACACAAAAGAACTTTGTGTATTAAAAGGTCAAATATTGAGTCAAATTTACTATAAACTTAAGAAAATTGATAACTCTGCTAAGATCAAAGTAAATTACTAAACTATTAAATTCATCATTGCTTCTCATAATAGCATTGTTCTTTTAGAAGATGATGGTGAAAAAATCATCAAATATGAGACTAATTTTAATAGCAATAACTTGAAAATTGGTCAAGAAATAAGGAAGATATTTTGTTTCTATGTCAAAAAAGTCACCAAAGATCACAAATGCATTTATTGTATTAAAGATCGAGAAGACGAAGATGTGTTAGCATCAACGTCATCCAAAGGACTGTTAGTAGAAAATGACAAGGAAGAATAAAGAGGAGGAACTTTCGGTAGAAGACGACGAAAAAAAATAAAGATGTAGACCCACATCTTTAGTCGGTAGCATATGCCAAGGAAAAAGCGATGGATGATGTTTAAAGTAGTAAAATAGATGAATTATTAAAGTAAGGATAAAATAGTAATTCTCATCTTGTAAACAGGAATTCTTTGTGTTATAAAAGGAATCTTTATTTTTATTTGAGGGACAAAAAAATGAGGACATATAGCTTAGAAAATAAGAGCGTTTAACATAGTAACTCCCTCTATCTTGAATTCCAAACCAATAATTATGTACTTAATAATTATGAATAGTTAATAATTCCTTCAAGATTCTTAGTTAGATTTAAGATTATAATAATTATTATATTATACATAAAATAGAGTTCAATCACTCTTTTTTAATAAATCAAAATTAGGACATTATTTATGTACGGATGTAGAATGTTTACCATTATTAGGAGGGTATTAAGGTTTGAGCAAAACTGAAACATAATCAGTTGAACAAGATAAGACAAATAGAAGGAAAAACCGTAATAAACCTATTAAATTCAGGTATAATAATTTTAACTTTTAAGTCAATTAAAGATCTTAAATATTTAAGTATTTGCTTATATCAATTAATTATATTGATAAATAAGAATATGAAGAAAGAAATAGTATAATATTATGATGATAAGAAAAATTATCTTTAAGATACAGAAATAAACAACTATTGTTAAACGAGTAGCTCTCAATTTGGTATTAGAGCTATAGGAATATTAACATAATATAGATAAAAAATTTAATTAGATTCAAAGACATCAATGACATTAACTATAAAATCTAAGAAAATTATAGCATTTTTTTTTTACAATATAAATAAAAATATGTTAAATATCAAGAGTAATTTAAATAAATATTTGCACGTATAGATAGATAACTTACGGAATAATATAAATGCATTTTTTTTAATTTGATGTATAAATTAAAAAAAAATTAATTTAATGATAAATTCAAAACAAATATAATAATTCGATTATATATTGGTTGGTTTCGATTTTTATTACAACATTAAAAAAAGAAAGTAGTCGTATACACAAACACATATCTAATGTCATAGAAACTTATGTATCAATACAGGGGAGGTAGAAAATGCAGGAATAAACAGGAGCCCAAATGCATATCTGTCCAACCCAGAAGAGGAGAGAAGCCGATACCCAACGAATGTTGATACTTCAATGACACTGTTGAGGTTTTGGGATGTCGGTAGCAAAAACAGTATTGGAGCATTTAGCTGGTTTGCAACACACGGTACCTCCATGAGCAGAGACAACAAGCTCATTAGTGGTGATAATAAGGGTGCTGCTGCTAGATTCTTTGAGGACTGGTTCACCACCACCCAATCTTCCTCCTCCTCAATGTCCAATTATACCACAACAGGTAATTAAGCCTCCATCTAATTTCTAATACCTAACTCTTTAATCATTTTCAGTAATCCAAAACTAGAATTTAGGTAAGTCGAAAGGTGGGTTTGGATCAACCTGTTTACTAGTTGACATGTTTAGCCCCAATCCAATTCAACTCATTCAATCCAAACTCAATTAATTTAATAAATGGATCAAGATGGCTAACGATCCAACCGTTGAACCTCAACCGAAACTTTTAGGTTGTTTAGTTCGCCGATCGTATAAGAAATTGCCGACCCTAGCTAGAAATAATTACCCTTGTATACAACATCGTCTTATATGGGTTGTTTTCTATTGGTAATAGATATTAGTTCGTTGAAAGCGGAAGCACAAAAGATTAAAGCTACAGGAGGAAAGCTCTGCAATAATACAACTAGTAAAGGATTTAAAGTAAGGAACGGTTCAAAATTTGTTGGGGCATTTTGCCAATCTAATGTTGGAGATGTAACCCCAAATGTGTTGGGAGCATTTTGTACTGATAGTGGACAACCTTGTGATTTCAATCGCTCCTCTTGCCACGGCGATGACACAAAATGTGTGGGCCATGGACCTGGGTATATCTTTTATCCTTAATGAGCCTGTGTCCCATTTCTCTAATTTTGTGTAGAAAAACCATGTAAATGGTCGTGTGAATTTGGTTACAGGTACCCAGATGAAATTAATAGCACCAAGATTATAGGGGAGAGGCAATTTAAAAAGGCTGTTGATCTTTTTATTTCAGCTACTTTAGAATTGACAGGAAAGATTGATTATAAGCAGGTGTACCTAAATATCACAAACATTGAGGTTCAACTGGATGAGAATAAGGTTGTAAGAACTTGTCCAGCAGCTCTTGGAGCTGGTTTTGCTGCTGGTACTACAGATGGACCTGGTGCCTTTGGTTTTCAACAAGGTGACACTGAGGTCAGTCATCTCCCTTTCTTTTCCTTATTTCCTAGCTTTAGCTTTAGGTGATATACCCAACGTTTAAGTCGTTTTAAAATACCCTTAACGTATATTACCCTGTCGTATTTATATTATATTCAGTATTTTCCGTTAACAACTTTTATTTTTTAGCATCATTTCTGTGAGTGTATGTCGCATGATGTTAAACGAAACGTTCTTAACGGAAAATGATATAAATGTCACCTGATAATAAATGTTTGTGGTGATTTTACAACGATTTAAACAATAATTTTGTTAATTATCCGTATCTAACCTTTTTGGGCCATTTTGGGTTTTACTCTATAGTGAAATAACTTGTATATATCAGACTATGAAATCGGTCATTTTTACCTAATTAATACAATTTTGAATTTTTGACAAAAACAAAATTGTAGCTTTATCCTTTCTTTTATTATTCTTGATTTGTAACTATGTAAGGGTTACAAATTTTATGTTAGATTTTGTAAAGTTTACTAATTTTAGTGTTTTTTTTCTTTTTAAATATTCTCTATTTTTATTAATTTTATAGCTATTATAACAAATTGTGTTTAGTTGTTTTGAAACGTTAGTTGTTACTTCCTAGATACTATTATATAAAGACGAACGTTTAAATTTCTTATCAAAACATTGATTTAATTTTATATTTTTTTATACAAATTTCAGTCTAGTTTTTTTCTTCATTTTCTTATTTATTAATTATATAAATTTAATAAACAAATATTTAATCATTCAAGATTATTAACTTACTTAAAATTATAACTATCATACCTGAATTTAATAGAATCATCACGTTTTTTTCCTTCCATTGTCCGTCTTCTTTTGTTACATCTAATATGTCTTAGCTTGTTCTAGTCTTAATATCTTCTAGGTAATGGTGAATCCCTTGTATCTATATATAATATGGTATCCAATATAGACTTACTAGAAAATTAAAAAAAAGAGACTGTATTCTATTTTATTCATAATATTAATAATTATTACAATTCTTAAAGCCAACTAAGAGCCTTGAAGAGATTCTTAACTACTCATAGTTTCTAGATACATAATTGTTAGATGAATAATTTTTAACATAGAGAGTTTGCTATTATTCAATCTATGTCTAATTAATGGAAATAAGGGTACTTTTTATAGGATAAGAAATCTCTGTTCAAGATAGTAGAAAATCATTGTTCACCCATAATTTAATAATTCTCACCTAAGTTTTAATTTTTGTTTTTTGAATTTATACTTTTTATTTCCTTAGCATGATCTGCCGTCTAAAGATGTAAGATGTGGGCTCTACATCTTTATTTTTTTTTTGTTTTTTTCTACCGATAGTCTTTTTGACGATGTAGTTGATGACAAGATTTTATCTTCTCGATCTCTAATGTAGTAAATGCATTTGTGATCCTTATTAGTTTTTTTTATATAAAACAAAACCCCTTTCTTGTTTCTTGTTTCTTGTTTCTTGATAAATTCGTAGATTACTACTAATAAATTTCTTATTATCTTTTTTAGTAAGGGTCATATTTTTATTAGAAGTGATTATAACTTTATTAACTAAGTAATTTATCTTGATTTTAGAAGAATTATCAATGTTTTTGAATTCATGATAAATTTGACTTAACAACTTATCTTCAAATACAGAGTTAATTTGTATTGAATTTTTTTCTATTTCTTTTAACCCATTTGCCTATTGTGCTAGTTCTATTTTTAACTGGTCAAGGTTATGCATAGAGGACTTGACTACTTACCCGGTTGTTGATTTTAATAGCTATTGAATTTTTTCTCATAATTTTCAGATAAACAAAGCTTGGAAACAAGTGAGGGATAAGCTGAAAAAACCAAGTCAATATCAAGAAGATTGCCAAATGCCTAAGCCAGTTTTGGTTTCCACTGGCGAAATGTTTGAACCTTACGCATGGGCGGTAAGTCTCTTGTTTTTACACAATCACTACCTACAAGACTACACTTATATTACTGTTTAATTCAATAGAATATAAGTGAAAATATCATATAAATTTACACACATTTTGATATTATACCTCATATATCATATCATGTGTTAAAGTTGTTAAAGTTATTGCAAAAATAAAAAAAATGTCATTTTTTTTAAATAATATTAACCTGTGATACAACATAAATAGTATATATATATATATAAGGGCAAATTGAGTGTAAGTGTATGTCACGTTAACATTTTTCTACTTATCGGGTAAAGTGTGGTTCGATTGACATGAATTTCATTGGGTATGAAAAGAATTGGATGGGTTAATTCTCAACAACATATTCAATGTAAATTTTAAAAATTGAAAAAAATAATCCAAAAAGTAATTATAATTCACATGAAGAAATTTATTAAATACAGAAGTTTATTTTTTTTAATTTAAAAAAACTAGCATTAAAGATATTGTGGAAACAACTAAAAGAGTTGTGATAATAACACTATCCAATGGTGGATATAGGATTGCAACTTACGAGAGACGCTATAAAAATAATAAAAAAATAGTATTACTTGTTTCTTGGTTATATATATAAAATCCAGAGGGTACAGTTTCATTCAATGGATGAATTTATTTATATTTTGATAAATTTTAAAATTTTATTTATAAAAAAATAAAGGTGATGGTGTGTACCGCCTCATTCAATATAAATCCTGACCCTATTTAAAGAATTTTGTGTTTTATGATTTTGCCTTTTAGGTATAATGATAATGGAAATGTTACCATATATACTGAGGCTTATTTTAGCCCAATGAAGTGTATTATATGTGTAAATATTTCATTTAAAAAGATAACTATGAAACCAACTATCAATAATAATGTTGAGGATTACATGTCAGGTTACTCCCGAAGTGGTAAATAACACTTTATGTAAAACTATATCCTCTTTTTTCAAACTACATATACTATATAAAAACAAACTAATATAATTCAAGGCTAGATCATTGCAACAATTCGTAATAATAATACACCAAATATACTTCTAACAAGACCAGATATGAAAAAAATGATGAAACAATTCATAATAAGTTACTGTATATGCAAAGTATACAAAATTAAAATTGAAGAATTATTATATGGGGATCACACAAATAATTATGTTGCATAGTGGTAGACAAATTGATTATGTAACATAATCATTTGCAAAAGTGCGATTGAGGTTTTTGTGCCATCATCGACATTTGATGTTTCAGTCGAGTTTTCTCTCTATCATTATCACTACTGCATGATCCAGTCTCAGTCAGCGCCACTATCGTGATTCTAAACCTCTTCAATGTTCTTCTCAGCCTCTTCGACGAACCTTCATTAGGTTCTTAGGTTCGACGAATATTGTTAGGGTCTTAGGTCTGGGTTCTCAGATCTATTTTCTCTAAATCTGAAGAGCAGCAACTTCAGATACCTTGTCCCAAGGTTCATCTCTCTCCGTTGAGAAACCATAAAATGACGTTTTAACATCATCAAATGTGAAGACACATCTAAAGAGAGCCAAGACCGTGCCATAGTTTGGACAACAAATCGTGACAAACTAGTTAAAGGAAAACACTCAAAACTCACCCTCCTCAAAACTGGGAGCCTTGTACTATATGACATCGGTAGGTACCATTTATGGGCCACAAATAATGCCTCAAACTCATCGACCCATTTAAAACTTGAGAAGTCTGGCAATCTTGTTTTGGTTAATTCTAACAATGATATTCTTTGGAAAAGCTTTGATTACCCACAAATGCAGAAGTTGATTTATTTCTTAATTCAAGTAAGTGTTGTTCTGCCACTTGATATATATTAGCTTCCATTTGGAAAGTGAAAACTTAGAGTTGTTTATTGTTACTAAGAATGAAGGATCCTACAGCTCAAACTGAAGAAACAAGCAGAGTTGTGGATCAAGTAAAGAATTTTATAATCCTAATAGAGATCCCTATTTTTTGCAAAGTTCAGATCATCCTAGAATGGTGCTTGTAATGACACCTCTGACGGGAGGTAATTACCTCACTTGGAGCAGATCTATGAAGATTGCTATTTGAGCCAAACTGAAGCTAGGTTTCGTTGATGGTAGGCTTCCTATGCCTAATGAAGAAAATATAAAGTATGAACTCCGGACAAGAGTTAACTATATGGTAACTTCTTGGATACTTAATTCCATATCCAAGGACATTGTTGATAGTTTTCTTTATACAACTTCAACCAAAGAGTTGTGGGATGAGATAGTCGAAAGATATGGTGAGAGCAATGGGTCCTTGTTTTATCATATTCAAAGAGATATTACTTTAATATCTCAAGGTAATGATTCCATTGCGAAATATTATGAAAAACTGAAGCGCTTGTGGGATGAATTTTTCTACCTTTTGTCTTTACCTTTTTGCACATGTGGAGCTGCAAAGGTAATTTTAGATTTCAATTTTATGAATAGATTGATGCAATTCCTTATGAGATTAAATGAATGTTACGACTCTACTATAAATCAGATTCTGGTCATGGATCTATTGCCAACTGTGAATCGTGCTTATTCCATGCTTCTTAGTGTTGAAAAACAGAAAGAGGTTCATGTTAATTTTAATGAAAGCATTGAAACTGTTAGATTACTAGCCAAAACTCAAGTGAGAATGAATCAATTTAAGAAAGAAACTTTTATGAAATGAGCTGCTACTAAGAAGAAAGAAAAGGAGAATAAGGTCTGTGAACATTGTAGAATGAAAGAACATGAAAAATATACTTGTTTTAAAATTCATTGAGTTTCAAACTAGTGTAAGGAATTAAAGGATCAATAGAGGATATGTACTAACAAAGCTATGGTAAATATGGTTGACAATCCACTTGATTATAAAGATATGAATGAAGCCAGAGGAGAGAAACAAGATGATTTAGCTAATCTGGTTCAACAAGAGTTGATGAAGTTGATCAACAAAAAAATGATTGTGGATGGTAACTATGCAAAATTTGCTAGTTTTAACAATTTTACAAGTAACACTTTCTCTCTTCAATATACTTTAAGTTCTGCTACTAGTATTATTGAGTTGTTGAAAAATGGTACTTGGATAGTGGACTCAGGGGCCACCAATTACATGTCAGACGTTAGAAATGTTTTTAGCAATCTAAGAAAGCCTAAAAGACCATCAGTTTATTTACCCGATGGATCTATGAAATATGTTCATAACATAGGAGACATTAATCTTGCTAATAAAATGTGCCTAAAAAATGTCTTATACATACCAAGTTTAAAATTTAATCTTATATCTGTTCAAAAACTTGCTCACCTTGGCTAAATGGAATTTAATTTTACACCAACTACTTGTATTCTACAGGACCTACAGATTAAAGAGATTTTGGCAGTAGGAAAAGCTCTAAGAAGTCCCTATGTTTTAGATATTGCTAGTTTTCAAAATTTCAATTGTAATATCTTTATTACAAAAATTGAGTTTCTAAAATCAAATCCTCATGGATTGAATTGTAGTGATAAAGTTTCTATCAATGAAAAGAAAAGATTTCTTACAACTCAATTGTGGCATAGCAGATTGGGACACTATCCTATAGATGTTTTGAAACACAATGTTTTTTTTAAGAAACAAAATTTAAATTTTTTTGATCAATGTGAAGTTTGTCACAAGTCTAAACAACAAAGATTATCTTTTCCCATTAGTCATACTAGAGCCTCACAACCTTTTGAACTGATTCATTTAGACTTATGGAGTCCTTATAGCCAAATCTCTGTTGAAGGAGCCAGATATAGAAAACTATTATTGATGACTACACAATTGCCACCTGGACTTACCTCATGATCCACAAAAGCCAAACCAGTTCCCTTTTTACCAACTTTGTCAACATGATTCATACACAGTATGAGAAACAGATTAAAGTCATAAGGAGTAATAATGGTACAGAATTCACAAATTTAGAATTTCAATAATTTCTTTTTAATAAAGGAATAATTCATCAAAAAATCATGTCCTTATACTCCTCAACAAAATGGGGTAGTAGAAAGGAAAGACAAACATCTCTTGCAAATAGCCAGAGCTCTCATATTTTAGATAGGTTTACAAAAAAAATTTAGGGTTCTTCAATCCTTATGGCCACTTACATTATAAATAGACTTCCATCATCAATTTTAAATTGGAAAACCTATGTAGAAATATTTCTCTCAAAACAACCAGATTATTCAAACCTTAGAGTCTTTGGATGCTTGTGCTATGTAACAAATGTTTACCAAATAAAGACAAATTTACTGAAAGAGCTTAAAAATGCATATTTCTTGGATATGTTTCAGTTAAAAAGGTCTTTATAGTTTATGATTTGGAAAACATAAATTATATGTTTCAAGAGATGTAAAATTTTATGAACAAATTCTTCCATATAAAATTGAAAATGACAGTATCGAAAACATAGAATAAGATGTTTTACCTCTTCCTATAAGTGAAAATGATAATGAACCAATCATCTTAAACTCAAACCAATCTATTTCTATACCCATACTGATCAAAATATTTCAACTGATTCATCTGCTCCTAATAATGATCATGATTTGTCTAATTCCATAGAAGAATATCCAGATAAAACTCAAATAATCAATGAAGTTCAAAAACACAATACCAGAATTAGAAGTAAGCCAGCATAGATGGTAGATTATGTTCGTAATTTAGTTATCAAGTCTTCAAATGGAATCTCTTGTCAGTCATAGGATCTTAGAATATATACTCCATTAACCTTCCTTTTTACAAAATCTCCTATATTTTTTTATGCTTACATGTCTTTTTTGGCAAATATGTCCAATGTTCAAGAACTAAATTCTTACAAACAAGTTAGTACAAGTGAAAAATGGATAACAATACATGAGAGTTAGCATACTTGCCAGAAAATAAGAAAGCAATAGGATCAAAATAGGTTTATAAAATGAAGTTAAAACCTGATGGAAGTGTGGATAGGCACAAGGCAAGATTGGTTACAAATGGGTTTAATCAAATTGAAGGAATCGATTATTTTGAAAGTTTTTCTCCTATAGCAAAAATTGTTACAGTTTGAATTCTACTTGTTGTTGCAACTTCTAAAAGGGTGGCCAATTCATTAATTAGATATGAACGATGCTTTTCTACATGGCTTCTTGAATAAAGATGTCTATATGTTACCACCTGAAGGATACAACAAGGTTAAAATTAATCAAGTTTACAAATTGAAAATATCACTGTATGGACTCAAGCAAGCCTAAAGAAAGTGGAATGTCAAATTCTATGAAAAAATAACTTGTTTTGGATTCACACAATCAGCTCATGGCAACTGTTCGTTTATCAAAGAAACTGAATCTTCTTTTATAGCTTTGCTCATTTATGTAAATGATGTTCTTCTAACAGGAACTTAAGAGAAGGAGATAGAATTGGTTAAGAAACATTTGGATAATCAATTCACTATTAAAGATCTTGGTTATGCAAAATATTTTCTTGGATTAGAAATTACAGGAAGGCCATCTAGAACTGTTAAAACAACAAAAATATCTGCTAGATATTCTTTTTTATTTAGGTCTTCTTGGAGCTAAACCAACAAAGACACATTTTCCCAAAGGTCAGAAATTGATTATTGAAAAGGGCTATCATTTTCTTGAGCTAGAGAAATACAAGCGTTTAACTAGACGACTTGTTGTATTTGAACATCATTCAACCAAATATAAGCTGTCATGTACAACAATTGAGTTAGTTTGCCAATACCCCTTGCAAGACTCATTGGGATGCAACCATGCATTTACTGAGATACCTAAAATGGTGCCCATCCAAAGGGTTTTATTTTATCCTAGTCACAATGATCTTCATTTGCAAGCTTATAGTGATGTTGATTGGGCATCCTGTCTTGACACTAGAAAGTCTTTAACAGATTTTTGCATCTTCTTAGGTCCAGTTCTCATCTCTTAGAAAACTAAGAAGCAAACTACTGTTTCTCGATCTTTTGTTAAAGAAGAATATCGTAGCTTAGCTGGAACAGTCTATGAGGTGCAATGGATTTCATATATTTTGAAAAACTTCAAGATTGATTTCAATACTCTTATCCAACTCTGGTGCGACAACAAAACTGTCATTCACATCACAAAAAAATGCAATGTTCCATGAAAAAATAAAGCACCTGAATATTGACTGTCACTTGGTTAGAAATCATTTCAAAGAAGGTTTCATTAAACCGCAACATGTCTTCTCACAAGAACAAGTAGCAGACATGTTCACTAAATCCTTATCAACTTCTCCATTTAGGAAGTTAAAGTTCAAATTGGATTTGTATGATATTTATCAAACTCCAACTTGAGGAGATGATGAAGAATTATTATACGGGGACCACACAAATGATTACGTTAAATAGTGGTAGACAAATTGATTATACAACATAATCATTTGCATGACATATTTATGTTGACATAATGATGACAAAATTTAAACATGTTACCATTAAGAATTAATTGGAATTATATTAATTATAATAGTTTTGTACCATTATGACATTCAATTTTTTTTTGCTCAAATATATCTTATATCAATGTTATTCAGCTATTGAGATAAAGGATATACCTTCAATTTTATATATTATTTTGGATGGATTTTTATTAAAGCACTTAAAGGAACACGTAGAAAGCACATCTTATACTTGTACCTAATGCACCATGCAAACATATATCAAACCTTACCAAGAGGGCATAAAAAATCTTGTAAAAATCCAAAATATATGAGCAAAAATGAGAGAAAAAGAAAAAAAAAGAGGAAAAGGAAAATTAAATAATAAAAAAATTAAAAATGGGGAAAGATACAACTAATTTTGATCAAATATAAGGAAACAAGAAAAATAAAACAAAAGTAAAAGTATGAAAAATGCTACTAGTCTCTCTCTGGCGTTTTTATGCTGCATGGTACCAACATAAGTATCTAGGAGTTAGGAGGGGCACTAATCCCATCTTAATTTTTAATAGCATGTATTGACGTGTTATATTTATAAAACTGTAGATAAATTACATATATAAAATAGATCTATACTTCTTTTAAAGTTTCATTTTTAAGATTTTATCACTCAAAAATACACTGAAAGTTCAATAATTTGAACATATTTATATTCAAATAAAATATATATAACATTTTTTATAATAAAAATAAATTGTAATTAAAAAAAAGTAATTTTTTTTCTGTTTATATGGTATCTCTCCCGAACTAAACTTTTGGATCGATCTATCACTGTTGCATGAGATACTAAGGATGGAGCTTCAAGATGAGAAAAGGAAAAGGAAAGGAGACATGGGTTGGGGTTGGGGTTGAAAGAGGTGGAGGGTTGTGCAGTAGTAAAAATAGTTTTTTTTAAAAAGGCTATGATTGGTTCTTAGATTTGTATAAAAAAATAAAAAAAAAACTTGTGAGGAAATTTATAAGAGGTAAAAAAATAAGAAAGAAGGAAGGTTCAATAAAATTTGAAGATATTTTTTATAAACTCTTTTCTTTATATACTAATTAGCTCATAATAATATGATTTATTGTTTGATAATTTTCCTTTTCTATTTGGTTCCTAATATATTGAAAGAGAATTTATGTCTTTGAAATATTTTAGTCTCAAATTTTCAACTAATACAATTAAATCCCTACTTTTAGGAATAACTTACATTTTAGTCTTTAAATTTTAAGATTTTAGTAAGGTTTAGGAATTAAAGTAAATTTGTTTTTCTTTTTGTTATTCAATGTTTTAAACTTTTAAAGTATAGATATTTAGGGATAGAAGTGTCTCATATTTTTCTCATATATATTTTTTAATATAAATATAATATCCAATCTCTTTCTTATTATTTGGGAAGGGTTTCATATGGAAAAGTTGTTTAAGCGATTTTGTTAACGGTATTATTGTTCTCACCTAGAAAGACTTTCATTCCATATGATTTGACGGCACAAACAATAATATGTTTGGAGCCTAATACATTTTGCAAAACGCACATTTTCTCCCTATTTTGTACATTACATTTTCTCAATTATTTTTATTTACTTATTATTTCTATATGATTTTTATTTTATTAAAATATTACCATTTGATCTTATTTAGAAAAAAATAATGATATTATCCCAAGTAAATTATTATTATATGTCGACAATTAGTTATACTTGAGTACAATGAGAGAATTAGGATTTACATTAAAAAGTGATACCGTATATATAATAAAAAATAATATTAGTTATTTATTAATTATTATTTATTTTTAATTAAAAAATATATTATATATATCTTATTTCAGTAAAAATATGTCAAATTATTGTATTTTGTTGATATATTTAATATTAAAAATTTAAAATTTAAAATTAAGATGAGATATAGTTATATACATTAATTTATCTATAATTTTATACATATTATACCCAAAAAAATTTGGCAAACGTTGAGGTAGGGCACATGTCCCTCCTCACCAATGAAGGTATCCGCTCTCGTTTGAGTGCCACTAATATTTGTTATAAAAATATATTAAAACAATATATGCATTTTGAATATACAAAAACATATATTTTTTATGTTATAAGAAAAAATATTTTCAATATGTGAAGGTAGTTAAAAATACAACTTGATTTATAAAATAAAATTATGTATGTAATTAAACATTTCGCTAAACTTATTATTTTCTCTCTTTTATCTAATACTTTTTTCTATTTATTTTTCTTTTACTTATTATTTTAATATATTTTATATTAATAAATTAATATTATTTAGTCGTATTTAGTAAACTATTATTAAACTTCGGTTTAATATATTAATGATTAGTGAATCATTATTAATTGTTGTAGATACCATTTTAAATTGAAAAAAAAATATTAATAAAATATATTTTTTTCTATTAAAATTAATTGATTTTATAACACTTCTAAGTTCAAAAATGTTTTTAGTATTAATAATTTTTTTGGCCAATAAGCTTGGACATATAGTTGGATTCAAATTTTAGTAATAGATACATGAGTTTACTTTTGTTTAAATAGAGAAATAATGATGCGGATAGTCTAGCCAAATATTCCTAGAAATCCACAAAATCAAAAGAATTGGAACGATTTATTTGCTAAGAACGTGTTGAAAATGATCAAATTAGAACCCTAAGGAAACAAAGTCTTTAATCCTAAACTTTGGTATGATTGGACTAGAACCCTAAGGAAACAAAGCCCTTAAAACCCTAACCTTTGGATGCCATAAATGATGATCACTCATTTTGATAAGTCGAATTAAAACATTCAATCAGAACACAAAAAGACAAAGTCAAAAGCATCTTAAAATATACTTTTTATTAATGACATTCGTTGTGCCTAGATGACAAGGTTGTTGTGTTTTTTATATAATCCCTTAAGAAAAACGTCACTTCAAACCTTAAAGGAAAAAACCCTAGACAAAATGGGTCTAATTGGTCTATTTAGTTGTGGATTAGGTCTAATCCATCCTTAAAAATAAAAGACTAAAAAGACTTATGATAAAAAAAACATAAAAAAAATTCACAATTCACTAAAACAAAAATTGCTAGATATAAAGGTCCATAATTAACTAAAACAAAAAAATACTTTCTAAATCAATCATTACTCCCAACTTAATCTTCCAAATCTATACCTTGCATAAAAAGATAATAGACTATCTTTGGTGAAGTTTTGAAATCATTGAATTTAATTTTAGAATCTTATAACATAGTCTTTTTGTATTGCACTTACGTGATTGAGCCTTGCAAAACTTCTTTTATCCTCTTTGGCTTGGCTCTAGTCATTACACCGTCAATTCTTTGCAAATGAGTTTTAGAATATTTAGGAATAACAACTTGGTCAGCACTTTGATCTTCGTTAAATAATGTTTTTTTAAAAATACATTACATTTAAAAAAAAAATAGTTTTAAAAAAATAATTAAATGTTATTATTTATGCTCTATTAAACAATAAGAATATTATTGTAAAGTCGACTATTGTCCATTCCAGTCCAAATCGATTTAATAATAATTCCTTGTTTGATTTAAAAGTTTCTAACCAAACACATGCAATAATAATTTTTTTTTTATTCTCATTTTATTTTATTACCTTTACTTTTTCAATAAGCTACCATAAGCATCACTCTGCCCTGTTTCTCGTAACATCATTGAACGAGTTTGATAGTTAAAAAAAAATAAAGACTTCTTCAGAATTGTTAGCTAGGAAATGCCTCACATACAATGAACAAAAGCAGCAAAAAGAAATGTTAGCCCACAAAAACATTTGCTCATTAATACGAATTGCTGCAGCCAGCAGTTGTTCCAATTCAAATGCTTAGGTTTGGAAAGCTGATCATACTTTCAGTTCCAGGAGGTTAGTAACCTAACTGCTTAAGTCACTTTTTATTTACCCATAATAGATGGTTTTTTATAATCAATTACCAAAAAAAAGAGGATTGTTTTCGTAATCATATTACCTCATATTGAGCTTACGAGCATAATACAAAATTCATAGAAGAATCCTCGCTCTCCTAGGTCCCAAGGTTATCATGACTGATAAGGTGGGGTGAAATCAAGCTCTTTAAACTTGTTATTTTAAATTTTTAATTAATATATTTTAGTCCCTAAACTTTGTTAAGATAAACATTTAATACTTAAATTTTGACTAAATTGTCTCCTTTTAGTAAAGTTTAGGGATTAAAGTATCCCAAAAATATTAATTTAGGGATTTTTTTTAGATATGATAATATTCTAAACGTTTAAAAGTATGGGTATTAAAATATATTATTTAAAAATTTAGTGATTAAGGTGTCGCGAAACATATATTTATCGACCACAAATATAATTTTACTTAATTTTTATAATTCTTGCTAGCAAGAGTGCAATTATAATGACAATCGCTGAGTCATTGAACCTTGCAGAGTTCACCACAATGGCGGGTCGGCGATTAAGAGAGGCAGTGAAAGAAACCTTAATAAGTAAGGGAAATGGTGAATTTGGCAATGACACTCACATTGTAATAGCAGGCCTCACAAATACTTATTCCCAATATGTTTCCACTTTTGAGGAATATGCCCAACAACGATACGAGGTACTAATCACTTGCGCTATTTAGTTCTACCTGGTGCTTTTATTTATAGTGATTTCAAAAGCTGTTTCGAGAAAGTGTTTTAAGAAAAAGAAAAGAAAAAAAAAAACAGTTTATGCTTTTGTCCTTACGCATGACTTGTTTTCCTCGTGAAATTTGCTTTTTAAGCCCAAAAACAGAGTAGAAGTATCATAATATTTCAAAAATGATGATTAAGTTTCCTTATTATAATTTAATTTTATTATTGTTAAAAAGTAATATCTAATGATAAATTTCCACTTTTTATTTTATTTTTCACCTACAATTATAAACTCAAAACTACCTCTATCTATTATTGTTAAAAAAACATTTTATTCTTATATATCATTTTTTTTATAATAATATGATTAAACAAAAACAAAAAATAAATACGAGACTTATATACCATTTTTGCTATAAAATAGGACTTGATTGTATTTTTCTCGTAAAAAGAATATGTTTGGCTTAGAATTGTTTTTACAAATTCAAAAATCCAAAGAAAAAGACCCATAATATAATCTAGGGTGGGGATTCAAACCTAGATTGCAGAGTTGGTGTCGTTTAGTCTCACAGATTATAAAATATGTTTTTTATTTCCTTAGTTTTAAGAAAGAGGCTAATTAATGGAATTATATTCTTTTAATGACTTTTTTATTAAAATATTAATTTTTTTATATTAAGTGATTAAAACGCAATAAAATATGAGTCAATAATATGGATAAAAATGAATTTTCATATGATTATTTAAAAAATAAAATCAACAATAATAATGTTTGAGCATAAGGCTAACTTGTAGCCTTATACATGAACAGTATGATCCATCATGTGCCTTGGCTGAGACCTTAAGATATACTTGCGCCTAAAGTAATGATTTTAAGGGCCCTCGTTTATACAAAATAACTTGAAGTACCTAAGAACCAACCATTAGCTCAGTTTATTAAGGTGATCGACCTTAAGTTGGATTATGTTTTTACTAATGTATCCTATGACACATTGTGATATGTACTTCTTATGTAATCAACACTTGTACATATAATGTCCTATATATATATACAACTTAATATGAGATATACACAATTCACTCAATTCTCGTTTTTCTCTCTCTAAAAGCAGATCATCTCAATATTTTGGTGCTCATATTGGGATTCAGGATTTAAAGGTCAAGCTTTAGCTTCTGACCCTATATTCTTGAGGATTTACCCCGAATTTTAAGAGAAAGACCTCGCAAACAAAAACTCCATTTCACGCTCTCTAAAAACCACATTCACCATGATTAGAATGCGAGTTGAGGAAATATTGAGACTAGCAAATGAAATGGCATCATAAAACAACATCTTACCAATCCCAGAAAAAGCTCGAGCCAAACCAGAAGTTGATGTACGAGCTAAGTTCGACCCACATCAAGATTTGGCTCGATAGCGTCTCAAGTTAAGAGAGAGCTCAACGAGACCAGGCAAGAAAAAAGAGTACTATGATTGCAAAGAGACCCAAACGCCCTTTTGGGTCGAGCTAATAACCTGGTTAAAGAAATTGACCTAGCTCTTGTAAGATATGAGCCTGCCCGAGCTAAGAATGTAGCAGATGACGTTCCTCCCCTTAGTGCAGTTGGGTTCAACAATGAGAAATCATTGGAAGAGCGAAGGATCTAGGAGGCGCATTTGCAAGCCTTAGAAGAAACAAATAGGAAACTTTTATCATAAAGGGCCAAAATATGGACAACAATCTATTTTTGAGATGGAATAAACAATCTTCTTTATCTTAACTTTTATCATAATGGGCCCTATAAGTTATACATTCTGCTTTTAAGATTAATTTATCACTTGATTTAAGAAAATAAACTTCTAAAAGATGTTTTTCTTATTTTATTTCTTTTAAGATTTGTTTATCTTCTTCATTTCATGAAAATTTGTATCTTTTTTATTTTATTAATAAAAGCTATATCTTTTTGAGATAATTTTTTTAATAAAATTCCTTCAATAATTCAGAATTCCTAATAACCCTTGTAATATTTTTGTCATTAATTTCTTTTGGGCATTTTGTTACTTTTGATATAATATGTTCTTGAAGTTTTATTTCTGATTGAATAAAATTATCCCTAAAAATTCAATAGATTTTTTTCTATTTCTATTTTCTTTAGAGATAGAATTATTCCATAATTTTGGAACTTTTCACGTAATAATTTTAAATGTTTTTTGTGTTCTACAATTTTAGAGAAAACAAGAATATCATCAATATAGATTGTACAAAATTCTTAAAAGTCTTTAAAAATACTATCCATCCATTTTTGGTAGACTTGTGAGGCTATATATAATCCAAAATGCATTACATTATATTGATAATGTCCTCTTGGTGTGCTAAAAGTTGTCGATGGTTTTGACTCTTCTGTTAATTTGATCTGTCAAAATCCAGATTTATGATCGAACTTACTAAAACTTTTGGCTCATTTAGTTTGATTAACTAATATATCCTTTTTGTAAGAATAATTAATTTATGGATATAATTCTTAAAAAATCAAATCAAATGAAATAAATTATATTATATTTGAAAAAGAATTATTAGCAATAAAACTTGCTATTAAACTATTTCATATTTATTTAGCTCTAGAAAATTTTATTGTTAGAGCTGATAATCAAGCAGTTAAAAATTTCCTTTGTAGTAAAAGAAATAATTTTGAAAGAAAAAGATTAAAATGATATAATCAAATTGCAATATATAGTTTTTAAATAGAACATTTAAAAAAGACTAACAATTTTATTAGCCACTCAAGGTACCCGAGGTACTCACTTTAGCTATGGACCCCGATTCGTCACATTCCTTTGGCCTCGAGTAGCTCGGGTATTTAGATCTCTCCCAAGAAGAAGAGCCTAAGGAGCATGAAGGTAAGATTACCTTACTAGTAACCCTCGATGATATCTCTTTATACATAGTCTCTACAAAAAACTACAAAAAAAGAAAGAAAAATAGTAAGATACAAGAAAATAGAAGTTACTAAGGAGAGATTTCAAAGTAAAAGATGAGGAGTGAATATAAGAACCAACCTGAAAAGAAATCAAAAAATTGTTAAGCATGGGGACAAATCCCTAACTGTTAGAGCAAAAGTATTATGTGTAGAGTTGTTAAGCTTACCACCTGAGCATAAAAATTATAAGGCGTGAGCTAAAAAGCCAGAAGATTCTTGTTCAAATTTTGTTTGATATCTTGGAAAAAATGAAACTAAAGATGCCTTGACTCATCCTTATAGGGATTCAAATTTCCTTTTTCCAATTAACTGACAAACATTTATTGTCGCACACCAAAACGTTTCATATTCCTGGTTGTTTTGACCGACTAGTTGCTACTTTTCTTTCTTAGTTGAAGAACCAACTTGAAAGAGTAGGAAAACTTAATATTTTAGCATAAGATTTGACCTGTAGCTCGACTCATGAAAAATTCGATCTATCATATGCTTTGCTCGAGATCGCCCCTAAAGCGATGATTGTAAGGGCCCTCACTTATATAGAATAACATGAAATACCTGAGGATCAACCATCAATCCAGTATATCAAGGTGGTCAGCCTTCAATTGGATTATGTTTTTACTAATGTATCCTCTGATACACGGTGTGATGTATACCTCATATGTAATTGATTCTTGTACATGTAATGTCTTATATATATATGAACTTAATGTAATATCCACACAATTCACTTAATTCTTTAGCTTTTCTTTCTTTAAACTCGTATAATCCCAACAATAATATTATAACAAAATGTTTAATATTATTTAAGTACATACTTTTTTTTTTTTTTTAAATATTAAAACATTAAAATACAAATTTTTACAATCACTAATATTAAAAAAAATATTTTTTCAAAAATTAATATTTATTATCATTTTTTTATTGTTAAATAGTTGAGTTTTAATCAAGTAAATTTTGAAGAAAATACTTTAATAGAAAAATTATTAAAATAAAATTATTTATCCTTAATTTATTGTATTACTAAGACTTAATTTGCGGGATTAACTGATCTTTTCTCTATAATCTTTGATTGAAATGTATTGAGATATGCAGGCGGCTTCAACTCTCTACGGTCCTCATACATTATCAGCATATATTCAAGAGTTCAAGAAGTTAGCACAGGCAATGGCAAAGGGAGACTCCCTTAAAGAAGGTCCACAACCTCCAGATCTTTCCTCTGTCCAACTTAGATTCATGCTTGATCCTTTATTTGGAAATTCGCCTCCACCTAGAATGCATTTTGGTGACATGAAACAAGACATAACTCTACCCAAAAATGGCTACTTCAAAAGAGATGAAAAACCAAGTACAACATTTGTTAGTGCAAACCCGAGATACGATCTCTTAACAGAAGGAACATTTGCAGTTGTTGAAATGCTTGAAGGAGGACAATGGAACTCAGTTTATGACGACGACGACTTCAACTTGTATTTCAAGTATAAATTGGATGACACTATTTTTTCTGGATTGGCAAACATTGAATGAGAAATACCACAAAATGCTCATCCTGGGATTTACAGACTTAGACACTTTGGATCATCTAGGCAAACTAAGGACTTTCCTACTCTTTACTTCACTGGGGCATCTAGTGCATTTGTAGTTGAAGAGTGAAGTTCAAGTGTTTATTATATAACACTTATCTGCTGAAAAATAAGAGGGTTTTTGGTAGATTTAGAAGCTTTACTCAATTGACACTTTAGTCCTAAATATGAGGATACGTCTATTAAACCTAGTAATTTTAAGTTTGCTTTATTGAAGGATAATTTTCTAAAAAATGTCATATTTTTCTTTTAATGAACGTGTGTATATTACATTACATATACCAGAATAATACTCCAAAATATCCCTAAAAAAATATCACATGTGACATGCAAATCTTCTTTTAATGAAAAATCAGATGTTTTTAAGAAAATTGTCTTTCAATACCCAAACTTAGAGTTATTGCATTCATGGACCTCCTCTAATAGTTCAGGACAAAAGTGTAAAGTCACACGACTGACTCAAAAATCCATAATAAGAGTTATATTACATTTATAAATTCAGTTGTCTGATTTTTAATGTGTTTACTATTTAAGCGGCAGTGCTTATTTATAACGGAATGAGGCGCTTACTAAGATAAAAGCTGGAATGATTAAGAATGTCGTAGTCATTTGTGAATCCATATCACACATCTGAGACACTGGCCTTCAATTAGTAATTCAAAAGCTTTGTTGATGTTTTCAAATATGACTTCATGTGTCACAAACTCATCCAGCTGAAGCTTCTGAGTAGAAGTTAGGAAAACAGAGTAGAAGTTTTTAGAAGAGTAACTTATAAGACCAAGTTAGTGATCAATAGATAAGGTATTGAAGTCCAATGGCCCAAAATAACATGTATCCTTAAAATAACATGTTTGTTAAAGAACTCAAGATTTAACTGGTAACAACCAATACATCAGTCGGAAACAACCAACAATGAAATGGTGGGAGTAACAAGTTGTCCAAGAATATGACCTCTAATAATTATGTTTATTTTAATTATTACATTTTTTCTTTTTCTCTTGTATAAATTATATTGTAAACATTCGTTTATACACATAATAAAGTCATCTCTTTCATGGTATTAGAGCTCAGAAAGTAATTCTCTGAAAAACTAGCTCCAATAGAATTTTTTTTTCTTTTCAAAACCATTTTCGATTCACAAAACAAATTTCAAATTCATCCTATTATAATCTCCATAAATTTTTGAGCAATCTGCAATATTTTTTCAAGCCAAAACGATAACTCACGCGCCCATATGCGCTTTGTCTGAGTTCGTTAGAGTTCCACATGCCTCGTCGGAGTGATTCACGCCAACACGCATTCGTGCTGAGGAAGATGACTCAAACGACACGTCGTTCAACCCACCTTTTGAAGTAAATGACGCGTCGTTTGTTCTGGTTTCGGTCTTCCAGCCAGTTAGGCTTTCCATCCGGTTTGGTCTTCAACCGATTCAGTGTTCCAGCCGCCGTTTCAGTCACTCCAGATGCTGGTTCACCAACTTTTCGACCGGTTCTTTGGCTGAAATTTCTAGTTCTATAATCCTTGATACATTTCTATAAAATAAAGCCTATTTTAGTTCATTATTTGTTTCATAAACAATCATTATTGTCTAAAATATACTCAATCTTATCCCATTTTTGAATTTTCACTCAACAATAATGTCTATAACTACCAATACCAACCTTACTTTACCAAAATGTTATGATGACCCTAGCCATTTATTATATCTACACCACTCAGACTAACCGGGCATGGTTCTAGTGACTCAATCCTTAAATCAAGAAAATTATCATATTTGGAGTCATGCGATGCTCATGGCTCTCATCACCAAAAACCAAGACGGATTTATTAATTGCACAATCAAAAGGCCATCAACAAACTTTGAAGTTGAAATCAAACAAAGGACTCATTGCAACATTCTTATCAAAGGATAGATTCTTATACCATATCACCTAAAATTACGGAAAGTGTCACACACCAACATCTTACACCTATTTCGAATTGAGCAAGAGATCCATGACTGCATACAAGAAGGTGTGAGCATTGGAGAATACTACACCAAGTTGAAAAGCTTATAGAATACTCGCGATGCACTATGTCCTCTTCCACATTGTGGAGGAAATGGCAGAAGGGAACTACAAGAATATCAACAAAACAACGAACTATAAAGTTCCTCATGGGGCTTAACATGGTTTACACCTCAAGACGTGGACAAATCTTGCTCATGGAACCTTTACCTACATTAAATAAAATATATTCACTCATTGTTCAAGATGAAAAGCAGAGAGTTGTCTCCACACAAACCATAGGAAAGATGTCAGAAGTTGTTGCACTTGTTTCCAAGGATGGTCATCTACAATATTCTCACAAGAATTACCCACCAAGGAACCCACATCTCAAGTGTAATCGATATAACAATATCATCCATAATTCTAAGAATTGTCGAAATCACCTCAAATGTGATTTTTGTGGTCTCAATGGACACAATTTTGAAAACTACCGAAAGTACCTCAAATGTGATTTCTATGGTTTGAATGGACATGACATCAACATGTGTCAGAAGAAAAGAGAAATTCAAGATAAGAGAAATGCAAGTTATGACTTCCCCTCCAAAGCTCACCATACTAACTTTTAGGAAAGCAACACCGACACAACAACACCATCCCACAACCTTACATCCACCCAATATCACGAGCTTCTTACACTTCTCAAACAATCCAAATCAGGTATCATGGCAAGTCAAGTGACTACTTCTTCAGGTAACACATTATATGCAAATTTTTTTCATTCAGAAACCCGTTGGATTTTTTATACAGGAGCAATTGATCATATGGTATGTTCCCAAAACCTTATGAGCTCCAGCATTCCAGTTACTAATTGGCATGTGCATTTACCTGATCATTCCCTTATTTGTGTCACACATTGGCACTGTACATTTCTCCAATAATTTCATACTCAATTATGTCTTGTGTGTGGGATCCTTCAAATTAAACTTGGTTTCAGTAGCCAAACTAACTCAAACTACATTTTGTCATGTCACTTTCACTAATAATATGTGCTTTATTCAGGACAAATGTTCGAGGAAGACGATTGAGATGGGAACTGAGAAAGTAGGACTCTACTACCTCACTATTTTAGAAAAGGTTAGATGTTTCTCCGTTTCAAATACTACTTCAACCAACCCTCATCTATGGCATCAACGACTTGGTCATTTATCTAATAACAGTTTGCATGTAATTTCTCTTTCCATCAACACACCCTTTTGTTCCATTAGTGATTGTTCTATTTGTCAACTAGCTAAGTGATGAGCGAAAACCGGCATCGCCGATTCTTGCCAATACTTTGGTTTTAATATTTATAAAACTCTCGCAAGTGCACGAATCATTTCGAAGAAAATGATAAGTATACTCCCAAGGTCGATCTAAGGAAGGAATGTATGTGGTTTTTAATTTATTATTCAAACTTTTAAAAACGAAATTAAATCCTAAACATCCTATCACGATAGTTTGGTTTTTGTGTTCCTAATCTAATGACATAAAATAAACATATATACAGATTAATTAAATATAATCTAATAACATAAAAATAAACATAGATACAAATTCAATAAATAATTATCTAAAAATAAACATATATACGGATTCAATAAATATTCATGCAAATTTTTATCATTTATATTCGCGGAGTATTTATGGATATAATAACTAAATTAATTATGCTTGCTCATATTATCTAGGTTATTAAAGATATAAATTGATATTTTATTGATTCTCTCTTTTTTATATAAATACCACCTTTGGTGGGGTTAGATATTCTTTGTTAACTAAACAAATCAATTAACACCTATGGGTGGGGTTGATAACTAATATGTTTAATTAAATTAATTCCTTTTTCTAAGAGATTGAAAATGAACCATTTAAATGCCACCTTTGGTGGGGTTAGACAATTTAAACATTATTCAAGGTGTCCAAATTAAACATAAGAATTTAATTATCCGAGTACTAACTTTCAAGTTTTAAAACCACTATTGAAAACATGTTGTCAATACATTTTCACATAATAATTCTTATAAAAACTTTTGAAATAGAGTTTCACTCTAACTACCGGGCGATTGTACCAACAAATAAAAGAGCACTACTCTAAATTAGACCGGATAACTAAACCTTAAAATCTAATTTTCAGGTTTAAGTTTGTAATGAAAAATAATATATTTCTCTCTAACATTCTTAATATAAAATCTTGAATAAAAACAAAATCAATTCATTTTAGAGATTTTTACCTATTTAATATTTCGCAAGCATAACAACGTCATTATTACATCATATTTACTAAACAACCAGCATAGTTAAATTTAACCACAGACAAGTTGAATTTAACATGTAAGAATAAAGCATAAAAATAACTGTAAAGAAAATAAAATCCTTACAGAACTTTGACGCTATTCCCGTAGCTGGAAAACCTCAGAGCGGAATTTGCACTTCCATATATTGAATCAAAAATCTAAATTATTACAAAAACATTACAAGTTCCTCTCAAAAAGAGAAGAACTCTAAACCTAAGAGAATTGAACTAAAAACTAAGAGAAAAACTAAGAAAAGCTTAGAAACTAAGAAAGAAACTAAGAGAAACTAAAAACTAAGAAATGAGAGAAAGAAAGAAGAGAGAAGTGAGTTTTGAAGGTGTGTTTTGAAGTGAAGGGAAGGGGGGTATTTATAGGTGAGGATGGAGAGAAAAAATGAGTAAAAAAATGTTAAAAAAATATTAAAAAATGTAAAAACGCGTATTGGAATTGCTGATGTCATCAATGACGTCAGCATGACGTCACAGGGGCTGCTGCACGTGAAAAATGAGTGTCGGCGCGCGCGGATGAACAGTAACCCGTGCGCAGTGCTGCGCGCATGAACAGTAACCCGCGCGCAGTGCTGCGCGCATGAACAGTAACCCGCGCGCAGTTTGGGGCGGAGCTGGGTGCTGGGGCGCGGCGGCGCGTTTTTCTCCTTTTTGACAGTTTTGACCTTTTTGACCCATTTTGTCCAATATTTCCATATTTGTCGACCTTTCCGCATTTATTTATTAATATATTTGTGATGTATTGCTTCCAGTATTCCTCTTTGAGTCTTTAAGTTGCATTTTTAAGCCAAAATACCTGAAAAAAAATAAATCTACCCGTGATTCCGAAAAAGACAAATTTATATAAATATATGATAAAACATATAAATATATATATTTTTAATCAATTAATTTGCATAAAATCATGGTTATTTTAGTGCTTTTTGAGCACTCATCACTAAGCAAACTCGTAATCCATTTCCTTTAAGTTCCATCAATACAAAAGCACCTTTTGAACTAATTCATGTTGATATTTGGGGTGACTATCACATTCCAGCACTTAATGGAGCACATTATTTCCTCACTATTGTTAATGAATACTCAAGATGCATATGGGTCTATCTCTTACATACTAAATCTGATATACGAACATTTCTTACCACCTTCATTAACCTTGTTGAAACATAATTTGCATCCAGAGTTAAAATCATTCGTAGCGATAATGGACCAGAATTCTCTATGACCCAGTTGTTTTCTACCAAGGGAATCCTACATCACACCAGTTGTGTCTCTACCCCTCAACAAAATGGTGTTGCTAAACACAAACATTGTCATCTTCTCAATGTCGCTCGTGCATTACTCTTTCAAGCCAATCTCCCTAAACAATTATGGGGAGATGCCATTCTTACAGCCACATACCTCATAAATTGTACTCCAACACCTGTTCTTAAGGGTAAAATACCATTTGAAGTACTTTTTTCACAAAGTTCCTAGGTATGAACATCTTCGTGTCTTTGGTTCTCTTTGCTTTGTGTTTGCATATCATGATCGACCTACCAAGTTTGATGCTAGATCACATAGATGCATATTCATTGGGTATCCATCTGGGATAAAAGGTTACCGAGTGTACAATCTGGAAACATGCAAAATTTTAGTGTCTCATAATGTTATCTTTCATGAACATGTGTTTCCTTATTCCACTTCCGCTATCAACACTCCAACTCTATTCACTTTATCATAAAATACTATTTATGATGACATGCCTAACATTCACCAATGAACCACTCCAAATACATCACTTCATCATACACCATCTATTCTTCCAACAATCGACTCAGACATTCTTCATCTTTAAGATTCATCTCCTAAAACATCATTATCAACTTCTGCATTGCACGTGACTCATCCAACACCAGTCACACATAGGCTCCGCCGATCCACCAATGTACCTAGTTACCTTCATAAGTATCATGTAGAAGCTTCCTTACCTTCTCGGTCCTTCCCTTCGTCTAAATCAACATCTTCTAATAATAAAGGTACTTCTCATTCTCAATCTTATGTACTTACTTATGACCGATTATCACTTACATATCGTGTTTTTGCTACTTCTATTTCCATTCTTAAGGAACCAACCACCTTTGCTGAAGTTTTTAACGATCCAAATTGGAGGCTTGCCATGAAACAAGAACTGGATGCTCTTGAAACTAATGACACTTGGATGCTTCAACAGTTTCCTCCAAACAAGAAACCAGTTGGTTGTAAATGAGTCTACAAAATCAAGTATAATCCTGATGGATCTGTGGAACGATACCAGGCTTGGTTAGTGGCCAAAGTATATAGTCAGATTGAAGGTTTTGACTACCAAGAAACTTTTGCACCGATAGCCAAACTTGTCACCGTTCGTCTCCTTCTTGCCATTGCTGCTATTCAAAATTGACATCTTTGCCAACTCGATGTCAACAATGCTTTTCTCTATGGTGATCTTCACGAAGATGTCTACATGTCTCTTCCACCCGCATTCAGATGAAAGAGGGAAACACGAGTATGTAAACTACACAAATCTTTGTATGGACTCAAACAAGCCTCACGACAATGGTTCATCAAGCTATCATAAACACTTAAGCTAGTTGGTTTTAACCAATCCAAGTATGATCACTCACTATTCGTCCGAACCCGTGGTAATTCCTTTTATGCTCTTCTTGTCTATGTAGACGATATAATCATAACAGGAAACAATCTACAAGACATTGAAGAAACTAAGAATCATCTCATGTGACAATTCAAGCTAAAAGATCTCAATGAATTAAAGTATTTTTTGGGGATAGAAGCTTCACGTTCCAAGAAGGGAATTGTTTTGTCACAACGCAAGTATGAACTTGAAATATTGGAAGACATGGGTTATCTTGGTGCCAAATCTGCCAATTCACCTATGGAACATAATTTATCCCTCACCAAGGTTAAATGAGAATTCATTAGTGACTCCACATCCTATCGAAGACTTGTTGGGAGATTAATATACTTGACCATCACACGACTCGACTTAGTGTATGCTGTGCACATTCTCAGTCAATATATGGACAAACCACGACAACCATATTTGGAAGCAACTTAACCAAGTGCTATGATATACCAAGAACATACCAAGACAATGTCTCTTTTTCTCAAGAACTAGTTCATTACAAGTAAATGCTTTCTATGATGCAGATTGGGCTAGATGCATAGACACACGACGATTAACCACGTGATATTGTATGTTTCTTGGAAACTCACTAATTTCTTAGAAGACTAAGAAACAAAATATGGTCTCACGATTGAGTGCAAAAGAAGAATATTGTTCTATGGCAGCAACCTGTTGCAAAGTAACCTGGTTACGATACATTTTGGATGATTTTGGTATCAAACACTCCCAATCGACCAAGTTATATTGCGAAAATCAAGCAGCTTTTCACATTGCATCAAATCCAATGTTTCATGAATGAACCAAACACATAGAGATCAATTGTCATCTAGTGAGAGAAAAGATTCAAGCCGGAATGATTAAAACTTATCATATCTCTACATCGAAATAATCAGCAGATATCTTTACCAAATTCTTGAGTTTTTCATAGTTCTCGATCTTACTTAACAAGTTAAGAATAATTAACATATATTCTAACTTGAGAGAGAATGTTAAAAAACTCAAGATCCAACTGATGTCAACCAATACACCAGCTAGAAACAACCAACAATGGAATGGTGGGGAGCAACAAGTTGTCCAAGAATATAGCCTCTAATAATTATGTTTATTTCAATTATTATATTTTTTCCTTTTCTCTTATATAAATTAGATTGTAAATATTCGTTTATACACACAATAAAATATCTCTTTCAGTTACAACTTGTATATGCTATTTAAAACCCATACTTATACATAACTTGAGCATAATTGGTAAGAACATGCTCTAACTATAAATGAAAATAGCCTCTACATATAGCAACAAACGTCAGTATACTAATAAAGGTAAAGCAACAAGTAAAAAAAGTTCAAAAAAATCACCTTGTCTATGTAATGTTTGATAAGAAGAGGAATATCAGATTTTGGTTTGAGCCTTCCAAATAAGGATCCCATGAGAGTTTTGCCATTGCAAAGGACATTCGTAGAGGGTAGACTAATCTTTGCCCCTTGCTTCTCCACACCTAATACAATTTTTTCCCCATCTTTGAAGTTTAGTACAAAGTATTTTAAACTAAGAAATATGAGTCTTATACACCCAAAATATAATATATCTCTCCTTCTAATAGATTGAGTTTTTAAGAGAACTGATTATAAAAAATATTGTAAGGATTAGGTACCAAATTAAAATAGAGTTATGGAATTTTTTTGAATGGAAATATAGATGCTCTGTTGCTACTTATTTGCATATACACACATTCAGGAGTGATTTTTGTTGACATATGAAAAATTCACATTACTTTAATTGGATTGTGTATTTATTAGAAAATGAAATAACAAGAAATTTAAGAACATAAATAATTATTTACTAATTTTAACCAATTTTTTATGTGGTGTTATCGAATTGCGTTAGATTGTCACATGCACATATGTGTTATTGAGCAAGTGATAGAAAAAAACCAATCGACAACAAGAATATGCTTCTTTCACCAAAGAAGCAATTCCAACACACTCACAGCAATAGTCAGCTCCTCCACCAATCATCTCCTTAATCACCTGCTAGAAGAAAACATCACTTTTGAATACCACACTTATAATTTATTAACAACCCTATTGTTAATTTTATGACATTATGGTAAATGGTAATTTTTAAAGGAGACATTTAATGGTAATGTATGCTTATATATATTCCTTTATGTTTAGGTGACATTAATACATGATTATGTTTTTATTAAGTGTATTATACTTTTGGGCTTTTAACGTGTGTCAGAATTTTGTTTCAAATATATTTTTCTCAACCCATAACACTAGAAGTGTAAACTTAGGGGCAATTTGGTCATTTCACAAGCATAGATATCAATACCCTTGCTAGGGTTTTTGTTGAGCATCTCATTTCATCTATTGTTTCTTTTGGTCTCTCGTGCAGCTTCTATCTTCTTCTCCATTTCTATATTTCTTCACTATTTATTCTAATTTGTATTATTTCTTTAGTGTTTATGGGTTGATTACTTGAAGTTGTGTGATGGTTTTGTTCCCTTTGATTTATTGTTAGGTTTAATCTCTATACAAACATTATTTCAGAGTAGATATAATTATTACGGTTTCCAGTGGATTAGGACGCGGAGTTTAGTGGCTGAACGTTAAATCAAGTGAAAAACTGAGAAAATAGTGCAAAGAACTCTCTTTAGCTTTTGTATCTTTTCTGAATGCCACAATACAATTACAAAGTCTACTATTTATACAAGAGCAAAATAACAGATTTTGTAACAAAATTAATAATCTGTTATAGAAGCTTAACGGCTTCTAATATGCTCCCTCAAACCAATCTTGGTTTCTTCTCCTTCTCCTCTGCTGCAATAACAGTGAGCTTTCCTTTTAATCTATTGAAAAACTGAGCTGAAAGGGGTTTTGTGAACACATCAGCAACTTGATCAATGCTTGGAACATGGTTAACTTCAAGCTCTTTAGCAATGACCTCCCTTACAAAATATAAATCCAACTCCATATGTTTGGTTCGGGAATGAAGAATCGAATTAGCAGAGAGAGATATGGTACTCATGTTGTCACACCATAGAGTAGATGGATATCTGAAATGGACCCTTAATTCAGACAGTAGAGATTGCAGCCAAAGGATTTCTGAGGTGACATTAGCTAGACTTTTGTATTCTGCTTCGGTAGATGATCTAGAGACAACATGTTGCTTCTTTGAAGACCAAGAGATCACATTTCTTCCAAGGTAAATACAATACCTGGTTGTAGACCTTCTATCACACAAGTCATTTCCCCAATCTGCATCACAAAAACCAGTGAGACTTAACATCTTTGAGCCCTGCATCAAAATCCCTTCGTCTATAGTCCCCTTAAGGTACCTCAAAATTCTTTTAACTTCCTTTCAGTGTTGATCAAGTGGGCCTTGCATGAACTAACAGACATTATTGACACTAAAAGCAATCTCTGGATGAGTGATGGTAATGTACTGCAAAGCCTCTACTATACTCCTGTACTCAGTGGCATTTTCTATTGGATCTCCTTCATTTGAAGTAAGTTTCAAGCTGCTGATCATAGGTGTGGGCAGAGGTCTGGCATTACCCATCTTGCCTTTCTGAAGCAGGTCTTCTATGTACCTTTTCTGAGATAGTTGAAGTCCCCCATTTATAGTTTTGACTTCAATTCCTAGGAAATAAGAAAGTTGGCCAAGGTCTTTCAAGGAAAAGGAACTGTTTAGGAAAGCAACCAATTTCTCAATCTCTACTTCGTTGCTTCCTGTGATTATAATATCATCAACATAGATCAAGATTAACAAAGTTGACAATTTTGAGGTTTTCATAAAGAGAGAGTTATCTGCCTTGGAACAATCAAACCCCAATTTCACTTGTGATTCTTTTAGCTTGTCATACCAGGCTCTTGTGGCCTGTTTCAAACCATACAAGGAATTGTGAAGTATGCAAACCAGATATCCATCCTCTTTAGTTTCAAACCCAGCTGGCTGCTCCATATACACTTCTTCCTTCAACTCCCCATTCAAAAAGGCATTATTGACATCTAGCTGTCTTAGACACCATCCAAAAGAAAGAGCCAGAGTGATGATAACTCTGATTGTAGTTGGTTTAACAACAGGAGAGAAGGTCTCATTGAAGTCAAAACCTGCTCTTTGTAGGAACCCTTTAGCAACCAATTTGGCCTTGTACTTCGAAATTGTCCCATCAGAATTCCTTTTAACCTTGAACACCCATTTGTTTCCAACAAATTTTCTATCTGTAGGAAGGTTCACAAGAGACCATGTTTTGTTCTCAACCAAAGCATTGTACTCTTCTTCCATTGCGCGTTTCCAGTTTTTATCAGCAAGTGCTTCTGCAAAATTGTTAGGTTCCTGTATAACAGAATCAGAAAATCATGGCTTTTGGTTTATAAATGCCATTTTTAGAACGAGTCACCATAGGATGGATCTGTTCATTTGTTTCAATACCTGTAACATCATTGACAATATGAGGATGAACTGATGGCTGGATAAGGCAATTTGAAGACTCACTTTGGGAATTTTGAAAAGAAGAAGTTTGATGTCTGGCAGATGAAGGATCTGCAACAGTTGTGTCTTCTGACCTATGATCAAAGAGACTTGAATTTGTGTGTATTGCAGATTGATGATCGACAATAGGAGGCTTGGACAAGTCAAGTGAGGGAAATGGGACATGTATAGAATCAGGAACTTGCATAATAGACTTGTTGGTCTTTTCACTGTAAGGAAAAACATATTTATTAAAAACAACATGCCTGGAAACATAAATATTTCCCTTCTCCTCAAGACACTTGTACCCTTTGTGTTTGGTACTATAGCCTAGAAAGGTGCAAGGTAGAGATCTAAACTCAAATTTGTGGGAATTGTAAGGTCTTATGTGCGGAAAACATTGACAGCTAAAAACCTTAAGGAAAGAGTAATTGGGTTTAGTTTTGTGGAGTACCTCAATTGGAGTTTTCTGCTGAAGAACTGTAGTTGGTAATCTGTTGATGAGATACACGGCATAAGAGAAAGCATCTGGCCAAAAAGAGAGAGGTAAAGAGGACTGAGCAAGGAGAGTTAAGCCTAGCTCTGCAATATGTCTATGTTTCCTTTCTACAATGCCATTTTGTTCTGAGGTGTGAGGACAAGAAACTCTATGTACAATGCCGTGTTTGTTAAAAAATGAGGAGAATGCACGAAATTCACCACCCCAATCTGATTGAAAGGTTTTGATTCTGGTGTTAAAAGTGTTTTCAACTTAAGTTTTGAAATGAATAAAGGTCTCTAAGGCTTCTGATTTTCTCTTAAGAAAATATATACAAGTAAAACGAGAATAGGCATAAACAAATGTTATATAGTATCTGAAACCAATGGTAGATAAAATAGGCAAAGGTCCCCAAATATCAGATTCAACAAGTTGTAAAGGTCTAGTATACTTAGTTTCAGATTTTTGAAAAGGCAGTTTGTGACTCTTGCCCATTTGACACGAAACACAGAAGAAAGGAATGTCTTTATTGATTTGAAAATGAACTTTACAATTATTTAGAATCTTAGTAAGAATACTAAACGAGGGATGGCCTAATATTTTGGGCCAAAGATCAACAAAGAGGTTGTTATTCTTTTTGGTGACATCTTGACTGGTTGAAGGATTGGTTTATGAGACTAAGGCTTTGGATGGTTACCAGATGCATTCTTTCTTTCATTTTTCAGATCAAACCTATACAACTCCTTATGCAGAACTCCTCGAAGCAGGGTGGTTTTTGTTACCTAATCTTTCACAAAGCAGGAAGAGGAGAGGAGTTAAACTCAAAAATAACATTGTTATCTTTAGTAAACTGAGAGACACTAAGAAGATTTTTTGTTATCTTAGGAACATGTAGAATGTTTTTAAGAGTGAGAGATTTTGAGGGTTTTGAACAAGAAATATAAGAATTGCCAATGTGTTTTATAGATAGGCCTATACCATTACCCATGTGAACCTTTTGAGTACCATTGTAATCTGATCCACAGGCCATGTTCTTGAAATCATTGGTGATGTGGTTTGTGGCTCCTGAGTCAGGATACCAGCAGCTATTACCCTGATTGTCTCCACATGTCAACATAGCTTCTAGTGGGGCATTCTCTATGGGTAGTTCTTCATGTGCCTGAGCCAAGTTGGTACTATTCTGACCAAGATTGCTTGTTTGACTAGAATTGAAGGTATTGCCAGCTCCACTACCATGAAAGTTCTAATCAAATCTATAGTAGCACTTCAGAACAGTATGCCCAAATTTTCCACATAGTTGACATTGAGGCCTATTGTTGTAACTTCTGCCTCTCCCTCTGCCACGGCTTCCATAGCTGTTTCTACCACCTCCATGATTCTGATGACCATTCCAGTTAGACCCTCTTCTTGAAAAGTTAGAGTAGTTTACAGTTATCTCTACAGAGTTCTTTTGTAAGATTCTTCCTTCATGAGAAAGAAGGAGGTTATTGACATGCTGCAAAGTGTAGGGAACTTCTTTGGAGCAGATGATAGCGATGATAGCTTCATACTCATCACCAAGACCATTCAAGACAGCAAGAGCCTGGTCTGTATTAGACATCCCATGATCAGCAGCAGCTAACATATCAAAGAAACCCTTCATTTTCATCAAATAATCTCTCATAGGAAGAGGATCTTTCTTGAGAGTTTGTATCTGTCTTTTGTAAAACATCACTTTAGCAGTGGATTGAGAACTAAAAAGTTGCTCAATTGTGGTCCATATCTGTCGGGAAGAAGAACAACCCACCAATTGTGGCAGGTAACTAGGAGTTATGGAGGCAAGAATCCAAGAAATATGAAGGCGATCTTGTCTGTGATACCTGATGAAATTAGGGTTGGGATTTCCTTTGAACAATCTTGGGGGAATTTGATCCGTGCCATATATGTAATCTTCAAGGCCATATCCAAGAATGGCATTCTCTATTTGGAACTTCCAAAGAAGATAGTTTTCTTCTTCGAGTTTAATAGTGATCAATTGGGAAAGAGGACTAGTAATAGACCTCAATTGTTCTTCATGTGTGGCCGGGTTAGCAACTCCTCCCACTGCAGATTCCTCCGGTCCAGTTCTGGTTCTATTGCTCGTCTTCGTCATTGAAAAACCTCTAGGAAAAACAAAGCGTGAGCAACAAAAGCTCTGATACCACGTTAAATCAAGTGAAAAACTGAGAAAATAGTGCAAAGAACTCTCTTTAGCTTTTGTATCTTTTCTGAATGCCACAATACAATTACAAAGTCTGCTATTTATACAAAAGAAAAATAACAGATTTTGTAACAGAATTAATAATCTGTTACAAAAGCTTAACAGCTTCTAATACTGAACCACTTAAACTCGTGTCTTCTTTTGTTTCTTACAATTTTCAGTTCTTCATTTTTTTGTTCATCTTGAGCTGAATCCATATAGTGAATCTTTTATAGTTAGTTGTGCGTGTGAAATTGTAACAAAGTGGTATTAGAGCTAGGTATTTGTATTGTTTGGCCTTTGATTTTCTATAAGAGTGTACCGAACTCATTTGATCCTCATATTTGATTTTTTGGGTTGTGTTCTTGGGTGATTCAGTAATCTTAAAGTTTTCTCAGTCTTTTGAAAAAAAATTATCTTTTATTTTCTCAAATAATAAAATAGGGTTCCCATTTTTGTCTCCTTCTTCTCTTTGTTTATATTATCATTGAACTTACTATGACTACCTAGAATAAGATATCTAGTTTTGATGGCACAGGTGACTGTTTTATAGAAATGTAAAATGAAAGCACTCTTTGTTCAACAAGAAGTGCATGGTACTATTGATGTAAAACATTTTCTTGAAAAGGCATTTGAAGGTGATAAGAAAAGATTGAAAAAAGGCTTACGCTTCCATACTTTTGAATCTTTTTGATAAAGTTCTCAAAGAAGTTTTTAAAGAAAGTACCTCTGATAAGGTATTTTCTAAGCTTGACTCTACTTATCTTTAAAAGTCCTTAACAGGTAAAGTTCATCTGTAACACTGTTTTTTTTACTCTTTTAACATTGACTTGTAAAAAAATATTTAATAGAACCTTGATGATTTTAAAAGAATGACTCAATTTGATGACATTCATCATAACGTAGAGGTATTAAGAATGAGACTCGAGCTATTATTTTATTAAATTCTTTTTCTGATAAATATAAAGATATGAAATCTAATATCATGTATGGAAGAGATAATTTAACCTTTGATATGGTTGTTTCTAATCATAGGTCTAAAGATTTGGAAATAAATGATAAAAGTAACTTGAGGGACAGGTTTTATGTAAGGGGTAGGACTGATAAAAGGGAAAAGAATTCTAATAGAAGTAAAAGTAAGAATAGCTCAAAATTAAGAACAAAGAAACGTGTTAGATGTTATTTTTGTAAGAAAAAAAGTCATTACAAGAATGATTATCCCCCTAGGAAAGGTAAATTTTTTGTATGAGAGTTCAGAAGTGCGAGATTTGATCTCCATTAGGTCAGAGATAGATTGGATCTTAGATTCAAGTTGTTCCTTTCGCATGACTTCCTTAAGGAATTGATTTAGTGTTTGAAAGAAGTTAATGGTGGTAGAATACTTTTAGGTGATGATTATGAGTGTTAGGTAAAAAGTATAGGCTCATATAAACTTTCTTAGATGGAATAGTTAGAGTCTTGAATTGTGTTAAGTTGGTCCCTAAACTTAAGAGAAACACAATTTCACTAGGTACCTTGGATAGGACTTGTTCATGTACAATCCTTAAATGCCATTGAATACTTAGTTATGAAGGTGAAATACTTTGGCATAGGAGATTAGGACATTAGGACATGTTAGTAAAAAAGGTTAAAGTTAACTGTCTAAACAAGGTGTGTTAGGTAGTGAATCTTTAAAACTCTTAAAATTTTATGAGTACTGAGTATTTGGTAAGCAAACTAGGGTTAAGTTTTCTAAAGGTCAGCATATTAACACACATGCACTTGATTATATTCACTTAAACTTCTGGGAACCTACTCCTATCCAATCCTTAGGTGAAAATAAGTACGTTTTGTCCTTAATTGATGATCATACTAAGAAAGATTGGACTTTCATCCCAAGAACAAAGAGATGAGACCTTTGGAATCTTTAAATAGTGAAAATCACTTGTTGAAACCAAAAGGGTAGTAAGGCTTAGAACATATAATGGTCTAGAGTTATGTAATGAATAATTTGAAAATTATTATAAGGACCAAGGGATTGGCAAGCATTGGATAGTTGTAGGTACATCCGAACAAAATGGCTTAATTTAGAGAATGAATATGATCCCTTTAGACATAGTAAGGTGTATGCTATCCCTTTTTGACCTATCTAAATTTTTTTGAGTAGAGGCTATTAGCACAATCACTTACCTAATCAATAGATGTCCCTTTACATCCTTAGAGCTTAAGACACTTGAGGAGCTTTGGACTGATAAACCTGTTAACTATAGTAATCTTAGGATTTTTGGTGGCATTGCATATAGTCATGTAAATTAAGGTAAAGTATAGGCTTGATCTTAAAAATGTGTTTTTATTGGTTATCCTTTGAGTGTTAAAGGGTTTAGATTGTGATGTACCTCTCTTAAGATGTTTAATACAAGTTGGAAGGTACTATTTAATGAATCTAAATTTTATTGTATATGCCAAACCTTCTCGGGATAACAATTCTAAAAATGAAGTTGAGGTACCAAGAACCCCTTGTCCTCAAGATATTATAACTGATAGAATGGATGCCATTGATAATGGAAATATTGTGGACTTATTAGGTCATTCTGGTAGTTCCCTTCAGCTGATGATTACCTTTTAGCTAGAGATAGATCTAGAAGATCCATTGTTGATCCAAAGAGGTACTTTGATTCTTTATTTTCTTCTAAATCTGTATGTGTTTGTATATAAATTAATCTAATGCTTATCAATGGTTAAATGCCATAAAAGATGAATTTAATTCTTTAATTAAAAATAAAGAATGGGTTTAAGTTGAAAGGCCTAATAATGTTAAATTACTAGTGTTAGGTTTATGTGAGTGTAAGCGATATTCGTGAATAAAATATATAATTATAATTTTAGTTTCTAGGTGTGTCATAGAAGAATATGTTCAAGTTAAAGAAATTATTGAGCCTCAACGATTAAATCTCAAGTATATTTGGTTCTTGTGCACATTGGATTGCATATTAGACACATAAGCACAATGTAAAAATATGCTAATCGATCGATCTAGTAGTGACAAGATCGATTAGGTAATATTACCTAATTAAATTGATTTTAAGATCCATCAAGTTACTCGATCGATTGAGGACTAGATCGATCAAATTAAACCACTGGATTGATCGAGAGGATGTTCAACTGATCGACTAATGTACTCGATTGATCGAGTACTTGATTAGATCGATCGAACAACCAATTATCTGATTTTAAAACGTATTTTTAATATGTATTGGATTGACTTTTTACTATATTGTCCTTATTCTTTAAATTTCATTTAACTGATTTTATTCATAAGATGGTAATTTTACTTTGACCTAAGTGCTTCAAAATATTTTATAAATACAAATCTAAGCACACATTTGAAGCTAACCATACAAGAGCTATTATGATTATTCTTTTTTATCTTTTATTCTCTCTCTTGTTTTTTAAAAATAAGATAATAATTTTTTAGGCTTTTTTATTTATCTAATCTATCAAACATTGGTGGTTGTGTTTGATTGATTAATAAGTCAAATTGGTTTATGATATTTTGATCATATGTTCTTATGGATTCTTTTTATTTTCATTCTTGGAGTGTTAGATTAAATAATTGTATGTATCAAATCTTAATTATTTGGTTTGATTATTAATCTTTAAAAAATCTATTTTTATAGAATTTGTGCTTAGACTCATTGTTCTAGGGTTGCTAGTTTATTTTGATATATCTAATATATTGTTCAAATCAATTAGTTAGGGTTGTTCACTATTGAATCTGTTCTATAACACATACTTACACTTGTGTTTATGTGATGTTCTTTCAGGTGACAACAGTGTAGGTTCCATTAACTCGCATGACTCAAGTTTGTCAGAATGCTAGTTAGGATCCAAATGCCTATCTTTTAGAAACTATGATTGAAGTAGCAGCTTGTAAATAGGTTATTTGAAGGCATTATTTGGGTGATAGTTTGAGTTCTAGCCTTGTAATTGGATATTTATTTTTCACAGTGGATGGTTAGGTAGTACGATGGAACGATCGTTTTCCTATTAGGTCATTAGTGTGATCTAAGTTATTTTCACATAAAATTCGCATGTGTTGATATTTTTATTTTTCATTATTTTACGTACACATGATTGGTTTTTTGACTATTTACGAAATTTTAATTTATCATGCTTCCACTAGTTAGATATTTAGATCCTTAGCGAACTTTTTACTAGGATCTAAATGGTTGTTTGTTTAAGAAAAAAAAACAATAATAATATTCAAACAGAAAGTTATTTAAATATATATGTTAATTTTTAATAAAAATTAAAAATCAATAAAATATTAAAATAAAACATATTAACAAATATTAAAAATGAATATTTTATAATTTTTTATATTAATTATGATTTAATTATTTTTAAAGACTCGTGTTTTAGTCGCGTTTAAGAATTTGACGAAATAATATATTAATTTAAAAAAATCTTTAAAATAATATATTTTATTTTTAATTGATATTTTATATAAAATTAAATGACTCAATAATATGGTTATTAATTTAAGGTAATAAAAAAAAACTTAATCTAAAGAATTTGTGTATCAATTGTTTATTGTAAACATTAATATTATATATATGTACAACATTATTGCGTCTTTAAGCATAAATATAGCATGTATACATTGATTTGTGCTAAAAAGTAAAATTATCACAAAAAGATTTTCAGCCTTAATTGTTTCATTGCACCAGTTTTCATTACAGGAAAAAATAGGAAGAAGAAGAAAAAAAGGCCGTTTAGGGCCATTTAAAAGGGAAAAAGTATTATCGTGATAGCTAAAAAGAACACTTTATTAATTTTACTTATAATTGATACATTTAAGTTATTATATTTTAAAAATAACTACACTTTAACTCGTTTATTTTGACTCTATGGTCCAATTTAACTAAAATGCATCTATTTTAAATAACAGTGATTTAATTAAATATACTGGTTAAAAGTAAAATTGCCAGAAGAGTTGGTCATCCATTTAAAAGGGCTAGAATAGACCTTTACAGCAGTAATAAGTCATCTAGAAAATTCTACTAACCAATCTCAAACTTGTCTGGGTTCGTATCTACTCCAATAATTCTGGAAGAATTTCGCTCCCTCGACAACCTAGGAAATCAGCAAGTACATAAAACAAACCTTAGAAAAATAGGAAACAAGAAAAATGAGTGAAATAGATAATAAGAAACTTATACTGATTACTCAAACATACAGCTAACCCAATTGAACCCAGTCCAAATATAGCAACACTTGATCCTTTCTCCACTTTTGCTGTTCTCCAAGCAGCACCAACATCTAAAATACAGTGTTTAAATATTCATCAGTAAGTTCATATTTAGTGTGATTTGTTAATTAATTCTATATGGAAATAAGTACACCTGAGTCAAGTCACTACTTGATTAAGTCATTTTAGGAGCTTTAGTCACCAATAACAAGTGTAATGAAGTTAACAAGTGTACAATTATGGTAGTCTAAGTTCTCTAGCTTTAAAAAACAATATCACAAAAATCCTATCCTTAGTTTCAAAAAAATAACACAAAAATCCTTAGTTTGTTGAAAGAGGTCACATGCTTTTTAAAGGCAATTTTGGCTTTTCATAAAATTAAACCCATCCTTCGAATTCCTAACTCTATTTTTTTTTCTCATCTAACTCCCTAACCCTCAAATCACATTCTTCTATCCTGATGATGAACTGAAGCACGCCCTAAGTCCCAAAAAGGAACAATTCATATCTTACTCGTGTTTCCAGCAATGCTCTTCCAAACCACTAGTTGCTGCCCAAAGCTTTAGAGCTGGGTTTTAAGGCTAAAAGAGTTTCAGTGCATGGAAAATGGTAAGAACTAATCTTCCACTTTCATGAATTTATAATTATGGAGTCAAACCATCAGAAACTTCAATACATTCTTATGTTCTAATAGCATGGTCAAACCTCTCCTTCATTCATGGGAAATCAGTTTATGGGTATTTGACCAAGACAGGATTTGATTCATACACTTCCCTTGGTAATTCGATCGTAGATTTCTACATGAAATGCAAATGAATAGATGATGCATTGAATGTTTTCAGCAGCAGGAAGAGCAGAGATTCGGTTTCTTTGAATATAATGGTATTTGGATATGGATTGTTTGTTTTTGGGGATGAGAACGTGCTTCAGTTCATCACCACAATGGAGGAATATGATTTGGGGGTTAGGGAGTTAGCTGAGAGAGGGGAAAAAGTTAGGAATTAGAAGTGGGGTTTAATTTAATGAAAAACCAAAATTATCCTTAAAAAACTGGTCATATGTTTATCATGTAATTACTTTTGACACATCGAAGATTTTTGTGCTACTTTTTTGAAGCTAACAAAACTTTTAAGTTATATTTGATAAGAATAGAACTTTTGTGCTAGGTAGAAGACTTGGACTATCACTCACTCTGTATTCTTCCAGATTCTTATAATTGTGGTTTAAAGACTAAAGGAAAACCCAAAGCTTACCTGTCGAAATTCCACAGCTAAGAAGGCAAGCCCTGTTTGCAGGGATTGCAGGGATTGCAGGGTCAATTTTGGTTATATTTGCAATGCCAACCACAGTGTACTCACTAAAGCTAGAAACGTTTTAAAAAATGATGGTTTAGGTCTCCATTGGGATCTGTGAATTTGCTGGACTCATATCTAGGCATCCATGGGGATCTTAAAGGGCAAACTGGAACACAAGTTGCTCTTCTTTGATTTGCAATCCATGCATTCTTCACATTCAGCTAAGAATGCTGGAATTACTATGTCCCCTTCCTTCACCTCATCTACTTCCTCTCCGACGCTCTCAACCACTCTACACTAACACCTCATTAAGATTAATTGCCACTCTACGTTAACTAATGTTCATAGTTAGGTTGTTGAGATGAAGGTACGTTCAAGTCACATAATTTATTTTGATACTAATTATCATACACATGTATAAGTTAAGTTTATTAGAAAATATGTAAACAACCAAAATAACACCTTAAAAATTTACAATTACAAAACATCATCTATTATGTTTACCTCATATATTTTCACTATTAAAAACGTAATTTAATTAAACACGTTTAAATTGAACTATGATTATTTAGACCCGTTCAATATTAATCGATGTTCAATTGAATAACGTTTAATGTTATTATGGTGCTATTTTTGGTGTTATAAGTTTTAAGGGTATTATTTTTTATAATTTTTCAAAAAATTTAAGATTTAAAGGTATGTTTGTTATACAATATAAAATATATGACTGCATAATTTTTTACAATCATATGTTTAACCGTAAAATCAAACTATTATTTACAAAATAAAAATTGTATGGTTACGTCAAATTTTTTATTATCTAGGAGGTATGGGTGGTGTTGGAAAGCAATGGTTATAAATCATACTAAAGACTTATCTTTAGAGTATGTTTGATAACGATTGTTATTCCAGATTTTTATTTTTTCATGTGATTTCTTAATTAGTCATGTTTGATAAGGATTTTTAATTTGATTTTCATATTTTCAAAAATTATTATTAAAATATGGGATGATTCATAAATTATTAAAAATAAGATTTTTCTAATCAAATTTTTGATTTTTGATTTTTTTTTCATTTTCACCAATTTGTTTTCTAGATAATAGATCAAATCTTACAACTTTATATGTGTAAATATTGGAAGAAAATGATTAAAAACTTAAAATTTGTAAGTAATAACAATTTTTTAAAGCTTTTTTTAAAAAATAAAGAACAGAAAGCGTTTATCAAACAACTTGTAAGTGATTTATAAATTTCTTTTTAAAATCACAAAGAGCATGTTTATTACACATTATAAAAGATTTGAATATATAATTTTTGTACAATCATATATTTGGTTGTGAAAGTAAACCATATTATACTAGATAAATTATTTAAAATATTTACATTAATTATAATTTTTAATAATTTATCATATATTTTTAAATAAAATAAAAATAAAAAAGTAAGAATAAATAAAATTCAATCTAATTATTTCAAGTATAGTGCGTTAAATTATTAAAGATACATTTTTTATGTAATTATATATATATAAATTAGTATATATCCATAGTTTGTGTATTGTAATAACTATCACCATCCCATGCCTTATTGTTATGGTTATTTTTGGGAAAAACATCGTTAGATTTTTCTAGATAACTACAATTTTAATTATGCGCAATTAAAATGTTCATCCCTTACGAGTATGTTGCATAGTGTCTAACTACACATCTAGATTACCTTTGATGACATGATCATGCACAAAAATGATGATCTAATTTGATATGCTTGGTTCTCACATTGAGAACGTGATTTTGACATAAGAACTTGGCACATATATTGTTGTCTACGATAGTTTGAAGGCTAATTTAATGCATAAATATGATAACAAATATTTTAACCATAAGAGCTCAATGGTAATACACGTAAGTGCTTGATAGTCAAATTCAATTGAGGATCACAAAACCACTTATCTTTTAGAGCATTTCCAAGAGATAAGATTTTACCAAAGGAAACAAAATAGAAACTTGTACTTTTTCTATCATCAGAGCATCCAACCCTATTTGAATCACTAAAAGCTACTAAATGAAGGGAAGAACTTGTGAAAAATTGAACTTAATAGCCAAGAATTCCTTTAATATATCTTTATAAATTCTTACTATAAGCCATGAGCATCAGTTGGGAAAGCCCTGGATTGGCATAATTTATTAACGTCAAAGGAAATTTTAGGGTGAGTGAATGTGAGGTATTATAAAGCACCAATAACACTATGATCATTACTACAAAAATAATATATGTCTTCGGGTTTTAACCGTTACCATAGGTCTATGGTCACGGTTAAAAGAACCGAGGCCTAAATAAGAGAGACTATAGACTGTTACCTATGACCTCAGTTATTCATAGGATATATATATGGTCTCGGTTATTCATAGGGTATGTCTATGATCTCGGTTATTCATAGTATGACCTCGGTTTTTTAATAATCGAGACCATAAACGTACCTTATAACCATAAATTTAAATAAAAATGCAATTATTAATTATAATATTAAAAATCAATATAAATTATAATAAATTTATTAATTATAATATTAAAAATCATATTATATAATTACATTTGAGAGTTTATACATTAAAACATAATAAAACCTAACTAGCTAATTTTAATATTTACAATGGGTATGAATAATAATCTTATTATTATAAAATGATTTTTTACTATTACAAATGGAGCAATGAATGAATTAAAAGGATATGATATTACTATCAAGCTTGGAATGATTTACTATCAAGCTTGTCCATTTCCTCAAAGGATACTGGGATTACAAGTAAGAAGGCAGTATTAATTGTGCTTGCTATATAACATTTTATTATTCACATCAAATACAAAATCGTAGGTAGTGTTGCACAATTTTCTCTAATACAAGAATCATTGATTATATGAATATGATACTCACTATAAATTCAATGACACCAATTCCGCCAAGCAAACATAAAACCCTCCACTAAATTCCAACCAATTCCATATAACTCACCATACTGGCAAGACGCTCTTTGTTATCCTACTCCCATCTATAAATGACAAATGCTTTTGGTTCTGTGAATTTTTATCAATTCTAAATAAAAATTACTGGTAGCTTTATAAGACACTCATTGTTGCAATTCAATGATAAATTGGATACTTGTATCACATCGATGGTTTGCAATATTAATAAAAAAACACAGAGCTAACAAACTTGAAAGTCTTATTAAAACCTAAGTAATTGGAATTCAGAGCATGTAGATTTTCAAGTCTTCAAATATATGTATAAAAGAGAGGTCGGTGGTTAGTACAATCGAGTTGTTAACAATCTCTCAACTCCTACATGTCCTCGAGCATGAATCCGACTTGTGCTTATCCCAAACTGTTGAGCATGCGGATGATCTGGCTGAAACTAGGACACAAGTTAGGGTCCTAAACCCAATAGGACTGCATGATAAATGCAAGAACAGGTGATATATATCCCCAGAATGGGCAGTTCTTGCTGCATTTTCAGAACATTAACCACATGATACAGACGCAAAAAATTTGAAAAGAAAATAGATTAGCAATTCACACCTTAAATGCAATAGCATAATCAACCTATAAATTAGACATTTCTTCAAATGGCATTCGATTGGTCAATAGTTCCCACAAGACGATCCCAAAGATGTATACATCAACCTTGTTATTGTAATGCTTCTTTTCTCCCTGGCGTCAAGTCACAGTGCTATACAATTGCAGGAATGAAAATGGATAGTTAGTGAAAGAGAACTCAAAACAAGGATAGCTATCCAATCTCCATAATAGGAAGCAATAACTCCAAAGAAGTAAGACCAAAACAAAGCTTTTTGTTTCAAGTAAGGTGTTGCATGAGTACACACTAACAACCATCTATTTAAACTACCAGGTAAACAACTAAATTCTAGTCTTTTTAACTACTCAAAAATTTCAAAAGCAAAGCCATGTTTCATATAAAAAGGGCAAAATCACCAACTAAATTAAAAGAAGAGCTAGAAATTGAAAATCTGAAACGAAAACCAAAAGCAAGATGATCAAGAAATTCACTAGAGGCTTTAGGTTCCACGATCCACACACAATCAAAAAATTTCTCACTAACTTGTATCCTCTCTCTATGGTTTTTTTTTTCAACAATGCCTCGAGTGTTCTGTGAAAGTATTTTCATGGCTGAGTTCGGGGAAAGTTTGATCAATTGAAGATCCATTTTACTTGTTTGTCTTTAAGAATTTGGCCCATTAAGGTCTGTGAATCTGCTGGATTCATATCTAGGCATCCAAGGAGAGACACTGAAGGGTAGATTTTGAACAAAGATTTCTCTTTTTTATTTACAATCAACACATTCTCCACAATGATACATCTGATCAATAAAGAAACAAGAAAAAACACCATCAGATTAAGTGAAAGGATAAAACAAATTTTAAATCATAATTAACACATGAAATCTTACTCAATGTTCAGATTGAATATCATGAAGAATACCTTAAAAAGTTTTGAAATAGAAATAACTTTGAACCCTATAATTTCAGAAAAAAACCCAAAATTGTTATAAAGAAAGAATAAGATGAAGAATTTACCATTTAGTTGGCTTAAAGCTTTTATGTAGCATTTCAAATCAAAATTGGAAGAGAAATCCAGATTCCACAGAGTACCAAACTTCAATTTATGGAACCAATATTAGTATTAGGGTTTCTTTGATCTCAAGTAACAAGAATGTTATTGTAATAATTAATCGAACAAATAAGGAAGACGATATGCCCAAATAAAAACTGAAAGGATCTTCAATATGAAAGAACTTTTGTGGAAATTAAAATTCATAAACAAAAACCCACGTAAATAGAGGCAATCACATGGTGTTAAACATACTTACTAGTTGGTATCAAACCACTTGGTCATTTCCATAGTAGGAATAGAGGCATTTCCTCTGGCTATTGAGAAGTAGGTGTCGAATCCGATTTTGCCACCATTCCATCTATATCTTTCTTTGCTCACACTCTGAGATTTTTACAAATTACTGCGCGTTTTATTTCGCTCTCTCAGATCTCTATCGTTCTTCTCGTACTCATCAAACCCTAAATTTTTCGAGCTCACCAAATCCTAAATCTGTGGCACTCACCCTCGCACACGTTAGAGGGGATGAGGGATTTGGGGAGTTGGAGGCCAAGGATGAGGCAGATCAAGAGTTGAGGGCCAGGGAAATATAAAGTGCGAGAGGTATCGGCTGGGATCGAATATAAAAGAGAAGATTAAGGGAAAAAAGGAAAGAAAAAAAGAGGGAAAAGGAAAAAAAGAGGGAACAAGGGAAAAAGAAGAGAGAAAAAAGAAAAAAATGATAAAAGAAATTTGTTTTTTAGTGTAAAAGAGAGAAAATTGATAAAATATGTCTACGACCTCAGATTTTAAATAACCGAGGTCATAGCGCATATCTATGGCATCAGTTTTTAAAAAACCGAGGCTAAATATTTGAGACTATATATATGTATTATAGTAGTGGATATTCTAATACATTTTCAAGAGGAATGCCTACATATTTACTCAATTGTTTTCCAACAATCATGGGAGTGTCTGCATTTTTCTTGTTTTACAAATTGCAACATTGAACCAAATCAAGAGCATATTTTTGTTGCCTCAAGTGTAGACCATCAGGGCAATAAAACACTTCCAGACCAAGAAATTAGTTCACCTATCTTAATCCTTTAGAGAGAAAGTTGCATGTAGTTTATTGACAATTAATTGAATGTGAGAGGAATTTTTTCTCGTGATAATAATATCATCAATGTAAAAAAGAACTAATAAAATTACATATGAATCAATGTAAACGAACAAATTAGCATCATATTTGGAAGGAACAAACCGAAACTACATAAGAAAAGTGCTCAATTTGTGAAACCAAGCACGTGGTGTTTGTTTCAGGCCATATAAAGGTTTTGCATAATTTGCACACTAAGTTGGACCCCTTTTTAAAACCGGGTGGATTTTCGTATACATAATTTCATCAAGAGTTTCATTTATCAATGCATTGTTTGTATCAACCTGACAAAGTTCCCAATTAAATGTCAAAGCAAGGAAGAAAACAACAAGTATGGTGGTTGGCTTGATAATAGGGTTGAAAATGTCATAAAAGTCCACACCTTCCTCTTGTTAATAACCTATTGGAGATAATTCCATACATCGCATATATCAGTCAAAGAGTGGTCCTAGTAAGCAAAGAGCCTTATGGGCTAAGTCCAATAAGTGCCTAGTCATCATATAAGTGTGAACACGATAGTTATCTTAAAAGGATAAAAGCCCAATGATTATCCTTTAATTATATTAAAGAGACAAACCTAAAGTTTATTCTTTGATTATCTTAAAGGATAATTGACGAGATAAGTAAGGATGATGAGATAATTAAGGATAGACATCTTCAAAGGATAAATGTCTACAAAGCTACAATATCTCAATCCTATTTAGAAAAGGGAATGGCTATCATGATAGTTTTTTTCTATATATGTATATTCACATATGCACACAACTATTATCATCTTGAAATATCACTTGATCTTATAAGAAAGAATCATAGTTAAACACTATCTTTCCATATACTTACTATAACAAGACTATAGAGTTACTGACTTAAGCATTAGAGGGACAAAGACCAACCTCATAGGGTAGTCCAAGGTCCTAACTATATGATCACTGACAATTTTTTCAAAAGCCCAAAGAGTCAAGTAGATGATAGTAGTAGATCAGAAGATTTTTATGTTCTCTTTTAGAAAACACTACTACTAAGATCCAAGGTATTTTTTTAAATATATTTAATTTCTTGATAGACAAAGAACTTCGAGAACTTTATTGAGAGTCCTACAATTTTGAAATTTTTAGTCGAGTAAAAAACATGTATTTCCCACGATGGTACCAAATATTTTTAATGATTTTTGTCAACATTAGGTAGGATTATTCTTTGTGGAATATATGAGATGAACAAATAGATCCATCTCTCAAACCTTGACAACTAGTTAAGAAGTCCAGTCTAACCATAGGTCATCCTTCCAACTCTACCATAGCCTACAAGAAATATGAGCACTTCACTAGACCTATCCACCCACAAAAAGTTCAATAGATCAAAAAGGCAAGGCAAGCTCAGACCCAAGTGCGCATGGACATGATGGAAAATGCACACCAAGACATCCAATAGTGCCTACCAGAGCCACTGGCTTTTGGACCAGTCATCATCTTAAAGAGTGTCCTTATGGCATCCTCTAATGCCCAGTGTGAAAAGGTCAAACCCGTAGCCATCTAGGGCTTGGTTGGAAAGATGACCATCTAAGAAAGAACTCGATTCCCAGGCTAAGTACCACCATCCAAGTGGTGGTCGGCTAGGAGGTACCAACCAAGCCAAGTACCGCTAGCTAAAATGTGGTTGGCTAGGAAAATCCATCCAAGTAAAGTCTTGCTTGGGATATGGCCAGCTAGATATTGGTGGCTAGGATTAAGACCAATATCTTCGGCCCTAACATGGCCATTCAGAGAGAGTCGTTCACAATATATATCACCAACCTGGGTGTGATCCAAACGAAATTTCCTACCAGATCAACCTTTACCATATGCCCTTTACCTACCGACTACCCTATAGTTATGTAAGGTGAACTCGAGTTCCTACTATCTCATGACGTGTTATCAGCCATTATGCTTGATCGGGAATTTGTTTTCAACCTGGGGCACACTTCTACATTCGAGCTAGCTTAACAAACATGTCTCTTAGGTGGCGTTTGGTTCACAGAATGGAATGAGAATGAGAATGGGAATGGAATGAAAATGAAATAGTTTTGTTTGGTTTGATCACTGGAATCAAAGAAGAAATCGATATTACAATGTTTGGTTTACAATTGGAATGAAATGGAAAAAAATATATTCATTAAAATTTAAATAATATCCTTTAATTATTATTTTTTTGTCAAAAAAATACATTATTGAAATTATTATTTTTCTAAATATTTATTACTTAAAAATAAAATATATTATTTTTCTAATTAGGGTTTAGGGTTTTGAGATTTGGGATTTAGGGATTTAGGATTATATTTGTGGTTAAGTTTTAGGGTGAAAATTATTATTTTTTAAATAGGGTTTAAGGTTTTGGGATTTAGGATTTGAGGTTTAGGATTTAAGGTTTAGTGTTTAGGGTTTAGGATTATATTTATGGGTTAAGGTTTAGGGTTAAAATTATTATTTCTCTAAATAGGGTTTTGGGTTTTGGGATTTAGGATTTGGGATTTGAGGTTTAAGATTTAGAGTTATATTTTTTGGTTAAGGTTTAGGGTTAAAATTATTATTTTTCTAAATAGGGTTTTGGGATTTGGGATTTAGGGTTTAGGGTTAAAATTATTATTTTTCTAAAGAGGGTTTAGGGTTATATTTGGGGTTGGGTAAAATTGAAAAAAAATATTGAGATGCGAATGGAATCGTGATTCCTTAACGGGGAGAAGAAATTCTCATTCCTTCTCTTTTAGGAATTGATTCCATTCCATTCCCAGTTTTCAACCCAACCAAACATAAAATTGGAAGGAATCAATTCTGATTCCATTCCATTCTAGTCAACCAAACATGGGGTTAATCCTATCTGAGAATGAGCCTCACAAAACTGTTTGTATGGGTACATCATTAGCATTTGATGAACAAGAAAATTTAGATGAGTTCCTAAGAAAAATAAGGATGTGTTCGTATGGCTCTATGAGGATATACTTTTCATAGATCAAGAAATCATAGTGTACCACCTTAATGTGGCCCCTAAGTTAAAACTCTTGAGCAAAAGATAAGGTCATACAATCAAGAAAGGTACTCTACCATGACAACAAAGGTTGAAAAACTCTTAAAAGCTGGATATATATCAAAAGTGTACTATCCTTATTGGTTGGCCAATGTTCTCATGGTCAAAAAAGCCAACAAGCATTGTCTAGAATTTACTAAACTGAATAAGGACTTTACAAAAGATAGTTTTCCATTGCTAAAATTAGACCAACTTGTGGATGCCACTGTGGGACACGATATCTTCTTCTTCGTGGATGATTATTCTAGGTACCATCGAACCTAGATGTATGGCTTTAATTAGAAAAAAATCATGACTAACCAAGGGTTGGTTTGTAATGTACTATTGTGTTCGAAAATGTGTTAATGTTTATAAGGAAATTTCTAGATATAGTACTCAAAATAGTCAAAATAATACACCTAGTCGATTGGAATTCAAATTTTTTTTCCCTTTTGTTACAAATATACGATTCACGGGGAGATAAATAAATAGATTATATTGCTCACTCGTGTGTCCACCCCCACCTTCTAACCCAAGGAAGGTGAAAATAACATCTTATATGGCAATTCCTAAAAAAACATCAATGTTTAGATTTGCTAAAATAAAATGATAGCCAAAAGAAACTACCAAATAACTTACTAAAATGGATATAACTATTATAGATTGTCTGATACTAAACAAACACATATTTCCTTTTGAATGAAGAAGGTTTTCTTAAAACAAAGTCATGCTTTTTGGCTTAAAAAATGCTGGTGCTAGATATAAAAGATTTGTTAAAAAAATGTTTTTAGACCTCGTTGGATAGTCAATAAAGATATATGTAGATGATATGATTTTCAAAAGCATGTATACGATGGATCATGTTAATCATCTAGGAAAAACCTTGGACATTCTCAAAAATTATGGAATGAAGTTGAAGCCAAACAAGTGTGTGCTTGAAGTAGGTTCAGGAAAGTTCATAGAGTTCCTGGTCAATTAAAGAGGAAATGAGGCAAACCTTGAGAAAATAAAAGCGTTGATAGATATGCAACCTCCAAAAACTATCAAGAAAGTCCAAAGATTGACAGGGGGAGTGGCTACTTTGAACCATTTGATCTCATGGAAAACTGAAAAGTATACATCTTTCTTCATAGTATTACATGGGAAATCTAATTTTTCTTGGGACTAGAATTGTGACAAAGCATTTGAAGAGTTAAAGAAATATTTGAGCAATCCAAAATTGATAGCTACTCTACAACTGGGTGATGTTTTCACCAGTTACCTAGCAACCTAAGAAATAACTATCTGTATACCCTGAGTAAAGGATGACAATGGAGTCCAAAGACTTGTCTACTATATTTGCAAGGTCTCTAGGATGTAGTATAATGATATTCAAAGATAGAGAAAGTGGTTGTTGCACTTATAGTGGTAGCAAGAAAGCTATGCTCATATTTCCAAGCTCATAGTATAATTGTTCACATGAAACACCCAATTTAGACAAGTACTTTATAAGCCCGAGGTCTCTAATCATTTGCAAAAATGGGCTATTAATCTTATTGGGTTTAACATTGAGTACGTTTCTCGTATTACCATTAAAAGATAGGTCTTGGCTGACTTCTTGTTTGAAAATTCTATGAAAGAACTATCTAATAAAGAATAGGGTATGTGGATACTTCACATGGATGGCTCTTTAAAAAAAAGTGGGAATGGATTCGAACTTATATTGGTCACCCCAGAAAGTGAAACATTACATTATGCATTACTACTTCTATTCAAAGCATTAAACAATGAGGCATAATATGAAGCCCTCATCACAAGTCTTAACCTAGCAAAGGCAGTACCAACTTAACAAATAGACTTTTTCAAGGGTCTAACCTATAGTAGTATCAAAGATTAAAAATAAATTTTTTAAGTACCATGAAATCTTGGACTTTGAACATATTCCACGAGAGAAAAATACCTAGGTGGATGCCCTATCCTGTCTAGTTCTACCATAGATAAAGATCTAGACTAAAAGGTGCTTATTCATCATCTCAATGAGTCCAACACCAATTCCCATGATATAGAAATGCTTCTAGTTATTTGGACCCCAACTGGATGGATCCAATTAAGAGTTTTGTCATAAGTGGAACCTTTCCAATGGATAAGAAAAAAGTAAAAAAAGTTGAGATCAAAGCTACTCATTTTCTACATGATCTATAGCATACTATAAAATCATAGGTTTCATAGCCCCTACTTAAGGTGCTTGGATCTTAATGAGGATAAATATATCCTTATTGAAATAAATAAAGTGATATATCGTGACCATTTTGATGCAAAAGCCTAGACTATAAAGAAACTAGGTAAGGTTATTATTGGCCCATAATGCTTAAAGAAGCAATCAGACGGGTCAAGAAATCTGACAAATGTTAGTGGCATTCACATGTGTTGAGAGAACTTGCTGAGCAACTAGTATATGTATAAAGTCCTTGGCCATTTGTATAGTGGCAGTTGGTCCAATTTTCCCATTACTATACTAAGTGGATGGAAGTTACTGCATTCCTATAAATCTCAAAAGGCAGAGTCGTCAACTTCATTTGACATAATAAAATCTATAGATTTGGAGTTCCTTGTACTTTAGTATCGGATAATGGGACCCAATTCATAGGAAAAAGCCAAAGAACTTATGTGAATAATATCACATCCAATATAAATTATCTATAGTAGAGTAACTATAGGGCAACGACCAAGAGAAGGATGTAAATAAAGTAATCAAGTGAAACTTAATAAGAAAGCTTGAAACAAGCAAGAAAATATGGGTTGAAATCTACTAGAAGCCTTGTGGGCTACACGACCATAAGCAGAACAACTTCATGAGAAACACCTTTCTTCATCACTTATGGTATCGAAGTTGTAATCACAACCAAAATTAAACTACCATGTTAACGAAGAAGGCTTAACCTTGATACTTAAAAGAACAACATAATTAATTGTCAAGAAAGGGTCAAGGACTTTTAGCCCTAATTGGGAAGGTCCTTTCAAAATAAAGTAGGTCCTTGGAAAAGGCCTTTATCGCCTAGAGAACCTAATAGTATCTAAGATTCCAAACGTATGGAATGCACAACACCTCAAAAAATATTACCAATAGCTAAGATTAGAAAGTACTTACCTTACTAGTTTTTTTTACTTAAAGTTTGTACAATTTCTCTTGTACCAAGCTTAGTGAAATACAAAGCCTTAGTTGGATATACTTCAATATTTGTCCCTATGATAGTTTTCAACTACTTTGTATTTTAGATTTATCATTATCAATAAAGGGAGCACTTAAGATACATATATCTCTTTGCAAATGAAAGATTTACATTTAGAAGATTCATCAGGACTGGAAATCCACCATTAAATGAAGAAGCGGGCCTGAGTTGCATGGGCTTGAAAAATTCTAGAACCCTTAATATGACACCACTAGGGGCAAAGCACAATAAAATACTCAGTACTTATGTAAGGAATGAACCCCTATGAAAGGTAATGAATAAGAAGAAACCCTATATGTGAGTATTACACTTTACGGTACAAACCACCAAATGATCTATAGAAGTTGGACGTATTAAGTGACCATAAGAAGGCACCAGATCACTGGTTGTGTAGTCTAGGATATTGTTTACATAGAGAATAAAAACTTAGTTTTCTTGCCTCTTAGTCGGCCCATGGTTTGATAGCTCCATCACCTTGGTACTGAGCAGGCCTCCGTATTTTGTTTTGGAATTTACCCTTATGAAAGGCTATGAGTAAAAAAGCATCTTAACGAGTGGGCCTTGGCTTCCTAGACTTAAAAAAGTCTAGACCCTTAGTATGACACTACAATAGTTTGAGTACATTAAATATCTTAGTAGTTAGGCTGGGATTGTACCCTTTTAAAAGGCATTGAATAAGAAGCAACCTTACAAGTAAGCTCTATGCCTTAGGGCCTAGGCCATCAGAAGATCTACCAAAGCTAAATGCATTAAGTTATAAGTAGGATGTGCTCTAATCATTGGCGATGTAGTCCAAGATAAAACTAGAATGAAGAAGAATAACAAGAAGTGAGTCTCTTACCTCAACACCCAAACTACCAAACAATGGAACTAAGTACAATAAAAGCCTCAGTATCCAACCAAGGCATATATCCATACCAAAATAGTGAAGAAGAGGTATCCCAATAGGTGAGCTTTTTACTTTTAGGGCTATGTCACTAAACTATCTTCAGAAGATTAATATATTAGCTATATGGTCTAGACTCTAGTTAACATAAAGAATGACTTATTAGGTGTACTATTATCCCATCATGAAAAATGTTTACAAGGTATAGGCTTATAAGGCTTCAAAAAATGAGATGATTAATCTTTAACGAAACGATAACAAAAAAAATTCATAAGTTGAGAACTATCTCATGCTTGGACCACTTGAACAAATTCAAGTACTCCATGTAAATGGATGATAGATTGAGGGGCTTAGCTAAGTAAAAATTGGATTAACAAGTCGCCCCTAACTTAGAAAAATTTCAAGCAAACATTACAAGGCCTAAGAAGTAACCCAAACTTCAAGGCATCAGTCCCCCAATCAAGCCAATGTGTGGTTCAAAGATTAAACCACCATCCATCCTTATAGGCCAAGACTAGGAGGTAAAATCAACCACGAGCATGACTAGCCAGCCTACCAAGAATATAGTTGGCTAGGAAGTTACTGGTGAAGTATGTCATTAGCTAGCCAAGATATGGTAAGAGTATGGCCCATTGGCCAGAGTGCGATTGGCTAAGAGAGATTCAATGCGTTTTTTTCCAACCAAACCAAGTCAAGCCATGACCAAGAAATCTTCCTCTGCCTTAGGATGGCTAAAGTCCATGATAAGTGTTCCATTTTATGTCAATACATCCTTCCTCACTTGCATCTCAACTCAAAGTCCCATGGCTTCCCAATGTATAGTGCAAAAATTTGGTCCAAAAATAATGTTTCAAATACAAGTGAGAGATAAAGAGTATAAAGCAATACAATGCCAAGGTCATTAAATAGGTCATAGAGCCCTGACCATCACCTTTCTAGATAGTGCCATAATATGTATCATCCTAGAGAATAAACACCTATTAGGATACGTCTAAATGCATCCTTATTTGTCAAGTACCTTGTTAAAGGTTTAACTACTTGTCTATATTCTAGACAACGTTTAGGAAAAAGCCAATGATATAATTTATTAAAGTATACTAGGATATGGTTTTATCAGAACTTGTAGTGGTCAAGATATGATCCCCATTTCCTAGACTTTCCAAAGGTATCAAACCTTTTACACCTACACGTCACTTCATTCCAATGAGAAATAGGAGTGCACAATTTAATAAAAATGGTTACAAAGAAGAATCTAAGTGTTAGAGAATATGGGTACCCGCAAGAACAACATCAAGGCTCACTACACGTATGCAAATCGTTTGGAAAAGGAGTAAGTCATCTCATCAACAAATCCTATCAATATCATAGAACTGTCTTCATAGTCATAGCTAAAAAGATTGCACTAATTAGAAGGACTAGACCTATTAATCGATCTAGACCTTCCTAACTAGAACATCACTTGCCAGAGATCTACTTTTCATGAATGTGTATTCTAGGAATGGGTCAAATAGAATGACACTGACCAAGATGTCATAAACCAAGATGTCACCTATTACGCCATTGTCAACATGGACTTCATTGACCAGGACCTTGTCGGTCACAAATTTTTTGACTAGGATTTCATTGGTCACAATTTCCTTGCCTAGAACTTTGTTGGCCACAACTTCATTTCCTAGATATTTTGAGCCATAACTTCGTCTACCAATATATTTTTGAACACAACTTCATTTGTTAAGATTTTGTTGGCCATAACTTTATTTACCAAGACTTAATTAGCAAGATAAGCACTAAGCATGGGTCTATTAGTTAGGGGGTTATCACCCAAAAAATCTCCAATAAAGAGGTTACTACCTAGAAGATTAGAAGTTAAGGATGAGCTAGCCAAGATGCCACAAACTAGAGTACCACTAACTAGGGCTTTACTGGACGCATCTCCATGTGACCTCTATCGACCTCCATTCGTCCATCAATGCTCATTGTCCATGCCAACCCTTTTTTGCCTCGATATGTACCCATAGTGACTAGCTAGAGCCAATCCTATGTATCCATGGATCTAGTATCCATCACTTCCCGTGTAAGAAAGTATGGTATAAGCATTGAAGGGTGAAAAATGTTTGGATGTTGAAAAATAATTATCCTACACTACATGAAGAAAAATAAATGGTCAAGATTGCTTAGCTAATCCTAAAAGAATTAGGCTTAGGATTTGAATTTTGAGCTTCCCTCCAAAATCAAAGAAGGTTTGAGCTTACTTTTGTTTGTTTGGTTACAGTTCATGCCTACTCATCATGAACCCCTTCCTTCCCTTTGCTTAGCTAATCCTAAAGAGATTAGGCTTAGGATTTGAAATTTGAGCTTCCCTCGAATATGAAAGAAGGCTTGAATTTCTTCATAAAAAAATTAACTTCAGCATAACTTTCTAACAAGAAGTTTGATTTGAAATTCGAAGGCATCATTGACAAATGACAACAGAACATCATCATACACATTTTAGATAACTATTGAAATCTTCCTTTTGGGCAGGTAAAAAGTCACACAAGTGTAAGCTTAATATTGTCAACATAATTGGAAGAGGTTTTCAACAAAAAACTATTGATAGAATTAGAGTTAGACCTTCTAGCCCAAGGGTTAGAAAGTTTAGGAGTCGATGTTGTGGGTATTTTCTTATATCCTACATGGCTATCAAAAAGTGATCCCAACCAGTAAAGAGGCTTATAGGTCAGGCCCAATAATTGCCTAGTCATCATATAAATGTAAATGTAAGATAGTTATCTTAAAGGAATAAAGTCCCAATGATTATCCTTTAATTATATCGATGATATAAATTCCCAAAGATTATCATTTAATTATTTTAAAGGATAATTGATGATGTAATTAGGGATGAGAAGATAAAGTATAGATTTCTACAATGGATAAGTATCTAAAAAAGAATAAATGTTTACAAAGCTAAAACAACTCCATCCTATCTAGACAAGGAATAGCTTTTAGGTTAATTATTTTCCATATATATATCCACATATAAACACAACTATTATCATCTTGAAATATTACTTGATCTCATTACAAATAATCACAACTAGAGTGACACTGTAGATCTCCTCCACCCTTCATCTTATAGTTACTAACTTAAGCATTGGAGGGCCAAAGACCATCGCCCCACAAGGTGGTTCGAGGTGTGAATATTTTGTTCAACTTGTATATTCCACGGAGAATAATACTACCTAGTTTTGACAAAAAAATGATATCAACATAACCTAAGGCTACAAGCCAACTTTTTTATTTGTCTAGAAAACCTAAACTGAGTAATTTAAACCAAAATACCCAACTGTATCTTATAGCCTTTTGATATATAGGTAATGGTACCAATTCCTATGTAACTTTGTTAAGTAAAGAATCATATTCTTTTTGCATTGAATCTTCCACTTAGCAATTTCGATTGTTGTTTTAGGATTTTGGCATTGGTAAAATGTTAACTTGATTAGTAAACACTTTTTGTTTTCATGATATGCTTATTTTGGATCTAGTAAGCATAGGGTGAGTATTATTAGGTATATTTGGAAGTGTAGGTAAGGATGGGATATACAAATGATTAGCACCAGAAGCATTAGATAATTGTGAGGCATGGATGACAACACATTGATTACCAACAACTAAATAGGGAGCAAAAATAGTTGAATTGATTTTGTTTTAGGCTAATGGAACATAAACAACAGATTCAAGTGGACTCAAAAGAGGAAGAGAAGTGTGTATAGGATGTAGATGTTGTAGAAATTGTAGGTAATGACGAAGAAGAGTGGTAAGAAAGATAAAGCATGGAAAAAATACTAGAAAATGGAACAATAGATAAGGGAGGAGAGGAAGAAGGAGATGATATTGTTGAAGAGAAAGAAAAAATAGGTTCATTAAACACCATATGATGATTAATATAAACTCAACTAGTGATTTTTCCAAGATATAGATAACTATTGTAAGATGCAGCATAGCCAATGAAAACACAATCAATAGAATGAGCTTACAACTTATTATGTGCACAAGCTTTAAGGTAGGGAAAACACTAAGTTCCAAAAATGCACAAAATTGTATAATAAGGTTGCTTGTTGTAAAACTCAGAATTCACTCTTCTTATTTTCATTCAAAGACACTACCTATTTATATACAAAGTTAGGGACAATCTTAGGTGACATACACCTAATACACAACTAAGACACCTAATACACAACTAATATATTCACCTAGTGATAGACACCTAATACACAACTAATCATTTTTAACACTCCCCCTCAAGTTGGAGCATAGATATTAATCATGCCCAACTTGTTACAAAGATAATCAACCCGAACCCCACTTAAAGCTTTCATGAAGATATCTCCTAGTTGTGCTCCAGTCTTCATATATCCTGTAGAAATCAAACCTTGCTGAATTTTCTCGCGAACAAAATGACAATCAATTTCAATGTGTTTAGTTCGTTCATGAAACACAGAATTAGAAGCAATATGAAGAGCAGCTTGGTTATCACACCACAATTTCGCTCGTACAGAAGTTTTAAGACAGAAGTTTTAAGACCTACTTCATCCAAGAGCTGATATATCCATATTATCTCAGATGCAGATTGTGCCATAGCTATATATTCTAACTCTACTCTCGATCGTGACACAATATTTTTCTTCTTACTTTTCCATGAGACCAAATTTCCTCCAATGAAAATACAATAGCCTGATGTGGATCTTTCATCCACTTTAGAACCTGCCCAATCTGCATCTGAAAAACATTCAATATGAGTGTGTCCATGATTTTCATACAAGATACCACGTCCAGGTGCTCCTTTCAAGTAACACAAAATTTGCTCTAACGCTGCCCAATGATGAACTATTGGGGATGACATAAATTGGCTAACAACACCGACCGAATATGAAATATCTGGATGAGTCACGGTATGGTAATTCAGCTTTCCAACCACCCTTCGATATCTCTCAAAATCTTTAAAGATTTCTCAATCTCCTATAAGGTGGATGTTCGGAGTCATTAGAGCACTACAAGGTTTTGCTCCTAATTTTCCTGTCTCAGTTAATAAGTCCAGGACATATTTTCTCTGAGATAGAAAGATACCTTTTTTTACTCCTTGTGACTTCAACACCCAAGAAATACTTTAGCATCCCCAAATCTTTCGTGTGAACTGAGTATGTAGGAAAGACTTAAGAGATGAAATTCCTGTAGTATCACTTCTAGTAATAACAATGTCATCTACATACACAACTAAAAGAATGATACCAACTTCTGATTGTTTGTAGAACAGAGAATGGTCAGACTTTCTTTTCATCATACCAAACGTTTCTATAGCTTGACTAAATTTTCCAAACTAAACACAAGGACTCTGTTTCAAACCATACAAAGATTTGCGGAGACGAAAAACTTGCCTAGACTCTTACTGAGCAACAAAACCAGGAGGTTGCTCCATAAACACATCCTCTTGTAGATCACCATGAAGAAAAATATTCTTGATATCTAGTTGATGTAAAGGCCAATGATGAGTAGCTACCATAGAAATAAAAAATTGAACATATGTCAATTTAGCAACAGGAGAGAAAGTGTCAGAATAGTCCACTCCATAGGTTTGAGCATATCCCTTAGCAACAAGATGGGCCTTTAATCGAGTAACTGACCCATCTGGATTAACCTTAACTGTGAACACCCATTTGCATCCGATAACCCGTTTCCCCCAAGGTAAATCAACCAAGTCCTAAGTACCATTGTCATCCAACACATTCATTTCCTCGATCATTACATGATGCCAACCAGGATGAGATATGGCTTCATGAACAGTTTTAGGGATAGAAATAGAATTAAGAGAGGCAATAAAAGAGCAAGAGGAAGATGACAAGAAATTATACGAAACAAAAAGAAGAAATAGGATAAGTACATTGATGTTTACCTTTGCGTAGTGCAATAGAAAGATCATCGTTCAGGACTGGATCTGATGACGAAGGATCAGGTGCAGGACATGAATCAAAAGGTCTATGTCTAGAGTAGACTTGAGTTATAGGAAGCCTAATAGGAACTGAATCAGAGACATGTTTAGATGATGTGATAGAATAGACTAACAAATCATCATCCTCCCCCTGACATGCAGGAGGAGGAGAAGACGAAAAATAGGGTGTGTCTTCCATGAAGGTAACATCAATTGAGACAAGATATTTGTTAAGACTAAGACAATAACATCTATAACCAAGGAAGATACACTTCAAAGACTTGGGATCTAATTTAGTAACATGCGGATTAACATCCCGAACAAAACAAGTGCTACCAAATATCCTAGGTCAACCAAAAATAGTGACTTATTAGGAAACAAAATTTTGTAAGGAATCTCACCATGAAGAACAGATGAGGGCATGCGATCAATAAGAAAACATGTTGTTGAAACTGCATCGGCCCAAAAAGGTTTAGAAACATTCATTTGAAATAATAAGGCACGTGCAGTTTCGAGAAGATGTCTGTTCTTATGTTTGGCCACTCCATTTTGAGATGGAGTATCAACACATGAAGTTTCATGAAGCATGCCATTTTGAACCATATAAGATTGAAACAAAGCTGATGTATATGCTTTGGCATTATCACTTTGCAAAGTACGAATTGAAACATTAAATTGAGTTTTAATCTCAACACAAAATGCACAAAAAATAGAAAACAATTCAGAACGACTCTTCATTAAATATAACCAAGTTACACGAGAATAATCATCCACAAAAGTAACAAAATACTTAAATCCACGTTTAGACAAAATAGGAAAAGGACCCCAAACATCAGAATGAACTAATTCAAAAGGAACACTAGTACGTTTATTAACTCTGGGATTTGAACTAAGACGATGATGTTTTGAAAATTGACAAGACTCGCAATCTAATGAAGACACCTTACTAAACTGATGACAACGTTTCTTTAGTAAAGGAAGAGATGGATGACCCAGTCTACAATTTGCCTCGAAGGGAGAGGTTACACTAGAGCAAGTGCTAGATTTCGGTATTGGTGTGTCAAGAATATAGAGGCCTCCAGACTCATGTCCTTTACCAATAGTCTTCTTCGTCATAAGATCCAGAAATAAGCAACGATCAGGAAAAAATGAGATGCAACAGTTAAGATTACGAGTAAGCTGAATTACAAAGATCAAATTAAAGGATAAGCTAGGTAAATGTAAGACATACAACAAAGGAAGCAAATGAGTGGGAGTAATTGTGCCAGACCTAAGAACACGAGATGGTGACCCATGGCTAAGGTAACAGTAGAGGTAGAAGTGTGTGACTGAAGAGTAGAAAAGAGACTAGAATTACCTATCATATGATCTGTGGCACCAGAATCAATAACCCATTTGGAAGATGAGGAAATGAGACACACATTTGATTTACCTAAATCAACAATAGTAGTGACAGAAGGTGATGAAGACCTTAGTGATTCTTGATACTGTGAGAACTTGGTAAATTCATCTGTAGAGATAAGAACCGATTTTTCAGAAGTATCAAAAGTGGATGCAATATGAGCCGAGTGACCTTTCTGATGCTTGTACTAAAGTTTTCTACAGTCATGTTTCATATGTCCTGGTTTGTGACAATAGTGACATACAATACCTCCTAGGTCCTATGGTCGAGTTTCAAACCCGTGCGAGCCGCCTTCTTTGTTTCTATTCATATAAGTTGACCTTCCATGCTCATAATTATTACTTTGGCTGACCAAAACACCATTTAATTAAGCAGGGGGAGGTGGAGTGCCTTCTATACGAAGTACTCGACTAAACACCTCTTGTAAATAGGAGATCTTAGAACCAGAAAGAACTTGGGACTTAGCGGTCTCAAAAGTATAAGGAAGACCGGAAAGAAAACTCATGACCGCCATTTGTTCCCGTTGGCTTTGCTAAACCTTTACATCAGGGCTAAAAGGCATCAAACTATTGAGCTCCTCATAAGTCCTTTTAAATTCCATAAAATAATTTGTGAGTGACTGATCTTGTTTGTCTGCACGGTAAAATGCTTTGCATACCTCATATATGCAAGAAAGATTTCCTTTACCAAAATATAAGAAATCCAAATAATCCATCAATTCCCTAACGAATTCACAATGATTGATCAAGTCAATTACATTGCTTTCAATAGAATTCCGAATCTGCAGAAATAAGCGAGCATCTTCTCTAAGCCATGTCTACTTGGAATCATCTTTAGGATGATCATTAGTCAAATGAGTATCTTTGTCGATACTTCTCAAAAAAAATTGAATGGTGATAAGAGTCAAATTATTGCATTTTTGTTATGATTTAAATGTGGATATTTGTGTGAAAATTGTGTTTATTTGATTATTTAATCCACAAATGTCATTTCACGGGTATTTCGTGTTTAAAGTGCAATTTCAGGTAAAATCATGATTTTGGAGAAGTTTGGGATAAATTTAAATGATCGGGATTGAGTGCAAATAAAAAGAAAACAAAGTTTCAAAATTTGGAATCCCGCCGCCGGCTAAAATCTTACAGAGAATACGGCGAAAATCACGCAGGAAGCACAGGTTTTGGCATATTCATCTCGCCGCCGGCCAAAGTAAACTCGCCATCGGCCAAATTAGTCTCGCTGCCAGCCAAGTGTATCTCGCTGCCGGCCAAGGGCATCTCGCCACCGACCAAGTGCATCTTGCCATCGGCCATATTAAGCTTGCCGCCGGCGAGTTTCATCCAAAAATACATTTTTTATGTTGTTTTGTTCCAAAATTGCCCCCAAAACCCTAGATCTATATATACAATATGATGGAGAAAGAGGGGGATGGCAGAGAGAGGAGATCTAAGTCATTTTTGGAGGAGAAAAGGCAATTTTGGAGAGAAAGTTTGGAGGAGCTTGAAGGATCATCACCTTTTTCGCTACCAAGTCTTCATCTTCAAGAGTTTTTCATCTCTTCTCCTTAGCTTTTATATTCTGCAGTTATTCAGATTTGTTCTTCATGGATTCAATTGAGATAATGGTTGTTCTTCTTTCTATTATGAACTAATTCGTTTTTGCTAAGGCTATGATGTAGTTGAATCAAGAAAATCTGATTTCTTTTGTTATTGTTATATGAGTTCATTGTTTTCAAGTTGAGTATTTATTTCCATGCTTAATGCTTTTAAATTTCTGGCCAATATTTAGATGATTTGTTGCATTATATTGAGACCGAGAGGAGATGTGTAATGAATGCTTCTTGTGATAAATACTGTATGTTGAATGCGAGTGTGAGAACTAATGCATGGTGTATGTGGTTATTCTAGAAATTCCATAAATCATAATGTGCTTGTTTGTGATTAAAGCTTCATAGATATATAGTTGGTTTTCATAGATAAGTAATTCTAATATAACTCGAGGGAGAGTATTAGGTAAATTTGGGTTTTTTCAACCATCACTTTTAGCATTGATTCTCATATAACATGACTTGAAATCAGATTGAATTGATTTAGCGAAATCAAATGCCTTAGCGTTTTTAATCATTTGTGAACAACATTCAATTGTGTTATTTGCGTTTAGTTTTAAGTTAATTTGTTTCTTAAAAAAAATTCAACAATTCGGTTTTCAAATAAAATTAGGATTAGTCAATTTCGATACTTAATAACGCCATTCCTTGTGGGTTTGATATCCGTACTTTTGTATACTTTATAACTTGAACGATTCGTACACTTGTGAAAATACACATCAAGTTTTTGGCGCTATTTCCAGGGAATGGTTTGATTTTATTAATATTGATACTACCTAATCTTAGTTTTAATTTGAAGTTAATTTGCTTTATCATTGTTTCATTTTTAATTTTGTTTATTTTGCTCTTTTAGTTTATTTATCATAAAAAAGAAGAAGGTAACTTTGTGTTATTTTTATGCTAGTTGATTTTCTGGTTGTAGGATTTTTGTATGAGACATACAAGAAGCCTCAACCTTCTTCCATTTGATCCGGAGATTGATAGAACATATAGGCGTCTAAATCGAGAGAGAAGGTGTTCAACCTCAGCTCCTAATAGAAAATCAGCCATGGATCCACCATTTGTTGAGGGAGGTGGAAATCGTAGAGCTTTGAGGGATTATGCTGCGCCTAATGTTGCTGGAACTATTTCGGGCATAAGGAGGCCAGTTTTTTCAAGCCAATAACTTTGAGATAAAACCATCCTTTATCCAAATGGTTTAATCAAATCAGTTTGGAGGAATGTCAAAGGATGATCCAAATGTGCATATTGCTTACTTTCTGGAGGTGTGTGATCTTTACAAGATAAATGGTGTGTCCGAAGATGCTGTAAGATTGAGGGTTTTTCCTTTTTCACTTCGAGATAAAGCCAAGGAGTGGCTAAACTCATTACCACTGGATCAATTACAACATGGAATGAGTTAGTTTAGAAATTCTTGTCCAAGTTCTTTCCTCCTACTAAGACCGCAAAATTAAGGAATGAAATAACATCTTTTACACAGTATGACCAAGAATCATTGTATGAAGCTTGGGAAAGATTCAAAGAAATGTTGAGGAAGTGCCCACATCATGGTATACCGATTTGGCTGCAAGTCTCTACATTTTATAATGGGTTGGTTTCAAACTATCGGGCAATGATTGATACTGCAACTAGGGTCTTTAATGGGAAAAATACCAGAGGATGCTCATGAGTTGTTAGAGATTATGGCAGAAAACAACAATCAGTGGCATTTAGAGCGAGTAACTGCAAAAAGACCAGCAGCAATGCATGAAATTGATTCAGTGAATGCTTTGTCGGCTCAAGTTGCTATTCTTTCAAGAAATATGTATTCTTTGTCATCCAAATTAGAATCCAAACCAACTACACAATGTGATTAATGTGGTGGAAATCATGCTAGTATCGAGTGCCAAGTTGGAAATCCATTTGCTTCACCAAATTCTGAGCAAGAAAATTATGTTTCAAATTTCCAAAAACCTCAACATAACCCATATTCGAACACCTACAATCCAGGTTGGCGAAATCATCCAAATTTGTCATGGGGAAATAACCAAGGGGGATTCAAACCATCATCGTCTTCCTACCAACCCCAAGAGAAGAAACAAACAGATTTGGAAGGAATTTTGGGAAAGTTCATTGAGGAGACAAGAACAAATTTCAGAAATCAAGAGGCAATCAATAAGGACATCCAAAACCAACTGGGGCAGCTTTCAAAGCAGATTGCAGAAAGGTCTCAAGGATTATTGCCTAGTGACACAATAAATCCCAAAGAGCATGCAAAGGCTATCACATTGAGAAGTGGTAAAGAACTTGAATGGCAAGGGAAATCAGAGAAAAAGATGGAAGAATCTAAAGAAAAGCCATCAAGATCCCAAGATGTTCAACCTTCCCCAAATGCGAAATATGAGCCTCCTATCCCATATCCTCAAAGATTGAATAAGAAAAAGCTTGATAATAAATTCGATAAATTTCTAGATATTTTTAAGAAATTGCATATTAACATTCCTTTTGCAGAGATGTTGGAATAAATGCCGAAGTATGAAAAATTCATGAAGGAAATTCTATCAAAGAAGAGGAAGTTGGGAGATTATGAAACTGTCATGCTAAATGAGGAGTGCAGTGCAGTTCTTCAAAGAAAACTGCCACAAAAATTGAAAGACCCAGGGAGTTTTACTATACCTTGTACTATAGGAAGTTGCAATTTTGATAAAGTCTTATGTGATTTAGGAGCAAGCATTTGATGCCACTTTCTGTTTTCAGGAAACTAGGGCTGGGAGAAGTGAAGCCCACTTCACTTTCTCTACATTTAGTAGATCGATCGGTGAAATATCCTCGAAGGGTAATTGAGGATGTTTTAATTAAAGTTGACAAATTTATTTTCCCTGTAGATTTCGTGGTGCTTGACATGTAGAAAGATAGAGAGATACTGTTGATATTGGGGAGACCGTTCCTTGCAACTGGAAGAACATTGATTGTTGTTCATCAAGGAAAGTTCATTCTACGGGTGCAAGATGAACAAGTGACTTTTGTTGTTTTTGAAGCAATGAAATTTCCAAGTGACATACATTCTTGTTTCCAAATTAACACTCTTGCTAGGTTAATCTCGGAAAATTTTGAGGAGAGAACTCCATTGCTACCACTAGAAGCTTGCCTTGTGAAATCTGCAACAATTGAGGAGAAAGCTGAGGGGATGAGACAATGTTCTGAATTACTGGCAGCACCTGATGAATATTTATGTAGTGATGAAACATTTAAGGAGTTGGGAACAAATGAAACTCCAACCTCAGTGGTAAAGAAGGAAGCCAACAAGATTGAGCTAAAGCCAATGCCATCCCATCTAAAAAATATATATCTTACGTTCGCCGCCGGCGGAAAGGAGATCTCGTTTTTCTTTCTTACAATGAGGACAATGTAAGGTTTTGGTTGGGGGTGCGGTAAATGGTAAGTCTTTTCTTCCCTTCATTTTTAGTAGTTTTGTTTGTGTGTTTATTTGTGTTTAATTTTGATTTTCCATTTATTTTTCAACATTTTGATTTAATTTCTTTTATTTCTTTTTTTGTCTTTTTTTTTTATTTTTTTATTTTTTTCATTTGCAATTAACTTGTTTTAATTTGCACGTTGATGATAATAATGTGATTGTGATAACAAGTAGCTTTTAGAAGACATTAAATTTTGCTTCGGTTTAAAGATAATTTCAAATGTTGATTTTACCTAGTTGGCGATTCTTTTGATACGTGGTATGATTTGGTTGATTAGTCTAAATGCTTAGAGAAGTCTTATGTGCGAATTTTTCATGGACATTTTTGTGATCTCAACAAACTCTAGAACTCATTTGAAAACCTCTTGAGGTGAAATAATTTGGAATTGCACTATTTAGGATATGATGTAGGCCATTTTTGGATCGATTGTGCCATTTTAAGCCTACCTTGTTATCCTTATATCACTAGTTACCTCTTTGAGCCTATTTAAATATATTGTTAGCCTTACTTTTATTTCCTTTTGCCTTCTATAACCTACCTTTTATTGAGCCAAATATATATATATATATATATATATATATATATATATATATATATAATTCCTACCTTATTTGTTAAGAGCACTTAATTTTGAACACAAACTTTTCAAGAGCAATTGGAGAAATCTTCCAGATATATTGGAAGAAATTGGTTCTTTTCAAGAGCAATTGGAGTAAACACAAACTTTTCAAGAGCAATTGGAGAAATCTTCCACATATATTGGAAGAAATTGGTTGGGGGTTATGTATTTTCAAGAGCAATTAGAGTAAGGATGAATATATATATATATATATATATATATATATATATATATATATATATAATAAAAAAAAATAAAAAAAAAGAGAAGAAGAAGAAAGCCTTCACATTCTAGTAAATAAAAGAGTGTTAGTGATTGATGTACTGAGGTGAAAGATTGAGGAAGAACTTTGTTTATCTTTGGAAAAATGGGTCATGATCGGAAGAAACAATTTGGGTTAAATGGTGTTACTTTTTTACTTAATTGGTTGTGTTTAATGTAATAAGTGCTCTTAATTGTATTTTGACACTTCTCGTTCCTTCTTAACCAAATACCTAAGCCTAACATTACAAGCCTCATAAAGTCCTATTGATCCAAAGTGGTGTATTTTCCTTCATTAGCGGAGAGAGGTTTGAAAAGTGAGCCTATGGAGTTGGAGATTTCACCTTTTTGTTTGTGGATGTTTTGCATAATATTATCCGGGCATTATGACTATTGTTTTGTGGTTTGATGGATGTTTAAAAGTCAATAATAAAAGTCAAATTGGCATTTGAGATTTCTTAAAGCATAGGTGACATTTAATTATTCTATGTGTTGTGTGTTATTTACAATTTTTGAGTCATTTGTGCAAATTAAGTGTTATGTGATTTTATGGTTTTGAGTTAGGATAGTTATAGGTAAGATGTTTGTGGGTATCATCACCAGAAGCCCTCACGAGACTACAACTCGTCCTACTAGGGCTGCCTAGGGTTTAAAGGCTTATTACATACACTTAATGTAATGTTGTAAATAGAATAAATTTTCTTTGAAATTTTCTTTTAATGTTTGATTTGAATTTATTCATAGATCGCTTTTCTTGCTAGAGACTAGCAAGAAGCTGGTTGGGGGTTCTTGATAAGAGTCATATTATTGCATTTTTGTTATGATTTAAATGTGGATATTTGTGTGAAAATTGTGTTTATTTGATTATTTAATCCACAAATGTCATCTCACGGGTATTTCGTGTTTAAAGTGCAATTTCAAGTAAAATCATGATTTTGGAGAAGTTTGGGACAAATTTCAATGATCGGGATTGAGTGCAAATGAAAAGAAAACAAAGTTTCAAAATTTGGAATCCCGCCGCTAGCGAGAAGATTCTCGCCGCCGATTAAAATCTTACAGAGAATACGACGAAAATCACGTAGGAAGCACGGGTTTTGGCATATTCATCTCACCGGCGGCCAAATTGGTCTCGCCGCCGGCCAAGTTTATCTCGCTTCCGGCCAAGTGCATCTCGCCACCGGCCACATTAAGCTCGCCGCTGGTGAGAATTAGTAGAACCAAAATCGTAACTTTTCCAGAAATATTGCCCCGACGAGAATAATTTCACCGCCAGCAAATTTCATCCCAAAACACATTGTTTATGTTATTTTGTTCCAAAATTACCCCCAAAACCCTAGATCTATGTATACAATATGATGGAGAAAGAGAGGGGTGGCAGAGAGAGGAGATCTAAGTCATTTTTGGAGGAGAAAAGGCCATTTTGGAGAGAAAGTTTGGAGGAGCTTGAAGGATCATCACCTTTGTCGCTACCAAGTCTTCATCTTCAAGAGTTTTTCATCTCTTCTCCTTAGCTTTTATATTCTGCAGTTATTCAGATTTATTCTTCATGGATTCAATTGAGATAATGGTTGTTCTTATTTCTATTATGAACTAATTCGTTTTTGCTAAGGCTATGATGTAGTTGAATCAAGAAAATCTGATTTCTTTTGTTATTGTTATATGAGTTCATTGTTTTCAAGTTGAGTATTTATTTCCATGCTTAATGCTTTTAGATGATTTGTTGCATTATATTGAGACCGAGAGGAGATGTGTAATGAATGCTTCTTATGATAATTACCGTATGTTGAATGCGAGTGTGAGAACTAATGCATGATGTATGTGGTTATTCTAGAAATTCCATAAATTGTAATGTGCTTGTTTGTGATTAAATCTTCATAGATATATAGTTGGTTTTCATAGATAAGTAATTCTAATATAACTCGAGAGAGAGTATTAGGTAAATTTGGGTTTTTCAACCATCATTTTTAGCTTTGATTCTCATATAACATGACTTGAAATCAGATTGAATTGATTTAGCGAAATCAAATGCATTAGCATTTTTAATCATTTGTGAACAACATTCAATTGTGTTATTTGCATTTAGTTTTAAGTTAATTTGTTTCTTAAATTTTTTTTTCAACAATTCGGTTTTCAAATAAAATTAGGATTAGTCAATTTCGGTACTTAGTAACGCTATTCCTTGTGGGTTTGATATCCGTACTTTTTTACACTTTATTTCTTGAACGATTTGTACACTTGCAAAAATACGTATCAGATGGTCTTACTCTAAGCCAAATAATTCAAGCCATTGAGCTTATAGTTCATTATTTTAGACATCACAGGCACCATATCCATTACAACAATATATTTCTTTTCAGCCATAACTCTTACAAACGACAAAGCAGCGAGCAAACGAACAAACAAAATCCAAAAAAAGTAGTGACCAAACACGTAGCCAACAAGAACACAAAATTGGAAGAACCCAGACCTAAATAATCACAAGCGATGAGTGCCAAACCACCACAGATGATGCAGGGGAACGGCAGAGAGCGACACGAGGTCGACTAGAGAAGAATGCTGCACGGATGTGCTGTCACGCATCGGCGCGTGGAAAGATGACAGAAAGTCGCGGTGGCACATGTGGCTCACTCGTGGCTTGTCTGGTGACCAGACTTTGGGGTTTGGCCGGTTAATGGCTAGTCTTCCTCCCTGTGTCGAGGATGAGATGCGTGGAAATTTGACAGAAAGTTGCGGTGGCGCGTGTGGCTCACTCGCGGCTCGTCTGGTGATCAAACTTCGGGGTTTGGCTGGTCGACGGCTGGTCTTCCTTCCTGTGCCAGTGATGAGAAAAAAATGTGCACTCCAAAAGGATGTTCCGAGTTGGAACTCAAAAATGCACCAAATCCTAATTTGTGTTTACCCAAAATCAGCCCCTAATTTGAACGAAAAAAAATTCCCAATTTTTGTAACGCAAATGCTGTGATACCATGTAAAACTCACATTTCACTCTTCTTATTTTTATTCAAAGACACTACCTATTTATATACAAAGTTAGGGACAATCAAAGGTGACATACACCTAATACACAACTAATATATTCACCTAGTGATAGACACCTAATACACACCTAATCATCTTGAACACTTGTGAAAAAGAAGTTCAAAGGGAGATAAGCCATCTAGAATTTGGGTTGGTAACCTATTTATCAAAAACATAGAGGTACTCATGGCATAATGCTAGAATTGAAGATACATACATGAATGATGCATAAGAGAAAGCCGTTTTCAATAATGCATCGATTCCTACATTCCACCATACCACTATGCTCAGAGGTGTGTCGATAATTGAAAAAATGGATGATACCATACTTATACAACATAGATTTAAGGTCAACAAATTAAATCCTTCCTTAGTTTGGATACTTTTAATATAAATTTCAAATTAGTAGCAATAAACGTAAGAAAGTTTTGAAAAATTTGACAATTTTGATCTTTAGATTTAAAGGAGAAGCCTATGTAAAAGGATAATAATCATTAACTTAAAGGGAAAATATCGATCGCCATTACAAGAAATCATAGGTGATGTCGACAAATCTAAGAAGAAAAGATCAAAAATAGAGTTGCTCTTTTCTTTCCTAGAAGAAAAAGAAAACTTATATGGATTAGATGTTTGATAGTGAGAACAAAACAAATCCTACTTAACAACTATATTGGATTGAATTAAGACTTTGAGACTATTTACAAAATCAAAAGAGGGATAACCACGACCATAATGCCACTGTGTAACAGAATTAGTAAGAGTTGTGGGAGAGGCAATTGTAGTGGACACTATTCTAGTCAACTTGTATAAAACTCTCTCATTGATTCCTTGTATTAGGATCTACTTTCTTGAATTATCATTAACATAAAGAAAAACATTTTGTTGAAATTCCACATACATATTTTTTTCAATGCATCACTTGAGAAACATTAGTGGCACTACTAAAATATGTGCTTATGGCCTCGGTTATAAGAATCGAGGCCTAAGTGAGAGAGACCAAAGGCCATTACCTATGGCCTCGGTTTTTCAATAACCGAGGCTATAGGTCCCACATATGGCCACAGTTTTTCAATAACTGAGACCATAGACTTATAATCAAAATGATAATTATTATTTCGGTTACACTTAATTTTCAAATATAAATTAAAAAAATTAAGATTATATTAAATTTAAAAGAGATATTACATTAAGAGTTTAATAATACGATACAATAAAACACATATAATAAAAACTAACTAATTAAAGAGTTCCAAAAATATAAAAAAAATACCAGAAAACAATTTAAGGTTGCTAACTAATCATAGTCTACAATCTAAATCAATCTGAAAAAGAGTAAGTCCCATTGTAATAATGCTATTCTTCAAAATCTTTGTCCTTGGCAGCATGCATTAATTTCCTCATAAAAAAACAACATCTGGTATGAGCATACCACCATCCAGTTTCCATGAATATAATCATGCACATATAACATCTAGAACACAAGATTCCTCTCTACTTATTTATTCTTAACCTATAGGTTACATCATAATTATAATGTCATAAAAATGTCTATAATAAATGAAACTGTGGGATAGTAACTTCCTTAATATATATTAGACCATAAACTAATCAAACCCCAACAACCAAACTGCACACGTTCAAGGATATATGAAACTTAACGCAATTAGATAACAATTAAATGTATATGTCGTGAAAAGTAAGAAACTTAAAAATCATTGTTACCCTTGATTTTGAACCAAGCCTCTGCACAGTGTTTGTGGGCAACAGCCAAATCAGCTTTACAAGAACATCCCAAATCAATAGGATTTTTAGATTCATAATTGGTTGAGTCCAAGCTCAGATGGAAGATTAGTTTGTCAGTGCACCAGCACCAATGACCAGCGACTAGCAACTAGCAAACAACGACATACGAACAGCTAATAACGACCAATACCAATGAACCAACAACCAGAGACTAGAGACCAAAGACCAATGACCAGCAACCAGCGAACTAACGACCAGAACCAGCAAGAGGACCGGGAGAGGTGTACGACAGGGCCTAGGAAGAAGAAGAAGAGATGGGAAGATAATCAATCTGCAAAAAACAAAAAAGCGCTGGAAAAAATATAAAAGAAAAAAAAGCTGGGTAAAAGGGAAAAAAAGAGGTAAAAGTAAAAAAAAGGGAAGATGAGAAAAAAAGAAAAAAGTAAAAATAAAACAAAGATAAAAAAATGAAAAATGATGTAACTTATGGCCATGGTTTTTATTAAACCGTGACCAAAACCTTATAGCCTTGATTTTTTTAAAAACTGAGGCTAAATTTCCGAGACCAAAAACATATATTGTAGTAGTGTGGAGTCTAAAGTAATGTGATAACTAGCTCCTATGTCTAGTAGCTAAGAGTTTGTATTGGAGGAACTAGAAGGAGAAGAGACAATAGCTGTAAATGTTAAATGACGAGATGAATTAGAAGAATCCACCTTATAAGTTTTGTTCCATCGATCATGAAGAATAGATTACCTAGTAGTTTGATGATAAAAAATTTCACAAATTTGACAAAAATGCCTCTCTCCATTTGACTTCTTATACCGAGAAGAAAAATTTGAAACAAAATTGTTATAACTAATGTTGGCTGGTGGTAGTGAAGAGTTATAAAAAGTATAGGGAGGTTTCGTAAGTCGAAGGTGCAAATTTTTCAACAAGTCTTGTAAATTCCAAGAATCAGGCTTGTTTGGAGTGAATTTAGGTTTTTGAGAGTTGTTAAATCAATTAATAGAGGATACATTGACATCAAAGACTTGATCATTGTTAACTATTGATTGTTGTAAGAACATGCAATCATTCTAAGATTTCACATAAAAATTACAATACTTACAACACAAAATTATTTTAAGATTTTGATAATAGCAATTGAAAAATGATATTCATTTCTTGGTAACATCGCAAAAAAACGAATGCACAAGAACTTGATTATTAAATTTTGTAAAATTTATAAAATTTATAGAAAATGATAAATATACTCCCTAGGTTAGTGTGAAGAAGAATCATGTGGTTCTTAAATTATTCAAGAAGTTCTTAAAAGCGAAAAAATAAAACCTAAACATTTTGTCACAAAGTTTTAGGTTTGAAATTCTAATCTAATGACAATAAAATAAAGAGATATTAATAAACATTCATGCATTTAGACATTTATATGTTGTGGAGAATTTATGAGACATATTAGCTTAATTGTTTAGACTTGCTCAATATTAAATAGATTATTAAATATTTAAATTAAAATGATTGATTCTTCCTTTTTGTATGAAAATATCCTAGGATAGAGATCATTATCCTTATTAATAATAAACCATTTAAAATCCTTTGGTGGGACCTAATAATTGATTTTAAATTTTGATTCTTTTATGAGAAATTAATAAACTACTTAATTGTTTTCCTTATGTGGGGCTTGACAATTTAAACTTCATTTAAGGAGTCAAAATATAGTTCAAAATTCTATATCTAATAAATGACTTTTAGATTTTGACTACTACGAAAGATATGTCGTTAATATATCCTTTAATAATAACTTTTATAAAAATATTTTAAAAAGAGTTTATACTCCAAGTACACATGTGGACCAAATCATTGATAAAGGAATAGTACTCTAAATGAGATTTAGATAATCAAATCTTAAATCTAACTTTCATATTCTAAGTTTATAACAAAAATTCTAACATCACTATATGTTTTGAAATAATACTTTATATTGTAAAAATATTTTACCTATTAATATTTCACAAGCACAACAATGTTACTAATATCCCATTAAAATTTTAGCTAGACATGCTTAATTTAATAATTGATAAAACAATTAAACATAGCATGTAAAAATAATACATAAAGAATAAATGAAAAAATATATAACTATACCTCAATAGAATCTTCTTGAATTATTTACGCCATGACTTTTCCATCTTCACCTAGTGCTTGTACTCTATGTTTAGGGTGTTTTTTCTACCCGATAGACTTAGGAACTATCTATCTAGTTTCTTGCTCCCTTTGGTAAGTGTGTTTTTGGAATTGACTTCTAGCCTCCTAGACATGGTTTTTCGCATTCTTTTGGGTCTCTTCCTTCTTCTTGACTAGTCTTTGATGGTTCTTTTGGAGAATCTAATCAATTTTTTAGTGGCACCTCTAACATTGACTTCATCAGTTCTTTATTTTGAAACTATAGTAATCTTGAGCCCTCTACTTCTTTCAACCAGTTTCTTGAATCCTTCCTTGCCCAACATAATTATACATCTCGCTAAGACCATAGGAATACTTATGGATCTTCTTGAAATGTTGCTCCTAAACATGATGGAAAGGTCGAGGAGAGTGCTATTTCCATTTATATTTTTCTTTCTTGACATACTTTTTCTTTTTCTGTTATTGAATTTTTTTTATACTAAAAACCACTTTAATAAAATTTGTGTTGTGGTTTGATCACTTTGCTTTGTTATCTATGGTTTCTTGATTGGTGTTATTACTATAATCTTCCCTACTTATTGTATAAGTGTTACAATTATTACCTGATTGTATGCTTTCACTCCCAAATGTAGGGGTGTTCCTTTGACTTTTTGTGTCAAAAAGGAGAAGAAATTTGTTTGCATAACTCATTGTTTATTAAATTATAGAAGGTTAGAGGTGATGTAGTTTGCATTGCATCATGGTTGCCTGAATTTTATATGATCACCACACACCAAGTAGGTGCAATGAATATGCATGTATATGTGTCGCAACAAGTAATATAATGATAAAAAAATAATTCCCAGAGAGATTGTTTTATTAGAAACTAATTTTTTTTTAAAAAAACAATTTTTTTTGTGTTTTTATATTTTAAGGAAACAAAATTAAAATAAATAAAAGTAAATAACAATAATTAATTAAATTGAATTTTGTGACTAAGAAGATGTATAAGAAAATATCTAGAAATACTTAATCCCCTAATTTTCTAAACATGTGAATCACAAAAATCCCTCCAATATAATTAGCAATTAATTACATGATCAAATGAATCTACATATCATATAGTAATTAACTAAATCACACTCTCATGTCAATTAAATTGCATACTACTCATTAAGTTCATCAATTATAGATCACATACTTAAGAGTCATACATTTGTGCCTAGAAACTATGCATGTTATTTAATTAAGAAAAACAATTAAATAATTCTCTCAAATCTATTTAATTGCCTCTATAGATAAGTTATTTTCCAAACAATTAATAGCATAAAAATCATATTAAATAATATAATTAAATTAAAATCATAATTGGAGTAAAATATTAGATCCTCACATGGTAAAAATTGTGTTCATAAGACCTCTAGATTAATGAATTAACTACAAATAATTTTGTCCATAAATATCATATTTTTCATAAAGAAAGACATAAAAATTGATAAATATATGGAAACTAAGCTAAGTGGCCCTTCAATTGATGGTTTGAGCTTTGATCCTATATCGAAATTTTCCATAATCATCTTTGATATACACATGAGAGGCATGTCCTCCAATTTTTTTACAAAATCCACAATATCTTTGATTCCATACATTCAAAGTTAAAACAAGTTGAGTTGTTTTCTAGTGAGTTTATGTCCTTGTTCATAGCATCATGTGTTAAAGTCTTTAGTGTGGGAGACTCAATAGATTCTTTTTTAAGTTGTACTCATAATTAGTAATATTTATCCTTAAGCATTCATTAGCACTTTCAATGTCAGGCGGTTTAGGTGTTTTAAAAACATTAAATGTTATTTGTTCATCTTGTAGTCTCATTGTAAGCTCATTTTTTGTACATCAATGAGTGCCCTTCCGGTTGCTAAGAATGGATAAATAAGTATGATAGGAATGTCACGGTCCTTCTCAATTAATGTCTAGCATAATGAAGTCTGCCAGAAAGATGAATTTGTCTACTTTTACTAGCATATCTTCTCTCATACCCCGAGGTCTCTTAATTAATATATCTACTATTTGTAATGTCATTGAAATAGGTTTAGCTTTACCAACTCCCAATCTGTGGAAGATTGATAATGGCATAAAGTTAATATTAGGACTCAAATTATATAATGCTTTCTCAAAGTGGATGTTCCCAATTGTAAAAGGAATGTCAAAACTACCTGGATCTTTCAAGTTTTGCGGTAGTTTTCTAGTAAGGATGACACTACCATCTCCAGTCAAGATTATAGTGGGTTTGTAGAGGTTTTTTTTTCTTTAGTTGAATTATTTCCTTTTTAGTGCTCTCTTTATCCACTAGTTCCTCCTCATCCTTGTTAATTTCTTGTTTCTTCTCATCCTTTTGAGTCTTACTTTCCTGCTCTAAATTTTTACTACTCCTTAAGGCTAATGATTTACAATAGTTCTTACCTTCTCTTTTTGATTCTACAATTATGTCACTTTGAAGGTTATCTTGAGGCCTTTGGCTTATAGCCTAAGCAAGTTGTCCCATTTGAGTCTCTAAATTTCAAATTGAAGTCTCTTGAGTTGACACTTTTGTATTAACTGATTGGATAAGTCTTTCATCATCCTCATTAAACATTTATATTGTCCTCAATAGGTGGCTTCTTCTTTTGGGTTTATGATAGCTGTAGTTGTTGAAAACTAGGTGGTGGAAATTATTAACGATTGAATTGATTACCACCTTGATTGTTATTATTCCAAGAGAAATTTGGATGTTGTCTCCATCCTTGGTTATATATGGTTGAGTATCGATTATTTTTTGATTGACATTACCCACTTAGAATACTCATTCAAGATTATTTTGACAATCGTTTAAAAAATGGGCTCCATCACAAAACACACACGACACCCTTAAATCTTGGACCTAGTTCATACTCGTTGGCTAGTTTTGAACCTTAAAAGGATTTATCAAAGATGACACTTAAGTTGTAAGTGCCATGATAAAATTTACCTCATGCATTCTAGCTACTCTTCTTGTGGCTATCATTCTATCTATTGACCATTGATAATTATTGCTAGCCATTTTCTCAACTACGCTTCTAATAGTATTAAAGGATGTGTCTAAATTAAAAAAATTAAAAAAAATAAACAACTAAATAAATAAATAAAAATTAAAAAAGAAAATAAATAAATAAATAAATAAGTCACTAAAAGAGAATAAGTAAACTAAAATTAAAATTAAAGTAAAGAAACATAAATTAAGAAAAATAACTAAAATAAAAAATATTATTTTTTAATATTTATAATCTCTAACAACGGTGCCAAAAACTTGATATGTCATACACGAAGTATGCGTAATGAATATACAAGTATAAATATCGTAATAAGTAATATAATGATAAGAAAATATGGTTCCCAAAGAGATTATTTAATTAGAAACTAATTTTTAAAACTAGAAAAATAAAAATAATTTTTTTTGTGTTTTTATATTTTAAAGAAACAAAATTAAAATAACTAAAAATAAATAATAATAATTAATTTAATTAGATTTTGGGACTAAAAAGATATATGAGAAAATATTTAGGAATACTTAATATCCCAATTTTTTAAACATGTGAATCACTAAAATCCTCTCATATAATTATCAATAAATTACATGATCAAATGAATCTAACCTAGTATGTATCACTCTCTCAAGTAAAATACCCACCATATAGTAAGTAACTTAATCACACTCTCATATCAATTAAATTGCATACTACTCATTAAGTTCATCAATTATAGATCAAATACTTAAGAGTCATACATCTATGCCTAGAAACTATGCATGTATTTAATCAAGACAAACAATTAAATAGTTCTCTCAAATATATTTAATTGCCTAAATAGATAAATTATTGGCCAAACAATTAATAACATAAAAATTAGAATAAATAATATAATTAAATTAAAATCATTATTAGGGTAAAATATTATATCACAACATGATGAAAATTGGGTTCATAAGACCCCTAGATTAATAAATTAACTACATATAATTTTGTCCATAAATCTCATATTTTTGATAAAGAAAGACATAAAAATTGATAAAGAAATGAGTAAAATAAGAAATACAATCAATATCTTAAATTTCAATACTAATATCCTCTTAAATATCCAACAAAATTGTATCTCCTTTTGAATTTATTGTAATTTTCTCTCTTCTTAGCTCTAAAAACTTATCAAAATTATGCTAATGATGGCTACTTAGGGGTTTTGAGGGTGATTAGGGGATTAAATATAGCTTAGGTGGAATTTAGACCATCAGATCAGTTTCAGATCAAGGGCTATGATAAAAAGGCAAATAACAGCACCAACGAATTAGAATCACACATATGGCACGGATTCGGGTCAATGCATGCTTAGTTAATGCCACACTTTGCAATGTGATTCATAGATGTAGATGCCATGACATGCTGTTGGATTGCGGGGAGTAATCGTGTCATGCCATATTGTAGTGTTGTTTAATCGCACTCTAAACTTGGATTGAACAACGTGTTGACATGTGTCATGTGCTACATCACTCCTCACACGTGGAGATTTACAATTCATTGTGCCTACTTATGTGGCATGCATAGTCAACTTCTTTACTTGCTTAGTAGACCATGTGGTAGCTTTTGATTAGTCTTGCATTAAAAATACATAAAATCCCAAAAAATCAAAAAAAATTATTTTCACCCCTTTTCACTAAAAAGTTTATATTTTAATATTTTTAACTCTAGAAATACTATTTATTGAATAAATAAATAAATATTAAGTAAAAAAGTGCATTAATGACTCTACTTTCATAGAGTCATCAATATACATGAAGAGAGTGTTGCATGAAGACAAGGAAAGTTATATGCCTGGTTAGACTTCACATAGTTCTACATGATGCATTCATAGGTATGTGTTGTTTCTTGTAGGGAGGACATATATGTAGCTTGAGACCTTGAGACTTTATTAGATTTGGAGTTCATACATGTAACATGATTGTGTTGATCCATAAAGATGATTGGATACCACAAGATGAATGCACTTGGTATAGTTGTGTCAAAGTGTGTTTTGGTTGGGCATTGATGCTTTTTCATTGAAACAAACATCTTTAGGCCATCTTGAATAGTTGTCTTATGTTAGATGAGTGTTTGTAGTTTACACAATTTTGTTTAGTTCTGTAGTGTTTCGCCAAGGAAAGCCAAAGAGAAGATTGTAAATCATGTATGTCCTTTATGTCTTAGTTACTATTCATGTGTGCAAAATATAGAATCTATTTATTTTAATTACTATTTTATCTTTATCTATGTAAAGTTAGTTTTTGATGGTCCGTACTGAACACATTCGTATGATTGGGAACAATTTGTTTGTATGTATCACCACAATAAGAAATACCTTTAGGTACAATTCCTAATTGAAAAAAATAAATAATGACTATACCTAAAGACATTTAGGTACAATTGGGAGCCTTTTTTAAACTACATGCTTATTTGTTTAATTTATTTATGCTAATTTTTATCTTACTACTTTTCTTTTGTATTTACCTTAATTGCTTATCTTTTTCTACTTGTGTGCTAGGGCTGAGTCTCTAAGAGTTCTTGACTCCATACCTTGGTCATTTACTATGTAATGGACTTTCCCACTTTCCTCATGGCAAGGATTTGGGCTTGGATCTGAAAGTACTAACTTCCCAAGGCCAAAGGCTTTGCCTATTTGTTCTAACCTAATCTAGATCAAGGTGCTTATATCATGTTTTTCTCTCATCATGACGAAGTTTTGGGGTTGGAGCTGGATGCACCAGCTTTCCAAAGCCAAAAGACTTTGCTCAAGTGTTCTACCTAGTTCCTCACTGAGATGATATGCTCATGTTTTTCTTGTATTATGGCTAGATTTGGGCTTGGATTTTCATGCACCTACTTCCTAAGTTCAAAAGTACTTACACTAGCATTCTACCTGGTCCTTGAATGAGGTGATTAGCTCATCCCTCATTTTGTTCTTCATAATATTATATTCCTCTTTTTCTTGGCTTAGTATCGCATTCACTTCCTCTATTTCCCTAAAGTTATAAGGATTCTCTAAACAATTAAGAGCTTTGAAAGATACTTCCTCTTTTCTAACTCTCATTATCAACCCTTCTCTTTACACATCTATTAAATTCCTCCACATAGCTAGAAACAATGTTCCCAAAAAAATGGTTTCTCATTACTCTTCTCTATGTTTATAATAATGAAATATCTTGGGAATATAAAATTTTCCATCTTGACTAACATATCTTACATTATCCCTAACAACTTTTCGATTGTACCATCTGCCATTTATAGGATGACAAATGTTGTTTTAGGCTCTTCAAACCCAAGTTTTCTAATAATTGAAAGGGACATAAGGTTAACACATACTCTAAGGTGTATTTTAAAAGTGTAGATTACTAATTGTACATGGGATTATAAAGCTCCCCATATCTTTTTGCTTAAGATGTATTTATTTTCTAGGATAACACCATACTCTCCTAGTTAGTCGTAATAATCCATAATCTTCTAGCTTTGTCTTCTTAAACAAAATTTATTTCATAAACTTCAAGTAAGATGGAATTTGCATTAAGACTTTAATAAAGGGTATGTTTATGTGTAATTTCTTAAACACATCTAAGAACTTAGAAAATTGCTTGTCTATTTTGTGTTTAAAATTTCGTTGGGAGAAATGTAGGGTAAGAGTGCAAAGGGTACCTTTCTTACTTCTAGATGTCTCTCCACTAGCTTTATCCTTCGTTTTCTTTGGTACTTAATCACCTTTTTTCTCTTCAATGTGATTTTATTCCCCCATTTATTTATCTTCGACTTTCTAATGGTTGTCCAAATTAGTCCCAATTATAGTGCCACTTTTTAACATGATTACATTACATTTTTCCTTCCCAGGTCTCCTTGGATTCACTTTTGAATTGTTTAGGAGGTTACCATAGGCTCCTCCCTTGTGTTAATAGATTGAATAAAATCTTTAATCATTCCCATCAAGGAACCTATATTATCTTTAGTAGTAGGTTTGTTTTGTTAATTTTATTGTTGTTGGATAATTGGTGGTAGAAAAGATTGGGGTTCAACTGGTTACCACCTCGATTGTTGCTCCATGAAAAATTAGGGTGGTTTTTTCAACCTGGATTTTTAGTTTTGGAATATGGGCTCCCTTGATAATTTGGATTGTTAATGTAATTCATAGCTTCAGGAAAAGTCTCATATACTTTACTTGAATAGAGTCCATTATAGTAGTCACAGATAATAAATGGAATTTATATCATGTTTACACCTACTAGCTCAATATCTAACTTCATAGAGAACCATAACAACAAAGCATTGTTTTGAGATTGCAATCTTATAAGGGCATCTATATTCATTACTCCTTCTACATTTTTTGGGTTCAACCTATACTATGATGTAGAGTTTGGAGATTGCAATTCTATAAGCCATTGAAAGTTGTTGGGGTTATTTCATCAAGTAATGAAAAAACGTTCTCCCAACCTTACCCATAATGCAACCCTAGTTGCATCAATTATTATGATGTAAAGTTCTTTATATCTTTGGATAAAATGGTTCAAAAGTATCACTTGTTAACTTGGGCATATAACATAAACACTAAAACAAAAATTTAAAGGTCAAAACTAGTAATGTCCATTATTGATATCCTATACAAAGTAATTAAGACTCCCTGTCTATAGTAGTAAAAACTTGACATTCTAACAACAAGTGCAAAGGTTGTAGGGTATTTTTAAGTTTTGCAACATAGTACTAATTTGAATTTTACTAATTCTATTTGGACAATAGAAAACTACTAAACTCATAACTAAAATTACTAAATTGACGAGTAGACAAATATTAGAGAAAGTTCAAGAATTTTAATTCCTTAATTTCCTACACATATGAATAACAAAAATCCCCATTATTGTCATAACAACCATAAGATCAATTGCATCTAAACTAGCACACAATTCTTTCCTTAAGTAAACAACATACCATATAGTAAGTAATCAGATCATACTCGTGACAATAAAATTTTGTAATATTCATTAAGCTCCCAATTTTCGATCTCATACATATGAATCGTACATCTCTACCTAGAAATACTATGCATGTTATTTAATCATAATAAGTAATCAAAATATTCTCTCAAATAAATCCAATTTCCTCTATAGACTAATTGTTGGTCAAACACTTAAGATCACAAAAATGAGATTAAATAATGTGAATTGATTCCTTTGAATCCATTGTAAAAACAAGGCCAATATGGAAATACCTACATCACTCAATCTATCGAGACTCTTTCTTAATTGATCTAAATATGTCATTGTTCCAACTTGAGGGTTTATGATCAAAGCTCGATCATTCGAACTACCTAGATCAATGAAGACCCTTGTAGATCAATTGAATTTAATAAACTTTTCTCATTGGTAATTCTTAGATCGAAGTCAATTCAGGCTAGATAAATATTTCCATTAGAAAATGTCTCAAATGGCTCATTTTGACTCTTTGATGTTCTTCTACCGACTTTAGCATATGTAAACATAAGATATGCCTTTTAACAATATTTATACCAAAATATGACAAATATATAGCTTGAAGTGGCTAAATAACTCTATTTTCATAGATTTATCAACTAGCATGGCTATTTCAAGGTTAAAAGAATAGTATAAAAAGGAATATAATCACTAGTTGATCACCTCGATCAGGAACATGGTAGAATACTTGGGAAATTTCTTTTTACCTTGGGAAGTTGTCATGTTCAGCTCCAGGCTGAAAGGTTGTTATGAAAAAGAGGATAAAATCACAAACTGATCATCTCAATCACAAACCAGGTAGAACACTGGAGCTATTTTTTTTTACCTTGGGAAGAAAGCATGCCCAACTTCAACTTGAAAGAATGGCATAAAAAAGGAAAAAAAATCATAAGATGATCACCTCGATTAGGAACAGGGTAGAATGCTTGAGATATTACATTTTGCATGAGGAAGTTGGCACACACATCTCTAGGCTAAAAGGATATTATAAAAAATGGGATAAAATCATTAGCAAATCACCTTAATAAGGAACTATATAGAATGCTCAAGCTATGCCCCATTTTTTTCCTTGCGAAGCTAGCACTATCAGCTCCAGGTTGAAAGAATGGCTTGGGAAAATGTAAACCCATGAGCTAATTACCTAGATTTCAAACTAAGTCAAATGCCCACATCTAAAGGAGAGAAATTATAGATGTTCTATGAAATCCATTGATTTCATAGCATACATAATAGGGATTAAGTAGACGATATTAAATACAAAGCTTTTATAATTAATTTTACCTTGGGAAATGATAAGAGTCAAATTATTGCATTTTTGTTATGATTTAAATGTTGATATTTGTGTGAAAATTGTGTTTATTTGATTATTTAATCCACAAATGTCATTTCATGGGTATTTCATGTTTAAAGTGCAATTTCAGGTAAAATCATGATTTTGGAGAAGTTTGGGACAAATTTCAATGATCGGGATTGAGAGAGAATAAAAAAAACAAAGTTTCAAAATTTAGAAATCCCACCGTCGGCGAAAATCTTACAGAGATGGTGAAAATCTTGTAGAGAGCACGGGTTTTGGTCAAATTAATCTCGTTGTCGGTGAAAATCTTACAGAGAGCACAGGTTTTGGCAGATGCAAACTCGTCGCTGGCCAAATTCATCTCGCCGCTGGCGAGAATCAGAGGAACCAAAATTTTAATTTTCCCAGAAATCTCGTCGCGGCGAGAATAATGTCACCACCGGTGAGTTTCGTACGAAAACACATTTTTATGTCGTTTTGTTCCAAAATTATCCCCAAAAACCCTAGATCTATATAAACCATAAGATAGATAGAGAAGGGGACGACAAAGATGGGGAGGTCTGAGTTTGGAGAAGAAAGTTTGGGGAAGCTTGAAGGATTATCACCATTGTTGCTACCAAGTGTTCATCTTCAAGAGTTTTTCATCTCTTCTCCTTAGCTTTCATTTTCTGCATTTTATTCTGATTTGTTATTCATGGATTCAATTGAGATGATGTTTGTTCTTATTTCCATTATGAGCTAATTCATTTTTTGCTAAGGCTATGATGTAGTTGAATCAAGAAAATCTGATTTCTTTTGTTATTGTAATATGAGTTTATTGTTTTCAAGTTGAGTATTTATTTCCATACTTAATGCTTTTAAATTTCTGGCCAAGATTTAGAGGATTTGCTGCATTATATTGAGACCGAGAGGAGATGTGTAATGAATGCTTCTTGTGATAAATATCATATGTTGAATGCGAGTGTGAGACCTAATGCATGATGTATGTGGTTATTCTAGAAATTCCATAAATCGTAATGTGCTTGTTTGTGATTAAATTTTCATAGATATATAGTTGGTTTTCATAGATAAGTAATTCTAATATAACTCGAGAGAGAGTATTAGGTAAATTTGGGTTTTTCAACCATCACTTTTAGCTTTGATTCTCATATAACATGACTTGAAATCAGATTGAATTGATTTAGCGAAATAAAATGCCTTAGCATTTTTAATCATTTATGAACAACATTCAATTGTGTTATTTGCATTTAGTTTTAAGTTAATTTGTTTCTTAAAAAAAATTTCAACAATTCGGTTTTCAAATAAAATTAGGATTAGTCAATTTTGGTAATTAGTAACGCCATTCCTTGTGGGTTCGATATACGTAATTTTGTACACTTTATTACTTGAACGATTCATACACTTGCGAAAATACGCATCAGGAAACAAGTGGAACCAGTTACAAGGTACAAAGCTAAAGAACATCCAATACATATAAAGTAAAAATAGAGCTAAGCTCTTATCCTATAGTACAATGCAATGATAAGCCCTTGTTGAGGAAAAATAGTAAAGAGCAAAGCAACAATTCAAAAATTAGTGATGGCATCCTTCTATACCTTGCAATTTTTTCCTATTGATAAAGAGTTTAATAGGAAAAGAAACAACTCAAGAATTAACGATGTATGCTTCACCTTATCTTGTAGGTCGTGCTCACTATTAGGAAAATGCCACTCAGAAGAATGATTGTGTTCAAGATTTCCACTATGCATACACTATATGATGCCTCTTCACCTCGAATCGTATAGAAATTAATTTGATTGATCCATATAAAAAGGTTCGTGTTTAGAATATTTTTCTTTAAAATAAGGACTCCTTGTTTTTCTCAGTGTTATAATACACCTTTGAAAATAAAGAGAGGAAAAAATGACGAACAAAGAAGGATAGCCTTAGGAGATGATGGGAAGAATTAAATTACCATGGTATTTATTAACACTCAAACAACTCTAGATCATTAATGCTTATAAATAAATGTGACAAATGAGGAGTCAGACTAGCATTCAATATTAAAAAAAGTTTTGCAATTGCTCCAATAATACATAAATTTTATAAACTCAATATGACCTAGGTTATTTATCGGCATAACTTGGTTAAAGATCCCTAGCTTTAGGATGGGTGAACATGCATAATTCATTCCTCACCCTTTAGCAAGGATAAGTCCCTTACTTCAACTCTATCGTCCATATCTTCAAATATGTCCCACATCATGTAAAACATATGCGCTCCCCAATTTAGTTAAAATTTGGCCCAATGGGTGTTGATTTGAGCAAAACAATAACATAATAACTTTTATACATAGTGTAAGTCTCATTCTACTTGTGTGTATGTGTTGGATTCTCATGTACAAAACATAATGTCTATTTTTATTTTACAGTGTATTTTTCTTCTTTTGTGTAAAGTGGGTTACTATGAATCAATAATACACATATGCACATACTTAGAAACACTTTGTATGAAAGAATTTTTACACACATCATGGGGTCAATTTTCGTAGTGTGCATACTAAGTAGTCTTTTTGGAAAGTACTAGGTAATTTTTGGAACAAAAAATGTAACTTTTTATCACCTTACTACCAAGCTCGCTAGAAACCTTACCATATGTGGTGTCAAGGTGGCTGATAATGTGGAAAATTTGAATTATGTAAATACCCTTATTTCTTCTTATTTGGTATCGAAAAAATGTAGTGATACTCTATCCAATTGACATCTCATTTTTTCTATTTTCGGATCACTAATACCTTGAGTGTTGTTTGGTATTAGTGATTTGTGATAGTGTGAATTTTTTTTTCTTTTGAGTGGTGAGCAATCAAGATGGTGTTTGTGAGTGGGTTTTATGTGTGAGCCATATGTTGGTTGTTTCTTACCCTCATGCAACTGTTTTTATGTAAGTAGCATGTGTGGCTATGAGCCATGTGTCAACTAGTGGTTGCATTCGTTCAAAATTTTCTTATTCATTTTACACATTACTGGTCTTTGGTTTATGATCATAGCACTTTAGGTGGTGTATAATTTAGAAGGGAGTCAGATTAATGTGTCGAATTGCATCATTACGAAACCAGCAAGTAAGAGCTAAACTAGACAGTTAGGCCAGAAGTCCTAGCTTATAGAGGAAATAGTGTTTTTATTTCTTTCAGAGTTGTAAATGATTTATTATTTAGTGGATTGTTTCCTACTAAAGGAAACTAGAGGATGTTACCATATAGATAGGGTTTTATGTGGTTTACCTCGTTATATTCATTGTTGTGCTTACTTGAATGTTTGGTTGGTATAATCAGAGTTTAAATGGTGTATGTCTCTATATACTGAATTTTAAACTCTGATTAGTAAACTTTTATTATTTATTTCCAACTTTGAGACTCTTGAATATTGCTTTTGCTTTATATTGTCTATCTATGATTATTTTCACTATAGCAGTGATTATTTGTTAGGAGTTTATCTCTCTATTATTTGCCTATTTGACTAGAGTCTTTAATGAGTGAGTATCTTTTTTTCCTGATTGTGTATCAGTTCTTGAACTTCTTCAATGTTATTGTGCATGATCAGTATGTATGTTAGTATAATATGAATTTCTTTCATATGAGATCTAACATATAAGATGTATACTTTGATTATAAAGCTTACTTGTTATATATTGTCGCATGCTTTTTTTTCTCTATAGCATATCTATATCTTTTTAATCTTTGGTTATACTATAGTAAATTAATATCCATACTCCGTGATTAATGTAACTTACTTTGTCTCTTATGTGTAAGTGAATTTGATGAGTCTCATAGGAGTCTATATCTTTTTACACTGATTGTGTCCCAAGTATTCGACTCTTTATTTAGTTTGCTTTATTTAGATTGATCTTATGCTTTGAGTGTACAACTATCATTTTTTGAATATGTTCCCTCACATACTATTAATTGTTGCCCTGACATATGTATGTTAATAGTCTAGACATAATCCTGTGAGGCACACCATCCCTAGTATGTTTACTACAGATTGTTGTTTTTGTATCTATTGAATGTTTTAGTTGTTGCTGAATTAAGCATGTTGTTTTTTTAATTCTACTATATAAGTTACTTAGTTAATGTTTGTGAGGTCGGGTTGGCTGAATTGATATAGAGCTTGCGAAAAGTTCCATGGATGGTGTCTCTACCCTTCATTTAGGTCTCGGTTACCTATTTGAGTCAAAAGAATATTTGACCTTTTTGTAACTATTTCTACTTATGGGATTCTTCAATTGGTATTTGAATGGGTCACCCTTGTTTAGGTTTAACCGCCTGGGTGGTTGATCCTAAAGCTCTATCTACTTATGCACACACCTTGTATGTTTTTACCCTTTTTCTCCACTAGAATGGACTATTATTGTTCTATGAGAATGTTATCTCTATGAATCTTCATTATTTGCTTGTTCTCTCTCTCTTTTTGTTCATGTATATATTTTCTTTCTTTGCTCCTTTGTCTTGCATAGTGTGTTAATTGTCCTACTTGCTACTACGCCTGACTATTGGATCCTTTACTAGTATTCTCTCATACTAGTTACTTTGACATGCTCTTTTTGTGTGTTTTCCTTGCTTAGTACGTACTTCTTTTATTGTTATTTGCATGAGCATCATGTCACATGTTTTTCATCATGTAGTGTCAAAGTTTTAGGATTTTCTTTCTGTATTTTTGTCACTCATATGCCATGTTATATAGAATGTATGCCACCTATTTTACTAGGTTTTTTGTTCTTATGCCTAGTATGTTATATGTTAGTTCTATATTAGTCTCCTGTTGATTTTTTCCCTTTTTCCATGCTCTTCCTTTTTCTATGCTTGAGATATATCTTTGGAGAAAAATGAGGTGTTGTAGCTTATTTACATGAGTGTTTCTATATACTATGCTTGTTGGGTTTTCATCGTGCATCTATATTTCATATAGATTATGTACCTATCTTTAAGACTCTTGACTTACATGCATTGCTACTAAACTTGTGTGTTTAGTTAGCATTGTTGATGTTAGGGATGTTGACCCTATCTAAGCATGTCTCTTGTCTCTATGTTGGAACCTGAGCCCTTCTCATATACTCAGATGCTTTTATAGCATCCCTTGTTTCTTCTCTCTTTGGAGTGTTACATGTGTTTCTCACTAGCTATTCAATTTCTCTACTTCTCTTGACTAGCAATGATATGAGTGTTTCCAATGATCTCTTTTGAGGAAAATATGTGTAGTTTGTTGCATTTTCTCTCTCTAGAGGCAACACTATACGATTTATGTTGATAATCTCTCCTGATGCATATCCTTGTCTTTTTGGCCTATGATCTCTTTCGAGGCCATCATTGTCATCTCATTTGTTTATTATATTTGTCTGTTTGACACTCTTTTCCTTTCTTTCACCACCTTCCTAGGATATTTTTGCATGTCCTTCTATCCCACTATCCTTTCTACATGTAAAATAAAATTATTAGGGACTATTGATGATATATGGTTGGAATGCATTCAACTTATTGAAATGTGAATATTTTGACATGTGTATTCATTGAGTGTTTGTATGGCTAAATTTTTGTATTTTATTTTAAATTAAATTTTCTTGCACATGCCATAACTTAGTGAATTTGTATGTTTATTTTGAAACGTTTCTGTGGATCTCTTGCTCAAATGATTTGTATGTCTCAAACAAGCTCTAGAATCCACTTTAGTGTCGCTCGTGATGAAATCCTAGGTGCTACTTGGTTAGAAAGAGGATTTAGGCCATCCTTGAATTTTTTGATCCTTTCTTGCCACCAACATTTTCTTATCCTTAATCTTCCTTCCTTGAGCCATTATGTTATTTATTCATTTCTTTGCACCTACTTGCCTAGTTCAAATATTTAATCCCACATACCTGGTACTCCTTTTTTTGAGTTTCAACAGTGACTTGTTGAACTTATTTACTTTAGGATTGTCTGTGTTACTCTTGTTCTTAAAGAAAATAGATTGAAAAGAAAAGAAAAAAAAAGATAAAGAAAGAAAAAGATAAAGAGAAGGTTCATTAAATAAATGTTAAATCATAATTGAAAAAGATCCTCTATTTTGGGAAATTTATATGTGTTTCAAATTGAGAAGTGTAAGGAAAATATCCTAAGTTTAAAGGATTAACTTTTATTTTTGTGAGCTCTATGCTTAATGTGAATTTTTTGTTGTCTAATGGTGTGCCTAAACTTAAATATCTCTTTTCTTCTACCCAACCATTCGTTTTTCATTAAAATCTTTAAAAGACATATTGATTTCTTTCAAGCTTGCACTTACATTATTGGAGAGAGAGATTAATTATGGACATATGAATTTTGGTATAATTTGAGTCTGCATTTCTAATTTCTTGGTTCACATAAGATTATCTGGATGACATATAGAGTAAACAAGTTTGGCATATCACACATTGAGCATGTTATTAAAAATTTAGTCACACCCTTACATTAATACATTAAGGATTAGTGGTCGTATGGATATTTATGTGAGTGTATTGGTTAATCTCTAATGACCCTCTAGTGCTTTATACATGCTTAATTTTCTTCCCTCTTTTTGTATTACTTATTTTCTATGTTATGTAAATGCTTATGCTTATGAGGAGTTTTGAGAGTAAGATGGATACCATGTTTATTGGCTCAAGTGCATACTTTTAGGGGGAAATGTGTGTGTCATTTGCATGGTGTCAGGAGTATCCTACGTGTGTTTAGAGTCTTTTTTATTTGTTCTATTTTTGAGTTTATATTATATTGTTCAGTTATTACAATGCTCTTTCTTCTTTACATCAATTTGTATGAACCATGCATAAATATGATTGTTAGCATGACTTATTGCATGCATTATATACAATCTATTGTTTCATGTGTCTTCCTATGTGTTTACCTGCATCCTTGGTGTAGTGAGTCATTGCATGTTTATCACTTGTAATTGATAGCTTGGTATTTTTCATTGGAATACACGACATATGTTTTCTTTGGTAAACTACAATGTCTTTCATATATGTGTGCATAGTATGGAGTGAGGTTACAAGATTGAATACACCCAAGTGTTGTTAGGGTAAGATAGTTGAATCACTTGGAATGTGTCAACTTAAAAGATAGTTGGGCTCCTAATCAACTCATTGTAAGGGATTCACTAACATATTTATGTAGCATTGATGTTTGGGGGAAGATAGCTGAGTAGCTAGGAGTGTTCCCACTTGAAAGATAGTTGGAATCTTAGTCAACTTCTTCTTTCATATTTGTTGACACATTTATGTGCCATTGGTGTTTGCCTGACTATCCTATCAATGTGTTCTATGCACATTGCAAAGCCCCTTATACCCTCCTATAATACATATAGATGTGGGGCTCCGTGCTATGTATTGCATTAGGGAGATTTTTTTTATCTACACTACTCTTGGTTTGTCTTTGCATTCATGTTATAATTTGTTACATGCTTTTAAGTAACTATTATCTCGATGTTATTCTTTGTCATTTTTGCTTGACTGCATGTGTTGCTTGTTTTTGTGTTTTCGTTAATATTATTTATTGTGTTGTATGAATCTTAGGATTGTTGCATACTTATGTGTGCTTGCTTTGAATTTCCATGCCAAAAAAGGGGGAAGTGTGCACAACTTGTGTTTGTTTGTGCATTGTGTTTTCTTGCTAACATGATATTTTTTGCATAGGATGGTGACTATTATTTGCATTGCATTATGTTTATCTAATGCATAAACTTAGGGGAAGTATTGCCTATGTTTAGGGGGAGTTTGCATATTTGTGTTGCATGAAGATCATGTAGTTTTCATATTTGTGTTGTATGTAGATTGTGTAGTTTGAATATTTGTATTGCAAATAAATAGTGTTTGTTTGTACTATATGTGAAATGTGCTTAGACTATCAGTATGTACTAATATAGGAAAAACATGATAGTATTTGGATATACTACACACAATTTTTGCATGATATGTTGACATGGTATGTGTTTGTTTTGTGTGTATAGGTTATAGGTTATAGGTGTATAAGGTAGTCTTCATGCTTCAAGCGTGCTTTGTGTAGTAGTGTTGAGTTCCTTATAACATAGGATCATATGAGTTGATTCATGAAGTTGACTAGAGCATTAAATATGGACACACTTAGAATATCTGTTTCTTTTAGGTTTTGGTGTGTGTCATAGTGTTGATCATGGGAACAAACAACTTTAGTATATCTTCATGACCATCTCATGTGTTGATGAGTGTCTATACCTATTTGTGCAGTATTTTGACATAGAAAGCCAAAGGGGAAAATTGTAAGTCTCATTGTACTTGTGTTTGTGTGTTGGCTTCCCATGTATAAAACATGGTGTTGGTTTTTATTTTATATAATGTATTTATCTTCTTATGTGTAAGGTTGATTATTAGGGATCAATAATACACACACGCACATAATTACAAACATTTTGTATGCAAGCATGTTTACACACACCCTGACATTTTCAATTGTGTTTTTGGTTTGTTTTAGGTATGTGTATTTTTGGAAGTGCTAGAAAATTTTGGAACAAAAAGATGTGAATTTTTACCACCTTGCCACCAAGCTTATCAGGGATCTCCCCATAGGTGGTGGTAAGGTGCTGGCTAAGTGGTTGAGGAGGTGAAAAATCCGAGTTTTATAAATATGCCTTATTTCTTCTTATTTGGTATCCAAAAAATGTAACAGAGCTCTATCAAATTGACAATTTTCTATTTATAGATCACTAATACCTTGAATATTGTTTAGTATCATTGATTCTAAGAGCGTGAGCAAAACTGTGCTTTTAAGTGGCGAGTACTCCAGACAGTGTTTATGAGTGAGTTTTATGTGTGAGCCAGATGTTGGCTATTTTTTTCCTTTTGCAACTGTTTCTTATGTAAAGACCTTGTGTAGTTGTGTTTTATGTGTCGGCTAATCTCTTTCAGAGTTGTAACTCAGTTATTGTTTAGTGGATTGTTTGCTATAGAGTGGTTTCCTTAAGCAATGTGAGGATGTTACCACCTAGATAGGGTTTCTATATGGGTTTACCTTATTATATCTAGTGGTGTGCATGTATGAATGTGTGGCTAGTACAATCAAAGTTTAAATGGTGTATGTCTCTACATATTGAAGTTTAAAATCTAATTAGTAAGATTTTAGTATTTATTGCCAAGTTTCTAACTCTTGAATATTGCTTCTACTTTATATTTTCTATATGTGATTATTTTTACTAAAGCTATGATTATTTGTCTAGAGTTTATCTTTCAATTGTTTGCCTATTTGACTAAAGTCCATAAGGAGTCAGTATCTCCTTAGCTTAATTGTTTATTAGGTCTTGAACTCCTTCAATGTTGTTATGCATGATTAGTATGTTTGTTAATATAGTATGAATTTCATTCATGTAAGTTCTAACATACTAGATGTATAATGGGATTAGAAAGCTTACTTGTTATATGTTGTCGCATGCTTTCTTTTCTTTCTTTGTAGTATATATATGAATTTCTAATTATAGGTTATACTATAGTAAATTAATCTACTTACTTCCTAATTAATTTATCTTACTTATGTCTATTATGTGTATGTGAATTTGACATGAGTCTTGAAGGAGTCTGTATCTACATACCTTGGTTGTGTCCCAAGTGTCGAACTTTTTATTTGGTTTGCTTTGTTTAGAATGATTGCAAGCTATGAGAATACAATTATGATTTACCAAATATGTTTGCTCATATAAAGTCTTAAAGTGATTGGAAATCCTCTATTGTTTAGCATGCATACTTATCTCACATGCTATGAATTGTTTACTATTCATATGTATGTTGCTAGTCTGGACAAGAGCCTGTGAGGCATATTGTCTCTAATTTATTTATTGCAAATTGTTACTTTTGTATCTGCTGAATGTTTTAGTTATTGTTGAATTAAGCCTATAGTCTTATACTTCCACTGTGTAATTTTCTTAGTTCACATTTGTGAGGTAGGGTTGGCCGAATCAATGCAAAGTTATTGAAAAGACTCTATAGGTTACGTCTCCACCTCTTATCTAGATCCCAATTACCTATTTGAATCGAAAGATTAATGGACCTTATTCACTTAGAAAATACAAAGGAGTCAGTATGTGTTTGAGATGTATGTATCGTGTCAATCTAACAATGCATGAATCTCGATTCCTATTTTCATGCTTTAAAGGCTCAATTTGAATACAATAAATATGATTATCACATTCTTGAAGAATTGATAAAAATCAAGTGATAATGACTAGAGATTATAAAGCATGACTAGTAGCAATACCATATGAATGTTACATATGTGAAACGTATCCCTTTGGTACCTCAACAACTTATAATGAATCAATTAGATATAAGGCATTTAATGCCCAATATCAAAAAGCCACATCAAAAGATAAATAAAACTCGCCATGTGATCCAAGTCCATAAAAACACACAAACACTTACAAGATGGAAAATCTCGTCTTGAATTATGTTTATATACCGGGTAATGGCTCAACCAAAGAAAAAGATGTGATATGTGCTTAAAAAGCACACATATATTGTCATTTATCATAACAAAAGAATAAATTAGGTTTTAACATCGTATTTTAATCTAAATATTTTATAAATTGTGTTTCCAAAATCATAGGATATGTTTTTGGACTTAAAAGATTCAAATAACAAATGACCAATCAAATCCCATAATTAGGGGCACAATTGTCATACAATAGAGGACCTAAATACAAACATTTATACAAAATACATCAAGGAGGGGTCAAAATATTGAATTATAAAAATTAAGAGTGTGTTACGGCATAGCAATCTCGGTATGAATTGCATAGAACTGGAAACAAAGGGACACTGAAACATGAGTTGACATGCGCTGTGACCCGAGTTGTAGGGTTTGCACTCAAACACCTAATTTCAAGTTCATCCCTATCTAAACTATTCCAGGTTTATTAGATTAGCATTTTAATTATTATAAACCTGTATAACCCTAGTCATAACTACATTATAACTCTTTTACATAAAATATATAGCTAGGGTTGATAATAAAAAAATCAACCATAGACTATAGGTACATATTTTATAGAAAATATACTTAGGATTACAGAGAAATTGAAGGCTAGATGCAAGGATGGATTCAAGAAGCAATTAAGAAGTATTTCTTATCTTTTTCTTAGTCTTCCATTATTTTAATTATGATTATTTCAGAATCCAGGCCTAACTAATTTATTTATGTGAATGTGGGCAATTTTCAATCCCTAGACTATGATTTTAATTAATAAAATGTTATGATTTTAATTAATAAAAGGTTACTAAAAATTGTAATATTGTGTAGTTTAGTTATCTCTTTTTTAGAACTTAATGCAATCAAGAAATTATATAGCAAATATGTCTAGGTTCAATTACATAGAAAAGGTGCATTTGAGGTCTTGTCTTAGTTGCATATATTCCCTAAGCTAGAGTTAAGAATTTAAGAATAATTCTAACACTGATTCATGATATAATTCGTTAAATTATAGGCTAGTGGTGAGGATAGTCCCATAACCACATGTTTCTCCTAATTTGTGTGCTCATGTACTTTAGTTATTATTTTATGTTTTATGTTTAGTTAAAAACAAATTTCAAAACTCCCTTTACTAATTTACTAACAAGTTAATAAATAATGGTAGTTATTGTAACAATCAGAGTGAGTTTGACAACTTTTGTTCTTAATTTACTTATCACTTGCTTGATCATGTATACTTGTATGTTTCCAAGCATATCAAATTTTTGATGCCATTGTCGGATACTTCTTTACAATTTGGCCATTAATTATTAGTTTAATTTTTATCTAATTTTTTATTTTTAATTGTTTTTATTAACTTCTTTTAACTAACTAGTAGATTAGTTTTTATTTTAATTTTCTCAATTGTTTATTTTTATTTCACTAATTTAATTTGTTTCTAGATTTTTATTTTAATTTCTTTTTTAGATTTTTGTTTTTATTTTAGTTTAACTTCTTCAAAGATAATTTTCTTTTTCTTTTTAGAATCTAAATGCAACAAGAACATTCCTTTAATTTCATATCAAAAAGGTCAATGATGCATACAAAATTTAGCAAGTTTTTGATACTATTACCATTTCTCGAGTAACAGTGCCAAGAACTTGATGCATAAAATTATTACATATAAATTTTGTATATATTTAAAATAGCTCGTAAGTGTACAAATCACATATACAAAATGATAAGTATATTTCCAAGGTTGATATAAAGAGTAATTATGTGATTTTAAATTATTCAACAAATTCTTAAAAAGAAAATAACCTAAACATCTTGTTACGATTGTTTTGGTTTGAATATCTAAACTACTGACATAAAAATAATGATAGACTCAATAAATGTTTAAGAAATTAATCATTTACCATGCAATAGAGTATTTATGAGATATATTAGATGTCTAATCATGCTTGTTCAATATTAAGTATGTTATTCAAAATATGAATTAAGATTATTAATTCTACCTTTTAAATAAGAAATATTCTAAGGTAGGGATAAAATTCTTTTAAAAATTAAATCTTAAATTTTAACCTTTCGTGGGGTCAACAATTTTAGAACTTAATTTAATTATGCTTATTTTTTAAGAGATTAACAAATCATTTGATTTCTACCTTTGTTTAGACTGACATGCTAAACTCTCTTAAGGTGTCCAAGTTAAGTTTATGATTTAAGTATCAAGAAGCTAACTTTTAGATTTTAAAACTATTATGAATGATATGTTGTCAATATATCTTTCAATAATAATTTTTCTACAAATCTTGAAATCAACTTTCCTAAATCAGATTCATAATATTTAATCCAACATCTAAGAGTTGAATCTAAATCAGATCCAAAATATATAAATCTTAAATCTAACTCTCTTATGAAAAATATTGTGTCGATATTTTTTTCTTTTACAAGCTTTGTTTTAATGTTGATTAAGAAATAAAACTTAATTCATTTTATAAAAATATTAATTCTACTTTAATATTTTACAAGCATAAAAATATTATTAATATCTCATTATTTATAGCCATACATGCATATTTTAATAATTGATTAGAAAATTAAATATAGCATGCGAAACAATACATAAAAAGAGTTTGAAAAAAATATACTTAAAATATATCTCAATAGAATCTCTGTATTATTTATGTTCTAGAAAACCTCAAAACATAATTGTTGTACTTGTTTATTGAATTGAAACTAAGCTATTACATAAATTAGAATTTGTTCAACTCTCAAATGAAAAAAGATCTTTAAACTAATAATAATTTCACATATATTTAAAGAAGAAAAGACTTAAAGTAGTGCATAATATTGATATCATGAAAGAAATCAAAGAAATTATTTTATAAAGAAATCACACATTATTTTTATTCATCAATTAAATTTGTAAAATAAAAATCTCAAGTAATAAGCCTTTAAGAGATGAAAAAAAATGCAAATAACTTCTTGGGAAATTATTTCCTATATTTTTCTTTTTCTTTTTCTTTCGTACTTAACTACTTCTCACAACTTTGAAAGATAATGGATCATAGTATTTAATTTATACTATTTATTTTTCTCTCTTTTTCTTATTTTTTCTTTCTTTTTTTAGAGATATAGTTTTTAGAGAAATGACCAATATATAGATTATACAAATTTTGTATGATAAGGTGAATGATTATTTTATGGATTTTTTCTTTTCTTTTGTCTGGTCTTAGTAATCTCATATATAACTATTGTTTTTAGAAGTCATGCATGAGTGAAAATAATGACATATACTTACAATTTTTATTTAACTCATTCAATTTAAAGTAATAAAAATAAATATATAATACTTTATTTAGATGTAAAAATCATAACATTCAATACAAAGGGCTATAAAGATTATCTAGCTATTTAAAATTTATAAGACCAGAGTGTTTAAAAGATTATAAAAATATCAATCCAGAGTGTTTAAAAGATTAGAAAAATATCATCACTGACAATGGGAAGATAGTGACTCAAAGTATATTCTCACAAGATAGTCTCCAATGAAATATCACATTACTCCATGAATTATTCACTAAATTAATTTAACAATGCGAATACTTAATTATTTAATAAAAATTAACTAAAAGATTTGAAAAGTTTGCAATAAATTTTTTAAAATTAACCTAAAATATCTAAACCAATAAAATCAAATAAAAGCAAACAAATAAAAATAATTGTAAATGTAAACATATATTGAAAAAATTTAAAATTACCTAAAGTTTTTGTAACTTTTTCTCTACCCAAACTTAGAATCTACATTACTATCAATGTAAAAAATATAAATTAATGATATAGATATAGAAAATTTACTCATATGTTTTAGCTCTAAGTTAGTGATTACGTAATTGCTATGATGTGTCCATCATCTAATTCATTTTTATCCATACATTGTATACTTCTCACACATATCAATAGAAAATTATAGTTTTAATAATTCTTTACATAACATGTTTCATATAAATAGAAAATAAAATAAAAATAAATAAATCAAAAATAAAATAATAAAGATAAACAAATAACAAAAAAAACTTAACAAAAAGAAATTAAAATAAAAATAATAAAAGTGAATAATAAAAAAATTATAAAATAATTCTAATAAAAATAAATAAACAAAACAGAAAAAATAAAGTTAGAACCAAAAGAAAAAGAAATTAAATTAAATAGTAAATTAATAATAAAAAAATAGTATTAAAAAGAAATTAAGTTAGTAAATAAATTCCAATTGAAAAAAGAAAAGAATTAAAAAGAAAAAAAATATTTTTTTATGAAAAGAAAAGAATTAAAAAGAAACAAAAATATATTTTTTATGTTTCAAATTTTTTTAGACTTTTTGGATTTTGTTTCTTTCGAATTTTTAGTTAGGTTTCTTTTTTAGATTCTTAATTTTCTCAAAAATTTTAAAATTTTAAAATCTCTTTAGATTCTTAAATTTCCAAAGTTTGAAATTTTTAAGATCTCTTTTTATTTTTTCAATTTTTTTAGTTTTTATTTTTAAAATTTTTTAAATCTTTTGTTTTTTGTTTTTTATTTTTCGATATTTCGATTTTTTAACCTTTTATTTTGATTATTTTTTAAAATTTTCAGTTTTTAGTTTTTTCTTAATTTATAGGATCTCTAGATATATTTTTTTAAATGTTCTTATATTTTTAAAATTTTCAAAATTATAAAATATTTATTGTCTCTATATATTGTTTCAATTTGTTTTTCAGTTTTTTATGTTTTTGAATTTCTTTTTCCTTTTTTTTTAAATATTGAAATTTTGAAATTTTATATTTTTTTTAATTTAAACTTTTTTTTGTGTTTTTGACTTTGCTTTTCCTTTTTTTAAATTTTTTATTTTTTAATTTTTTATTCCAAATTAAAATAAAAGAAAATTTAATAATATTTGTTTTTGTTTTTATTTAATATTTTTTAAAAATAAAAATAAAATTTAAGATATCTAATATTAATTAAAAACCTAAAGATTTCAGAATTTTAAAGAAAAATCATAATATTTACAATACAAAATGTTTTTAAGATTTTGATATTAAAATTTTTTAAAAACGCTCTTCCTCCTAACAACGACGAGAAAAACTTGATACATACAAAATTTAGTGAGTTTTTTATATTACTTCTTCAATAATGATGGCAAAAACTTGATGCTATTACTGGTTCCCTAGTAACGACGCCGAATACTTAACGCATAGCATTGTTGCATACGAATTTTGTATATTTTAAAAATATCTTGCAAGTGCACGAATTATTTATAGAAAACGATAAGTATAATTCTACGGTCGATATAAAGAGAAATTAAGTCGTTTTTAAATTATTCATTGAATTCTTTAAAATGAAAATAAATAACCTAAGGTAGAGATAAAATTCTTTTCTTAATTAATCCTTGAATTGTCATCTTTGATGGGGCAACAAGTTAAGAATTTAATTAAATTATGCTTCTTTTCTAAGAGATTAACAAATCATTTAATTGCCACCTTTGGTAGGATTGACACGTTAAACTCTCATTAAGGTATTAAATTTAGGTTTATGATTTAAATATCTTGAAACTAACTTTTAAATTTAAAAACTACTATGAATGATATGTTGTCAATATATCTTCCAATAATAATTCTTATAAATTTTTTTGAAATAGAGTTCTCTAAGTGAGATCCAAAATATTTAAATCCTAAATCTAACACTCTTGTTTATTTTGAAAAGTAGTATGTCAATATATATTTTTCTTTTATAAACTTTGTTTTCATATTGAAGAAGAAACAAAAATTAATTCATTTTATAAAAATGTTTTATCTGTTTTAATGTTTCATAAGCATAACAATATTATTAATATCAAATATTAGTTATAGCTAGACATACATATTTTAATAATTGATCAGAAAATTAAATATAGCATTCAAAGCTACACATAACGATAATCTACAAAGAATACTATTAAAATATACCTTAATAGAATCTCTTTATTTTTTCTTTTCTAGAAAATCTCGAAACAGAAATGTCGTACTTATTTATTGAATTGAAACTAATTAGCTATTATATAAATTAGAATTTGTTCAACTCTCAAATAGGAGAAGAACTTTAAACTAATAAAATAAAAGTTGAAAAGTTTAAAGAGACTAAAGAAACGAAAGGAAAGAGATGGATGAAGGATTAGGGATTTTATTTACAATAGAAATAGGGTCCTATTTTTAGATAAAGGAATGGAGAGAATTATGTAACTTTTAGCTTGGCGACGTACAATGTTTCTACAATGTGGCATACATAGGTTGTACACGGTTAAAGCACGAGCCACTATATTCGCGCCATTACATACAATTTGTTTTGCTGCAGCATACATAATATTTGGGATGCGTTGATTCTATCCTTTTGCCTTATGCCCTGCCATACAAAACTTTCACACCATAACACACTTTTCTCTATATCACTTGGATTCCTTTATTTATTTATCCTTTTTTCAATTTTTGAAACATATGTAATGCTTTACATATGCTATCTTTTTAAGCTCCAATAGTTATAATGAAGTGCTTCAAGTATATTCTTTTAAGTCAAATCATTTCAATACAAGAAATAACTAAAAAATAACAAAATATACCTGTGATTCCAAAAAGATAGATTTGCACAAAATGAAAGTAAAAATTAAGTAAATACTAATCTATTTAATCATTAAACATGTATAAAATCATGATATATTAAGTACTTTTAAGCACTTATAAATCAATGCAAAAGATAGAACAGATCCATTTCTTGAAGTGAATATGAAACCAAACACAAAGAAATGGCAGTAGTAGACCCAACGCTTAAGGAATTAGCTACACTTGACTTGGGGCAACAACCCTTGTGCATTTTTTACCCTAACTTAGAGGTAGGATTTGAACTCAAATCTGGACTAATACATCTTATACCTATTTTTAGGGGCTTAGCTACATATGACCCAAATAAGCATTTGAAAGAGTTTCTTATAGTTTGCTATACCATGATACTAGTTGGGATTAGTGAAGAGAAAATTAATTTGAGACTTCCCCTTTTCACTTATTGGTCATCCAAAGGAATGACTTTATTGCCTCCCTTTAGGAACTATCTCAATATGGTATGACATGACCAAATTATTTTTGGAAAGGTACTTTCCATCTTTTATGGTCAAACAAATTAGAAAAGAAATATGTGACATAAGGTAATTCAATGAGGAAACCATATATGAATACTAGGAGAAATTCAAGATGTTATGTGCAAGATGTCCTCACCACCTAGTTAATGAGGAGCTGTTTCCCTTATATTTCTATAAAGGATTAATGCCCATAGAGAGAAGCATGGTAGATGCTGCTATTGGAGGAGCCTTAGTTACCAAAACTTCACAAGAGGCAAGAAATTTAATTACAACTATAGTAGCCATATCTCACCAATTTGGCACCATAGTAACCCACAAGTAAAGATAAATGAGGTAAGCATAAAGCCTAATCTTGATGTTTAATTTAGTAATCTAATTGCTTTGGTGCAATAGTTAACTAGTGGATAGGTTAAGCTTTATGATATATGTTCTTTAGTTGGACATCTCACTAACATATGCCCTACTATTCAAGACAATAATTTTGAATAGCCTAATGTAGTTCGAGGCTTTCAAGGATAGAGACCCAGGTATGATCCTTTCTCTAACACCTATACTACAAGATGAAGGGATTATCCATATTTTAGCTTTATAAGTAACAAGCCCCCAACCTTTTTAAATAACCAACAATGTCTACTTAGATTCTCAAATCCTACACCACCTTAATAGTACTAACCTCAACAACCTCAAGATAAGTCTCTAGAGATATGGTTTTCTTGCTTTAGCTAATCATAATACTAAGATTTTAGCAAGATACAAAGACTTTAATTCATAACCTAGAGACTAAGATGAGCTAATTAGCCACAACTGTGCAAAAAATCAAAGCACAAGTATCTAGCAAGCTCTTCTCACAAACTATGATAAATCCTATAGAGATTGTCAATGCTATTGTAGTAAAAAATGGAAAGCAACCAGAAGGTCCCAACCAAGACCTTTCAAGTAGTTTCAACTTCTACTAGAAGTTACATCCATCGGGCTGACGATGTTAAACCCAACACTACATGAAGGCAACCTATTGATTTCTAAAATTTCTTTTAGTTATGGATCTAAATATATAGTTAGCAAAAGTATGGTAAATTAAATTCATAAGCGGCCAAACAAGCAATCACCTTTATGTAATGTAATGTGAAAATAAAAATATCAGCACAAGAGTTTTAGATGGAAATAATGTAGACCACACCAATGAGATAAGAGGAAAACCATAGAATCACCTAACTATACCTTATGAAAAATAAGTATCCAATTACAAGGATAAGACTCAAACTACCCACTCATGTAATGCCTTCAAATAACCTACTTACAAGCCACTACTTTGATCATAGTCTCTATAAGTTAGGGTTCAAATCTGGACCAGTGTTTTGATAAACTCTACCCCCACGAGTTAATCAAACCTGCAACATTGTCACATGAAAGACTAGTAGGAAAAAAACAAGTGCAAGTGTGTGTCTTAGAGTTGATTCAATAATGAAAAGCACTAACTAGTTGACTTAAACAATATATTAGATAAAAAGAAAACAACTAACAACTCTTGAACAATTAGTTTAAACAAAAGTTTGGTAAAGATAGCTTCTCTAAATATTAGTAACCAAACAAAATAATTATTTGACACACATAATTATTTGATTCAACAACCCAAGAACAAAAATAAAGAAGAATCTATAAGAACATATGATCAAAATACCATAAACCAACTAGGCTTACTGATGAGTGCTCAAAAAGCACTAAAATAACCATGATTTTATGTACATTAATTGATTAAAAATACATATATTTATATGTTTTATCATATATTTATATAAATTTGTCTTTTTCGGAATCACGGGTATTTTTATTATTTTTCAGGTATTTTGGCATAAAAACGCAATTTAAAGACTCAAAGAGGAATACTTGAAGCAATACATCACAAATATATTAATAAATAAGTGGGAAAAGGTCAAAAAACATGGATAAATTGGACAAAATGGGTCGAAAAGGTCAAAAATGTCAAAAAGACGGAAATCGCGCCCCGTAGCCCAGCCGCGCGCGCAGCCCAGCGCCCTAGCGCCCCCCAGCGCGCCCCAGCCCCCCATGCCGCGCTCGCCCGCGCGCGCTGGCCTGCCCATCCGCGCGCGCCCCAGCGCGCGGACACTGTTCACGCGCGCCGAGCTGCGCGCAGCGCCCAGCAGCCCCCCTCCGCACGCCCAACGCCTTTTCGCCCCATTTTTCACGTGCAGCTGCCCCCGTGACGTCATGCTGACGTCATTAATGACCTCAGCATTTCCATTACGCGTTTTTACATTTTTTAATATTTTTTTTAATATTTTTTTTAACATTTGTTTACTCATTTTTTCTCTCCATCCTCACCTATAAATACCCCCCTTCCCTTCACTTCAAATCACACCTTCAAAACACAATTCTCTCTTCTTTCTTTCTCTCATTTCTTAGTTTTTGAGATTTTCTTAGTTTCTTTCTTAGTTTCTAAGCTTTTCTTAGTTTTTTCTATTAGTTTTTAGTTCAATTCTCTTAGTTGTAGAGTTCTTCTCTTTTTGAGAGGAACTTGTAATGTTTTTGTAATAATTTAGATTTTTGATTCAATAAATGGAAGTGCAAATTCCGCTTGGAGGTTTTCCAGCTAAGGGAATAGCATCGAAGTTCTGTAAGGATTTTATTTTCTTTACAGTTATTTTTATGCTTTATTCTTACATGTTATATTTAATTTGTTTGTGGTTAAATTTAACTATGCTGGATGTTTAGTAAAAATGATATAATAATAACGTTGTTATGCTTGCGAAATATTAAATAGGTAAAAATCTCTAAAATGAATTGATTTTGTTTTTATTCAAGATTTTATATTAAGAATGTTAGAGAGAAATATATTATTTTTCATTACAAACTTAAACCTGAAAATTAGATTTTAAGGTTTAGTTATCCGGTCTAATTTAGAGTAGTGCTCTTTTATTTGTTGGTATAATCGCCCGGTAGTTAGAGTGAAACTCTATTTCAAAAGTTTTTATAAGAATTATTATGTGAAAATGTATTGACAACATGTTTTCAATAGTGGTTTTAAAACTTGAAAGTTAGTACTCGGATAATTAAATTCTTATGTTTAATTTGGACACCTTGAATAATGTTTAAATTGTCTAACCCCACCAAAGGTGGCATTTAAATGGTTCATTTTCAATCTCTTAGAAAAAGGAATTAATTTAATTAAGCATATTAGTTATCAACCCCACCCATAGGTGTTAATTGATTTGTTTAGTTAACAAAGAATATCTAACCCTACCAAAGGTGGTATTTATATAAAAAAGAAAGAATCAATAAAATATCAATTTATATCTTTAATAACCTAGATAATATGAGCAAGCATAATTAATTTAGTTATTATATCCATAAATACTCCGCTAATATAAATGATAAAATTTGCATGAATATTTATTGAATCTGTATATATGTTTATTTTAGATAATTATTTATTGAATCTGTATCTATGTTTATTTTTATGTTATTAGATTATATTTAATTAATCTGTATATATGTTTATTTTATGTTATTAGATTAGGAACACAAAAACCAAACTATCGTGACAGGATGTTTAGGATTTAATTTCGTTTTTAAAAGTTTGAATAATAAATTAGAAACCACATACATTCCTTCCTTAGATCGACCTTGGGAGTATACTCATCGTTTTCTTCGAAATGATTCGTGCACTTGCGAGAGTTTTATAAATATTAAAACCAAAGTATTGGCAAGAATCGGCGATGCCGGTTTTCGCTCATCAAGTTTTTGGCGCCGTTGCCGGGGAGGGAATAGCGTTTTTAAATTATTTATCAAAATTTTAAAAAAAACATTTTTGTGCTGTAAATAATTGTGATATTTTAACAACAATCAAATTTCAAAATTCATAAGAAATAAAAATAAAAAATAAAAAAAATAAAAAAAATAAAAAAAATAAAAAAAATAAAAAAATAATAATTTTTTTAATTGTAAAATAATTTAGAAATTTGAAATTTGAAGTAACAATTTTTTACCGTTCATGAATAGTAAAAAAAATAAAAAAAAATAAAAATTTCAATTTTTTTTTAAGTTAATAAGAAATAATAGAGCGTTAATAGTAAAATAAAATTACCGTTCATGAATAGTAAAAACAAAAAAAATAAGAGAATTTTTAATTTCAAAATTTTTAAGTTAATAAGAAATAATATAGCGTGAATAGTAAAATAAAATTACCGTAAAAAAAACATTACTTGAATTTATACATAATTAACTAAATAGCATGAAAACTAAAAATCTAAGGGAGTTCTGTCTAGGAGACTAGTTCTTGGAAGCCTTTATGCCACTAGTCTTTCCTGGGAACGTTGTTCTGGCTAGGAGAATGGTTTTTAAGGAGCCGTTGCACCACCATTCTTTCCTGGGAACACTCTTGGTTAATATTGATTATGTTATTTAAAAATAAAAAAATATATAAAAAAAATTAGAAAAAAAAATTAAAAATTAAAAAAAAATTTAGGTTTTAACTAGTTTTGTATTAAATACCATGTAAATTTTCTCTAAATTTGTTATTTTTGTTGACAGGAGTTTTAAATTTACGTTTACAATAGTCTATGCGTGGTAGGAGATCCTTAGGAAACCCGCTTACACCATATGTAAATAATATTCATAAATTTAAACAAGTGTCAACAACACTGGATTCCACCCATCAACCTGTTTTTGAGCCAAACATAGAACCAAGACTTAATCCTTTACTAGAACCAAAAGAAATGGAGGAAAACCAACATGTTAGGGAAACCACGATGAAGGAGTTTGCAAGACCGGTAATAGGCACGGCAACTGCCGCTATCCAGTTGGGAGAGGCTGCTCGGAATTATGACCTTAAAAATATTCATTTTTCTATGCTTCCTTCCTTTTATGGGCTACCTAATGAAGATTCTCTTTCCTTTATGAGAGATTTCTATGCTACGGTCCAAACATTCCCCCTCGGTATTCTAAACGAGGATCAACTTAGGATGAGATGTTTTCCCTACACTTTAAAGGATAAGGCCAAAGCTTGGTTGATGTCACTTCCCCCAGGTTCTCTGATGACATGGGGTAACATTTACAATAAATTCATGGGAAAATTCTATTCCCATCAAAAAACATCAGAGTTGAGAGGAAAGATTGCTACTTTCTCTCAGATGGAAGGAGAACCATTCCATGAAGCTTGGGATAGGTTCAAAATGTTTCTCACTCAATGTCCGCATCATAGCTTTCCCCTGCAGTTGCAGAACCAATTCTTTTACGATGGACTTACACAACAATGTCAGTTCATTGTCGACAACGCTGCAGGAGGAGCAATAGGAGAAAAGACTGCCTCAGAGACGTATAACCTCTTTGAGATGTTGGGTGCTAATTCCCAACAGAAAAGCTCCCGAGTGAGAAAAGCTGGAGTTCATGAAATCGACTGCAGTAATGAAGTTCAACAACAACTTGTTCAACTGACTAAGCAAGTTGCCCTTCTCGCTACACAAACCAACACCAATAATGAACAATATGGTTTGTATAGCAACATGAGACATGGTACTGAAGCCTGTCCATATCAAGGAGAAACAACTGGACCTGAACAGGTTAATGTGTTGGGAGCATATCAACAGAGACCAAGGTTTGATCCCAATTCAAATACCTATAATCCTGGGTGGAGAAGTCATCCAAATTTCTCCTGGAGGCAAAACAACCCTCCTTTCACTCAAAGCTCAAACCAGGCAGGCCAGCAATTCCACCCACCTATTCCAAGAAGCATTCCCAATAAACCAACCCTGGAGGACAACTTGAATTCTTTTATTCAAGTTTGTAGGGATAACCAATCTAAAACCAATCAACGGTTGGACTCTGTGGAAGCTTCTATCAAAAAGGTGGAAGTTCAAGTAGAACAGTTGGTTGAACATTTGCAAAAACAAAGCAAAGACTAATTTGATACTTAAATGAATTCAATGAAGAGGAGACATTGAGTTTTTCATTCTGCAATCTCCAAGCAACGTCTTACTAGAAGACGATAAATTTTAGTCCTGTATGGGAGGTCACCCATTGTTGTATTTTCCTTTGTTTTAGTTTGCGTGTAATAAAATTCAAATGAAATAAATTCGTTTGTTTCAAAAATTGTGTCCATTCGTTAAAATTAAAAAAAAATTAGGTTCCTTGCACCTTTTTGCTTTTACTTTTTATCAAGTTATAAATATTTCTTAGAGATATCTACTATTGTTTTTTAAGAGCAAAATGTTGATACACAATAGGAGGAGGATCATTTTCAACTACAAACAACCATGGGAGATGCTGAAGATAGGCGGAAAAAGATGAAAGACTATACAATGCCAATCATTGGCAATGTAACTTCCGGCATCCAATTACAAGAGGCTGCAAGGAATTATGAATTGAAAAAGATTCATTATTCTTTGTTGCCTTCCTTTTACGGTATCCCTAATGAAGACCCTTTGCATTTCATTCGAGAATTCTATGCTATTGTCCAAACCTTTCCACTACATGCAATTAATGAAGATCAACTTAGGATGAGGTGTTTTCCTTACACTCTCAAAGATAGAGCTTGGTCATGGTTCATTACTCTACAGTCAGGTTCTCTTAAAACTTGGGAGGCAGTCTATGAAATTTTTATGGGTAGGTTCTATTCCCATCAAAAGACTGTTGATCTAAGAACAAAGATAGCAACATTTTCTCAAATGTATGAAGAGCCCTTTCATGAAGCTTGGGAACGATTCAAACTCCTTTTCATTAAATGTCAAAATCATAGCTTTCCATTACAGCTACAAAACCAATTCTTTTATGATGGATTGACACTACAGAGTCAATACATGGTTGATAATGCTGCTGGAGGTGCTGTAGGAGAAAAGACCGCAGAGGAAACCTATAATCTTTATGAGCTATTGGGTTCTAATTCCCAACAAAGAGGTGGTAGAAGGAAAGCAAGGGTCAATGAAGTTGGCTCTGATAATGAGATAACCTTGCAACTTGCCGAGCTGCGTGCAGCGACAGCCCCCCGCGCGCGCGCGCAGCGCCCAACAGCCCCCCTCCGCGCGCCCAATGCCTTTTCACCCCATTTTTCACGTGCAGCCGCCCCCGTGACGTCATGCTGACGTCATTAATGACCTCAGCATTTCCATTACGCGTTTTTACATTTTTTAATATTTTTTTTAACATTTTTTTACTCATTTTTTATCTCCATCCTCACTTATAAATACCCCCCTTCCCTTCACTTCAAATCACACCTTCAAAACACACTTCTCTCTTCTTTCTTTCTCTCATTTCTTAGTTTTTGAGATTTTCTTAGTTTCTTTCTTAGTTTCTAAGCTTTTCTTAGTTTTTTCTCTTAGTTTTTAGTTCAATTCTCTTAGTTGTAGAGTTCTTCTCTTTTTGAGAGGAACTTGTAATGTTTTTGTAATAATTTAGATTTTTGATTCCATAAATGGAAGTGCAAATTCCGCGTGGAGGTTTTCCAGCTACGGGAATAGCGTCGAAGTTCTGTAAGGATTTTATTTTCTTTACAGTTATTTTTATGCTTTATTCTTACATGTTATATTTAATTTGTCTGTGGTTAAATTCAACTATGCTGGCTGTTTAGTAAAAATGATATAATAATAACGTTGTTATGCTTGCGAAATATTAAATAGGTAAAAATCTCTAAAATGAATTGATTTTTTTTTATTCAAGATTTTATATTAAGAATGTTAGAGAGAAATATATTATTTTTCATTACAAACTTAAACCTGAAAATTAGATTTTAAGGTTTAGTTATCCGGTCTAATTTAGAGTAGTGCTCTTTTATTTGTTGGTATAATCGCCCGGTAGTTAGAGTGAAACTCTATTTCAAAAGTTTTTATAAGAATTATTATGTGAAAATGTATTGACAACATGTTTTCAATAGTGGTTTTAAAACTTGAAAGTTAGTACTCGGATAATTAAATTCTTATGTTTAATTTGGACACCTTGAATAATGTTTAAATTGTCTAACCCCACCAAAGGTGGCATTTAAATGGTTCATTTTCAATCTCTTAGAAAAAGGAATTAATTTAATTAAGCATATTAGTTATCAACCCCACCCATAGGTGTTAATTGATTTGTTTAGTTAACAAAGAATATCTAACCCTACCAAAGGTGGTATTTATATAAAAAAGAAAGAATCAATAAAATATCAATTTATATCTTTAATAACCTAGATAATATGAGCAAGCATAATTAATTTAGTTATTATATCCATAAATACTCCGCTAATATAAATGATAAAATTTGCATGAATATTTATTGAATCTGTATATATGTTTATTTTAGATAATTATTTATTGAATCTGTATCTATGTTTATTTTTATGTTATTAGATTATATTTAATTAATCTGTATATATGTTTATTTTATGTTATTAGATTAGGAACACAAAAACCAAACTATCGTGACAGGATGTTTAGGATTTAATTTCGTTTTTAAAAGTTTGAATAATAAATTAGAAACCACATACATTCCTTCCTTAGATCGACCTTGGGAATATACTCATCGTTTTCTTCGAAATGATTCGTGCACTTGCGAGAGTTTTATAAATATTAAAACCAAAGTATTGGCAAGAATCGGCGATGCCGGTTTTCGCTCATCACTTACTAATCAATTAAACACAACCACCAATATTTGATAGATTAACTATATAAAGAAGCTAAAAGAATTATGATTTTATATTTACAAAAGAGAGAAAGAGAATAGGATGAAGAGAATAATGTTCGAAAATGCTCTTGTGTGGTTGTTTCTAAAAGTGTTTGTAACTTTGTATTTTTAGAATATTTTGAAGTACATTAGGTCAAAGTATAATTACCATATTGTCTATAAAATCAATTAAAACATGTTTAAGAAATACTTTTTAAAAAACTAAAAGTTGACTGCTTGATTTATCCACTTAATTGCTCGATATATCGAATACATTGGTTGATCGATAAAACATCCACTCAATGAATCCATAATACATTTAACCAACATTTAAAAACCAGTGGATCGATCCAGTATACCTTTGGGGTGGAAATCAGCTACCTTAGTTGTTATTGGCATATTCTTGGACATAACTTTAGATCTCACATTTATCCTAAATGAAGATGAAGCACATGCATGATAAGATGATGATAACTAGTCTTAGATTCACTTGTCTCTTTGAGTCAACAACTTCATGCTTTCTAGTATAATTTTTGAACATGTTACCATAATTTCCATTCATCATAGAATATGATGTAACATGTATAGATGAATGATGGTTATGAGTCCTACTATGTGAAACAAGGAAAGTATTATTACATTTAGAAGCATTAATCAAAAATATACACTTGGGCTTAATATAACATTTCCTACCACAATCATGACAGATAGGCACAAACTTAATATGTTTTTCAATCACAAGTGCAACTATTGTTGTGTATAATGAGTAACATTATGAGTAAAGTTAGGAGCTCATATAGATTTGAAGCTATATTTTTATCCTGTGTAGAAGAGGGACTGGAAAATTTTACAAATTCAATTTTTTGAAGATGATGGCGTAGAATCCTCATCTACATAGCCTACTCCTCTCTTGTCTCTATCAGGTTTTCCATAATCTTGAATTTTGTTTAGCTCTTTAACTCCAATGGTTCACCTTTTCATAGCTTCTTTTGATTTTTGAAGTTCCTACATTAGATTCTTATTTTGGTGTTTAAGATTTGCAAGACTTGAATTCAAGATATTAGTATGTTCAGATAGTTCAATTTTTTTCTCTTTCTATAATTAAGGAATTTTTTCAAGGGATTTAAGTTTATAATTTAATTTAGTGACTTCCCTTTTGCATCTCTACATAATCTATGCACACTTTCCTCATCATTTAAAGTATCACCCTTAATAAAGTTTTCGATAACAAGGTCCTACGCAACACTAATTATATCTAGTGACCTGCTATGATACCAAATGAAAGTTCTTTTAGTTATGGATCTAAATATCTAGTTATCAGAAATATGGTAAATTAAAAATTTATAAGTAACCAAAGAACAAATCACTTATACGTAAAGTAATGTGGAAATAAAAATTTCAACACACGAGTTTTTGGTGGAAACAACCACGACCATACCAATGACCTAAGAGGAAAACCACTGGTTCGAAATACCTAACTATCCACTTTGAAAAATAAGTATCTATTTTCAAGGCTAGGACTCAAATAACCCACCCGAGTAATACTTCTAAGTAACGTACTTACAAGCCACAACTTTGATCACAGTCTCTACAAGATAGACATTTGAATACAGACAAGCATTTTGACAAACTCAAGTCCTATGAGTTATTTTAATGCACACCGATATTACCTAAAATATTAGAACATAAACACAAATGTAAGTGTGTATCCTAGAGTAGTTTCAACAATGAAAATCCCTAACTAGTTCACTTAAACAATATATTAGATAAACAACAACTTGCTACTCTAGAATAATTAGTTTAAGCATAATTTCAATAAAAATAGTTTATTTAAAGATTAATAATCAAACCAAAAAATTATTTGATACACATAATTATTTGATTCAACAATTAAAGAAAAAATAAAGAAGAAGCTATAAGAACATATGATCAAAATATCATAAACTAATTAGACTTATTAATCAACAAAATAGAACCACCAATGCTTGATAGATTAACTAAATAAAGAAGTCTAAATAATTATAATCATATATCATATTTTCCATAAAATCAATTAAAACATGTTTAAAAAATAAGGGCAATATAGTAAAAAGCATTCCAAATCTTATTAGAAATACATTTTAAAAAACTAAAAGATGACTCATCGATCATTCCACTCAATTGCTCAATCAATCAAGTACATTGGTCAATTGATTGAACATCTACTCGATTGATCCAGAATAAATTTAACCAATATTTAAAAACTAGTGTATCGATCGAGTATATTCCTCGATTGATCTATTCATATATTAAAATCAAATTTATCTGGTTTATTATTCAATCGATCCAATATACACTCGATCAATCGAGTGACTCGAATTCATATTTTCCCTATTGTGTCTAATGTGTTATCTAATATGCAAGGGAATAGAAATATACCTGATATACAATTAAATGTTTTTTTCACAAATATTGGAAATACTAACATAAACATAACAATTTCTTTCATTTTATTTTTCAATTGAGCATTACCTTTTATGTTTTGTTGTGTTTATTGTTATTGTTTGTTAATTTTAATTTTTGTAATTTTTTATGTCATTTGATTATAATGAAGACATTACCTAACTTATTTTTATTTAGTTATTTTTTCTATTTATTAGTATTTTGTTTTAAATTTTTTAAACTAAAATTTTGGGAAAAGTTTAAAATTTTCTTTACGCACTGTGCCACGAGTTTATGTCCACTTTTGTGCTATGATCTCGAATCAAAAAGAGGAAAAGTGAAATAAGGTCATCCCGTAGCTTAACTTTAAGTGCATCGTGTTAATGAGTCATCATTAGTTGTATATTAGTTGTATGCAACTAATATACTTTTCTTAAAAGTATATTCTTATTTTCTGTATATATATGTATTATCATTCATTGTATTTAAGTAGTGTAAATAAATATATTTCATCATATTCAACTCATCGCACACTAGTCTCAAGTTGAATTCTAGGGATTTATTTTTTATGTGTGTCGTGGCATGCTTTTGTGTACGCTGCGGCATGTGTATGTTTTTGACAGTAAAACATCCCAAAAGAAATTTTTCCAAATTTTTCAAGCCCTAGTCCTCTCCCACTCGATCATAGTTATTTGTACGTTCTTCTAGTTTGCTGGTTTAGTTTTTTCTTTCATTTTCTTTTTATTTTTATTTCTTTTCATTATTATTTTTATTAGTATTTGATGTAAGTTTTCATTTAATTTGGAATTTTGTTATATATTTTGTTTACCATCTTAACTTTATTTTGGTGATGTATTATTTGTGAGGTACATATTAAATCTCAATGCATGTTAACACTAATACATATGATGAACTATGAATATGAACCTAATGTTGAAAATTTCACAATTCACCACTACTAGGAAGGTAATATTTCCTTTTTTATCTTATCTTTATATACTACATTGGAATGTTGGATAATAGTTAGATTTTAGATATGGGTGAAAAAAGTTCCTTTTATATTTCAATTAAGATTTAAAAAAAATAAAAAAAAATTAAACACAATATTTGAATTTTTTTTATTTAGTTTTTTATTTATTTATTTTATGTGCTTTTGATTAATTTATACGTCATTGATAGGAAATAATTGTAACAACTGTTAAAGAAACTTCCTGGTTTGGTTTATATGGTTAAATTCAAAAATAACTTCATTTCTTCCAATTTGCACCTACGAAAAAATAATAATAACATAAAAAAATATAAAAACTAATACATGCGAAAATAAAAAAATAAAACATGTGAGTTGCCTCCCAAGAAGCGTTGGATTTATAGTCGCCAGCTTGACTTCTCAATTTTTTTTTCTTTTTGTAAGTTAAGATTTGTGTGTCAAACAAAATCTAAAGTTACGAGAAAATTGAAAAATAAATTAAGCAAGCAACAATAAGCATTATTGTTTTTGTTTTTTTGAATTAAAATCAGCTTGATTGGTATTAATATCAACAATAAAAATAGTAAACAAATCCCCGACAACGGCGCCAAAAACTTATTGTCTCTTTTGGAGAACATAAATCGTGCAAGTATACACGGTCACAAGTAATAAAATTTGTTACTATAGTTTGTTAAGTACTAAATTATTTCACTCTGATTTTATCTAAAACAATCGTTAATTGGAAGATGTTAACTAAAGAGTTTTATAACAAAATAAAAGAATTCTAGGTTTGCAGTTTTTCACCAAATTAATCCACTCGAATCATATTATTTTCTCTTCATTTATATTTTTTTAGTAAATTTAATTTGTCAACCGAAAACTTCTAATTTTATCCATACATCTCTTCCGAGCTCCGTATAGACACACCTCGTTAAATTAATTCACTATATTCCTATGAGAATTAAATTCATCAAGATTCATTATGTTCTAAGTTCTCAAATGGCCACACATACGATAAAGGTATATTCCTATCCTTCATATATACATCTTATTCTATCCATGAGCAACATACACAAAAATGCCTCTTCCAAGTTTATTTGAGTGCCACGGATCAATTGATAAATTTTCTAATAATCAAAAACATTAAGCACAAATAGAATAAACAAATTAAAAGTCTTATAAATCTTTCAAAAATAATTAAACTCAAGCTTCATAAATTTAGATAAAACACAATCCTAGAAAAATTAAATTTCTTAATAAATCTAAATTAAAATTACAGCAGTTAAGGAATATCAGTTACCGAACACTAAGAAAATTAAAACTTCATCTACTCTTAAATATTTGGCACCCGCAGAACACAACAGAAGCCAAAGATGGCTTCTGCGTGTTCCATAGTCCAACCCCAAAATGAAAC